>JAOEGL010000002.1:106184416-106784416 GCA_034509955.1 Urosaurus nigricauda
CTATTTTGTCATAATAAAGATATGCATGCCAGCCGAATTTTAGTTCATCTCCCTCCAATTCAAGTAGTCTATTATTTTCCAGTTTGATCCATTCCTGGAGCCAAGTGAGAGCGCAAGCCTCAAAATATAATTTAAAGTTGGGTAACCCCAATCCACCTTTTTCTCTAAGATCTTGTAATGTTTTCAATTTTACTCTGGGTTTTTTTCCATTCCATATAAATTTAGTAATATCTTTATTCCAAATTTGAAAGGGTTTCTCTGATGAAATTATTGGAAGCATTTGGAACAAAAAAATTAATTTTGGTAAGACCGACATTTTAATTATGGATATTTTCCCTAATAATGATGTTCCTAATCTACTCCATTTTATTAAGTCCTTCTTGATTTCTTTCCAGATTTTGTTATAATTTTTATCATACAGTTCCACTGTGTTTTTTGAGATGTAAATTCCCAGATACTTAATAGGTTTTTGTGTTCGTATACCCATCATTTTACTCAATAATTGTTGTTTGGATTTTATCATGTTTTTGGTCAGAATTGCCGATTTATTATGATTTATTTTACAACCTGTGGCTTCCCCAAACTCATTTAATACTTTCAAAACTTCAATAGCACTCTCACTAGGATCATTAAGGATAATAACCAAATCATCCGCAAAAGCTAATGATTTATAGGAATGTTTTTTCTTTCTTATACCTTGTATATTATTATTCTCTTTTATCTTGACTAAAAGTCTTTCCATCACAAGTACGAACAATAATGGCGACAATGGGCATCCTTGTCTCGTTCCCCTCTCTATCTGAATTTTCTGGGTTTTGTCCCCATTAACAATTATTCTAGCTGATTGTTCCTTATAAATTTGTTTTACCCATTTGGTGTAGTTCGGACCTAATTCTAATTTGTCTATTAACTTATGTAAAAATAGCCAATTAACCGAATCAAAAGCTTTTTCAAAATCAATAAATATTAAGCCCAATTTTTGATCGTTGTGACATTCGTAATATTCTAGTATATTTAGAATATAATGTATGTTATCTCTCATCTGTCTTTTGGGGACAAACCCTCTTTGATCTTCTCCTACCCACTCATTTAGATAGTTTCTTAACCTATTTGCCAAAATTGTTGTTAAGATCTTATAATCTTGATTGAGGAGGGAGATGGGTCTAAAATTCGCTGGATCTTCTTTATCTTTACCACTTTTAGGGATAATTGTTATGTTAGCCTCTTTCCAAGACTCTGGTATCCCATTTTCCAAGATATCATTCATAGTTTTTTGTAGAGGTAAGATTAAATCTTCTTGAAATATTTTATAAAACAGCGACGTAAAACCGTCGGGTCCTGGAGACTTCCCATTTTTAGCACATCTGATAGCTTCTTCAATTTCTTCCTTCGTTATTGGGTTATTTAACTTGGTGAGTTGTTCTTCTCTTAACCTAACACTTGATAAATTATCCAAGTATCGATCTATTTTCTCTGCATCTGTTTTCTGTTCTTTATATAGGTGTGTATAAAATTCCTGAAAACATTCCTTGATTTCTTCATGCTGTGTATAAATCAATCCTCCTTTCTTAATCTTATTTATTAGCCTCTTATCTTGTTGTTTCTTAAGTTTCATAGATAGCCACTTGCCAGGTTTGTTGGCATGTTCAAATTCATTTAGCTTACCCTTTTTAAATTTTCTTTCAATTTCATATGTCATTTCTGTGGATATCTGTTTTTGCAACAATTTAATTTCTAAGTCTATTTTCCCATTTTGAGGGGTCTTCTCTAGTTCTAATTCTTTTTGTACTAGCTTGTCATTTAAATTTTGTAATTTTTCTTTTCTTTTCCTCTGCCAAATAGAATTTTGTTGTAAGAAAAAACCTCTAAAAACCGCCTTTCCTGCATCCCAAATTGTTGCCATTTTTAATTCCTCATTCATATTTTCTAAAAAATAATTTTGAATCATTTTTTTGGCTCTCAAAATAATTTCATCATTTTGTAATAATTCTTCATTTATTCTCCAATTATATTCCTTTTTAGCTTTTATCATTGTCATTACTAAAGGGTTGTGATCTGAGAAAATACGTGGTAATGTGTCTATACTTTTAATATAATTGGCCAAATTTTTAGAAATCAAAATCATATCTAAGCGTGAAAAAGATTTGTGCCGTTCCGAAAAAAAAGTGTATGAAGGTGTTTGATTATGAATATGTCTCCAAGAATCCAACAAACCTAGTTCATTGGTCATCATAAAAAAGGAGGTTGGTAATTTTCCTAACTTCAATTTGTTTTTACTATTCGTTTTCCTATCTATACTGGGCTCAATCACTCCATTATAATCTCCTAGAATCAAAATTTTATCATATTCCTTTTCTGAGATTTCTTCATATACCTTCTTATAAAATTTCTTTTTGTTTTCTTGTGGGCCATATATTCCTACAATTAGAATTCTATTCCCTTCCCATGTTACTTCCACCCCTATCATATAACCTTCTGTGTCACTAAATATTTTTTTTGATTCTAGCTGGCCATTAACATAGATTATAACACCCTTTTTTCTGTTTTGGGATGCGGCAATGAAGTCATTACCTAATTTTTTGTTTTTAAGGATTCTCCTATCTTTCAACTTTATGTGTGTTTCCTGTAAACATATAATTTCGTATTTTCCCTTATATAAATATTGAAATATTTTTTTTTCCTTTTAATGGGTGAGTTCAGACCTTTAACGTTCCAAGTAATGATCCTCATTGTGTTATCTATTTATATTGAATGCGGGATTAGATGACGTCACTTTAAATTCAGGTGGAAGAATTCTTCTAAAGCTCTTCAAAAGATTAAGAAGGCTGCTCCCATATGTAGCAGAGACAGGCTACTGAGCAGACCTCAACCCCACTTTAAGCCCATTGCCTAACACATTTGCTGTTTCTGGATGAAGTTAAATCAGCAAATCTGTTGCTATAAATATACAAATGTTGAGTTGTCAAGTCAATGTATCATTTATTTTCAAGTCACTGAAGTGACTTGAATACAACTTGAGTGTGAGTCAATCAACTCAAGTTTACATCATTACACAATGCCAGTTATACAAGGTGGTTACTGATGTACAAATCAAATGCTATCTCACCCCCATGTGTTTCAGCACATAAGACACTCTCACTAGCTCCATTGTGTGCCGAGCACTATTTCCAAATTCAAAATAAGAGAGTGGAGAGGCAATTCCAGCACAAAGAGCTTGACTTAGACATTACAGGTAAGTGAAAGTCTACTGGTTGTAATACAATCAGCAAGGCCTCTTCTGAAATCCTTACAAATCGAACAGGTCTGGTCTGCACAGGGAAAAGAGAGTTCTTGAGAGAATGTGCGTTTGACTTTAGAGCTTTGTGTGTTAATTGAAAGCTCTGGAATATTGCTTAATACGTAATAGGCAGTCAGCATCAGAGACAACTAGTGTCCCTGTTGCTTCAGGGTGCACTCTGAGTTTTATGAGGGCTATCCAAGGTGCTGACCCCTAATATCAAAATACGGTTCAGCACCTCGAATAGCTCCCATAAAGAATGGAGAAACTCTATTAAAATTCACCATTCAAAATTAACAGAGCAACTGTACTTTCACCACAAACTTTGCAAATTTGATTTTTGGGTTAGATTTTCCAGAACTGCTCAGCCAGTATGGCCAGTGGGTATGTTTGCTGGGGGATGCTGGAAAATGTAGTTCCAATATATATTTCCCCCAAACACTGGCACCAATGTAAGATATGTATGGCTAGATACTGGAGTCTGTGTTCTGCACCATCTGTAGCTTCTAAGTCAGTTTCAATGATAACAAAACAGCCATACTCTTTACTTATGCCACTTGCTACTGGAATTTTCAATCTTTGTTGCCAACTCTAGAATATCCCCACCATCATTTGCTTCTTGGCTTTGATCTTTGTTTATTACAGTATACCAGAACAGAGCCCACAGGCTTAGCTCACCAAGGGCTAAGCAAAAGACAGCCTTTTGGGGAAGGAGAAATGAGAGAGGTCTCATTGTGCAAGCACCATTATGGTGGCAACCTTTTCCGGGCAGACAGAGAATTTTTCTTTCTTCCTGGTGGCTAAATTCTCAGTATGGGAAGATTTGGGTGATACCTTTCTGCAGTAGATAGGCATAAGAGCATTGAGCAGTAATATTTTTGGGGCTTTGAATAGCCTCTTAGTCTCAATCATCAATCAGAAACTGTAGTAGATGTTGGGAGGGGAAATTCCTGTGGGCCATCCCAACCACGATCCAGATCTATCTATCTATCTATCTATCTATCTATCTATCTATCTGTCATCTATCTCTATATCCTGATCCCAATTTTGAAGAGACCGGAGGCTCATCTTCAGCAGCTAGAACACTCTAAGTTGTTGCCAGAGTATTCTGGCTCAGAGCTTCCCCAGATTCACCCCACTACCCCTGCACTTTGTAGCAATGTTGAGTGGCTATCATCACATACATACCACTGTCTGGCCCAGTGCCACTGACACAAGTCACTCCCACTGAAGTCAGAAATGAGGTGCCCAGCATTAACATATAGCTGGATGCCTCACTGTGATCCGAAAGGGAGTGACTCACACCAATGGCAGTAGTGCTGGGTGACACAGTGTGACGTGGGTTAAATAGCCCCCCAGCATCACTACATGGTGCTCAGTATTTTCCTGAAAAAGGTAAGTTATTTTAAGCAAGTGAAGGAATGGAGAAAACTGCTTCATTTAGCACATGTAAATATACCCTGAGATTCATTTCTGACTTGTTAAGAAGGATGATTCCAATGTGCTGCAGCACTTCATTGAGGACTAGAGTGTGTTAATACTGTATTTCTCAAATATTTCATTCAAACTTATCCCAATAAAATGTCATCCTCTTCCTTCAGTTATCATATCCTTACAATAAGATTCAGTTATGTTACAAACAAAAAACCAATAACCATCCTACTGGAAACTGAAGAGACCCTGCCACACATAGATTACATTCAATTCCTTCCACCTTGAGGCTTTGTAAGACTTGGTTCACTCCGGAGAATTTAGGAGGGGAAATGAAAAAGAGAGGAGTTAAGTTATAACAACAAATGAACTTTCCCATTTGGTTAAGCAAAGCAGGCAAATCCATTCAGAGGGACAGACTGTTCTGTTTAGTCTGAGGATCACATGGTTACTCTAAGCAATATTTCATCTTTTCCATTCCCACTTAATACAAATGAATATATGTAGAGCTGGAGGCCATTTATAATGTCTTCTTGGATGAAGTAGCTTCTGCCCTGTTTGTGTTAATGGGGTCTGCTGCAAAGTAGCATACTTCCAGGGAGAGGGGGAATTATCTCCTGATCTAGCAAGGGAGTAGTAAATGGAGGAGGAGCAAGAGCAGAAATAACAGTAAAAGGACTAGGAGATGGGTTTATTCATCCCTTGAAAGTGTCTATTAAGTTCAACAGCTTCCATTCTACTCAAAAGATTACAGGAAGTCTATGTAGAGGCTATAGTTCTGATAATATGCTTCAAGTCAGCTCATGAGATTTTGCTTTCTGAGGCAATGGACAAGATGGCACCACTCCATCCCCCCTTCATTTTCATGCACAGAAAGCCAAGCTATTACTTCAGCAAAGGCAATATGTCGGATTCCTCTGCCACAGCTGAGCAGGCCTATTTAAGAGATTTGGGGGAGGCTGGGTAATAAACACAGCACTGTCCTACTCTGAGAGAGGGGAAAGGCCAGCAGCCCCACAAGGAAAAGCAGGGGAAATAACACTGAGTGGGGCTTTCTAGATTGGCAGGAAAGTGTGACATGAAGTTGCCTTTTCCTTAATGCTTAGCAGCTACACCGCAGCCTTTAGATGCAGCTGCTCTGTTTTGCCGTTTTTAAAAAAGAAACTGGGAAAAGCAGCACCTTTTTAAAGGCGCTTCTTCTCCCCTAAAACGCAAAAAAAAAAAAAAAAAGCGCGTTTTCATGGCACACTTTCCCTTTTTCTCATCTAAAGGCTACACTTTCATGCAGCCATGAACACACCCCTTTTTGCCAATCTAGATCAGGTCACTGTTCTTCTCTTTCAGCCTCTCCCACTTGAAGTGTTTGCTTCCCTGATATGTCATCCTTTGGTGACCCACCATCAGAACACAGAGAACAGTATTTCATGTAGCATATGATGTATACACTCTGGGAAAACACAAAGCTCTGCCCATATTGTTGTTATTCTTATGTGTCTTTAAGTCAGTTCAAGACACATAAGAATAACAACAATATGGGCAGAGCTTCGTGTTTTCCCAGAGTCAGCTCAAACTTACAGTAGCCCTGTTCTAGGGATTTCTGGTCAAGTTTTATTCAGAGGAGATTCCCCACTGTCTTCCTCTAAGACAACAAGAAAAGGACTTTGCTCAAGATCACCCAAGTTTCCATGGTCAAGCAGGAATTTGAACCATGGGCTCCCAGAGTCCAGCACTCAAATCACTAACCGTACTGAGCCTCTGTCCACAGAGAAGAATTCAGTTATTCATATGATCATGCATACACACATATGCACATACTCACACCTCCTGTTGTTTTAGGCTTTGAATGGCTGGGAAATTATCACTCTTAAGAACCACACCTTTCTCAGATGTGTTTTGTCAATATACTCGGAAATATAATATTGTATCTCAAGATGTGGTGACCACCAGCTTCACTCTACCTTGGCACTGCATACTGGTCAGTGGTACAGTGATGGACCTAAGCCCCAGATTAATTCAAAGAAATAAACCATGGAGTCTGCATTCAGGTGAAGCTACTGTACCAGGTGATAATTATTACTTTACAATAACCCCTTGTAAGGCGCAATCTGTAGATTTCTACAATATCAGGTATTTGGAGGATCAAGATACGCTGGGGAAAATGTATAAATCTAGATAGTGACTACATAGAGATAAGTTAACAACCACAAATCAAAACAAACTTTCTGTCAATCTTTTTAAAAGGTGATCATTAAAACTTTACAATACTCCCTCACAAACATTAGTTCTAAAAACTAGCTTCCTTGCACACAGTTGGCATAGAGTGCCTATAGCTAGCCCCAGTCTGTGCTCCATGTATTAATATATCCTCAGACCCCAATCTGAGCTTCTGCCTGCTTTCCATATTCTTCATACAGGTAAATATTGCCCCCCTTGCACCCCTAAATCTCCACTGTCCAATTTTCATGTTCCCATTTTGGTTAGCTCTGAATGCTGTGTCTATCTGAATTACCATTGTGGGTTTGGTTGCTCTCTTGCATATTTCTAAATAAAACCTTCTTGAGTCACACAAAACTTGGAGTTCTCCTCAGTTGGAAGTGGTATACACATATCTCATAAACCTTCCTGAGCTAAATACCCCAATCTTTCAAAGAGAAGTTGACACAGTTGTTACGGTCTCCCCTGCTTTTCTTTGGTAACACACTGAAATCAACTTTTACAGAAAAAGAAGTCCAAGAAAGGAAGCAGGGTAAAATTAGAGAATGTGGGGTGCTGGACTGGGGGTGCAATGAAGTATGGGTGCTGCTGCAGAGAACCTGACTTGAATGAGCTGACTGTGCTGTCTTTGGAGAAGCCCACTATGGATACCACTGAATTCAGTACCTTACAGAAGGTTGTGCCAATGTAATTCAACAGCAGCTGCTGGAATTTGCTACCAGGCCAAGACATTAGAGGCTTAAGCCATTTGTCTCTGTGGTCGATTCATTCACTTCAAAGCAATGCAACCCTAGGAGACACAGCAGAAGAGAGAATCCTTTCATTAAAAAAAGACGGTGGGGAAATGAGGGAAGGGTCCAATGGAGAGGAAAACAGAGAAGAAAGGCAGTAAAGCAAATGGGAGTCATTTCAGCACATAGCTGTACAGAGCCAAGAGGAAGGCACCTATCTTGAGCTCAGACAAATCAGAGGACAAAAAAAAATGATACCATTTTCACCACAGTTGGTGGCCTGAAGCCAAGCACAAGTTGTTGTTGTTTTTTAAAGCCCCCACTTCTGAGTTGGCAAGGGAAGAGCCCAAGCTGAAAGGGAATAAATATGTAAACAGAAAAGGAAATGGTCCATCTGCAGAAGAAAGGGAGTCAGAAAAAGAAAACACAGAACACATTTAAAGGAAACCACCTACTGACTTCTGGAAGCTCTGAACATACTCTGTAATTATGTCCTCCTGTACTGTCTGAACAGAACTACAATCCAAGGGTCATGTTTTATTTTAGGGTTAGCTTTTCTTCACAAATACTCCATGGTTTTGTTAAATTGAGGATATTATTTATGTCTTTGGGTTTTAAATATTCTTGGCTGCCCTTTGCTTGGGTGGAAATTTTAGCAATACAAAAATTGATGACTGCAGCTTTTGACGTCAGCAGTCTAGGTCTCTTCTGTGATCATACTCCTTGGCTGAATACAAGAGTCATTCCATTTACATTCACAAGGAGGGTTTTATTGATATTTAAATGCCTGTGTTAATTTACAACTCCAGTGACTCATAGGCCGCTGTTTATTGGCGTTTACAGCAAACTCAGTCCTAACAAACAAGACATGTAAACAAGAATCAGGAACAATAGTCTTTTTTATGTTTTTCATCCAAATGTCTAAGGATTCATCCTGACTGGCAAAAAGCCTCAGGATTCAGCTTGTACAGTACCTGCACTGATATTTTTTCTCCTTTTAATCCAAATGATGTACCCCCTGTCCTGGCATATTTCTAGGATCAGCCGTGACTTTTGGAACTTAAGCCAGTAGGAAGAGTTTTGCTTTAATTCTAGATGTTTCTGTGCAGACATGGGCAAATGCTTACATCTGGCTTCATAGTCTTCTCTCTCCTATATGTCTAGGCATTCACTTTGATGATGTCTTGAATGGGGTGTGTGACTTTTGGCCTGGAGGCTTCCCTCTAACCTTCCTTCCTGTAGTACATGTCCAGAGAGGGGAGGAAACCCTTCTTATATCACATTTCAGACAGGAAGACACAAGAAAGACAAAGCCCTGGTATGTATCTGGCACAGTGGCATTCCCATACTGGGTGACACCTGGTATGGAAGGGCAGGACTTCAGGGAGAGGAACTTCCAGTTGGGATTCTAGAGTGGGAGCCACCCCAAAAGCCCCCCCCCCGGTGGGATCTGGGTGCCCAGAAAAGCCTCCTGCGGATCCTGGGCTCTAGGAAAAGCCTCCATGCAGCCCAAACAGTGCCCACAGGGGGTGGGGAGCCAACCTGGTGTCACCCCCTTTTTGGGTGTCACCTCCCTTCTGGGGTGTCACCCAGTACACCCAGTATGATCTGCACGCCTGCACCCCCACACCCGTGTATGAAATGCACAGATATAGGATGGGGGACATCTGGCTGAATGAAACTATGTGTGAAATGGATCTAGGAGTCCAAGTAGAACATGATCCAATAGTGTGATGCAGCAGCTAAAAAGGCCAATACGATTTTAGGTTGCATCAATAGAGGTATAGTGTCTAGATCAAGGGAAGTAATAGTGCCGCTCTATTCTGCTTTGGTCAGGCCCCACCTGGAATACTGTGTCCAGTTCTGGGCATCACAACTCAAAAAGGATGTAGAGAAATTGGAGCATGTCCAAAGGAGGGCAACTAAGATGGTGAAGGGTCTGGAAACCATGCCCTATGAGGAACGCCTTAGGGAGCTGGGTATGTTTAGTCTGGAGAAGAGAAGGTTAAGAGGTGATATGATAGCCTTGTTTAAATATTTGAAGGGATGTCATGTTGAGGAGGGAGCAAGCTTGTTTTCTGCTACTCTAGAGACTAGGACACGGAACAATGGATGCAAGCTCGAGGAAAAGAGATTGCACCAAGACATTAGGAGGAACTTCCTGACAGTAATGGCTGTTCAACAGTGGAACACACTCCCTCAGAGAGTTGTGGAGTCTCCTTCCTCAGAGACTTTAAGCAGAGGCTGGATGGCCATCTGTCGGGGATGCTTTGTTGGAGAGTACCTGCATGGCAGGGGGGTGGACTGGATGGCTCTTGTGGTCTCTTCCAACTTACGATTCTAATGATTCTACTGATCTGGCATGTCTGGTTGTGAGGGTGAAACCAACTGTGCCAAGATGTGCTACCCTGCCACTGAGGCTTTCTGTCCAACTGGATGAGCCCCAACACAATCAATTACACATAGAATAAGGCCCTGTCTACACAGGCCAAAAACCTCACGTCCTCCCTGCCACTTCTCTCAACTGGGAGTCCAGACAATGCATGGCCCATATCCTGGTTCTGGTGCAAACAGTCCAGAAAACATTTCAGCCAGTTCAGACCTGAAGCCTGGGTATAACACACTTGTAATCGACTAAAATAAATCGCCTTTTGTTCCATGTCTTCCTGGAAGATCTAGCGCCATCTGCTCTGATGCCAGGAGGCTGCTTTCAATGCATCCCACTATGCCTCCTGGCACAATGACCAGTGAGTTACTAGCTCTGAGGTCAGAACATGGCACCCAGCCATGTGATTATTCCTGGGTGCCTTGTTCTGACCTCAGAGCAAGCAACTCATTGTGGAAGTGGCAGCATCAGGTGGTGCAGTGGGATGCATGTGTGAACAGCAGCCCAGCATCTCAATTGGAGTTCCATGGTAACAGAGGGAAATCAGGGCAGGTCTGGGGCCAGGATACTTTGGGATGATCCTGGATAATTCTGGCGACATCACTGATGTAATCTACAGTTTGAGATTTGATTTTATGAGAGCACTCTACATTTTTTAAAAAAACTTCTTCCATAATGCCATGGAGCATTTAAAACCCAATGAATACAACAGCAAATGTTATTGTGTTATCTCACTGTGTGTTTCTCAGCCCATTATTGCAATGTCTAGTTTGGACTTACAAGTACTGTGTAAACATTTATAAATAAATCTACAAACAAGTTCCATTTGTTGTATGTTCCCACTAGTAAATGTTGATGTAACTTAGAGAAAATGAGCTATTTACAGTTTGTTACACATCATGGTCTCTGCAAAGAAATCCTATTAATAAGACCCCTTCCTTAAGTCAGTTGATATTATACAGATGGACTACCAATATTTACAATGTTTATTACCCTACTTGTTCAACTTATATACAGAAAATATCATGCAAAGCAGAATTAAACTCAAAGAACAGAGGATTGAAGATCAGAGGAAGGAATATCAACAAGCTGAGATGTGCATAGCATAATAATAGCAGAAAATAACAAAAGACTTGAAACAGTTACTAAGGAAAGTCAAAGAAGAAAGAGCCAGGGCAGGTTTAATACTGAACATTAAGAAAGTTAAAATAATGACCATGGAAGATCTACACAAGTTCAATATGGATGACGAGGAAATTGAAATAGAGACTTCCTTGATAACCTTGGACTGTTCCTTTAACATTCAGACTTAAACCCAGAAGTGATTCACTGCTTCACTGACATGGAAGCTACCAGCTGCTGAATACCCTAAATGAATGTGCCAAAACAGCTGATCATGGAAGAGACCAGAGAGGAGGTGATTCTGGATCTATCCTATATGGTACTCCAAGACCTAGTGTGTGGTATAAGTGTTGTTGAACCAATTGGAAATAGCATCTTCAGCATTATCATACTTTAATTTTTTATGTACAGTAAGTGCAAAATTGCATCCCAAAGTAAAACACTGTCCTGTTAGCCTTCAAAAGAGTGGAGCTGTTTTCCAAAAAGAAAAGGAGGGGATTGGTGAAAAGCAAGCTGAAAGAGAATGTCAAGAGAATCTGATTCAGAATGTCTGAGGTTGTTCAAAGCCAGAATGAGGAAAATTCAGTCAGAATGTGTACTCTAGGTCAGGAAATGTACCAAAAAGTCAGGGTTGCCAGCAGGGATAATGATCAGTATTTAGTGCAGGGCTGGGCCATTGTTGTGGCTCCTTGTGGTCCAGTAGGTATCAAAACAAGATATTTTGGGTCCAACATTTCCACCACATTTGGGGGGGCCACTGGGCCAATTTAGTGGTTCCTATTTAAAAAGCCTAAAATTGACCTGGAAGCCTCCAAAACATGGTGGAAATTTCCTCCACAACTTCAAGGGGGTGTTTGTTATTGTGATCCCCTACAATTCCACAGCTGCCCATTTGCATCAAGTTTCTGCCACTGCAGGAAAATGGAACTGTGTTTTTATATAAGAAAAAAAAAGACTTCCATCACGAAGCAGAAGCCATATCTAAATAAAGAGAATGGCAAGAAATGCAGCAGACATAAGGGTTGCCAAAACAAAAGCTTGTCTCTAGACCCCTGAAGGACAACATCATGCTGGTTGAACTTAGGACTTTTCTGTCAGGTGGTACAAAACTCCCTGAAAAAGTGGAAAAACTGCCAATTAAACTATATATTTAACATACACAAAAATTATGATCCGTACATAATAGTGGCGCAGTGGTTAAATGCCTGTACTGCAGCCACTCACTCAAAACCATAAGGTTGCGGGTTCAAGACCAGCAAAATGGCTCAAGCTCGACTCAGGCTTGCATCCTTCCGAGGTCACTAAAATGAATACCCAGATTGTTGGGGGCAAGTAGCTTACAGTTGTAAACCGCTTAGACACTCCTTAGGTGGTATGAAGTGGTATATAAATGAAGCTGTTATTCAACCAAGAGCCAGCGTGGCATAGTGGTCTGAGTTTTGAACTACAGCTCTGGAGACCAAGGTTTGATTCCCAACTCAGTCATAAAATTCACTGGGTGACCTTGGACAAGTCACAGCCTCAGGGGAAGGCAATGACCAATCTCCTTTGAAATTTTGTCAAAAAAATCCCATGATAGGTTCACCTTTGGGGCTCCATAAATCAGAAACAACTTGAAGGCACAGAACACCACACGCCACAGATTCAATCCACCATGGATGACTTTGAGGAGGTGGGGTTTCTTTGCAAGGCAGTTACAGCCCTAGACCATTTTAAATAGGGACTTAGAAGCCTTGCTTCATGTTTGCAGTTTCTCACTCATGCAAGTCTTGCAGTCCTTATTAAAAATGGCATTGGGTCAGAAGCAAATAATCTGTGAGTAATAAAAACTGCATAAGTAGAGGGTTGACTGTATTTAGGAAACTATCGCAAATCCCACCAGGATACACACGGGATTGAAAAACCAAAACCAGGTGTTATCACATGCAGCCGAGGCTGGGTAAGTGCAACCCATTCTCAGCCTGGACCCCAGCCATCCATGTCCAGGAGGTTTTCAAAAATGGCAAGCTCCAGTGCTATAATCTCCTTAACTACATACTGTCAAGGAAAGCTGATCTCCAGTTAGCTTTGTTTTTCATTGCCTGACCAATTTATTTTGCTCCACTTCAATTCATTGCTCCTTCCATTTTAATGAACCCCCTTAAGTCAGTTGACAGGCTACAGATGGAGTACCCATATTTGCAAGCTTTATTGCTGTGAAAAATTCTATTTCATAATAATAATAAAGAAAAATGGGGTGAGCCAAAAAGATTCTTTTTTAAGCTTTTTTTGTCCAGACCAAATTGAAACGCTAGAACCAAACTCTATTATTACTGGAGTATAGAGACTCTGAAGCAGCAGGACTTTGTAAAATAAAATAGCAGTGCAATCTCTGAAATTAAATACGCCATCATCTTCTCTACCTGATTTTCCAAATATGTGCCATACAGATCAACACTTGCATAAATGTAACTCTCAAACAGTGCCAAGTTTGCAGCACATTCTCTTCCAGAAGCCTTTGAAAAAAAATACAGTTTACATTTACATGTACTCTATTTTACTTGTTTGTAATAGCGGCATTGTTGAGTGGTTCTGGATGGTTTTATGTTGATTTAAGGTCTTCTCAGCCTTCTGGAATCTTATGAATAAGGCTGAGTGTTGACATTTTAGTTACACAATAAAAAATAAAGCTCACAGGAGTTAAATAGTGGATCGCTTGTGTGAAATTGTGCTGCTTATATCTACAGAGGAAAGGGTTTTTAAAATCACATTTGCTATCTTCTCCGTTATGTAGCTTAATACAGCATCATAGCCAGACATAATGAGCCAGCCTCCTCCAGATTTTTGCAGATTTCTCCTCACTCTGCTTCACTCTCTTTATATTTTTCTTCATGGCTAACAAAGACAGAAATGTACTCTTAAAGAATGATCTATAAATAGTGTGACTTAAACATGACAAGGAAGCACAAAAAAGATGAACACATGAGTTATGATTCTTCTCTTTATGCTTCTGAGGTAATACATGAAGGAAAATCTGTGGGTTGTTTTTTTTTTAAACTATTCCTCAAAAGCTCAATTGAAAAGCAGCTTATCCGGGAGGGGAAAGAACCACAAGTTCGCACTTCACATGCTATGACAGAAGTATAAACCTGTATTTCCTCTTTCCAAAAGATGGATAAAACTTTCTGTTTCACTATCTATGAAGTTTACAGCTACTCAGGCACATGTTTGTTCAATCTGCTTTTGACTTCAGTCTGTGATTTATTTATTTATTTTAGGTCTAAATGAAATTTTGTACACATTTGCATGCATTTTTCTATAAACAAACTTGTTCCTTTCCCTGATATATGCATCTACTGTACACAGTTTTCCTATACAAACATTATTTTCCCTGATTTATACATTTGTCTGTGCCTTTTTAAATGGCTAACTGCCCTGCAACATTCATAGAAGTGTAAAAACCATAAGATAGCCACATTCCAAGTTGCATTTTAGTTCAGGAAGTGAAATTTGCTTGGCTTGTATTAAAATTCAATCCAAACTAATGTCTTCGCTACTCTTAACTCTTTTAGTACTTTCTTGTAAAGAGTGGAACCAGGCAGAAAATCTCTTCACTAGGGAAATTTCACTATAATCAAAGGACTGATGCAAAACATTTTGCTTCCTGAGACAAAATGGTGCTCGTCCTTCTCCCTAGTCCACAAATAGTAACTGACTGGACTGGCAACTCAATCTTATTTCAACAGTTGTGTCAGCACAGCTTCTTTCATTGTCTTGTAGGACAGCCATTAAGGCTGCATCTACCCTGCAGAATTAATGCAGTTTGAAAACACGTTAACTGCCATGTCTCAATGCTATGGAATTCTGGGATTTGTCATTTTGTGAACTATTTAGCCTTCTCTTTCAGAGCGTTCTGGTGCCATAACAAACTACACATAGTCTGGAGCCATGACAGTTAAAGTGGTATCAGTGTTGATTTTGCAGCACAGCAGCACTCTTGCGTCTCATGTGCAGCAACACACCCGGAAGAGAATGGCTAATGTGAATAGCCTAAGGTTCAACACCCCCACTCCAGCATCTGTCGCTTGAGGGAGCTGTTGCTTTCTCCACTCTGTCAGGGGAGAAACTTCCAGATCATCCACTTTGCGCTGGCCAATGGATGTGTGAAATTTTCCCACCATCACCACCACAAAATGTTGTAAGTCGTAGCAAAATCTCTTTTGGCTTTCACTCAAATTCCTTGGGAGCTTTGCCTAAGAAAACCCACACATTGGCTTTGAATCTCACTTTACATAATATGGTGGTAGTCTTGCTCTTGACCCAAGCAAAACAACAGAAACCATGTCAGAAGCCTGATTCCACAGTATATTGGGTGGTCACCACGATGCTTACGTGGTGCTTCCGCTTCTGAATAAGGACGACAAAGAAATACTATTTATATGTTATGTTATGTTAATGTAAAGTTAATGAGTGCCAGCTGTATTCGTTAAAAAAGAGACTAGGGGTGGAAATTCATCCAATAGGACATTTTTTATAGATATGTCACTAAGCAGAGTTCCTCCCAATTCTTAGAGGTATGCAAGGCTTCACTCAAGCTCCATCAGAGAGTGGAGTCTCCCTACTTGGAGGTTTTCAAACAGAGGCTGGACAGCCTTTTATGAGAGTGCTTTGATTGTGTATTTCTGCATGGCAAAATGTGTTTAGACTGGATGGCCTTTGTGGTCTCTTCCAACACTATGATTCTGTGGTTCTAGGCAAGTTTTGTATGATGGCTCTCTGCCCCCTTCTGACACAATTGAGAGGAGAAGTCTGCCTCACCTCTGCCATCTTGCAACTTCTGCCTTCCACATCTCCCCCAACAGCCACTCTCTATCCTTTTTTAGTGAAGAGAATACTGGAGAGCATATTAAAAGCATAAAAAATAGTATGGAGAAAAACTCCATGTGCTCTGAGACGGTGAACGTGTTTATTTGTATAAAAAAGCTTTTTATACAATAAGCAATTGACCATCTCAGAGCGCATGGAACTTGTCTCTTTACCATTTCCATCCTTTATTAGTCTCCTTGCTTCTCCCATCGTGGAGGCTGTCACTGAACCAAGCAACTGACTCCGATTTCCTACTGTTTCCAGGTAATGGTGAACAGGAAGGGCAGACCCTCACACATGCCACGCCACACCCGAGGGTCTCAAGTCTAGTTTAGGATATTTGGGACATATCATGAGGCATAAATAGCTCTTTCTTCCAAAAGAGTGAAATGCTCAAGGAGTTTAGGAAGAATGCCTGGGAGGAGGCCACTGTCGCCCTCCACTATCAGCATCTGCCATCTGTGATAGTTACTTCACTCTGTATAACAACAGTACCATCTCTGGTTATAGTCCATTGTGAGATTTTTTGCTGAATGGTAAGGAGACAGGGTTTTTATGCCAGGAAATCTTCTGGACAAATATTGCATTGAGTTGTGTGTGCGTGTGTGCATGCTTTAATTTATAGTAGACAGTTCAAGCCTCAATTCAATTTAGTACAATGCTGGAATGTGTGGTTTTTTAAAAAACTTATCTGCTGCAGAGTGGTAGACAATTTTCAAATCAAGAAAACTGAGAAATATGTTAACAGCTGGGACATTTTACATAAATATTATGTGATGGAGATTGGAGAATGTTTTAGAGGGTGGAGATAAATTATAAGAAATCTTAGGAACGGGATCAATTTGCTTAAAAATAGTTCTTTTGGGGGCTGGGTTTTTTCCCCCCTTATCCTAGATGACCCACTGGACTCTTACATAAATTGTTCCATGAAAGCTATGAAAAGCTCTTTTTCCCCCAGCCAGTTCTGAAAAATGGATGTTGGACTAGACTGACCTTTTGTCTGATCCAACAAAACCTACTTGGATGCTTAAGGGGAAAGCATACAGTTAAGAAGGCAGAGCTTGCTGGCCAAGATGACTGAGGAAATTTAGGAGCTTTACTCCAAAACAAGTTATTTTTCCAAGGTCTGAGTGAAGATGATAGATTATGCTCTCTTCTTCCTTCCCATTTTTCCCTTTTAGCTATCCGCTTTGTGAAACTTGAGAGGCATAGGTCCACTCCTGAAATAAGAGATGATGTAGCTTTATCAGTCAGAAGGGTGCAGTGATTTGAGCATGGGACTCCAGGAGACTAGGATTTGCATATCCATTCAGCCATGTAAACTCACCACGTGACCATGGGCAAGTCAGACTCTCTTAGCCTCAGAGGAAGGCAACCTCTCTCTCCCTGAACAAATCTTGCCAAATATATATATATGAATGATAGGATAACTCTAGAGTTGCCTAAGTTGGAAACAATTTGAAGAAACACAACAACAACAACAACAACAACAAGCACCACTCTGTGGTTATTCTGCCCCTGTTAGAAGGAAATACCATCTAGATGCTGTTGTCTATTCTTTTCCCCTGAAAAAGAACAGAAAATCTTGGATACTTCATCTTTGAAAAGAAGCCCACTCCAAAAATACAGTGATTGTGGCCTACCAAAGAGCCATCTCAGGTGTGGTATAAAAGAGGAAGTTGCTTGGCAGCAGGTGTTGCTTGTTATCTTGCTGCATGACTCTGTAAATCAGGTTTACATCCCCACTTGACCATTAAAGTCAAAGTTACTTTCAGGATTTGGATTTTGTTTTTAAAGAAAACAGCAATGATACACATGAACAATGCAAGCATAACTGAGTGTTTCTATTAAGTTCCCTGACTATGGAACTTCTCCCCTATAATATTAGCTTAGTTCCTTGTTTAGTTTTACCCAGGCCACTTGGACCTTATACAGACTGGCACTTTGGTGGAATCAAGGTGTTGTATCCGCATGCTGCATGCCCCAAATCCACCTCTAGGATGCTGTGATGCCACGCACTGCTCCATACAGCTGCACTCCTAACATATAACTGTACTTCTCCAGCACTGCGTCCATATGATGCAGCACCAAATGAGTGCCGCATAGTCACATAGCCATGGCTATTGCACCCTTTCCAGGGTGCGAAAAGGAGCTGCTTTTTGCGGCTCCTTTTTACATCCTGGAAAGGCCGGCTGCGGTGTGAGTATGTACAGCCCCTTAGTCCGTTTTCTCCACCCTTCAAAATTAATCCTGGTCTTTGTTTATATAGATCCCCTCTCCCCATTTTAATTGTTTAGTATGTTATTTATCATTATGCTATGTATATTTTAATTTGTGTTAATTTACAGCTCATCCTGGGGATGCTATGGGGAAGATAACTAAGAAATAATTTTCTGATTAAATAGCTAAATAAATATTGCTTCCCAATAGATTTGGCACATGGTTCCTTGGCAGTGGCAGAGCTGACATTTTCTCCCCTCTGTGTGACCCCCCCTCCCTTCTGTAGATCTTTTGTCAAAAGGCAAAGCACTGAGAACTGGAATTTTCAAACTTCAGGGCAGACGATAAGCTGCTGTGTTTATTTTGCTTTTTCTATTTGTGCAAGGTTTTATCTTACAGGGTCAGATAAGCTGGGCCAATAGTGTTTAAGCAGAAATTAATGACTGGAGTAGTTCTGCTGATAAGAACAGGTGCAATGTAGCCGTTAGCCCCAGGAGTGATATTTTCCTGTTCAAAGTGAAGTAGCTAAAATACTTCAGATGTGTTGGAAGAACAAGCAGGAGGAACCTGCCCTAAGCCTCCAAAACACATAGCTCTAATTCTTTAAAGAAGGAATGGAGAAATAGAGCCACTGATAACATAGAGGATATTGGACTGTAACACCTCTGATTTTTACCATTGATTATACAGTCAGATGGCCTACAGGCAGTTGCAACCCAAACAATATCTATGATAATATCTGGAAGGCCACTTTTTCCCCACCACCATCACTTTAAAGGGAATCTTCATGTCACCATCAGCTTCTAAAGAACATGTCCATGTAGAAAAGTGCTTGTGTATAAAACACTATGGCCTGATCTATACACTCACTAAAGAGCATCTTTAGGGTTCTTTTGTGTGTGATTAGGGTTAGGGTGGGTGCAGCTTCCGCACCCTCCCTAACCCTAAACCGTCTGGATGCCGCCATTTAAAAATGGCAACATCCATATGGGTGCGCCATGATGTTGTCATGGTGTGTGCAGCATTTCAAAATGCTGCGCATGACATGATGACTTCACACCGCAGGAAGTGTGCCCGCCAAGTGTGCCCTTCCTGCGGTGAAAAAAGGAGCTCAAAAACTGAGCTTCTTTTTGCTTCCGGGTGTTTGGCACGGCCTTCAAACAGCCGCCCCAAAGACCTAGGGAGAAAGGGGCTGTGGCAGTGGCCCCTTTCTACCCTCAGCACCACCAAGGGAAGCAGGGTGCAGCGGGTGCCCAGGGTGCCTGCTGCACCCTGCTTTGAGGCTGCAGGGAAGTGGCAGTTTTCTGTTTCCCACGGCTTCCAGAAGTGGCGAGATGGAGCCTCTGGGGCTGCCGGTGCGGCAGCCTTGGCCCCATCTTGCCGCTTCTTGGGGCAGCTACAGACCGCCCCTTCTGGGTGGTCTGTACTGCCCCATTGTGTGTTGATCCTAAGGATGTGTGTTTCGGAGTGTGTGTTCTTAATGGGGATTGTCTTTAGTCATTGTTTCTTATGATGAATACGAATATGATCACATAATGAAATACATGTGTTAGTACTGAGGATGTCATTCTTCATTAATAATACTCTTTTTTTTTTAATTGATCAAAGTGGTATTTAATGCTAAGCAGTTTAGAGTGGCAATCTAACATTATGGAGCTAACAAAACTGCAACCGTTCATCCATAGCCACCAAATAAGACATTTCTCATGCATATGACAAATTCACTTATGCTGTTATGGCTGCACTTTCTGTGTACAATATTAAGTTATGCTTCACAGCCTCCCTTCTCTGAGAATAATTCATACTGATTATATTATATTTTGTGTATGAAAACTATTGTGTGTGTGTGTGTGTGTGTGTGTGAATATAAAGATCCCTGAAAGTACCACTGGGACTACACCCTTGAGCTTTCTGTAAAATGCATAGCTTTCTTTAATACCATTTTAAATATTTTATCTCAAGTTACCCAAAAAACTTTACAGATTAAAGCTGCTTCAGTGAGTGATGTTTTAACAAATATAAAGGTTTATATTTAAATCACATATACTCTTGAAGGAAGCAATTTTAGTTATTTTCTTCCTGCTGTGAGAATTTTTCAAAAATTACAGTTTTCAAAGTTCTGCACAAAATTCCTATATGGTGTTTTTGAGCAGAAAAGAGCATTTTCTGTTCAGACATATTATTTTCTGTGCAATAGGAGAAGATTTATTTGTTGCAACATTTGCACATTGTTGTTTGTTTCACTGCAAACAAAAGCATTTTCTCCACAGTTAACAGCATTTTCTCCACAGATAATGTCACATAGAAAATGCAGAAGATCTTGTTTCCTACACAGAAAAGTATGATGTCTGTGCAAAAAAAGTGCAAAATTTATGCAGAATAAACCCCCAAATTGTGATGGTTCTCATGAGCCAAGGATGCTTCTCACCAGGATTTCCCAATGCTCAAGAAACATGTTTTTGACTATTAAAAATAATATTGTTGAATATTATTTCTGTCCCTAATTAGGATAACAGCATACATTGATGGTTTACACTATGGCTGGTTCTGCCAGCCAACTCTTGTGGCTTTTTTTCACTCAGGACTGTATAATAGATTGTTAAAAGGGGCGAGGAATTATTTTCTTTCAAATTCTCATGTGGATTGTACTGCCTCTTTCAAGCATCAGCACTCTGCTCCCCCAGGGAACAGCTGGGACCACAACACTGCAGAAAATCCCATCCAGGGCTGGCACTTGCGCTAGAATTATTGGGTTAAGCAGCTGTTTCTGTGAACTGCCATTTTAAGTATTCACAATGCTCACACAGGAGGACCATATTGGGACATCATGTGAAATAAAAGCACCTACTTAGTCTGTAGCCAATGGCCTGCCCAAATAGAAAGGGACCACAAGGAAGCACCTGACCAAGGGATCACTCAAATCTGGAGATAGCTGGCGCCTTAGCAAGCACTTTGCTGCACAGTACTCTCAGTTTGCTTATTCCCCCCCAAAAGAGATGTTGCAGAGACTAGCATTTGCCCTGGCAAGCCTATGCCAGAGGGTGATGCCATACCTGTTTCTCACCATATTGTTATCCTCCCCATCTGCTGCTTTTATTGGTGATTAATTGGTGATTGGTTATGCGTAGGCCAGGCTGGGGGCACTAGACTGACACCCCAAACTCTAGTCTTAATGGCATCACTGTTCCCTGGCAAATCTGGCACCCAATTCCCACAGGCACTTGCTCCTGCTTGTGGAAAAGGCCTGATAGTAAGAAATTCCATGAGAGTGGGTTTGAAGACAAAGGCTGCATCTGCACTTCAGAAATAATGCAGTTTACTACTTAATCTGGTATGGTTCAATGCAATGGAATTCTGGAATTTGTACTTTTCTGCGATATTTCTTTTCTGAGATCTTTCTCCCTCTATCAGAGGGCTCTGTGTCCCAACAAACTACAAATCCCAGGATTCCATGGCATTGAGCCATGACAGTTAAAGTGGTACCAAACTGCATTATTTGTGCAGTGCAGGTGTGGGCAACAAGACATAAGCCTATCTTTTCACAACACAGAAATCTATATTCCCTGCTAAGGTGCAGATACAGTTACTGTTGTTAACTATCCTCAAATTGGCCCTAACTCAAAGCATGCTGATTTTCTTCTAGAATTCTTTGGTGCACTCCATTAGCCATCATATGTTCATAGTGTGGCCCCTCTGCCTCTTCCTTTTTTGAATCCAGCTTGTACCTCTGGAATTTCTCACTCCATATGTGGTAAGAGTCTCTGTTGCAGAATTTTAATTGTGACTTTGCTAGCATGGGAGATCAGTGCTATGGTCCTGTAGTTTCTACAGTCCTTTGTTTCCCCTTTTTTGTGGATGAGGATGTATATTCTGGGATTTTAATATTAATTGTTATTTATTTTACTAATGTGTTTCATGAATTTTTTATGTATTGATGTATGTATTTTAGAGGACTGTAATCCCATCTCAATCCATCTGGGAGAGGCGGGGAAATATAAATAAACTACTACTACTACTACCGTTATTATTATATTGATCATTTATAACCTGTTCACCACTGTTTTTATTTTCCATATTTGTTGGCATATTTTAGTTAACACTAGTGTTGATTCTGTCTGTGCGGATTGTAACAGTTCAATTGGGATATCATCTGTTCCTGATTATTTATCCCTCCCAATTTCTCTTAATGCAGCTTCCGTCTCACTCTCCAGAATCTGGGGTTCGCCTTGATATGATTCTTCATTACATGTTTCATTCATTTTATCATCTCTTTTGTTCAGCCTTTCTATATATTGCTCCTTGATCATGTAGTATGTTCTTCTTCTGATAATTAAAAGTTAGCAACCCCATCTATAACCCCATCTATAAAACCAATCCAATCTCTGATAAGAGATTATTTGAAACAAGAGGATCCAGGATTCTACCAGAAAGTATAGCATGATCCCTTAACAGCATTTCCCCCCCTCCTCCTCTCTACTTGGCAATGCTTGGTCCTTCCAATGTTTTTCTCACTGTCACTGAGGTCCTGTTGAAGTAACATTGACATAAGAGCAGATAATCACTGTGACACCAGCCTTTGAGGTCGCCAAGGGACAAAGCTGCTGTTTGTTTGGCTTCACACATTGCGGCTCTTTATTCTAGACCTCCATAGTGGCCAGTAAAGCCCTAGAGTAATTGCACAGCTAGAGCATGAAGGACTGCAGCAAATGAAAGCAATTTTTGTTTTCTTGTGTTGGTAAACTGATGATATGGATGGCAATTTGTTGGCTCACAGACCAAAACCATCTAAATTAGCTTAGAAAATCAGGACAGATTTTCTGGCTCTCACAGGCAAAGGAAAACAAAAATGCTGGGTACCCCTTTCTGAAGGAATAATAATAATAAGACAAGCGCTTGCATGCATCTATCAGCTAACAGCAGATTTGTAACAGCTGTTAAGTTGTGTGCATCCCCCTCACTCCTATTTTTACTTTATATCTATTCCACCAATGTAAATATGGAAAGGACATAACATAAATAGTGGTGCATATTCCTTCAACTTTTCACTTGACACAGGAATCAGTAAAACTTACACTAACCCCACATGCCAACTGGCCCCTATAGTCATTAGACAAAAGGCAAAACTCTCTTGGGAAGTAGGCAGTATCTGTGCCAAGAGAATTTACTGTCTGTCTGTTCTGAGAGGTCGATCACCAGGCTGGCCACTGGGAGATTCTCAAAGTCCAGTAAATTTAACATCCATTTGCAAAATAAAAAAGATGCTTTGGAATCCAACATGTCTCCACCCTTTGTGAGGCCCAGCCCCCCCCCCCTTTTTTAGGTGGAGGACATAAATTTATCAAGAGGTCTTCATGCTTGCATCAGGAAAACTTTACGTGGTGTTGAGGTAAAGCAAGCCAATCGAGTCCCAATTTGGGGGGGGGGGGGTGTTTTACCTTTGTTGGAGGTAGAAACCTCAAGTAGTAGGGTCCCAGTCCACTGATTCTCTTATTTAGGATTCCCCTGTTGCAGATATAATGCGATATCTTGAAATAAAAAAAAAATATTCAGAGGTAACCATGTTGGCCATATAGCAAATCACCCAGTGCTTCTGTTCTTGCACTCTCTGTGTGTGCTTTGCTTCACGAAGGGTAAAAAAAAGAGGAAACCACAACAAAAGTGCTCAGGGTCTCATTTTTATAATGAAGGAAAAAATCTCATGGTGACAAAGAAGCCTGCAAGGGGTGATATTGACATATCATGACAATCTGTCCACTTGAGAACAAATAATTACCCAGATTTCTTTACACTTATCTGGGAAGCCCAGAGGCAGGAGGGCAATAACCCTCTCCTTTTGTTTTCCCCCAGGGATTGGTATTCACAGGTATGTGGTCTCTGATCCTAGAGGGAGAATGTAATACATTGAGTAGGGGGTGGGCGTTGAAATGTAATTTTTTTTCCTTCACTTTTACCATCCATTCAATAATCCTGAATGGCAATGACCATAAGACCCCTGGCAGGTGCTGCTTTCAGCCATCATTATATGCCGTTATCATTTCTAAAAGGAAATGCAGAGAGAACGGAAAAAGGAAAAGGAACCAGTAATATTCTGAGAAAAGCAAAAAAGCAGTTGGAAAAGACTCAGAAAATGTATCAGAAGTGTTATAGATCCTTAGGTTATTACTAAATTTTATTTTTCAAAATTCCAATCACTTACGTTGTTTCACCTTGGAGAAACGTCCAGGGCAATTGAAAGTGTTTTTAGTAAGCCTGGAATATTTTTTTCCAAGAGATTTCTGCACAATGTTTTGTAACACAAGTGAGGTGTCCCAAGTTAGAAAAAAATTATAGCAAATACTGAGAAAGAAGAACAAACAAATTATAGCTACAAAATATTTTACCAGATTACAGTATGACCCCCGTATCCCTGGGGGATACTTTGCTAGACTTACCGTGCAAGCCGTGAAACTGTGGATCATAGTGAACCCTATTGAAGTGAATAAATTCCAGCAGAAGTTAACCATAAAGTCACACTGGAATATCTAGCGATTCTTAAAGAGATCACCTCTCTAGGCATTTCTAGGTCTTCCAGCAAGATTCTATGGCCAACCTCCACCAGAACCATACCACTGAATCACACTGTAGGACCTGGAAAATGCCTATAGATACCTTCCCCCCCCCCCCCCCCCCCGATTTGGGTAAGTGAAACTGCAGGTTTTAATCCCCTAGATATGGGGTCCTACTATGTATTTTATCAAATACTTGTATTTTATAATTTGTCATGTTGAAAATCTGTAATTTGTTTGAATATGTCTGAATGTTTGTTTTTATGCAGAAGGGCAGGGTGATAATGGTACTGATGATGATTCAATAAAGGAGGTGTGAGTTGACAAGGCATGAGCAGGGCTTTGGGTGAAAGGGGGTTCTCATTTATAGGATTGTCATTCATTTAAGCTGATTTGATAGCAAATAACATTATTGTACCACATGTGGGGGACTTGTAGTAAAATCAAAAACTTCTGGAATGAAATACATAAAACTATTCAGAAGATATTTAAGATCCAATTTAGAAAATTGCCAGAATTGTAAATACTAAACATAACATCAGCTCTTAAAAAGGACGTGGAGAATAAATACAGGAGGGTCTTATTATACTTTGTGACAGCAGCAAGAATTGTAGTGGCAAAGAACTGGAAAAATGAAGACCCACCACAAATAGAAGAATGGGTCTCGAAATTTCAAGAACTAAAGGAAATGGATAAATTAACATCTATAATCAATAATAAATTAAAAGATAAGATGTTAGAAGAATGGTCCCCAGTTTTAAACTATTGTGAAGAATCATGAGGAATTGAAAGGGACTTTCTGATTTAAATATTCTAATAATTTAAGGACCTATACAAGCCAATATAGGAAATAAACTGAGAATTATGGATAAGTTAAAGGGAGGCAAGAAAGTACAGTAATTATTCTGTATGTATAGAACAACTGATATCTCAACCATTGCTGTTTTTGTAGCTTTATTGTTTTTTCTCCTTTCCTTATGAAATTGTAGGGTATGATATATAGATATAAACTCAACATGGTGCATTATATCAGACAATGACCTTATAGATTGTTACTTGTGTGTATATCAATGTTGTATATAAATTTTAACAATATTTTTTTTAAAAAAAAACCAACAACATAATAATAATTACAACAATAAGAAGTCAAACATATTGGAAAGAAGTTGGTGAAAATTCTCAATAAAAAATAATTTAACTAAAATTATATTATTTTGACCCCACCTAGGATTTCTGTAAGCGTCAAAACAAGAAGGAGATGTTGGAACATAAAATGTCACACCACTGTTTTTAGGCATTATTTTTGTACTCTGTACAAAGCTATCTGACATGTTGTTTGTCTTGAAACATCATTGACCAGAGACAAGTGAATTCTGACCCAGTTTAAACCCGCTGTTCTGTACCCAGACAGATTTGTAATATCAGTGGATTCATCTCCTGACAGGACCAAGCTGTTCTCTTAAGCAAATTTATCTTACCATAAAGCTGCTGGAAAGATTTTAAAAAGAAATCACGCTTAAAGTTAGCTAATACTCTCCGTGTCATATTATTTGCTGTGACAAAATGTAGACAACACCCCCTCACCCCCACACATACACATACACAGCACATTCCCAAATCTTGCACCAATAATCACAGGAGACTGAATAAATGAGAAAGAAATATCAAACCATAAATAATGAGGCTTATGCACAGCAACACAAAACACAAGTTATCTCACCAGCCGTTTGAACATGTGCCTTTTACTTTCAGCCAGTGCTCACTTTGGTTGAAACAGAAATGGTTTGCTGAAACAGAAAGCACAGGAGACAAATTTCAACTTTGCATGACTTAAACTGTTGACTTTTCAGATCAGGACATCTAATACTTGGGTGCAAGGCAGTTTTGCCCTGATTCAGCTGAGCATGAGCATCAGTGATCAGTGATCAGCCACAAAGAAAGATAGAGGCACTAAAATTTGGGGCAGGTGTATTCCTTGATCCTATCCCAGTTTTCAAAAAGTCAAAGTCTACTCATAATTCATATTAGACTAGCAAGGAGAGGGCACTTTACCGATGGCACTATTCAAGGAAGCAATCAAAGAAAGAATATCCCAGCAAAACTGCTGCCTCTTCAAAACTTGATATGAATCAAAGGTGGGATTTTTTTTTCCAGCCTAGGGTATGAATTCTAATTTGGAATTTTCAAATGGTCTCATTGGTAACATTTGAAAAAACTGAAGTGAATGGGTCCAGGTGTGATTCTTACCAATCTGGGCATTTTCCCACAAAGAACACCAAGTACAGTGTTCTGCTTGGTAAGTACACAACTGAATTCCACGGAACAGTTTTCAATGTATACATTTAGTTTTGTGCAAGGTTAAATGAAGGGTAAATGCCTTTAAATACCCTGCACCTTTAAATGACCTCATCACTGATCATTTATCTGAGATAACAGCTAAATATATTGTGCAGCAGGCAGGTCCACTTCTATCAGAAGTTCATAGCCCATGGTAAAAATCCAGGAAATATCAACTGGTGAAACATTTCTTACCCTGATATGAAAAACTGCTAATATTCTCTTTTCTAGACAGCTAATTTATTTATTTCCATGCATTTCTCCTGGTATGGGACCCAGCTATTAATTGCCAGTGTGTCACAGTGATAAGCCTCTGTCAGAGCTATGAAACTGAGGTTGCATCTGCACTGTAGAAAATAATACAGTTTGACAACACTTTAACTGCCATTGCTCAATGATAAAATTCTGAGATTTGTAGTTTGTTGTGGCACCAGAGCTCTCTGACAGAGAAGGCTAAATACAGTCAGCCCGTCCATACGTGGGCTTCCCTTATGTGGACTTGAGGTCATGCAAAATGACATGTGTGCCATAGGCATGCACATGGTACAGTACATGGGAGCACACACTTATTGTTTTTATTGGGCCTCAAGCATAGGTAGTTTTTACCATATGTTCCAGAATGGATCCCCTACATATTATATTATTATTATTATTATTATTATTATTATTATTTCTAACCCGCCCCTCCACTTAGCAATCGGGGCGGCATACAACAGGCTTAAAATGAACAACAGTTTTAAAAAATCCCACTACGCACTCTTCCCTCCCACACCTTAAAACTAAATTAAACTAGTGCAAGGTTAAAATAACAATTAAGATGACATAAATACAATACAATCAACTTTGAGACATACAGGCAGCGGCATCAAGGGGGAGGGTAAATGATCACCTCTATTGAGCTGGGAAGTTAGTCCGGGAAGGCCTGCCTGAAGAGATCCATCTTGACTACTTTTTAAAGCTGTCGAGAGTGGAAATAAGACAGATCCCATCGGGCAGGCCATTCCATAGTCTGGGAGCGGTCGCAGAGAAGGCCCTCTGGGAGGTTTGCGACAGCCTGGTCTTCATAGGCTGTAGCAGGTTTCTCCCAGAGGACCGGAGTGTGCAGGGGGGATCATACGGGAAGCGGCGCTCCCTACGATAAGATGGACTCATGTATGTAGGGCATGACATATTGTGTCCAGAAACTAATTGGCAGCCAGTGGAGAGATTTGAGCACAGGTGTTATGTGTTCTCTCCTAGATGTTCCCGTAACTAACCTGGCTGTCATGTTTTGAACCAGCTGAAATTTCCTGGTTAGGCACAAGGGTAGCCCCATGTAGAGTGCATTGCAGTAATCCAGAAGTGAGGTTACCAGAGTGTGTACCACAGTTTCCAGATCCTTTATGTCCAGGAAAGGGCGCAGCTGGCGTATCAGCCGAAGCTGATAACAGGTACTCCTGACCGTTGCATTCACCTGACTAGTCATGTGAAGTGCCCCCAGACTGTGAATACAGTATCTGGAGGGGAGTGTGACTCCATCCAGGACTGGAAGTTGTATACCCCGACCTGGTTTCGGACCCGTGACTGTCAATACCTCCGTTTTGTCTGGATTTAGTCTCAGTCTGTTTTTCCTCATCCAATCCATTATAGCTCCAAGACAGTCATTGAGAGGAGAGACACCATCTGAAGTCTGAGCTGACAAACTGGTCATGGAGAAATATATCTGAGTGCCATCAGCATACTGATGACACTGCACTCCATGCCTCTGAATAATCTCACCTAGCGGCTTCATATAGATATTAAACAGCATCGGGGACAGGATAGCGCCCTGAGGGCCGCCACAATTAAGTTCGATCTTAGAGGAGCAACTGTCTCCAAGCCTCACCCTTTGGGATCTGCTGGTTCTAAAGAATCGGAACCACTGCAACGCAGTGCCTCCAATTCCCAGCTCCCTCAGCCGATCCAAGAGGATGGAATGATCTATTGTATCAAAAGTGGCTGAGAGAGAGCACCATCAGGGTCACACTCCCCCTGTCGATGCCCAAGTGGAGGTCATCAGTCAGAGCAACCATGGCAGTCTCTACTCCATAATCTGTCCTGAAGCTGATTTGAAATGGATCGAGATAATCGGTATCATCCAAAGCAGCTTGGAGTTGAAGGGCAACTGCCCTCTCGATCACCTTGCTTAAAAATGGTAGCAAGGAGACTGGTCTATAGTGGTTTCTGTCCAGGGGGTCCGGGGAAGGTTTTTTCAGGAGTGGCTTAACCGCCACCTCCTTCGAGCAGGATGGTACAATACCTTCCCTGAAGGGCGCATTGATTGTATCCCCATAGGAATACTCTCAATGCGTTCCCCAACCCCCCGGACGACCAGCCAGGATGGAAAGGATAGAGAGGGCAAGTAGTTTTTCACTCACTTTTCCAAGGAGCTTGTCCACATCATTGGTACTCACTGATTGAAACTCATCCAGTAAAATGCCATCAAATGAGTTGCTGGACGCCTCATCTATGGATTCTGACAAAGCATTGGCAGCTCTTATCCGAGAGATTTTATCCTCAAAGTGGATATTAAATGCATCACAGCAGGCTGTCGTCAGGTCAAGCAGGGGGTTTGGCACAGGAGGAACCTTCATCAACTCCCCCACTACCCTGAACAGCTCCCCTGGACAGGACTCTGCAGATGCAATGCGTGCAGAACAGAGAGATCTCTGTGTTGCATACAATGCCTCCGAATAGGAATCAAGGTGTTTCCTATGACGTGTTCTATCAGACAAGAGTTGAGTCTTCTGCCATTTGTGCTCTAGTCATTGTCCAGTCCACTTCATCCTCCTAAGCTCCTCAGTATACCAAGGCTTACGATTTGAAGCTGGCTGGAAAGGATGCTCGGAAGCGATTGTGTCGATAGCCTTGGTAAGATCAGTGTTCCACGTATTCACCAAGGCTTCGAAAGAATCACCAGCGTTGCCAACCATTAAACCCTCTAAGGCTTTCTGGAAACCAATGGGTTCCATTAGTCTTCGAGGATGGACCGTTTTAATAGGTCCGCCACTCCCGGGGGGACAGACAGCGGCCCTTAGTTCCATCTTGACCAGGAAGTGGTCCATGACAATGCGGAGGTTTGTTACCTCTGCCCATGGATGTCCCTGTTCCATACTAAAAACCCTATTGAGTGTATGACCCACACAATGGGTATGCCCGTTGACCAACTGGGATAATATCATAATTGTCATGGATTCCATGAACTCCCGAGCTGCACCTGGTAGATTAGACAAGCCAGTCTCAAGTGGAATGTTGAAGTCTCCCAAAACCAAAGGCCTGGGCGACTCCAATAGCAACTCAGAGAGCAGCTGGGTCAGCTTGGTTAGGGAGTCTGCTAAGCAACGGGGTGGCCGGTATACCAGCAGAATCCCCAAACTATCCCTGGTCTTTCCGGACAGGCTTCCTGATCAAAGTTAAGTTGTTTCTATGAACTACAGCCACTCTGCGCCCCCCCCCCCACTTTCCCTTATCTGCTCACTGACTATATATCCAGCTGGGAGAGCCTGCGCTCACATCGCAGCACTGGCATCTCCCAGCCAGGTCTCGGTAAAGCATGCCAGGTTGGCTGCTTCATCCAATAAAAGGTCATGGATGATGTGGGTTTTACTTTTGACTGACCTGGCATTGCAAAGAAGCAAATTAAGGGTCTGTGGAATGGCTGGTATGCTCTCCAAGTTATTCTGGGGAACAGAGTGAACTGAAGAAGGGATAGATATCAGACATTGATCCCTTCTTCTTTTGTAACATTCCTTCACTCTGTTGCCGCCATACTTTCCCTGCCCCCACACAACCTCAATGCCCGCTCCCAGACTATTCCTGGCTCCATTAACTGATGTCAACAATAGGTAGTCCAGCTAAATCCCTCCTGTAGTAAATGGACAGTATCATGCGAGCAGTGGAGGGAGGGGCTTGGGGGATCTTCTGGATTTTGAATTATTTTCCAGTCTTAGCAGATTCCTCACTATAGGCATTACGCAGGGAGGCAGAGAGGGAAGTCGCCCAAATGTCTCTGCCTTGTCCCCGCTGCCGCCACCATCGCAGCAAGGCCAGGGAAGGAGTGTTGGGGCCTTTATAGGCCCAGATGTCCCAGCTCCGCCTCCTCACTGCTGCCGCCACCCCCGCTGCTGGGGGGAGAGAGGCTTGGGGCCTATACAGGCCCAGGTGGACTGGCCTTCCTCCTCCTCCTCCTCCTCCTGCTGTGCACAAAGGGACCACTGTCTCTCACAAAATCACAAATCCCAGAATTCCAAATCCTAAAATTTTCCTTTAAAAGAAAATATTCCAAAAAGGAGGCCAGAAACAGAAATTCAGTGTTCAGATTTGATTTCTGAATGGAGTAAAGGAAAAATGATCCACAACGGTACCATTTCGTCAAGTTCAATGGGGGTGGAGGACTTCAAAATGCATGGCATTAGAGAAAAGGGAGTGTTACCAAGAGCATAAGAATGGTGAGTCACAGAGAATACTCTATCCTTTGATCTCAAGAAAATCCAGATTCCAGATGGACAATCTGTCTCAGCATTAATATTCCACTTCCAGATGCTTCCCTGGTACACTAGCCATGCTACCTTATGCATGTCAGCTCAGAGGGAAGTTCACTGAGCTCAAGGGAACTTATTTCCAGGCAAGTGTGTTCATGATTGCTGTCTGGGTGAATTTCCTCGCTTTCCTGGGAAAAGTAAAAGGTCACTACCTCTCTCTTCCTTTGCTGTCATCTCTCTCTCTTTCTCTTTTTCTCTCTGTATATATGTGTGTGTGTGTGATGATTTCAAGATTTTCTTGAGGAAAGAGTAAAGGAGAAAAGATTGGAGAGGAAGGAATGATAATTGTAGCTAAGAGAAGTGGGAGTAAAAAGACAAAGAGGATGAAAGAGAAAAAGAAAAGGATAATGAAGGAGGGAGAAGACAAACATAGCCTTGATACCTGAAGAGTGAGGAGAAAGAGGAGAAGAGAGGGGAAAAGGGAACTATGGAAAGGAATGAAGACAAATACAAATAAATAAAAGAAGGAAAGAAAGAGAAAGACAGTGAAGACATTTAACAAGATCTTGTGTTTAGGAGAGGGGAGAAAGAAAAGGAATAGGGAGGAGAGCATATTTAGCTAAGAGTTCCAGGGATTAAAACAAAGAGGACAGCAAAGAATTAGGAAAAAGAAGGCCTTTCCCTCCAGTCAAAGGAATGTCCCCTTCAGCTCTTTTTTCCTTTCCCAACCTGATGTGAAAGTCTTCTCTTCCCATCAAAGAAACACCCCTTAGCCCCACTTCTTTCCCTCCCCAATCTGTTTTGAAAGCCTCCTCTTCCAATCAGAGAAGCACCCCTTTTAGCTCCACTTCTTTCTCTTCCTAGCCTGATGTTACAGCCTTCTCTTCCCATCAAAGAAACAACTCATTTAACTCCACTCCTGTTACCCCTGAACCCAATGTTAAAACCTCTCCTCCAGCACCTGGGAAGTAATGCCAGGTGGTCAAGAGAAGGAGAGACTGAAGTGGTGTTTTCTCCTTTCCATCCTTTGTTACAGCCCTCTAAGTTTTACCCTGACATCCACCAGTCATATCCAAATCCATGATTTTGACCCTGAAACCTTCCCTCGACTTATACATGAATTCAACATGTACACAAGGATATATGGTAAGTGTAGTAGCTACAGAGAAGGGTGAAGAAATGGGATGAAAGAGATGGAAGGACAGGGAGAGAGAAGGAAGAGAAGTAGAAATATTTAGTGAGGGATTTCTGTAGAGGAAGTAGAAAGAGCGTGAAAGAAACAAAATCAAGAATTAGAAGAGAAAATATTCAAGTTCTTTGGAAATTGGAAAGAAGACAAATATCTGAGATAAATTTTCTCCCAGCTGTTGGGGCATGTATAAAAAGTAGGGAGGGGAAGAAACATGTCAATAGCAAGTGGCTGAAACTGTGGGACATTATTTACGCTTCTTCGGGCAACAATATCATAGGATAACTGCCTTGGAGGCCTAATACTATTGGATGCTAGAAAAACAAAGTAAGTCATGAAACTAAAATATTGTGGTGCATGGAGGTTTAAAGACTAATACATTTTATTTGACATAAGCTTTTGTGGACTTCAGCCCATTTCATCAGACAGAGCTACTTTCAAAGCTTATACTAGTACTGCCTAAATGTTTATGCTAAATAAAACATTTTTCATCTTCACTGTGCCACAAAACTCTTTGTTATAGAGCAACGTAACCTTACAAAATAGACAGGCATGTATGAACTTAACCACTTTTATTGTTTTTGCTGTTCTTCCACAGCTCATACTGGCTTGCCTTTTCAGCTCTTGTTCTGTGTGTTCAGAACAATCTGTAGTAAAGGAGAACCATGGATATTGGCATTCACTTCCAAACCACAGGCAATACATTTCCATCCTACATGACAAGCTTTCAAAGACACACAAAGGAAGGGTGTGTGGGGAAAAGAGAAAGTCTTCTAGGGAATGGCTGTCATTTGTTATCCTGCCTCTGTATCTATTACAAGAGGAAACCACTGGCTTATGTCCAGGATGAAAATGCAGAGATTGGAATGATAGGGCTAAAAGGTTGTTTTCATGAAAGTCACATCAGAGGTCAAAAGGTGATACTTCAGAACTTTTTTTTAAGCCTCAAAAGTAAAAAGACTAAATTGACAGGTAGGGGGTGGCAAAACACTTGAAAGGAACTATAGCTGCCGGGAAATTTGGAAACAGTTAGCAAGAGGAAGTTTCTTCCTTTCTCCCCTAAATGTTCATAAAATCCATTTATCATCAACAATCAGCTATTTATTTTTGTTTTGCTTTTTACAATGAAGAGAACACACACACACACACATTTGTAACACAGCCCCCAGAGAACATTATTTTTTAGATCATCATAATCAAATTGGAATATTTTGTTCCATTATTAAACACGAACATTCAAAACAGAGTGTGACAATGTTGCCTTTTTGGACTACAGAGTCCATAATCCCCCAGCCAGGGTGGCCATTAGCAACTCCTTCCAAAAAAAAGGTAATGTCCCTGTATGCTGACTGAAAATCACAGAAAAGATGAAAAGTAAAAGAACTTATATGTTGACCAACATCCATCAGGTTGTCCTGAGAATTAAGGCTCTATTAAACGATACTAAGCTAGAGGCTTTGGCAGACAATGAAATTGTTAATTCTTGATAGATAAATTACTTAAATCCAATGGCCTTCATATCTTGCAAACCAGAAATGGGGTACTTTTAGCCTTCCAGCTGGTTTTGGACAACAGTCTTCATGATCTTTGATCATTGGCCATACTGCCCGGGGTTGTTGGGAGTCAGGGTCAACAACATTTGGAGAAGCACACATTCCTCATCTCACTTGTAATTCCATTAGGAATATAAACTTTCATAAAGTTCATTCTCACAGGCAAGAACATATAATTCTAACCTTTTTTTTTACTTGCTGCAAGACATTTATTGAAAACTGCAGTTTTTGAAGACTATTTGAAATCTTTGCAAAAGAAATTATACATGAGTAGAAACCAACATTTTCTGCACAGGAATATTATTTTTATGCCCAGATAATACTGCTTCCTGCACAAGGAGCTTGTTTTCTGTAAGGAAATGTTATTTCCTTATTAATACAATATTAATAAGGAAATTAATATTTCCTACAAAACTTTTCATCTTTTGCACAAGTTTTCAGGCCCTTCTGAAAATCTTCCATGCATGCATTCTTTTCATGCAAATATGGCATGTTGGATGTGGAGGCCTACAATATAAGTAGACCCATAGACTATAGCTGATAGCAAGGCTTGTGCTGGGGTGGCAGGATGATGCCGATCAGTGTTCAAACCACAAACTGCCCTACAATAGGGGAAGCAACTCCCCTGATTAATGAGACTAGCCCATGTGTTTCTCTGAATCTCAGCCAGTGAGTGACTACAAATAAAGGGCACTGGTCATGTTGTTTTAAAAATTGTTGTTGTTGTTAGCTGCTCTCAGGTAAATCTTGACTCATAGTGACCCTGTGTATGAGACATCTCTGGACCCCCTTATTCTCCATTGGTCTGTTTAGGTCTTATAAATTCAGGCCTGTAATCTCCCTGATTGAGTCTAACCGTCTAGCGTATGGTCTTCCTCTCTTTCTGCTGCCTTCTACCTTTCCAAGTATTATTGTCTTTTCCAACAATTCATGGCTTCTCATGATATGGTGAAAGTACAACAGCCTCAGTTTTATCATCTTGGCTTTCAGGGAGAGTTCAGGCTTGATATGTTCAAGGACCCATTTGTTTGTCTTCTTGGCTTTCCACGATATCCTCAGTACTCTTCTCCAGCAGCACATCCTGAATGCATCAATTTTCTTTCTTCACTGTTCAGCTCTCACTTATTGGGTTTTACAATAAAACACATAAAGTCTGTATAGCAATGACGACAACAACAACAACAATTAACTACAAGGCCCAATAATATATATCCAATAAGTAATAATTCTGCAGCAGAATCATGAAATTAGTTCTCAGCCAGAGCCAGAGAGCCTGGCTTGTCAAGTTGGAGAGTATCTGTCCAGAGATCCATCTGTGAAGTGGGAGGTTGGATTCAGTAAGAGTGTTGATTAACTATGGGGCTTTCTAGATTGGCAAAAAGAAGTGTGTTCATGGCTGCATGAAACTCTAGGCTTTAGATGAGAAAAAGGGAAAGTGTGCCATGAAAATGCTTTTTTTGCATTTTAGGGGAGAAGAAGCGCCTTTAAAAAGGTGCTGGTTTTCCCAGCTTCTTTTTTAAAAACTGTGGAACAGCGCAGCTCCATCTAAAGGCTGTGGTGCAGCTGCTAAGCATTAAGGAAAAGGCAACTTCATGTCACACTTTCCTGCCAATCTAGAAAGCCCCATAGTCAGTGAAGTTCATAAAGTCTTCTTGAAATATATAGGACTTTTTATGGCCCATGCAAAATCTTGTTGCAGCAGACCATGGTGCCATACCTGTTCTCCGGATTGCTGGAGGGGTTGTAAATCTAGAGGCTCTTATATGTATATATGGATTAAATGTCCTAAAATAGGAAAAGTCTGGGTGCGATGTAGTTCTGTATCAAATTTCAAGAATCTTGTCTAGTTTTTTCATCGCTGCTCTTCCCATTCTTACAGGCTGGCATAAGTGCTGGCTTGGGGGTGGCGTGAGGACGTGGCATTTGGGCAATGCATGCCCCAATGCTACTCCCAAACTGGCATCATGCCATCCACCTGACCGCACAGCAGGTGGGGTTACAGTGCTCCTTTGGCATGATGTTCACATGCTGCATACCAAAAGGAGCGTGGAAAAGTGCCACCGTGGTGGTAAAAGCACCCTTTTTCAGGTGAAAAAGAAGTGGCACTTTGCTGCTTCTTTTTGGCCTGGAAAAATGCCGGATCTGGGCCAAAATGTGTGGTTGCTGCAGCCCTGATCCAGCACTCAAATGAGCAGTGGCAAGCAGCTCTTTTGGATTGGTCTGTTTCACCCTTTAATCATCTTCTTATTTCTTGACCCCCATTTAACTTTAACTATTTCGATTTCTTCATTGTCTAGGTTGAATTTATATAACTCCTCCATGGTCATTATTTTTGTTTCTTCATGTTCCACAACAATCCTGCATTTACACTTTATTCCTTGACTTCCTTAGTAATTGTTGTGTAATAACAGTTCCAAGTACATGATGTTTTCCCTGAGTAGTATGGTGTCATCCACATATCTTAGACTGCTAGTGTGCCTTCCTCCTATCTTTATTCCTTTTTCTTCTCAGTCTAGACCTGCTCTTCACTTTTTTATTGATATTTTATTGCTCTATCATGATCAGGACTGGTACAGTGTGCCACAATGATGGGAACTATTATGAATTTTGCTTTAGTGTATGCACATTTTGATTAAAATAAGATAAACTGAAAGTTGATTTTCTTAATTATTGTTTTCTAAAACACAGAAAAAAAGTTAAAATACAGAAACTCTGAGATAACAACAATAGGCAAGCTCAAGCCATACTTGAAGGTCTGAGAACCTTCTATCCCTAGAACTAGGCAATTTTAGGAAGGATGGCAGATCCAGTCTTGATATTACAGACACGTTTGTGAGTTAAATGGGGCTCTCCTGTTGCTAACCCTTTACAGTCACAGGTTTCAGCACTGGCAAAACTCCATACAATTTGGAGAATCTGTGGGAGATATCATAGAATAATAGAGTTGGAAGAGACCACAAGGGACATCTAGTCCAACCCCCTGCCATGGAGTAACACACAATCAATGTGTAAAACTGAATGTAGATATAACATTCCTGTGGCAATGTATGCACCAGGCAGCCCTTGTCTGCCTTTCATGGACCCATTAGATATCACACACACATGCTTTAGCACTGTTTCAAAAATTCTGATAGAAGGGAAAGAAAGTTTGCTTGCCAACACTAGTAAGGAAGATGGGGAGGGGGTGTACATGGACTATGTTCAATTTTTCCTTTTGAGCTCATTAAAATCATGGCACTATTGTGACTTTTGGGAGGCCACCAGCTACTCCTCCTGAGTATCCTTAGTGTTAGTAGTTTCTCAGTACCTTCTTTACTACCTTTGTCAGTTCAGCTCATAAATTAATTCTTAAGGACTCCAAAACACCCGTCTTTGTGCCAGTAATAGGAAACAAGAGTCCACAAGTCCACCCACATGGTTTCCTACCCCCTGCCCTTTAGGGAGATGAACTAGAAGTAGTGGCCAACCTTGACACCATAATACAAGAGGATTTGAGAAATTCATTTTGGTCAAGAATCAAACAGCTGCAAATTATGAATGAAAATTATCTCCAGTACTGCTGAATCATCAGCTCATGAAGTTGGAATCAAATCTTGGAAATACCATAAGCAACTCTGGCTGCAGAATTACTGCTGTTTCTAAATGCATAATTCCAAGTTTATTAGGAGGAAGAGAAAGAAGCCTGGCTCTATAGAACCAAAATGTTATAAGAAATAAAAGCCAGCATACGCTTAAGAGCCAAAACAAAGTGTACATGAAAGAAGAAAACAATAATTCTTTCAAACTAATGAAAATTGATCTTTCCTTTTGGAGGCTCAGGAGTGGTTATGCTTTAGCAGAAAAAGATTGAGAAAGAGAACTTCCATACAGAGAGATTCACATGCTTGTAAAGGTATCCACTTTGTACTTTTACAACCTAACCTGGCTCTGGAACCATATAATTGAGAATTCAACCAGAACTTAATTTGAACCAGGTCAGTCATTATGTGATGTAGGTTTCAGTCACACTGCTTTTACTATTCCAGTTTCTGTGTGATCTGTGTTATATTGCACTTCTGGCAGCGAAGCCTCTGAGCTGATGTTATAGCATGGAATATTAACCTTTTAACTTTTAAAGGCTAGAGGCTCTCTGAATATTTGCAATTCACTTTAAGAAAAGGAAGGGAATATTTTCTGTTTTGCTCTGATTTGATGATATGAGTGTCTTTGTGAGGCTAAAGGAAAGGTGAGGAATGGATGGAGGAAAGAAACAAAACAGGGTGACTGAAGTGTCATCACTAGCTAGGGTGTCATCTGCTGTGGAGGATGTCACCCAGCAAGGGTGAGCATTCACCCCTCCTCGCCTCTGTTGCCTGACTTCCTCCCCAGGGAGAAAGTCCAGCAATGGAGCAGCCAAGAAGGATGAGTGTTCACCCCTCCTGCCCTGAGGAGGGCTCAACCAGGTGTCATCCCTCCTCTGACCGGGTTAGGCACAAGGATAGCCCCATGTAGAGTGCATTGCAGTAATCCAGAAGTGAGGTTACCAGAGTATGTACCACAGTTTCCAGATCTTTCATGTCCAGGAAAGGGCGCAGCTGGCGTATCAGCCAAAGCTGATAACAGGCACTCCTGACCGTTGCATTCACCTGACTAGTCATGTGAAGTGATGAATCTAAAAGTACCCCCAGACTGTGAATACAGTACTTGGAGGGGAGTGTGACTCCATCCAGGACTGGAAGTTGTATACCCCGACCTGGTTGCATACCCCACACTCCCAGTGCTGCCGCTGGTGGACAGGAGAGAAGATGATGTGGCTTTGTCCACTTGGCCTCACCTAAAGTAACTTGATTGATGCCCCAATGATGCCCCTGGCTGTTTTCTTCAAAGGAATATAGCCCAGAGTGGGAATGGAAAGAAGGTTCTTCTTCCCTATTTCAACACAAATAATGCCCTATGCCACAGGTTAAGTGTGGGTGGGGTAGTTAATATAGCAGTATAATTGTGTAGTGTGAAAGGACTTTATGCCATGCCAGTACTGCAGCCACTCACTCACAAACCACAAGGATGTGAATTCAATCCCATCCAGGGGCTCAGGGTCAACTCAGCCCTGGCATCCTTCTGAGGCCACTAAAATGAGCACCCAGCTTGTTGGGGGCAATTAGCTTACAGTTGTAAACCGCTTAGAGACTGCTCAGTGCAGTATGAAGCGGTATATAAATGAAGCTGCTATTGTCTCACTTCAAGCCACTCAGCAAAACACAACAAAATCTAAAGTACACATGGCGGTGATGCTTATATTAGGCAAACCAAAAGGTACAAATTAGATTATGCAAGCTTTTGTAGCTCATTGCATGCAAAGTTATTTTAAAAGAGAGAGAGAGTTCTGGTGAAGCCCCAGTGGGCACTGGTGCAAGTGACATGGCTGTCTTATCATACAGCCAGTAGACTGGAAACCAGTGCAAGTTGTCCCATGGTAAGGCAGAATGAGTCTGGGGCTTAGCAGCTGTTATGTAAGTAGGAGAGGTAGTAGAACCAAGAGAAACAGAAGCAAAACAGAAGGATAATGCTCAGCAAAGAGAGGAACAATTTGAGGACTCAGTGACAGCAAGACGTTGCTAGAAGGGGAAGGAAAGCTTGGAGACCTGCACATATAAGGCAATGACAGGAAGCATTTTATTTTTCATTGTTTTGAAGGAGAAAGCAGCAATGTTTAGCTGAAAAGCAGTAACATCGAACCTAGAAAGTTAATGCAGAAATATATGCCTTTATATTTATTTATTTAAAATTTCTCCAAATAAAGGAAAACACGCCAGAGCCACTGTTCAAAAGGCAAAAACTATACTCCAGGGGACCTTTTAAAGGACAGGAACAGGATACAAATAAACAAACAATAAGTTGCTAGCTAGAAGATAAAATCCATGCATTCCTTGGAGTGGAGGGGGGGGGGAGATTCCTGTCAGTGGCAGAAAAGGAGGGTAAAAGGAGACCAGGAAACAGATGGTGAAATGCTACCTCTGTTTGATTGAGCTGGAAACTACCCTTCCAGGGGTTATCATGGTATACTTGTGTCCATTTATTTTGTTTTGTTTTGTTTTTGAATATGGGCAACAGAAAAATCTTCACTAACAGTGGTGGAACTGAGATCTTTTAATGCCATGCATCACAGTAACAATTATGTCTATTGTTGTTTAAACTTCCAGCAGTCCCAATTGGGCAGGTATTAATCCTGATTTGAAACTGATCCCATGTTTCCTCTGTTTTTTCAGCTGTTTTTAAACAGCATCATTTTCTCTCCTCCTCCTCCCACTTTTCTGTTTTATTCTTGGCTTGCTTCAGTTGTAACAAACTGAATTCAGATTCCAAAAGTAGTTTGCAATGCAACAATTCAGCAAGGGGGAAAGGATAGGAGGAGCCAGAACCTTGTCCTTCCCACTGGGCTCAGGCAAAAGAAAACCACAGTCGCCTCACCCAAATCTTCTTTTCTTCCTCATTTAATAACCTTAGGGAACTTCTTGATCACACTCACATGTTGCATAGCCAGATATGTCTGGGTTTTCATAAGTGATGTGGTGGCAGGTAGGGCTGCATCTGCATTGTAGAAAGAATGCATTTTGACACTGCTTTAGCTGCAATAGCCCAATCCTAAGGAATCCTGGGATTAGCAGTTTTGTGATATATTTGTCACAAAGCTCTGGTCTCACACCAGACTACAAATCCGAGGATTCCATAATATTGAGCCATGGCAGTTAAAGCAGTGTCAGACTGCATTATTTCATAGTGAAGATGCAGCCTATGTCACTGAATTGTTAAGTGTGGTGCTTAGTCTGTTGACTTTAATATTAAGATAAACTATAAAAAGCATACAGTAGCTGAATTATCTGGGGAACTGGAAAATATTCTTTATAGAAATTAACACATCTCACCCCAAACCCTCTCCTCTATTTTAGCTGTAAAGTCGACAGTGAAGGCATTGTTTTCCATATCTTGGTTCAATCATTAATCAAAATAGAAATCAAGAAATGTAGTCAAGAAATCAAAAGAAGACAGGAGTTGGAAGGGCAACTGTAAGGGATCTGGACAAGATACTGAAGTGTAAAGATATATCATTGAATACCAAAGTCATGACTATCCATGCCATCATATTTCCAATTTCTATGTATGGCTGTGAAAGCTGGATGGTGAAGAAAGCTGACAGGAAGATAATCAACTCATTTGAAATGTAGTGCTGAAGGAGAGTTCTATGGATACCACACACTGACAAAAAGACAAATCAACGGGGCCAACAGCAAATCAAATTGCAAAGCTTCCAGAAGCCAAAACAACTAATCTGATACTGTTGTACTGTGGACATGTCATAAGTAGGCAGGACTCACTAGAAATGACAATAATGCTTGGTAAGGTAGAAGACAGTAGGAAAAAAAAGGAAGACTACACTACAAGTGGATAGATTCAATCAAGGAAGCCATGGCCCTGAGTTTACACAATCTTAAAATGGAGATCTTTGAGATCTCTCATTCATAAGGTTTCCATAGGTTGAAGTAGGACTTTATCACATGGGGAAAATCAGGGGTTTAAACAGTCATTTTCCTGGGAGAGTCATGCAATTGCAGTGACAATTTTCACATGACATCGATTAAAGAGGGCTTATTCTGGGAATAACCAGCCACAAATCATTCATGGGAAAATTCCATTTGTTGCTGATTATTCCCTGGTTATTCAAGGGATAAGTCCTCTCCAATCACTAAGTGTGTGAAAATCTTCACCACAATCACATGACTTTCCAGGGAAAATGACTGTTTAAACACCCGATTTTCCCCATGTGTAATAAACATCATAGACGATGGCAATTAAGAACAATATTGTACCATCTGCTAGCAATCCACAGAAACGTAGCTGTCACAAATGCAAAAGAAACTGGGCCAGCCCCAACACTCTGGTAGTTCAAGTACGAGATACTAGTTTAAAGTCAACAGACCTTGCTTTGCTTTCCATTAGTTGTTTCTGTCTTTACTCTTGAAGAAAAAAAAATGATAATAGGTAGTCTTTTAGAATAGTCAGTTCAGACTTGTACAAGATAGATTGTTGTAGTCAATGGCACCACTGGCCACCTATCATAAACTTTATTGTCTGTAGGCACTAGGTACTTATCAGGCTGGGTAGGATCCAAAGCCAACAAAATTATTTTGACATCCAAGGGCAGAAATTTCCACAACCACCTTTCTCCCATCTCCAGTGATATAACACCACCAATTGAATAGCTAAAAGTTTGCTTCCATTACCATCCAGATCTGCAGCCTGTGTTGGCAAGCTCATTTTGCCAAACAGTAGGGCTGGTTTTATGGTTTGCAGTGAAAAGGTGCTGCTGCTGGGAATCCTTTATGCCTGCAGCCATGTTTCAAAGATGGATGCTGGATTACACCAAATGTGCCTCATATCACATAAATGTGCAATCATTTACTTTCTTGAGTGCAGTAGGCTTTCATGAAAAGCCGTTTTTACCCTCAGCAAATATTGACACAGTAGCATCTCCATAGCATCAGTGATGCAGTGGCCCACTTCACTGGTTTGGATGACTTTGGTTGAACACTTTAGTCCTAGATTTTGTTTGCCAATTAAACAAGTGGTTGGGAGGGGTTGCCTTGTTTTTGTTCTCTTTTTGGCTTTACTGTTCCACCCCATTTGGCTTTGATGTGATTTAAGCAAACTGATGGCATACAAGACTTTTGTCTCTAAAATGTACTCAAATGCAAGAGCTGAAATATTAGAAAGAGAAGTATTATGTCTGCTCTGAGAGGGATCTAATATCTCTGAAAGTTGTGGGTGAGGGAAGCACTGTCCTGGTATAATTTCACGAATTTGCAAGTTCTCAGGCTGTTGTGTTACTCTCTTCACTGCATAATCTGTTGAGTATCCTACCCATTGCAAAAGTAATTCCTACTTGTTGCAGTGGAATATACTCCCAGCTAAGTGTTTTTAAGATTAAGATTATTGCATTAATAAAAGGGTATGCAGCCAGACTTTAATTTCCAGACATAAAGTGAAAATGCTTGAGAAAGGAGATGGTTTTCATAAGCTAAGGATGTTTATGAAAATGTTAATGAATGACGGACAATTAAGTAATTTTGAAAGAATTCTTTCCAACCTCAGAATATTAGGGCTAAAACAGAAGAAACATTCAGCCCACATTTATAAAGAATACTCCCTCCGTTGATGGAATACATTGTATCACAGAAGCATGTTATTCCCATCAACTACACATCTTCCATTTCCTGTGATTTGTTTCAGCAGTATGTCCCTACAATCTGAGCTTCTTACCATGAATAAAAACAACAGAGCAACCAGCTTACCAAACTCACCTACATTGGCTTGTTGTTGTTATGTGCCATCATATCAGCTTCACTTAATGGAAACGTAGGAAGGCGGGACCTCGAAGAGCCTTGGTCATCAGCAATTCTACTCAGGTCTTGAAAATTCACCCTTGATTGAATCAAACATTTGTAATGCTTTCCTCTTTTCCTACTGCCTTCTATTTTACTGAGCATAATTTTTATTTTTGAATTAGTTATGTCAACTCATGATATGTCCAAAATATAACAACCTGAGTTTAGTTATTTTTGCATCTAGTACCTCGACAAAATAGAGTCAAAAAGTTCCCATACATTGGATCAACACTGATCAGAGTGGAGACTGTAGTCAAGAAATCAGAAGAAGATTAGGACTAGGAAGGACAGCTATGAAAAAACTAGACAACATCCTAAAGCAAAGATACAACACTGAATACTAAAGGTAGGATCATCCAAACCTTTGTATTCCCCATCAATGTGTATAGATGTGAAAGCTGGACAGTAAAGAAAGCAGATCGCAAGAAAATTAACTCATTTGAGATGTGGTTCTGGAGATGAGTGCTGAGGATGCCATGGATGGCCAAAAAGACAAACAAATGAGTCCTAGAACAGATCAAGCCCGAACTCTCTCTGCAAGCTAGGATGACTAAACTGAGATTGTCATACTTTGGCCACATCATGAGAAGGACAGACTCAATAGAAAAGGCAATGGTACTAGGAAAAGTGAAAGGAAGTAGAAAGAGAGGAAGTCAGCAAGCCAGATGGCTAGACTCAATCATGGAGTACATGGGCCTGATCTTGCAGAACCTGAACAAAGAAATAGAGGATAGGGGGTCTTGGAGATGTCTCATCCACAGGGTCACCACGAGTTGAGGTTGACTTGAGGACAGCTAACAGCAGCAGCAGCAGCAACAACAACAACAACAACAACACAACAACAACAATAACAACAACGTCTTATAACATCTCTTGACTGCTTTAAAAAAGCTCTGAAGACGCATCTCTTCCGGCAGGCCTTCCCTGAAACCTTCTAGTTCCCGGCTCCGAAACGGGACCTATTTTGACCCCTTGCTTGGTGCTATTTTTACCCTCATCCAAGATCTATGAGGATGTATTATGTTTTTAATGTTGTTATGGTTTTAAATTATTACTAATTTAATTTATTTTTTAAGGATGGGTGGTTGGGTATGGGTTGATGATGTATTTTAATCTGTATGTTTTAATTTGCTGTACCCCGCTCTGATTGTGCTCTACAGAGGAGCGGGCTAGAAATAAAGATTTATTAATTATTATTATTATTATTATTATTATTATTATTATTATAACACTCCTTCTAATACCCCCTTTTGGAAGGAAGGAAGGACGGAAGGAAGGAAGGAAGGAAGGAAGGCTTGGACAACCTCTTGTGTGCCTTCAAGATGTTTAAGACTTAGGGCATCCCTAAAGTGAACCTATCATAGGTTTTTCTTGGCAAGAATTGTAGTTTGTTGGACTACAACTCTGGTGACCAGTGTTTGAATCTCCACTCACCTTTAGAAACCTATGGGGTGGATCTTGGGCAAGTCACAATCTCTCATCATCAGAGGGAGACAAAGCCAAAAACTAATATTACCAATGACGGTGTCACCTTAAGGTCACCATAAGTTGGAGATGAACTGAAGGTACACCATCACCACCTCCATAACAACAACAACAACAACAGAATTACCGTAGACCAATTCATTGGAGATGGGTTTGTCCATAGCAGTGTATGTGACAGCTAAATGGAACTTGCATGCTTGGAGGTATTGTGCAATTAATACCACTTGGTTGAGGGACAATAAAAGAGGAACATTACTGACTTCTTGTCCTTCTTACAAGCTATACAGAAACATCTGGTGGTCTCTGGCTGTATGTACACTGCAGAATTAATGCAGTTTGCCACTGCTTTAACTACTATGGCTCCATGCTATGGAATTCCAGGATTTGTAGCTTTATATGTCTTGTATGTATTTTATTTGCTGTAATCCCACTTCGATCCGTAGGGAGAGGCAGGAAACAGAAATAATAAATTGTTGTTGTTGTTGTTGTTGTTGTTGTTATAAGGTATTTAGCCTCCTTTACCAGAGTGTTCTCATGCCACAAGAAACTACAAATGCCAGGATTCCATAGGATGGAGCCATGACAGTTAAAGCAGTGTCAAACTGATTTAATTCTGCAGTGTGGCAGCAGCCTAAATAAAACATGAAAGCTGAATTGCACAGACTTTTAGTTCAGAAAGGATCTTCTTTATGTTCTATCAAATCCAGCAATTCTACCACTATGAAAGAAAGAATAGTTATTAAGGATAAAATCTGAATGGTCTGCTTCTAACCATAGTTTTAATATATGATCTCTGCTCTTCTAGCCATAAAAGTGATCTCCATGTTGCTCAGCTTGAAAAAAGGGGCTGCAGAGAGGCTGTGAAATGTCAGCAGCAGCATGTGATGTTCACTATTAGTACAGCTGCATTAAAGCAGCTGGGAACCACATGAGGCCAAAGCCAGCTCAATGCCTAGAGCTGGCAGGATGCAAGGACAATATTCTGCAGAATAAACAACATGGCTGAGATGTGTAAATAGCTCCTGATGTTTCGTCTAACCCCAGCCCAAAAGGCCATTAAACAAGGCTTTGGCTTGTTCATTTTTGTTTATTTGTTTTTAGAGGAATAATGGATTTTCCGTCTGCGTGTAGTGACGTCATCCGTACTCCGTCTGGCAACTCCAAGACTGGTTGCTTTGATCTTCTGCTCACCTTTCAGAGCTAGGAGGAGGGGTGGTCTCTTTTATAGGAAAATCAAAAGAAAACCCCATCTCTAGACAAAGTTTAATATGAAGGAGATGTTTGTCAGGTCTGGCCCAGCACAGACATTCTTTCTGGAGATGGGGAAGTTATGGGGAGATCATCAGATCAGTGGTTATTATGTTTGTTTGAGAAGCAGGACAAATGAAATGGTGAGCTAAGTGGGTAGCTGTAATGTTTGTCCCTTTCTGTGTCTAAGCAGTTGCCTTATCCCAGTAATTTCCAAGCTGTGTGACACAGGGCAACCATCTGTGTACTACAAGAAATCAATTTAGTGTGAGTGCAAGCCCTCCTTGACAGGCTGTCAGTATCACAAGCCATTGGAGGGAAAAGAAAAAAAATGAAATAAATTATTTCTTTATCTAGCTCAGTATTGTCTCCTCTGATTGGAAGCCCTGTACTATCAGACAGAAATCTTTCCCAGCACATAGGAGGGGGTATCCTAAAGTTTTAATTATCACCTTTAAATAAATTTGATAGAAAGGTTTTGATTTGATTTGTAGTTGTTAACTTATTTCTGTGTCGTCACCATCCAGATTTGAACATTTTTCCCAGCATTTCTTGACCCTCCGGATACCTGATATTGTAGAAGTTTGCAGATTGTGTTTTATGAGAGGGTATTATAAAGTACAGTAATAATTATCACCTGGACGTTATTATGGCATATTGATGAAATTTTGTCAGTGTCATCATTGGTCCCTAAGTGCACTCATTGCATCCTTTATTTTTGTGACAGGCTCTACCAGAAGTGACTAAAGTGTAAAATCCTCATAAGGCGCAATCTGCAGACTTCTACAATAACGGTATTCGGACGGTCGAGAAACGCTGGGAAAAATGTGTCAATCTGAATGGTGACTATGTAGAGATAAATTAACAACTACAAATCAAGACAAACTTTCCATTAAAATTTTTAAAGGTGATAATTAAAACATTAGGATACCCTCTCATACATAACTACCTAAATCTTTTAAAGTGTTGAGCCTTGTAACTGAAACTAGGACTGGTGCCACACTGCAGAATTAATACAGTTTGATGTCAGTTTAATTATCATGGATCCATCCTATGGAATCCTGGGATTTGTAGTTTGTTGGGGCACCAGAGCTGTCAGAATGCCATATCACTGAGCTATGGTAGTTAAGGCATATCAAACTGCATTATTTCTGCAGGGCTAATATAGCCTGTGGCTTGGCTGAAGATTTATCATTGGAATTTTTTCAGGCATTTACACTTGTGCTTGTGAGGCTTTTTACCTTAGGGATGGAAAGAATATTTAAAAATATTTTAAATGGTACAAAAACATTTTTCTCAAAGGACAGAATTCAAAGACATCACCATGTTAGTCTGGAAAAACAGTATGCAAAGGGATCTTGTAACACTTTTGAGACTAACTGAAAGAAAGAAGTTAGTAGCATGAGCTGTCATAGAACATACTTCCTCAGATCCATGTTTTTCTCAAATGTCAAGGAACCTTGACAAGGAGAAACCCTGATCATTGATAAGTGTCTGCAGTTAGGACTTATTCCGCACAAATGCCACACACAGTTTTTGTGCATAAAATAGGAATTTCTGTAGAGGAGACTGCATTTTCGACTCAGAAAATATTTTTGCACAGAAATATTATTTTGTGCACCCGAGTAATATATTTTTCTTTGCAAAAACATTGTGTACATGACTCCCAAACTGCAAACATTGTTCAAAACCTGCACTGTTTTTGAAAACTTTCTTATTAAATTACTAAAATTACTCATTGCTCCCTTCAAAAATGAAATTAGTGAAGAATTAAATCCCTATTCTATATTGGATCAGGAAAGGGAGATACAAGTTGAACCGTGGTCGCCTGAATGAAGCCACAAAAGGTTTGATATGCAAACAGAATAATGAAGAACAAGGAAAGCTAAATTTGAGACATCAGGCCTTTTGCTCCTAAGAATTAGAATGGTTCTGAATTATCTGGAAAAAAGCAAAAACAAAACAAAACAAAAACCAACAAAAATAACCTGGGGTAGCTGCAAGTGCTGCTTCCTGTGATTTCTGTCTTGCCAGGATGGTAAAAATAAAAACAAAGCTGATCATGGGCAGCAGGTTGCCATGGCTGGATTGTCCCCAGTGGGGGTGACAGCAAAAGGGGGAGCAACTTTGAGAAACAGCCAGTCTTCCCCTCGCAGCCTTACACATATGGAAGAATGTGGATTACTTCCTTGTGTGAGAGACAGGGAACTCAAGGAAAGAACAGAAGTGATTGGATTATATATAGTTATTCATGAACTATCTGGCTGAAGCGGGGGCTTCTTGCAAGGAGATTTTATTCATGTTTCTCTGTTTCAAAATAAAATTAGATCTGTAGATTGTTTCTTTATTGTGTAGGTTTCATGCCCTGGCACTTTATGGATTTTCCATTTATTTGGTTGTCATGATTCACCACTTTAGGATTAGCACTTTAAACATCTGTCATGCACTTTATGACCTATGTGGTTTTGCATGTGTATGTAATGGGTTTGTTAGAAGCATAATGGTGTTTGTAATGGATATGTTTGTATATGAGTGTTTGGTTTCTGTATTTTGTTTTACTCTTTTATGTTTGTGTTCTTTTATGTTGTCCATGTGTGAGTTATGCACATTCAGCAAGGTGAAGAGAAGAGGGGCACTTTAATTGTTATTCTCATGTGAATGAGTGTCTTTTAAGCTTATTGCACAACCCTCAGGGACATGATGGAGGTGGAATGAAAGGGAGTTGGATGGAAACAGAATGGGGCAAAGGATGCATTTTACTGCACGCTGGAATGCCGCTGATGCCACCAGAAGTTCCCATTGCATTCCCAATCCATCCGACAGGAGGCGATTTTTGAGGAATGCTTCTGAACAGTTGCCCTCCAGTTTGGCAGGGACAGCCCCCATCATCTGTCGTCCCACTTTTTCAGCTACTTTTAACATGTCCCCATTTCTGTCCTCTCACTTTTCATATTCAACTGGAGGGCCGATAGGATATACTAACATTTGCAGGCAGAATTTAATTTTATCAATTTTATGAAATTGCAAGGTAGTTAAAGGGTTGAAGTTAAAGTTAAAAGCAGTTAAAGGAAAACTACACCCAGTGGAATAATCCTAAGTATATCTCCCTTTGTAGAACAAATACAAATAGAATGTGATCAATAGATATGATTCCATAATCTATAATATACTATATGCCATAATCCAAAAGGTCCAATAAACTGAAGGACCCCCACCCCCCATTCCTGTATCCCTCTCCTGTACCTCCTGCTGGTGTTATGGATTATTTCCATTCTCGCATCATTAATGCAAGCTATGAGAAGATATAAAGAAGAAAAGAGATTTTCAGCAGGAAAACAGTGATTAAGAACTCTTCAATCCCCACCACATTTCCCCTGCAATTCCCCACTTCCAATTAAGCATTATGAGACAAACGTAGGATTAGCAATTGATATTGCACTTATAATATACACTTTCATTCTCTAAGCACAAATAAATTGCAAGGCTGTCACCAACTTGTATTTTAACTGCTCTGAGTTTTAGGGCCATTGTACATTAGAAATTAAATATATACGTCACTCAGCTGCAATTTTCTTCAGTGAATATTAAGCACTTACACTGGCATTAGCTTTAATGACTGCCTGTAAATGATTGGCAACATGCCCTCATATTAGAGGAAAGCAGCAAAAAAACCCTGATCCCCCCTTTTCTATAGGAATTAGTCCCCCTGCAAATTATATTTTACCTTGAAAGAAATTCTAAAGCATTCACCTTTAGTCTGGTTTAATAGCAGCCTCAGCACTGAAGGGAGACTTTATGGATTACAGCTGTGCTTATTTTATGGTTTCCTGGCCTTTTACAGTTTTTGCAGTGTGCAGTTTCTGAAAATCCGCTCTGCCTTCATACAGGAGAGGGGGTGGGATTTTTAAGCTGAGACACAAAGGTTTCAAAGCTCAGCAGACTCATTGTCAGAAGACAGATTCAGATCTGATGCTGTCCATTTGTGCTCCAAACTTTTTTCCATTTGCTGATGGATATTATTTATCCAAGGTTGATTCCTGCACTAGGTTTCATTGAGCCAGCTTTTAAGCACACCAAGTTATGTGCTTCATGTGCACGGCAATGCTGGAACCACAGGAAAGGGGGCTAGGATTCAGATAGAGCCAGGTAGAGGAGGAAGAGGAACAGGACGAAATGCAAATAGATGGGGGGTGGCAGAGATGGGAGAACAGAGCTGGACTTCGTAGAAGAAATAAAGTATGCTCAAAGCTAGCCTTGTTGGAATCTGTACATATCATTCACCAATACTTACCACCATTTTTTCTAAGCTCCATGAATACCTTTATGCATGTTGCAAGCTTTTGAAGCTATCTGAGCTTTGAAAGCTTGCAATGTGTATAATGTGTATTTTAGTTGATCCAATAAAGGTATCATTGTTTTGTGTATTTTGGATGTACTGTACTTAGCTATATGGCCAACACAGCTACCCCTGCATATGCATTATTTTTACTGTTAGTCACAAGGCTTCATCACAGAAAATCCCCATATAGGATATTTGGTCAGAGACCAAACAGGGTAAAAACCTTTGTACAAAGCCTTTCACTTTCTAGAGGTTGTGTTTTCTACCACAGCCAACCACAGACACACAGGTCATTGTGATCCCCCAAAATACATATCAGGTCATCATGACTTTATTACTCTCTCATACCTTTGACTTTGTGGGTGGGGAGCAAAATGGCATGGATGAGCACAAGACTATGGTACCCACTGAGCAATTTTAGCACCATGGCAGGATCCAGTGTAATTATGCTGGCAAAAATGTTTGTTTATGTTATTGTGGAAGTATACAGGATTTTGGCCTAGCTATTATGGAGCTATATATAAAATGTTTCCTAAAATGTAACAAAGCAAGGACAATTTTTAATTGGAGACCAACTACTGTATATACTCATGTATAAGTAGAAATTTCAGTTCAAAAATTGACCCCAAAAGGCTAGGTTGACTAATTCACAGGACAATGTATGTACTGTACTTTAATTCTTATCAAAAAGTAACCATCCCCTTCTCTGAGTAGAGTGGTGAAAGTTAAGAACTTTCCAGGAGCACCAAAAAGAAGCGCCGTCTCCCTCTATTCATTCTGCCACCACACCATTTCTGACCTTTTCAAATGCCTGGATGTGAAAATGGCAGCTCTTTGACATTTCACCTCAAAGGAGCACTGGGAGGAATCTGGCTTTGAAGAATCTGAATAAGACATTTGTGTATGTCTGTCCGTTTCTGCTGGTATGGTGGTCTCCTTCTTTGGGGATTTTCTAACAGAAGCTGGATGGCCATGTGCCAGGAGTGCTTTGATTGTGTATTCCTGCATGGAAGAATGAGGTTGGACTGGATGGTCCTTGGGATCTCTTCCAACTATAGTTCTGTGAATAGAACTTTTCTGAATTAAAACCATGCAAAGTTATCACATTAAAGGCTATAATCACTGCTAACATAATTGTCATTTGCTTTGCTTTGTCTTTTCATTTTTTAGTGTGCATTTCATCCACGTAATGCATTTTCTTTGCCTTGCCACTGCCTGGTCACCTATATTACACAGCCACAATTTACCATAGTTCCCTCCTCATCCATTCAGCCTGTAGAGTGAGCACAAATAGTTATACCTTCTGGAATTTTGTAAGTCCTTTGGCATCATTTCACTTTGCTTCATCCTTTACATTTTTTGTTGCATGCTCCTAAGTCTTACCCTCAATTTATTCATAATTCTGGCCCCCAAACCTGCCCTCAGCTTATACACTAAGTTGACTAATAGTCAAGTATATATGATAGCCTATGATAACAATAATTATGTTCTCATCAACATCTGTTGAAAGAAACTCATGAACGCAGCCTTCACCAACATAGCATTCTCCATGTAGTCTGTCTGGCCTGGAGTGATATGAACTGTAATCTAGCATAACTGGGAGGACATCATATTGGGGAAGGCTCCGCAAATGAAAGTAATGTCCCATTCATTTCAGGAGGACTTTGGTATGACTATTGCATTTTAGAGGTGAGCTTTGGTCACCTCATTACAAATATTATTCAGCAAGGCACATAAAATATTTGCCAGGAACAAATAATAGAATTAGTAGTCCCACATAAACAATATAATTGCCCCAATTAAATTCTGCTTGCTTGGTTGATTGGCTCTCAGAGTTATCAGCAATCAGCAGGAGATTCCTTGGGAGTAAGAGCTTAACATTAAAGTACTTTCCTGCATCTGCTTGCAAAGTAGTTGGGTCCTATCGTAGACATACAGAAATGCATTTTTACATTCTGAGACAGTTTGAATAGAGATTGCTTAGTTTCACAGCAATCAAAGTGAGTTTCAGCACAAGTCATATTAAACAACTTTTGCACAAATCTAAAAAGTGGCTCATCCTGAACAGCAACCACAGATGGGCAAAATAGATTTGTACATTTTATCATGTAAGGAGCCCACTTCTGGAGTAAAGAGAACTTGATTTGAAACACATGCAAGTATAGCTATCTGAATAAATTCACCATACAAATGATATCCTGAAATACATTATGGGTAATGCTGGGCACCAGTGCAATTTTATCATGCTAGAGGGCCAATTAGTGTAGTTTTTTGAGCATTGGACTATGGAGATTAGCATTCAAATCTACACTCAACCATGGAAGCCCACTGGGTGACCTTGGGCAAGGCACCCTCTCCCAGGCTCACAGGGAGGCAAGGGCAAACCCCTTCTGAACAAATCTTGCCAAGAAAACCCCATAATTGGCTCACCTTATGGTCACCATAGATCAAAAATGATGTAAAGACACACAACAACAATGATAAGCTTCCTTTAGTTAAAGTTAGTAAATCCTGTTACAGAAATGGAACTGTAGCTTATTTCAGCTATTCAGGAAGAAAAAAATATATATATACTAAATTAATGTGTTACTTTTTGTACAAATTTAGACACTCAGTCAAGAAAGCCTTGGCCCTGAGTCTGCAGGATCTCAACAGAGCTGTTAATAACATATCTTAGAGGTCTCATCATTTAATGTTCTCATACAAGATCATTGTAAATTGAAGCCAACCTGATGACAATTACCAACAACATTAATACTAATACACATTACTTGGGCACAAATCCAGGTGATCCTTTGGCCCAGAAGTCTACCTTGAAAAAGTTGGGAGAGATATGTTGGGCTCATGGACACAGGGAGAACCAATCACGACAGTCATGATTCCAGTTTAATTATGGCAAATCCCTCCCATTCATACACACACAGGAAAGTGAGAGAAGGTCTACCCAAAAGTTTGAAGCCCACTGCAGATCTTTTCCAAGAGCAAAACATTATCTGGACAGGGTTATGTCCTTCAGCTGAACAACTGTAGCTGAACAACGAGGGTGTGGAACTGAGACAAACAGACTAAAATTGCTATTTCCTTTGTGTTATCTGTGCCTGTGATACTCTTTTCTAGAGTTCCTGTTAAAAAACTCTCATCCTTCCTGAAGGACAGGAAGTGTTTGCAGGAATCGGGATTTTTGTATTGGGACTGCTCACCCAGATGGCATGCTCCTAGTTTCCTTGAAACAACAAGATGATGAAGCAAAGCTGATCAGTGACATTGCATGGGAAATGTATTCTTGTTTATCATGTATACTTAGCTCAGTTTGCTGAATGCCATTTCCCTTCAGTATTTGTGCCCTCATGTGGTTAGTATGGAATAAAAAAAATTGATATAACAACATTATTTATTACACACAGTTTTTAGTGTGCACAGACACAATGGCCCAATCTAGGCGGGGAAAAAGAGGTGTGAATAGGGCTTAAAACCCTGCCTTTAGGGTTAGGGAGGGCGTAGCATCTACACCCTCCCTAGGCCTAAAGCACATGGATGCTGCCATTTTAAGATGGCGGCATCCATATGGACGCGCTGGAAGAGCGTCATCACGTGTGCAGCGTTTAGATACGCTGCACACGTTTTGATGCTTTTGCGCCGTGGGAGGGCGCCAATCTTGCCCTTCCCGCAGCACAAAACGGAGCTCTTTTTTTGCAGCGGGTCTTTGCCGCGGCCTTTAAATGGCCGCGGCAAAGACCCAGGAAGAAAGGGGCCATGGCAGCAGCCCCTTTCTCCCTTCAGCCCCGCCGAGGGAAGCGGGGTGCAGCGGGCACCCAGAGCGCCTGCTGCACCCCACTTGGAGGCCGCAGGGAACCAGCAGTTTGCCAGTTCCCTGCGGCCTCCAAAAGCGGCCGGATGAGGCCTCTGGGGCTGCCCGTGCAGCAGCCTCGGCCTCATCTCACCACTTGAAGGGGCGAGTACAGCCCGCCCCTTTTGGGCGGTCTAGAAAGCCCCAATGGCATTAAGATGGGGAAACAAAGAAGTGAGCTAAAAGCTGTCATAAATTGTCGATGCTTCCAGCTCATAATTAATGTTAGAAATGTTCCTGGATGAACCAAAGTCCGAGAAGAATGGAATGCAAGGTACAAGAAATCCACAACACACAAAGCAGAAAGAAGTGTATTAATCCTGCTATTCTAGGAGCTGTAAGAAGTTTTTTTTTAAATATATATATAAGATTAGCTGAAACACAACATGTTCAACTTCATTAATACTCAAACTACACCTTTGTAGATCAGCACAAAGCAAACCAAATATCTCCAGAAACATGCCAATTCTTTGCAGCATTCTTGGGTCTCAGGTTCTGTTCTGAGGACAGAACTGGCTTCTTATCCAGAGACAGCAGGGAGAAATGTCCATGCAGGTCTTGAAGATGGAGAGCTTTGTAACTGTGGATTTATATTGCTTCGCTACATTAAACAAGCATTTACCAGCTGTCACCAACTTTCCTACACAAACACTGCATCTGCTGGCTATTGTCCAATAGATGCTCCAGTGTTCATGCTCCTCTGGACACTGAAGGACTTTAAAGCAAGAGCGATGGGTTTTTCATCGGGAAATGGCTCTCATAAAGCTTATTCAAACAGGTCATTAGCCATCAGCACTGTAACTTACATTTTCCCAGGCCTGGGCAGTGAAACAGATAACAGTGCAGAACATATGAAGGCCACTTGCTAGATAAAGAAAAGTAGTGGCTTTGTTTGAGAAGGAAACAAGAAAGAAACTTTTCCATGCTTTCTTAGTAAAGCTTTTCTTCAAAGTAGGTTTTCACAAATGTGTAAGTTAATGTATGACAGGGAAAATGGACATGGGGTACATTGATCCAAGATAGATCCTATTGTGCTACTGTCCCACTTGTTGCTTTTCTTATCAGCCAAGGAGCATCTCGTTTTGTAAGGATAATTTTCTGGCTAGGTAGCTTACCTGTAAGTAAGGATGAGCCCTCCTCTCTGCTCTCAAGGCATCAGATCCTGTTTAATCTTGGAAGCTAAGCAGTGTCAGCCCTTTTTAGTACTTGGATGGCAGACTGGCAATGAATACCAGGTGCTTTAGGCTATTTTTCAAAGGAAGAAAATGGCAAAATCTTGTACTCCTCGCCTAAGAAAACCCTATGATATTCATGGTGTCACCATAAGTTGACAGGAGACTTCAAGGTACACACACACACACACAAGTAAGGACAGAACTCCTGGGAAACAGCCAGATAAGGATAAAGGACAAAGATAATAGATGGTGATCCAAAATTGTCGTTAATGTGGAAACTTAAGCTGGGAAAAATTGAAACAAGCACAGAAGCAAAACTCAAGTAAGTATCATTAAAATCCCAGTACCATACTGATGGTGTAAACCAGGGGTTCCCAATCGGGAGTGTTTGCACCTCCAGAGGGTGCAAGATGGAATTTTAAGGGGTGCAATAAAGAGTGGCTTGTGTCCTTGAGTGTCGAGTCATGAATGATGACTCTTTTTTTTTCAGTTTACGGTAGATCAGCATTTTATGGATGGAGGGTGTGAACATTATTCAAACATTTCCTAGGGGATGTGGGGCATAGAAAAGAAAAGAATCACTAGTGTAAACCCTTCTTCTTTAATGGAACAAAGGGCTAGTGTGAGAAGGCTTCCATGCAACCTATTTGAACCACCAAACAAACCAGCTAATCCATGATGGTTAATATTTATAATTTAACCAGAAAAGCTGTTTGACTCTTTAACTGCACAAAGAGCTATGAAAGGCAGTGGCTCTACATGATGCCCAAACCAAAAGTGGACAGAATCAACTCCACCCTTCCTTACTTCTTTCTGCCATCCCTTTCCCTGCTTATCCTAAGCAGACTGCCAGGGGAGGAACTGGCATCACTGACAGAAGGCTTCTGAGATTAGGTTAAGGAGTGCATCAAAATGAATTGCCCATCCCTTCATTACAAGATGGCAATGAACCAGTTTCTTAAACATCAGAATAACTGAAATAATTGATTGTCCTGACTACTTTTTCCTCTTCACTCATTTTGGCATATGGTTTTATTTGGCACATCACATGGCATAGTGGTTTGAGTACTCGGACTAGGACACTCAGAAAACAGGCTTCCAGTCCTGGTACAGCTGTGGAAACCCACTGGATAATCTCAGGCAAGACACACTCCCTCAGCCACAAAGGAAGGTAAAGGAAACCCCCTCTGAACAAAGAAAGCCCTGTGATAGGTTTGCCTTAAATCAGAAATTACTTAAACAGAAATTACTTGAAGACAAACAACAAAAATTATAGAAAGCTGTTAATTTTATTTGAGGTCGCCATCAAAGCTAACACTTTGACATATTGCATTCAGAAGAGCTTTCAAAATGCTACTTTCAGGCACAGACAATTTGCACGTCTATTCTCCCAAAGATTATTTCATGCTGATGCCTGTAATTAATGGAAAATGGAGAGCATGCAGAATGCTTACATAAGAAAGAAGGAACGTGATACTCAGAGATGTCACATCTGGCAGGACTGGAATAACTGTGCATATGGGAAGGTCCCTGGAAAATAATGAATGAGAATACAGTACATGGAAATTTGTTGTTGCATTTGCCTTTTACTACACATATTATTACTCATTTTTGTCCATGATTTAATAATCAAGAGAAATAGCAGATTTCAGGAAGGGGGAATTTCAGAAGGAAAAATGGTACATGAGCCATCCTGCCATATCACAAAACAGGTTTGCATCAAACTCCTGAGTGACTATTTCTACAAGGCCTCAACAACAACATGTAGAGTTGCAACCACAGAATTCCCAACACAACATTTATTTTGCACCCCCTCTAGATCTAGAAATCATTACTGATAACTAGATAGTAACACAACAGGTAGCTGCTATTATTATTATTATTATTATTATTATTATTAATTGGAACTCAAAGTGGTTTACAGTGATTAAAAAGACATTGTTAAAAATCCACAAAATACAAAAGTGAAAACACATTTAAACAATAATTAAACTAGAAAAGATATTGAAGAGTAAAGACATACAACTGAGCACTAAAGTTAGAATTGTCCAGGCCATTGTATTCTCAATCAACAAATGTGAAAGCTGGACAGTGAAGGAAGCAGACAGAAAGAAAATCAACTCATTTGAAATGTGGTGATGGAGAAGAGTGCTTAGAATACTGTGGTAAGCCAAAAAGACAAACAAATGGATCCTTGAACAGATCAGACCAAAGCTCTCCTTGAAAGCCAAAATGGATCAAGTTGAGGCTATCATACTTTGGCCACATTATGAGAAGACATGGATCACTAGAAAAAACAATAATGCTAGGAAAGGTAGAGGGTAGAAGAAAGAGGGGAAGACCTCAAACCAGATGGATGGATTCAACCATGGGGTTACAGGCATGGGCTTGCAGGACCTAAGCAAAGCAGTGAAAGACAGGGTCACTATGAGTTGAAATTAACTTGAGAGTAGCTAACAAGAACAATAAATATACTTTTGTTTGCAAGGAAAGATGCATTTTGTGCAAACGAAGATGTCATAAAGTATGAACAAACTTGCAGCTGCTGTTAATCTACCTAACAGTGTTTCTTGACCATCAATGGGTCCAATCTCAACAGGAAAACAAATCTCTCCCCTTACCCTGAATATTCTCTCTGTCCTTACTTTTATGTGTGCTTTGAAGCCTCCTGTCAACTTATGGGAAACCAGATCCAGCTTTGCTACATAAATGGTTCATTTAAAAATTGCTGGAACATTTAAAATATATATATATATTCTTGTCCCAAAACAATACATTGGCTGGGACAAAAAATGGCAAAAAGAAATAAATTTGTTTGGCTTTTTTCTGTTCTTTTTTCTTTTGACCTGGGCTATTTTCTTCTTTGCTTCCTTTTTAAAAACATTGCACCTTATGTGCAACTGAAATTGTTTAGAACTATTCAAATTATGATTGCCATTGAATTCCTTCAATGGAGATTGTCTACACCAGTAGGAAACCCCATACTCAACCTGTAGCAGCAGCATAGTTTCCCAAACTACAGTGACTCTGAAAATGCCACACTCATTATGGTGAGATCAAAGTAACTCAGAAGAAAAAGGTGGTCCGATGATGAGCATGTGTCCAATACTGCAGAGCATTTCTGGCCACACGGCTGTGTCTTTGCTGCCAGCATAGATTTTTCAGGTGAATGAGGGGGGTAAAAGGAAGTTATTTTTTATCTGGACTTTCAGAGAAAAGTCCTGCATCGCCTTTGAATCCTGAGCAATGCCCTGTGGCAGGGTCACAGCCACTACAGGGTGAGTGCAGGGTTTCTTGCCAATGTAGAGAAGCCTATGTATAGTCATGTGTGTAATTCAGCAAATCTGGATTAGTCCAGACCAAATTTTCAGAATTTAATATGGGGAGCTAAAACACGAGGGTTAAACTAAACCCCAGGCAGGATTCATCATCCCACTGACAAATAAGCCACCAACTGTTTTTAGGTATGACTACTGGCAGCATGGGAAGGAGGAATTTTGCATATTCACATATTCCTGCATCTTGACTACAGAAGTTATTTCCCTTTTCAAATAATACTTTGTTGGTATACGGCAGAATTTGAAGAAGAGGTTGTGACTGAGAACAGAACCGGGGAGAGAGGATCACATAGTAGTGCATTACAGCTTTCACCATTTGACTGGTCTCTTGCCATGTGAGCCTCAATGTCAAAATTGGGTGAATTTTAGCTTTCTTCCTTGATCCTCAACCATTCAAAAATAAAGCTATACTGTCAAGGGAGCAGGAGGCAACTGAGGATCATTATCTATCTGTATTCCAATAGCCATTGCACAATGGTGCAGCCATCATGCAGGACCTCCCAGGGGTCTGCAGGTGATCCAGAAGGATGACATTATCATTCTTCCAGGCTCTCACATTATACACAAACAATGATTCTCAGTTGCTCTGAATCATCTCCTTGGCCCCAGCATGGATGGGTGGTGGTGGTGGTGGATAGTGTGGGACACTTTCTTGCACAGAGATTGACCAATTTTTGAAGATGTCTTCACTGTAGAGAAAAAAAAATGATTAAATTATTCACTCTCCCCTTCAGGTGGAAATAATAATCAGAAGCACCTCCACATTTCTAGTAACTTTTCCAATGTGGCATTTAAAAGGCAGCTTAAAGCCATTTTGGCAGGAATTTTTCATTTTATAGCATTATTGTATTAATCCTAAATTTACTCCAAAGGAGTAACAAAAAGTAACAAAAAACTAACAAGCAATGCAGTGAGTTACTCTCATTAAACTAGGGGTTGCCAACTGTTGCTTGGCTGATCTGTTTTACAATTATTTCCAATTTATCCAAAATTTAAATCACTGTAGGAGCCATTAGCAAGCATTGTTTGGCAACAAACTCAGGAAAGTTGTCTTGGTAATGATGAGGATTTTGCTCAGTATCAACAGGAAAATTCTCCAAAACAAATTCACTATCCTCCAAGGACAAATCCACTTGGTGAGCATTCAACCCATTATCAGAAATTACAGAGTGCACTATTAAAGGATTTTCTAGATCCAGTACTGAATAACTCTTTGCAGTGGGGATTTTAAATAATAAATTTGAGAGCTACAGTTTCTGTGCCAATAAACAGTTCATCGATCTTTAGTTGTTTGGAAGTCTTGTTCAGCCCTAATATCCCCAGACTCATTCTGGAATGTTGTGTGTTTCCCATTTAAAGACTGTGAGCTTAAAAGGGAGTACAATTCCTCTTCTCTAAAGGATTTGAAATTTTTTAGACTATTTTCTGCATGAATCAAGATAAATAAAACAGGAGAAAGGTTAATCACAACTAATTTGTTGCCATCTTTTAATCAGCTATGGAGGTCCTAGAAGACAATTATTTAGTTGTCAATGACTTCTTGCCACCTGCTTTAAAGTCATTTACTCATCTAAAAATCTTAATATCGTGTGCTGGAAGTTAACAGGGATTTTCCGTGATATAGAAGTACATGTGCAGAGTCAGGCCTCAAAGAGTTCAGCACAATATAGTACTGTTTATAAAAGCAAAGGTGTTCCCCTGAAGCACTTAAGTGCTTTTTCTGAAGCCATTGCAAGTGTTGTTCATGAAAATCCTATGCCAAATAATAACAATAACATGTACTTGGGTTTCAAAGAACTGAGTCTGCATAGTGTGAATAGGTGTGTCTATTTGCATTGAGTAAACAGGCCAATCTGGATTTTGAATAGTACTTGTAATGTTTGATTTTCAGGTCAAAAATTGCCCTTACAGATTTTACTGAAACACACATGTACACATACATACACACAGAGAGAGCTTGTTCCAATATTATCAATGAACACCTATGGACTACTTCTTCTGCTTAGCCTCTGGTGTTGATTCCATGTCAGTAATGACTCATAGGTATAATTATCACAAAGTTCGACACAATGAAAGGGATACCCACCTGAAATAATTCTGTTGTAGGCAGCCATGTGATGACGGCAGGAAGAGCCAGGAGGACATAGTAGGTGAGACTGGAACTGGGGAAAACCAATTCCAGTTCCCATTCAGCTGTGAGGGTCACTGGGTGCCTATGGGCCAATCACTTTCTCTCAGCCTGACCATCCTTGCAGTTCCAAACCCTGAACTAAAACCATTAGACTTACCTAGAGAAGACCCACTGGAATTATTAGAGCTTGATTGTGCTGTGTTTAATGAGTGTGATTCATTTCAGTAAGTGTACTCTAGGTAGGACTAACAGTTTTACAAGAAACAGAATATCGTTTGTATGCTAATGCATGAGGTACACTGGCCACAGAGTGTCACTGAATAAATATTATGAAAGGCCAGGCAGCCTACCCCATGAGGTGCTGTCTGAGCTCAGCATCCCATTACAAAATGTGATTGGCTTCACTCAGCCCCTTGCAGTTACAAACAAAATGAGAAATAGGTCGAAATGGTTCAAGCTGGGAGCCAGGATCATTCCCCCTAAAAAGCTGGTGAAAGTTTTCACAGAAGGCTAAACTGAAAATGAAAAAAAACTATTTCAAATTTAAAGGCTGCAGCCACATGACAGAAATAATCTGGTCTGAGACCACTTTAACTGTCATGGCTCAATGTTATGGTATCCTGAGATTTGTAGTTTGCAGTGGCATGAAAGACTGAGATGGCTTAATATCTCACCAAACTACAGATTTCAGAATTCCATAGCCTGGAGCCATGGCAGTTAAAGTATAAAAGAATATATAAAAGAGACAAGCAACTCCACTGAAGGTGTACAAACTAATTTTAAAAGAAAAAAAATAGGAACATGGGAAGGAAGGGCTAATACAGTTATAAAACCTGTACAATATTATTGTAAAACAAAGTATACAAATATAAAATCAATGCAGTACAATAAAAAAGCTTATACACACACACACACACATACACTTATCAAACTAAATTAAAATAAAATTCCAAAAGCTCTGGAAAACAAGGGTTCTCAACTGCGATTTAAAATGTGCATGTTGAAGCGCAACAGGATCCTTTTCATGTAATGCCTCTTTGAAACATGATTTTTCTGTATTGCCCGGCCAGGCATTCCTTTGTAGATAAGCTAGCCTGACTGCTGTCTTCTGTTCGATAGCTCATTTCCCCATACCTTACACTGCATGCCTAAGTATACTAAAGATCACATCCCCATCCAGACCCTAAGGCCAGCTCTCTAATACACAATTTCAATGCCTGAGGCTCTAATGTTTGTAACATATTTCTTGCTTCTGGGTTTACAAGAAGGAAGAAGGAAGAGTAAAGGAGAACCAAAGTACATTCCAGTCCCCAATCCAGTAAAGCAATATAATGATTTCAGGAAGCAAGGACATAAGAATCACTATACTAGATCAGTTCAAAGTTCATCTAGTTCGGGAGGATTCCAGCACTGTTTCCAAGACTGTCAGTTTGATCAGGCACAGCAGCATCAGATAGCAATGCCCAACAGCTTCTGATGGCCAAGAACTGCTGCCTCCTTCCCAAGCATAAGGACAAGCATGGAAAAGCTGCCTGAGGCCAAGAACAAGTTGACACACTATTTCCATTCCACAGACAGAAGCCAACCACACATTGACAGTAGCACTTTTATACTACTGGTAGGATGGTGTCCTCCACTGCACCTGAAGGCAGCAGGCTAACTTAAAGACTCATGACGGACTCATGACAGACAGCAATGTCCCCCAACAACTTGCAACCGCTCTCTTCCCAAATTTCTTGCCACTTGAGGCAACCATGTTCCTCTGCCTTATGTCTGTCTCTACTAGTTATAATATACCTTCCACTTCCTCGGTCCAAACAGATGGCATTGTCTTATCCTCCTCCATTTTTCTGCTGTGTATGGGGGGCTGAAAATATATGTCACTGTCATATGATGTCAGGATAACCAGAGAGCAAAGCTCTTTGCACAGTGTAATGCAAGGTCTATTGGCATGATAAGATTTGGAGAAAGCAGGAGACAAGCTCCACACACTCTGAGAGATGGTCAACTGTTCAGTATTTTTTAAATGGATGTGGTGGGACTGGCATGATAAGATTTGGCCCGTATAAACCTGGATCAAGATCTCTCAGCAACTGCACAAACAGGGCATGAAGGTACTGTAGGCTTTCCTTGCTGCTTGAATTCAGCCTCTGTCATTCAGAAGAGAATATTTGTCTCATTCACCATAGTTATCAGGAGTTTGAGCACTGAAAGCCTAATTCTATGCCTATTGATCCAGGAGGTAAATGTTCATAGAACTGCAACCTTATAGAACTATTCTCAATTGGTCTAATCATTTTGAAAGTCATCTGTTGTAGAAGCTGCCATTTCACCTTGTGCCAGTGAATTCAATTGAAAGTCTTTCTCTTGTACTTATAGAAGAGCCACAAAGCCAAAAACTTTATACCTTTCAAAATTGTAATCAATCTGGCTTACCTAGAAAATGAAGTCAATGTTATAAGCCTTGCTCTCAGTGCCATTTTTGGAGTTTTGGTGACAGATTGGGCCTTTTCTGTGGCAGTGCCACAAACCTTCAATGGTCTCCCAGTTGAAATTTCCTTCTTTGTGTCTCTTGTACCCAAGATGGGAGATCCCTTTATTTCAATGGGCTGCCAATTTATCATGGTTAGTTTTAAAAGTGATATGAAAAAACAGCAGAAACTGTACTTAGTATCTGGTGCAGAATTTATCATACAAGCTGTTTTGGTATTTTTAGCAATCCAAACTGAAGATTAATAAGAAATTGAATACTTGATTGTACTTTGTTTTTTAAAAAGAAACCTTTGCTATCAATGTCAGCTTTAATACATTTCTTAAAATCCGATGTACCATTAGTTTTTTGTCTTCAAGTGTTTGTGGTATAGTACCGGTATGTTTTTTTAAGAAACTGATTTATGTACTTTGTTCATTTTATTGATTATATTATGAAATGTTAAGATTATATCCCACTATGGATACTTCTACTGGAAAAGCAGAATGATGAGGATGTTCCACACACAAAAATAGTATGAAGAAAATAAAAATATCACATATAAAATGATCTCCATAAGATCATGCAATGGATGAGTGATGAAATTGTGAATAAAACTAAATGAACTTTAATCCTCTGTGTAAAAAGATAAGAATTTTGGAATTAATTTACCTATTTAACTGCCCTAAAGTTTAAAATGTTGGTCTTCTTGAAGTTCCATACACTTTAACAAAAATATAGGATACATAATGGGCTGTGATTTATAGGAGAAATTATCAAAAGGTTTTAAAAACTGCAGCAGAATAATCATGTGTATGTTGGGAGGAAGAGGGAAGAGCTACAGAATCAAATTCAAAACAATGAAAATATCAGTTTGTTAATGGAAAAGTTCCAGCCATCTGGCATTCATATGTTCCTTGTTGAGGTTGTTATTGTGCAGACATAAATGACCTACTCATACCTCAAAACGAGGGTTTTCATTAACTAAATATATCAAAACACTTTGTAGCTGGCTAGTATTACAGTGACACACACCCTAACTCATTTTACTATTTTTATCTATATAGTTTTGAGACTTCCTAGCCCATCAACATTTATGCATTTCCAATGCATCTGTAAATGGAGGAGGTCATTAAGAACCTCAGCAAAAAATAGTTTGAAGTTTCAGAGCCAGGCTCTAAGAAAACAGAGAACAAGATGGCAGTTTATTCACTTAAGGCCAGAAAAAGATCATACTTTCAGATGTGGCTTTTCTTGCAGCCATCCCACCTCATCCACAGAATTTTATTGGGGATCCAAACATCAACACCCAACAATTTGATTTAGCACAATAAATCCAATTATAATGCATTATTTTAAACAACTGTTCACAATCAAATCATTCTAAAACTCTTCCTAGCAGGAAATCTTTTAAATGTCACAGATTTTAACAATTACTCTGGAGATGAATTTTAAATTAATTGTTCAGAAAGCACTATCCTGTAACATATGTAAATAAATAAATACAGAAGAGGAAAGAGTCAGGGTTCACAGGCCTGAAGCTAGTAGTAGAAACTAGTAATTTATTTTATGAAAGATGCCAACCACATTTTGACCTTAGGTATAAACAGTACAGTGTTATATTTTCAGTGTGTGCATGTTAAAGTTGTTTGGTGACATGGTAACCCCATGAAATTCATAGGGTTTTCTTGGGCAAAGAATACTCAGAGGTGGTTTTACCAGTTCCTTCCTCAGAAATACAGCCTACAGCACCTGGTATTTGTTGGCTGGATCCCATCCAAATACTAACCAGGGCTGATTCTTCTTAGCTTCCAAGATCAATCTGGAGCAGATGCCTTTAGGGTGTTAAGGTCTAGGACTAATCTGCATTGTATTCATTTTCAGGATTAAAAATATACTTTGGTGCCCAGTGCCAGACGTTTGGTACCCAGTTCCAAAACATTCTTCACCTCCCACTTCTATTGCCTTTTATGGGATCCGCAACATTCTCAAACTTCTTGAACTGGTTTTTAAGGTGGATAGGAGTGAATTCCTGATTTTGGCTCAGGATGGATTACTCAAAAAATCAGTTGGTTGTTGTTGGTTTTATTTTAAGTATTTTTATTGAGTGTCAAGAAACCTTGATGCAAAGAATCCTGGAATGACAAAATGTTTGCAGTTTAGAATTTATTCTGCGTAAAAGATGGGGTGCCATATTTTCTGCCCACAAAATATTATTTTCTGTGCAGAAAATGCTGTTTCCTGCACCAAAAAAAACCCCCAAAAAACAAAAACAAACCACATACAATTTTTGTGTAGAATATCTCCAATTACAGTATTTTCTGCACAGTAATATTTCTGTGCAGAAATGCTATTTACTTTGCAGAAAATGCTGTGGCTGGTGGTTTGTTCTGTACAAAATTTGTACTTTTGCGCACAGACGACAGCATTTTTTTCAGAGAATTTTTTCCCCCACAGAAAACGTGTTGGATTATGACTGGAGAACCCTCACTCAGCCATAGGCAAGTCACACTCAGCCCCAGGGGAAGGCAAATACAAACAAATCTGAACAAGTCTTGCCAAGTAAACCCCATGATAGGCCTTAGGTTTGCATTAAGTCTTGAAGACACACAACAACAGAAAATTTAAGGACAGAATCTTTCAAGAATCCTAGCTGTTATCTGTGAACAGAATACTGGAATTCCACAATGAACAAAGCCTCTGACAAGAAAACTCCTTTTTACATCTGCCTAGCCCTCCTTTCTTCATCTTCTGAATACTGGAAGGGTTGGGTTTTTTTAGCAGCATTGGCAATGGAAAACACAGACTTCTAGTGCCAAGTTGCAGCTCCATATCTGCAATAAATGATGCAATAAAGCTTGAGCTGGGAAAGAATTGTTGGTCCTAGTGCAGTTGTGTGTCCCTGCCTAATAGGGAAGCTAAACAGCAACTGCCTCCAGAAACCCTTAAGTGTGCATGTATGAACAGCAAAGCAAAGAGGAAAAAGGAGAGCAGAGAAGAACAGCTGCCTCAACAACTTCTCCCAGCATGTTTAAAAAACATAGATCTACAAGTTCAGTTACCCAAATGATATTCATAAGAAGTGTGGAGTCTAGTGAAAGAAAAAAAACCTCTGGATGCATTTTGAAAGAATCCTTCAGATGGTCTCTAGAAGATTCGACATGTTTTTTATACAATAGGATAGCACAGGACATCCTTTTACAGAACAGAAGAGAAACTATCCCTACACATATTTTCTCTACCTCTGGCACTATTTCATCAATGGAGGCATACCTGTATAATAAAGGCACATTTTAATTTCACAAGGAAAGATCTTGTAAATATTTTTCAATCCCCTTCAGTGCTCCAAAGCAACTAGAAAATGGAGAACCATGATCCACAAGCATGTAATTTTGTATGCTTTCCCATATTTCTATTGTGTATTTTGGTAGTATCTGCTGGATTTGTTTATTATACATCTAGTTTACTTGAGGCTTCAGTATACCACTACTTTTGTTAAGAGCTATGCAGCAGATTCACAGTAATAAAGACTGCCTTCTGAGAACTACATTGTGGAGTTCCGATCAGGAAAGTGTGGACAGAAGCCTGTTGTGAGTTTATTTCCTAGGTTTGCATACCCATAAGGGTGATGGGGGAATCATCCTAAGCGTATCTACACTATAGAAACCATGCATTTTGACACCTCTTTAACTGCCATGGCTCCAACCTACAGAATCCTGGGATCTGTAGTTTTGGGAGGTACCAGCATGCATTGGCAGAGAAGGCTGAAGACCTTATAAAACTACAAATCCCAGAATTCCATAAGTTGGAGCTACAACACTTAAAGTGCGGTCAAACTGTATTATTTCTACAGAGTAGATGTACTCAAAGGTGCCCTGGACTGGGTCCAATGGCCTGTAGCCTCTGTTCCCAATTTTGTTCTTTGAGCAACACAAACTAATTTAATCTAATCAACTGAATCAAGATATGAAAAAGTGAGGAAACAATCACAACCTCATAAAATAGATGCCAGTAATACTGTAAAGGTAGGGTTGTTGTTTTTTTTAAAAAAAAATCTCTTATAGAGCTGACTGACAAATTGTACATAATGCAAGAAACGACAAAACAGCCCCTCCATATATATGCCAAAATCTGAACAAGAGGCTGCATATTAAAGTTCTTGTTATGTTTCCTTCCCAGTGGAAGATGCAAAAAGTTTATAATGAATCAGCAGATCTTTTGCCAACTGGGTGACACTACATTGTTCAACTGTCATGCAGCTCAAGATCCTTTTTACTTGTTTTTTCCCAGTATGGGTGGGAAGCAGTTTCTCCCATATTCTTCTGATGAAGGTTTGCAGGAAGATTTTTGCTAGGAAAGATCTAGAACTTGAGTAAAAGTAATAGCAGTATAATCCACCCACCCTACCCGGTATGCAGATAATACCCAACTCACTTTTACAATTGATGCCACAGAGTCTTTGAAGCTCTGAATCATTGCCTGGATTCATCCAGACAGGTGGCTCATCCAGACAAAATGGAAGTTCTGCTGGCCAATAGGAAAGCTCGTCTGGTTTTGGCAATAGGGTGCAATCCCTCTGAAAGATCACATTCTAGCTTTTGGGCGCTCCTGGACCCAGCACTGCTCCTGGAAAGCTAGGTAGCTATTGTAACCAGGGCCACCTTGATCTAGCTTTAGCTGCTATGCCAGCTGTACCTTTTCCTAGGGAGGAAAGATATGACCAGAGTGGTTCATGCTTTAATTACTGTATTGTGCTTTGTGCAGGACTGCTGTTGAAAAGTGCTCAGAAACTACAACTATTGAAAAGGTGGTGGTCAGACAGTTACCAGGTGTGCATTTTAGAGACCATAAATTACTGGTTGTACAAGAATTACACTGTTATTTGTTCAAGTCAAGATGCTAGTCTTGTCCTTCAAAGTCCTAAATAGCTTTTGGGGACCAAGATATCTGAAAGGTCACTTTTTTCCATATTGTTGTTGTTGTTGTGTTCCTTCAAGTCATTTCTGACTTACAATGATCCTAAGGCAACCCTATCATAAGGTTTTCTTAGCATATTAGCCTGTCACAGGCTGCCCATTGGTTTCCGGGCCCAGTACAAGGTGTTGGTTATGACCTTTAAAGGCATACATGGCTTGGGTCCAACCTATTTATGGGATCACCTCCTCCCATATAATCCACCCTGTGCCCTCAGGTCCTCTGGGAAGAATTTGTTACAACTGGTGAAGGCCAGAACAGCTATGGCGATCCAGAGGACCTTTTCTGCAACTGCTCCCAGACTATGGAATGGCCTGTCAGGTGAGATCCGTCATATTACAAGCTTGGACAGCTTTAAGAAAGCTATCAAGACAAATCTTTTCTGACAGGCCTTTCTGGAATAGTTTTCAGCCACCCATTGAATTGACTGTCATGCAGTCTATCTCATCTATTATCTCATACCCTATCTTCCACTTTTAGTTGATCAATTAATCTTTTTAGTATGGATTTTTAATGTAATTGTGATTTGATTGTTATTTTAAGGGGGGAGGGTAGAACTTGGGACTATGGTGTATTTTTATTTCATTATGTATTGGACTGTTTTATTGTAAGCCGCCTCAGTCCTAGTCAGAGTAGGTGGGATATAAATAAAGTTTATTAATAGTTTATTAAGTTTGTTAAAGATCCTTAGCAGTGGAACTATTACAGGTTCCACCTACCTGTGAGACTAGTGGGTACACATGACAAAACTTTTTCTGTAGCAGCACCATGACTGTGGAACTGCATCCCAAAATAATTAGTCTGGCTCTGTGCATTCTGAATTTCCAGCATGCAGCTAAAATTGTGCTATTTTGATTGCCTTTGATTCTGAAAATTTGAGTTGGCTGCTCTTTTTAATTGTTTTAATTGTCTATTATTTCAAAATTATTTTATAATAATAATAATAATAATAATAATATTTATTTATATTCCGCCCTTCTGGGTGAGCAATTGGGATGGAGTACAACATTTAAAAATAGAGTAAAAATTTTCTAAGGGGAATTTATGTTTTTAATTATGTTTTAAATGGGATGACAGCAATTGCATATATCTTGAGAACAAAAAAATGCATGCAAGCACCATTCTGTATTTGGCACAGTATAAAATGGTTGACAGATTCCAGTTTGCCCAAGGCTACCCAGTGAACATAATGGCTAAATGGGGATTTAAATCTGGCTTTCCTACTTCAGAAACCAACAGTGGATCCATCCCATCATGTGCTACCAAAGAACCTAAGACCATTTCCAATGTACTGGCTCTGCCATTCTGAAATGATACATAAAGCAAAAGAATTACTTCACTAAGGTTTCTTTGTAGTGCAACAATCAGTTGGGAAGATAAGGTAGCCAGGTGTAAACATATTTAGGTGGACACTTTCCAGTAGCATCTAAAAGCCAGTTATGGGAACTGGCACATGAATTTCTGAAGATATCAGGCACTATGCTTCTCCTTTCCCAGTTTCATTGCTGTGTGTTGGATTTGGTTACTACTACTACTTCTTTCTGAGTTAATTTGAATTCTGTACATATCCATTGGAACGATCAATGGGTTTAATGGCACCTGTGGATAGTTTTGAATAGGAGTACCCATTTATGAGAAGAATAACTTCCAAGGCAGAGTCTGACATTGATTTCCAGGTGAATATCCACCATAGCACCTCTCAATTAATCATTGCCTGGAAGAAAAAGAATAGGTGGGGGATCAGAACATGATAGGCAACAGCCATTTAATAAACTGCAAGGGATATCTGAAACACAGGCCACTGCCATACTGCAGAATCAATGCAGTTTGAAGTGCTTTAACTGTCATAGCTCCATCCTATGGAATCCTAAGATCTGTGATTTGTTGTGGCACCACAGCTCTCTGACAAAGAAGGCTAAATATCTTACAAATCTATACATCACAGAATTCCATAGCATTGAGTGGTGTCAAAATACATTAATTAAAATGGTGTCAAATTACATTAATTCTGAAGTGTAGATGAAACTTTAGACTTGTCATAGTGTATCAGGCAGTCCAAATTGGATTGTGGGTTGTAGTATCAAAAGAAGTGAGTCCCCACCATTGGTTGTGTCCTCTCAAAGCCATTAAGGAGACAAAAATGGATGCCCATTTCCCACTGATCCTCAAAGACTAATATGCACTTACGATGAAGGTAAATTACAGTGGGAAAATGGCACATGGGGATCAACCACCACCACCACCACCACCACGCCCCCCCCCCCCCCCTATTGCTTCTTTTAAAGCCTGGTCCGGGGGAGGGGGAATCAAAATGGTGAAAGGTCTGGAAGCCATGCACTACAAGGAGTGGCTTAGGAAGCTGAGTATGTTCAGGCTGGTGAAGAGAAGGTTACATGATAACCCTGAAAGGATGTCATATGGAAGAGGAAACAAACTTGTTTTCTGTTGTTCCAATGATGAAGGAGCAATGGATTTGAACTACGTACAGGAAAAGAGATTCCACCTAAAAAGGGAGAACTTCCTGATGGTAAGAGGTGTTCAACAGTGGAATATTCTGCCTTGGAGAGTGGTGGAGTCTCCTTCTTTGTAGGTTTTTAAACATGGACTGGATGGCCTTTATGGTCTCTTCCAACTCTATGACTCAATGGTCTAAAAACTCCCACGTAACACACAAACTTAATAGGGCCATTCCTCTCTCCTAGCTAGATTTGTTTGGTCTTATAAATGTTCGTAATACTGTTTATTCAGATCTGCTTAAAAGAAGAAGTCCAGTCTTCACTAAGGAGGATAATTTCTGGCAGTAAACATAATAGATCCAACTTCAGTTTGTTTGTTTTTTAATGTACAAAAATGTTGTGTGAATTAATGACATTTGCTAAGCACCAGCATTTTCTGTAACCTGGCAAGAATAGTAAACGGAATTCATTAAAATATGCTCACACTGTAGCTTCTTTCTGAGAATCATTTATATATTTTTGGTAAACAATGTCTACTTCTAGTGTACATCAGAAGGCTGCTATACTTTGGTCAGATACATTTGAGGGATCTGGATTATGGTTTTCTGACCATACATAAAACAGATTGCATCTAGTTAAAAGCTCAGGCCTTATCCTTAATTAAATTTCATGCGCCTAAAGGTATTAGCCTCAAATCACAACTAGAAATCAGTTTAAAGAACCTTGTAATATTATACAGACATTGACTGAATGGGCAGAAACAGGCTTTTCATCTTAATTTAGAACTTCCTGCCTTTTCTGAGCATAAATCAGACACTCAATATATTTTTTAAAAACCTTAATGCAGAACAGAATTAAGTAACAAAGCTGACTAGGAAAGGTATGACATTATCAAGTTTTGGGATTGCTAAGATATATGGTTTTTTAAAAAGTATATCTATAGAATACAATTTCAATCTAAGTCAGTGAAAAAAATATTCATTTGGAATCTTACCCTTTCCTCCATTTTAAGATTGAGATTCCAGAAGTAGCTTCCATAATTAATCACACAATGTGCATCTGTGTAGAATTACATAAATATGTTTCATTTCTTAGAATTCTTAGAATTGTGTGTTTGTGTGTGCCTTCAATTTACCTGTCCACCCCAAGAATTTCATAGGGTTTTCTTAGGCAAGGAATACTCAGAGGTGGTTTTGCCAGTTTCTTCTTCTGAAATATAGCCTGATATTTGTTGGTGGCCTCTCATCCAAATACTAACCAGGGTTGACCCTACTTATTTTCCAAAATCAGAAAGGATCTGGTATCTTTAGGGCCTTTAGGCTTACTAGAGCTTTATGTATCTAATGTGATAAAAATTATATTCAGTAAGATGGACTGTGACTCTGGAGACCACAGTTCGAACCCCAGCTTGACCCACTGGGTGACCTTGAGCAAGTTACACTCTCTCAGCTCAGCAAAGGGCAATAGCAAATGTACTCTGAACAAATCTTGCCAATAAAATCCATGATATGTTTGCCTTAGGGTTGCCATAAGTCGGAAATAACTTGAAGACCCAAAACAACAACAATAAAGTCATTTTAACCGATATACTTTCCTCATTTTTTATTGAATGTGAAATGCTGATTGTTATCCCATATATAAACATGAATGGTTGATTCTTTCCTTTCGTCTCAAGACTGCAAAATTATTCAGTTAATATAAGAACTTGTTGTGCATGAAGGCAATAATTTAGACTCCTGTGGCATGCTCCTACAAGAACCAGAATTAGGGTGGTAGGCATGTAAACATTTATTGGATTGCTGGTGACAGGGTTGCTTTCCTTACCAACATTGTTCTTCTGGAGAAATAACTGTTTTTGTGGCTCAAAAGGCCTCTCAAATGTCACCTAGAGATGTGAGGGGAGGTGGTTTTAGGATCAGGAGAGGCCTTTTTACCAACAAGAAAAGATCTAGGTAACTTCCTCTTAGGAGTTTATCAGACAACGAAAATTGGAAGTATAATCTAATGGAAATATGAACGCAATCATGGGGTTTCACGTTATCGCATATTAAAGTATCTCACGCAATTTCGGGCAAAAGGGAAGTCATTCCGAATGCACTCATGGGTTTTACATTATTGCGTATTAAAGCATCTCACGCAATTTTGGGCAATGGGCAGTCATTTTCGGGAAATGGGAAGCCATTCTGAACGCATTCCAAATGCAATTGGAATTCACGTACATTCGCTAAACTAGCGAATTCATGTGAATTTGAATTGACTCCAATTGGCTCCATTCGAAATAAAGAGAAATTCCTCCTGTCTGATAAATTCCTTAGAGAAAAAAGGGCCTTTCCTATGACTAAATGGCTCAGAAAGGACCCAAAATGTGGGGAAATTGAACTCACACCTCAATTTGAGGAAAAATTTAATGTGGAGGAAGGGGATGTTGCTCTTCAATGTCACCTGGGGGCAATATGGCCCTGTAATCCAAGACAGTTGCCCACACTGCTTCTAAGTGGAGGATATAATGTTGAACATTTGACAAAAATAAAAATAAAAAACCACCCATGAATAAATAATCAAATATTGTTAAGCAATTACTCAAGTAACACAATAATACAGGAAAAGAAACTGCAAGCATCCATCTAAATGACAGCATATTTAGTTCCATGGAATATGTGACATACCAGTTGGCAATATGTAGAGTCAGTTGATTGCTCTCCCAGTCCTAGCCGTCAAGTTTAGCCTCTGAACAATCTCCAGGGAAAGTGAATTTGCCACTGCAAGGAAAACACTTTTTATTAAAAATAAATAAATAAATAAATAAATAAACCACTTTCTCACCATGCAGAATTAATAAAGTAAAGCACCTTAGGCAACTAACATATCTTGGGAATGCAAGTACAATGATGTATGCAAGATCATTTCCAGGCTGAAAGTCAAATAATTGCTGCAACTTATCCCAGGTAACATGAACTATGTACTGTATTAAGTATTTCTGCTGAAAATGATGTATCTTTCTAGGACAAAAACTAGCATCTTTTTGATATAGTACCATTCTAAGACCACCTGTTAACATATAGTAGCCTTTTATAACAAGCAGTGTGTGCGCCTGTATCTATGTAAATGTATACGTTTTATTTCTTCTTGTTTTTCATCATTATAAGTAGGGATGCGCAGCTTAACTTTTATCCACGCTATTCATCCATGAGCCTCCCATACATTACAAGCCTGTTGCATTCTGACTTAATTAAGGACATTTCTAGTATCCATTCCAACGTGGAGCATGCTCAGTTTGCTGAAGCTTTCTGGGTTTCTGGTGATACTGGTACAATGTTTCTACATTGCTAATGCAAAAACAATACTGATACTACCGGTCACAAAAATCACATCAAAACTGCTCTTTTTCAATGCTTGTTAATTGTATATTCATACCAGTAACACAGGGGAAGATGAAAGACACAAATACACTGAATGATTCAGTGTTGCAGCAAACAGTATATACCCACAGCTTTGTACAAAATTTAGAAACAGTAGTGGTAGCAGCAACAGTAGTAGTAACGATAACAAACATAAGAACAATAATAAAACCTAACAATGGAGTACCAGGTAATTAATATCTCCAAAGTAAAGGCAAATAGTCTTAATTTTAAGTAACAAATTGCATGAAAGCAGTATTGTTGTTGTTGTTGTTGTTGCTACCTTCTGACTCAGTGTGTTTTTGTGTTTGTTTGTTTTTTGAGAGGCCTGAGAGATTATTGGCAAAAATTGTGAATATTATAGTCTCTTCTTTCACAAGCACTACTCACATTTTTAACTTAATACTGCATACCTGCAAACACAATGGATCATTAAAGACTGATCAATATGATGCCAGGAGTGTGTGAATCTATTACAGGTACTAGTCCAAACTTTTAAGGAGTTACCCAAGGTACTGCACCCTATCCCCAAAATAGATTCAGTACTTATGCTACCTCTTTTAAATTTCTGACTAAATGTCACAGCAGATCCTTCACTATTATGGACTAAATCAAACTCATTGAAATTAACACAATCTGTTTCAGAACAAATGTGCTTAGGGCCACCTTGCATCGTTGTTTCAAGAACTATAGAACCAGGATACTGAGCTTAAAGAGTCCCTGTGCCCCCAGTGTGGCCAAGAGGAGTTCAGAAGTGGTCCCACCTCCATTTTTGGTTAATCACAGGTTTCTCTGTTGTGAACGTGACTAACTATGACTATCTCAACTGTATCTTATTAAATATTAGCCAACTTCAACTATAGTTTGGTACAGGCTTGTTTCAGCAAGCCATGATTAAGATAAACCACATGTGCGGGATCTATTGGTCCCCCTCCTACTCCTGCCTGTTCTTTAAAAGTTCTGGGAGAAGGCCAGATTGGGTACGGGATGGATACTGCCTGAGGACGGGGCTATGCAATAGAATCTGTCCCAGTGCATTTACATCCTGCACCTATTGCGGGAATAAAAGCCAGTGAGAAAATCTCCCACCTTATTTAGTGAAGTGACCACCATCCCCCATTGATTTAATCCTCACTTTTTATCAATGCAGTGGGACATTGCTGGCACTCCACTGGCACTTTCTGCCTCTAATGCTGCAGAGAGGCTTCCCCCCCCCCCCGGGGAAGGACAAGGACAAGCCAAGGTACACTTGGCCCTCCATATCTACAGATCCATCATCCACAGATTCAAGGATCCATGGCTTGAAAATATTAAAAATATGTATATAAATTCCAAAAAGCAAACCTTGATTTTGCTATTTTATGTAAAAATCACCATTTTACTATCCATTGCATTTTATGGAATTTGAACATCCACAGATTTTGTTATCCATATGGGCTCCTGGAACCAGCTGGAACCCCAGCAGATACCAAGCCCCCACTCTACATGAAAAGGAGTATGAGACAGGTGGAGTCCCCCTAAAGAAGAGACTTCATTCTAAGTAAGGACTCTTCATAGCAAAATGATATCTCTTAGATGAAGGATATCTTTCCTTCAGCTACAGGCTTGTAAATTACAGTTGCAGACAGATTTCAGCCAAATCAGGGAAATGAACCAAAAAACCTGAATGTAGCTAATACATTCTCCTGATTCTACTCACAGTTCTGATATGATTTGTAGGCTTTCATCAGTGATTCCCAAACTTGAGTCGTTCAGGTATTTTGGACTTCAACTCCCAGAAGCCCCTCTCACCTTGGCCAACAGCCAGGAATTCTAGGAGATGGAGTCCCAAACATCTGGAGACCAAAATCTGTTCATAGGTAGTTGGAAATTTAGATTCCCATCGTTTAGCCTCTATAAGGCTTCTCAAACTAGAACTCTTGGCTCCAGGAGTTCTTTTGTTAGAAGCCGCTCCTGATATTTTGGTGAGAGTGCCCTTATGGTGCTCTCAAGCTTTTATAAGCTTTGCTCAGAAACGAAACATCTGAAAGGTTTGGGCTTCTACCCATCTGCTCATATCGCTGGGCAATTGCTAACTCATCACATTTTAACCCTTTATTATTCAGAAAGAGGGTTCAGATAATAAGATGTACTTGAGAGGGACCTTACATTATCACACCACAGTTTGACATTTAGATCTAATGCTAAGGTTAATCTAAAATGAAAGTGGAAGCTTCTGATCTCCTCACAGCTGCACCAGAAGATGCCAGGAAAGGGGAAAGCACAAGAGTCCAAAGCTCACTTGTGGATCATTCTTATAAAGCTGCACCTTGGCTTTTGGTTATATGCCAACCCTCTTATCAATGTTAAATGGTAACACCATGTTTTCTTTTTCTAAATAGCATAAACTTTGTGTCAGGTATTGAGATTTTACTAAGGAAGGCACAAGAATTAGAAGGCATCAGGGGTGGGAGGAAGAGGCATGTTATTAAACCTCTTATCAACCTTATGTGTAAGGTCAGAGCAGATCCTTCTGCTCTGCACGCATCACATCTGCAGAGTCTCACTCAGCAGAGCTGTTTAAGGTGGTGGGGGAGCTGACACAGGTTCCCCCTGAGCCAAATCCCCTACTTGCCCCAACAACAGCCTGCTGTGATGCGTTTAACACCTTCTTTGCAGACAAAATCTCTTGGATAAGGGCCGACTTGAAAGTCAATGTTTTGTCAGAGTCCATAGGTGAGGCGTCCAACCACTCCGTTGTTGCTTCTTTACTGGATGAATTTCAACCTGCCAGTACTGAGGACATGGACAAGCTCCTTGGAAGTTTGAGGAAGATGACTTGCCCTCTCGATCCTTGTCCATCTTGGCTGGTCGTCCAGGGAGGGGACACATTGAGAGTATTCCTTCGGGATACAATCAAAGTGTCCCTCAAGGAGGGTTTTCTGCCATCTTGTCTAAAGGAGGCAACCGTTAGACCCCTCCTGAAGAAGCTCTCCCTTGATCCCCTGGACAGAAACAACTACAAACTAGTTTCCTTGCTCCCATTTTTGAGCAAGGTGATCAAGAGAACAGTTGCCTCCCAACCAATTATCTAAATCCATTTCAAACTGGCTTCAGGACAGGACATGGAGTTGAGACTGCCATGGTCGCTCTGGCCGATGACCTCCACTTGAGCATCAACAGGGGTATATTTATACTCAGACCTCAGATGGCGTCTCCCTTCTCAATGACTGCCTTGTGGCAGTAATGGGTTGGATGCGGGAAAATCAATTGAAACTCAATCGAGACAAAACGGAGGTACTCACAGTTTTGGGAATACAACTTCCAGTCCTAGATGGGGTCACACTCTCCTCGAAGGACTCTGTTTGCAGTCTGGGGGTACTTCTTGATTCGTTACTTCACAAGACTAGTCAGGTGAATGCGGCGGTCAGGAGTGCCTGCTATCAGCTTCGGCTGATACGCCAGCTGCACCCCTTCCTGGAGCCGAAGGACCTGGAATCAGTGGTACACGCTTTGGTAACCTCATGATTGGATTTCTGTAATGCACTCTACATGGGGCTACCCTTGTGCCTAACTCGGAAACTTCAATTAGTTCAGAATATGGCAGCCAGGCTTGTCACGGGAACATCGAGGAGAGAGCACATAACACCGGTGCTCAAATCTCTCCACTGGCTGCCGATTAGTTTCTGAGCGCAGTACAAAGTATTGGTTTTAACCTTTAAAGCCCTACATGGCTTGGGTCCATCTTATCTGAGGGACCGCCTCCTCACGTAGGAACCCCCCCGCATGCTCCGGTCTTCTGGGAGGAACCTGTTGCAGCCTATGAAAACTAGGTTGGCACGGCTGTCTCTCCCAACCTATGGAATGGCCTGCCGGATGAGATGCATCTTATTACATCTTCTGATTGCTTTTTAAAAAAAGCCTTAAAGACGCACCTCTTCCAGCAGGCCTTCCCAGAAAGCTCTTAACTCCCGGCACTGTTTGTATCAAGCCTCCCTCTTAATTCTTCAACCTTTTGACCTGGATATCCATGCAGTGGCTGTTATTTTTACATTGTAATTTTAATTATGTTGTTTTAATTTGATGCTAGTTTAATTCTATTTTAAGGGGCGGGTGGTTGGACATGGGCAAAGTATGTTTTACCTTGTAATTTTTAATTGATGTAACCCGCTCCGATTGGATACAGAGGAGCGGGCTATAAATAAATTATTATTATTATTATTATTATTATTATTATTGAGTCATAGTCAAAAATTAGAAAGTGAAGATATCTTAATAGGGGGACATGCAGTTAAAAATGTATACAAAGACGACAACAACAACAATACCTCTGTGTAAACGAATAAATATGATTCATTACTACATTTACATAATTTGTACTTTCAGTTTGTTGAAATAAATCATTACAAAATCTTTACAAAAACAAAAACCAAGTGGTTTATCTGGTTGTTTAATTAAAGATTTATTTTGCAAAAGCATTCACAAAGAACATGCTTTGAGACTAATGTTCCAGATATGATAAATCACAATTCTCCTCCCCTCCGACCCATTTTTAAAGACCATATATATTGGTCTTTATTTATTGTTGTGCCTGACAAAGACATGGGACTCCACTAACAATGAAAGGGGATGTAATGAATCATTAAAGTAACTGGATATACATGCCACAGAATGAGAGTATGTGGCTATTTTAGGACAACAATAATGCATAGGACATTCCTAGAAAGCAGAAGGAAGTTTATAGGGTAAGCACAGTCACAGACCTTTGAGTAGCTTTCTGACAATGAACAAAAACTAATGCAGGAGCCAGTGAGCTTGTGAAATCAGTATATTACAGCACCAGGGAGACATTTCTCCATGAACAATTTGCATTTCACTTCAATAACAGCAGATCAGGGATCACCATTTGTAGACCTAGGACACATCACTCTGAGGAATATCAGCTTTACGCTCCTCCCCCTCATTTCAAGAAAGGTATTATGATAAACTAGTAGTTGCTCTGGCAACAACGGTTCACTTTGGGGAACTAAGGGAATAGTGGTGATTCCTTCCTCGAAGTGCTCTTGCTGCAGGGCTTTTGATAAGGAATCGCTTTGGCAGGGGAAATTACATATTTCTTCTGTTACTTGTGTTGGCCTCTTTTGAGGGGTGGTCTCTCAAAATTAGCTTCATAGCTGCAGCCTATGTGGTTCCTCCAAGAACGTCCAAGAACTAGGGCCCTAGACTGTTGTTTGTGCAGGCCTTGTAATCACATGCTACTGAATTGTAGCACTATTATTCCAATATAACTGTCCTAACTGGATCCTTTGGAATTATGGGAGTCATAGTGTGGTGAGGAATTAGAGCTCTCTGACAGAAAATTCAAAATGTCCCTCCCTATACTGCAAATCCCAGGAATTCATAGGGTGGAACTATGGCATAGCACTATATGGGCAGTGTGAAAGTGCCCAAAGTTATGAACAACAACAACCAGTGTGAATCATGGCCATTTCATGTAACTGCTTTTAAAAAGAGTTGTTGGTGGTGTTTACTATCAAGTCATTCCTGAGTTATGGAAATACTATCACAAGGTTTTCTTGACAAGTTCCCTCAGAATGTGTTTGCTGAGGTTGAGAGACTGAGACTTGCCCAAGGCCACTCAGTGGGTTTCCATGGCTGAGCTGTAGTTAAAAATTTGTACTGAGGCATGCTTGGAAGTAGTTTTTCTGATCCATAGGGATGACTTTAAGGAAGAACCAAGCAGTTCTCGCACATCTCTCCTGCTGGCTGCATCATTTGTTCATTCAGCTTTCACTCACAATGCATATGAGCCAGTGATGTAGTCGAGTCTTTTACTCCAAGTCAAGTTTCAAGTCTCTGTTTGCATCTCTCAAGCTGAATCTCAAGTGTGAGAGCCGACGTTAACAGGAAAAAAAGAGGTGATAGTAGTGTGTGGAAAAGGGTGGTGTTTCAATAACTAGAAAATTACAAAGACCTGCACAAAGTTAAGTTTAAAAAAATCTTGGAGGGGACAGCCAACGAGTTCAAGAACAGGTCTGAGGTTGCTTTTCAAAAGTTTTTAAAGCCTCTACCGATGTGCAGCGAGGACAGGCTGCTGAGTAGATCTCAAGCCCATCTCAAGTCCATTGTTAAAGTATTTGCTATTTCTGGAAGAAGTTAGACCAGCAAGTGGGTTGCTAAAAATGTACAAGTCTCTGGTCCAGTGGAGTCAGTGGACTTCATCACATGAGGACAATTGGAAGTATAAACAGGGATTATCCCGTGAAAATTGCGTATTCACAATTAAGATTTTTTTACATGACGTTGTGATTAAATGGCCATTACCCCGGGAATATTGCGCAATTTCAATAAAGGTTTTCATAATACGTCACGTTGAAAAGTGATTAAAGTGCCATTAACCCATGAATAATCAGGCAATACACAACAACATCTTTCCTCCCAATTCCACCTCAACATTAGGAGGAACTTCCTGACAGTCAGGGCTGTTCGACAGTGGAACACACTCCCTCGGAGTGTGATGGAGTCTCTATCTTTGGAGGTGTTTAAACAGAAGCTGGATGGCCATCTGTCGGGGATGCTTTGATTGGGAGTTCCTGCATGGCAGGGGGGTTGGACTGGATGGCCCTTGTGGTCTCTTCCAACTCTGTGATTCTATGATTCACAGGAAAATCCTGAAAATGCTCTCCTGCTGTTTATTGCCTGGTTATTTCCTGTTTATTCCCAGAATAATGGCCCTTTTGTTGTGCTGTGTCTAAAAATCTTAATTGCGATTTAATAGTAATTGCATGATTTTCACAGGATAAACTTCTAATTTTCCTCTGTGGGATAAAGTTTATTGTATCATTTATTGCTGAGTGGAGTCCAAGTCAAGTCATTGAAGCAACTTGAATCTGACTTGGGTCCGATTCAATCCACTCAAGTCTACATCACTGATATGAAGCACATATATATTATGCATTTTGGTTAGCCCTGTAAAGCTTTCTCTGTAAAGCTTTCTCTGTTTTGTGGATTTTGGATGTTATTGTACTTTATATGGCATACATGGCTGCCCTGGATATATATCTTGTACAGTGTGGGTGGAATCATTGTTCCTGAAAAAGTGGTTTTGTGTGTGGCATAGTGGTTTGAGTGTTGCATTAGGACTCTGGAAACCAGGGCTCAATTCCCAATTCAGCCATGAAACCTACTATGTGACATTGGCCAAGTCACACTCTCTCTGCCTCAGAGGAAAGCACTGGCAAGCCTCCTCTGAACAAATCTTGTGAAGAAAATCCTGTGATAGGTTCAAAAATGACTTGAAGGCACACAACACAAGACCTTTCACTTTCATCTGGTTCCTGCAGATGTGTGGAGTTGCTGAAGTAGCTGGCGAAAAAGTTAGTAGAGAATAATAGGATTTCTGTGTTGCTGTAAGGGGGGGGGGGGGAGTTTATATTTATGAGTGTTTTTAGCTTTTATGTGGTCATGTCCCCCATTTCTCTTTGCATGGCCTCCATTTTTTTTCCATTACCTTGTCCTCCTTTGCGGTTAGGACTTCTGGTCACCCTTCTCCCAATACCACCTGAACTGAGAACAGCCATATCTTGACAAATTACAGACTTGGGACAAACATCCTCATGCCAGAACACTAAGATCTTTGGGGGAAGGCTTTCTCTGAGTCCCGCCACCATCGCAGGCTTGCCTGATGAGGACATGACAGAGAGCCTTCTCAGGACTCTTTCAGACGTTGGGAATTGGAAGTATAATCTAGGGTCAATCCGAACGCAATCATAGGGTTTGACACTATTGCGAATTAAAGCTTCACACACAATTTCGGGCAAAAGGGAAGTCAATTCGAACGCAATCATGAGTTTCAAGTTATTGCGAATTAAAGCTTCGCACGCAATTTCGGGCAAGGAGGGGTCATTTTCGGGAAATGGAACGTTACTCCGAATGCAATGGGGATTCCCGTAAATTTGCTAAACAAACGAATTTACAGGAATTCACATTGGCTCCATTCGAACTTTGGGAGAAATTCCTCCCGTGTGAAAGAGTCCTCAGTGGCTGCTCCCACTTTCGGGAATGCCCTTCCATAGGTGGCCAGGCTGGCCCCCTCCCTGCTTGCTTATCATGGGCAAGCCAAGACATTTCTATTTAAGCAAGCAGTTGGCCCTCCACATTTGTGGCTTTGACTTTTGAGGCTTTGCTTATTTGTGGTTTTGATTAATACATTCGCTCTAGGAATCTCTAGGTCCTCCAGCACAATTCTGCCAGAAGTTGACCATAGAGTTGTGCCAAAAACATTTCTCTAGGCATTTGTAAGTCATCCAACAGGATTCGATGATCAACTTCTGGCAGGTGTTGACTATTGAGTTACACTGGAGGACTCCCTAGGAGATTCCTAGAGAGGTGTTCTTAGGTTTAAAAAAGTGATTTTTTAAAAATTTGCAGTCACTCCTAAACCCAGCAAATGTGGAGGGACTGCTGTATAATCATATCAGGGTGGTTTTAAGGAGTAGGTGTGTTTTAGTCATGCCTTTTAACTTTGGTATATTTTTATGTGATTGTATGCTGTTGTTAGGCTAGTAAAGCTAAAGGTTTTCCCTTGACATGAATGTCTAGTCATAACTGATTGTAGAGGACGGTGCTCCTCTTCATTATTAAGCCGAAGAGCCAGTGTTGTCTGAGGACGACTCCTGTGGTCATGTGGCCAGCATGACTGCACCAAACGCTGTTACCTTCCCACTGAAGTGGCACCTATTTATCTACTTACATTTGCATGCTTTCGAACTGTTAGGTAGGAAGAATGTGGGATTGATGGCAGGAGTTCACTCCATCATGCAGCACTTGGGCCTCAAAGTGCCAACCTTCTGACCTTACAATCATCAGAAGTGGCATTTTAATCACTAAGGGGCTGTACAGATGGGTGGCATCATGCAGCCGCCTTTACTGGCCAGATCGAGGCTACGGCAACCTCACGCAGCCCTGATCCGGCCTCTGGAGAGCACAAAAACAAGCTGCAAAAAGCCATTCCTTTTTGCAGCCTCCGAGAAGCACCATACCTGTGGCAGCACAGTTTTATGACACCCCTTCAGCACTGCGTCATGTGGATGCCACACTGGAGGGGCGTCATGATGGCATGCACCTTGTAGACCAGCGTGCGCCAAAACGGCGGCCTAGGAGCAGGGTTAGGGCACGAGTGTGTGGACCCTGCACCCTAACTCTGCCCTTTGTGCCGGCCTGTATAGGTCCTCTGCCACCGCATACTGTTTGAAATGTTGCACATTTTAACTTTTATGGTTATTTTTTTTCTGTTCTGTGAGCCACCTTGGCTCCCTCCTGAGAGAAAGGCGGCATACACATGAAACAACAAAATACATATTGGAGGGTGGAGGTGGTGGATCTTTGAGGAGAATAAGTGAGCTGAGGAAGAAGAAGGAGAAGGAAGAATAGTCCTGAGGCAAGAATGGTGAGCCTGAGGCTGCCTTGAGTGTGAGGGGGAGAGGTGAGAAGGCGCCAAAGTAGTGGGAAGATTAGAAGAAGAAGGTGGAAGAGGAGGAGGAGGACCTGGGATTCTTCCTCTGAGGGCTGCCTGAAGGGAGGGAAGGAAGGGAGAGCCTTGTTGGAGGTGGCCAGAGGCCAGGTGGGGCGGAGGAGCCAGCCAGCCAGCCAGCCATCTAGTATCTAGCCACAGAGGCTGAAGCAGCAGGCACTGCTGGCGCCTCCCAACTTTCCCTGGTGGCAACAAGAAGGCTAGCTCTTTATACTTTGGCTCAAGAGGGCTACAGCAGCGAGCAGCAGCAGCCTCACCTTCCCAGGTCCAGCCTCCCCCCCCCCCAGCCCCTGGGCAGAGGAAGGATGGTGAGGTGGCCTCCTCCTCCTCCTGGGCGCCTGGCAGCCAAGTGACTCTGAGCCCCTGCTGCTGCTGCTGCTGGAGCCCAGGCAGGGAGGGCAGGGTAGGGCAGGGCAGCCAAGTGGGGAAGAAGAAGAAGAAGAATCAGAACTTCAGAAGACGCCCCCCGGAGGCTCAGTCTGCTGGGGACCTTCTTCTTCGCCCGGGCAAGGTAAGCCCTGGCCCTGCAGGACTAGGGAGACTCCTTGCCTTCCCTTTCTTTGCTTTCTGTCTTTTTGGAGCAGCTATATAAGTTGGGTGCTTTGCTTCTCTCTCCCCCCTTTTGCCCTCTCCAACTTTGCAACATTGCTTCGCCAGGAGTCAAGCTCTTGCAAATTAAAGACATCATTTTTTTAAAAAATTCCAAGCTTTTTTCTTTCTCCCCCCCCCCCCCCCATCTTTAAAAGACTAAAAAGCCTGGTGTCTTTTTCTATCCCTTCTTGTTCCTGGTGGTGCTCCTCTCTCTCCCCGCCCCACTTTCCTTCACTTTCAAGAAGATATTTGTTTTCTTTCTCTTTTCATTTCCAAGACGTTTTTCTCTCCCTCTCTTTTTTCCCCCCATTTCCAAGACATTTTCCCTCCTCTTTTCATTTCCACTAAGCTTTTTCTTCCCCTCTATTCCTTCATTTCCATGACTTTTTTTCTTCCTCTTTCCCCCTTCATTTCCAGGACCTTTTCTTCCTCTCTTTCCCTTCATTTCCAGGATCTGATTCTTGCTATCTTTTCCTTCACTCCCAAAAGATTTTTTTCTTCTTCTTCTTTTCATTCCCAATACATTTTCTTCCCTTCTTTTCCAAGACCTTTTTCTCCCTCTCTTTTCATTTCCAGTACCTTGTTTTCCCCCTCTTTCCCGTCATTTCCAAGACATTTTCTTCCCTTCTTCATTTTCTCCCTCTCTTTTCACTCCCCAGACATTTTTTTCCCTCCCTCTCTTTTCCTTCACTTCCAAGACATTTTTGTTTTTCCTCCCTCCCTTTGATTTGCTGCCCATGCATTCCTTCTGAAGGATGAAAAGACTGCAGAAAAAGAAAACTTTTTCTCTCTTTCCTTCCCTCCCTCCTTGGCTTTTCTTTCCTCTTTGCAGGCTCCTCTTTGGCTTTGAAATTTGTGACACTTGTGGCATTCACTCCCTCCTTTTTAAATCTCCCTTTCCCCTGGAGATGTTAATGGAAATTAAACTTAAATTTGGTGTTCTTAGTTGAGTTTTGTAGTTTAATGTGGGTTGGTTTTTTGGGGGTCTGGGGGGAGGCCTTGCTTAAATGTTAAAATAAAAATTGCTTGCTGCACAGCAAGCAAGATTTCCCCCCTCACATCATTGTGGTAGCTGATGTGGAAGGAGAAACTTTAGAAAGTGTGGCTGCCTTTTGTCACCTTCAAATGTATTTTCCACCTTAGTTGAAGCCATTTGGTATTTTTGAAGTTTGAAGAGTGAAAGAATCCTGGGTTTATTGCTGGAGTTTTTGGAGACTTGAAAGGCTCCAGCCCTCCAGGTTTAACCCTTTAGTTGTAATCTTCCCCCTTAGAAGGAATTTTTTTTAACTTCTTTTATTCAGTACAGATTGAAAATATCTTAATACATTGCGTCCGCAGTAGTTTTAAAAGAAGTTACTCTACATTTCAACCTTCTCTGGAGGAGGATTTTCAAAATGTCCTCCATTTTGAGCATGCCTAAAAAAAGATAAATTTAGATTTGGGGTTTGTTTTTAGCTTTTACTTTGGAATGCCCTACAAGTATCTTGAATGTCCTACATTTGGTGGTGCCTTGTCCTCCTTTGTGGTTATGACACCTGCCCACCCTGCTTGCAGCATAAAAAAGAAGTGGAGGAGGAATATCACAGCATCTTTGAGACAACCTGGTTTATTTTTTAATGATAGCATAAGCTTTTAGGGATATAAACCCTTTTCAAGATAGAAAACATATTTAGGCAACATCCACAGTATTTATACATGCAGTCAGGGTGGTTGAAATTTTGCAGATTGGTTGAACCCCTCCCTGCTCCCAGTAATGCATTCCTGTAGGTGGGTTCTGGTATGTATTAGCAACTGTATTGTACACCAGTTCATTGGCAGGGATATAGAGGGGTTTTTTTCTGGTTCTAGTCAGTCTCCAAGTCTAATCCTGATCACACCCACACATATATTAAATTTATGCCACATCTTTCTGCCAAAAAAAAAAAAGAAAAAGAAAAAAGAAAGAGAAGATTCTCAAGGCAGCCATCAATACTCAAATATGGAATTGAAACAAAATCTTGATTCAGACCCAACTTAAAAGCCAGCTGTTTAAAAATACATCATTAAGAGAATGAGCGAGCATCCAAGCAGCTAGATCCCATAACACTGTGTACAGGTTGAGTCTCCTTTATCTGAAATGCTCGGAAGCAGAAGTGATTTTTGATTTTGGAATTTATTTATTTATTCATTGATTTTTGGGTTGAATATTTGCATATACATAACGAGAGATCTTGGAGGTGAGACCCAAGTCTAAACATGGCATTCATTTATGTTTTGTATACACATTATACACATTGGCTGGAGATAATTTTACGCATAATATTTTTAATAATTCTGTGCACGAAACAAAGTTTGTGTACACTAAACCATCTGAGAGCAAAGGTATTACTCTCTCAGTCACCCATGATGGCAGTTTTGGATTTTGGAGCATTTTGGAATTCTGGATAAGGGATACTCAACCTGTACTAGTTTATATGCAAAGTATGCCCTGAATAAAATTTGCCTGCTGATGAAAAGTCAACAAAAATAACAGAAAAACAAGAGAAGGAACCAATCTAGCTTCCTTTGGTAGCGAGTTCCACAGTCTAGGAGTGTCCCCTGAGAAGGTTCTCTCTTGTGCCTTCAGATCTTTTTCCGCTAGTAGCAGATCTGAGAGAAGGGTCTTTCCATAGAAAATGTTTCAGTTTGGGCAAGCTCATACAGGAGAAAGTGGTCTTTCAGATACCTGGTTCAACTTGCTCAGGGCTTTATAGGTCACTTCAGTTGGTTCCTTGGTATCCACTGGAGTTTGGTGCCAGGACCTCCCAGGGATACCAAAATCCATAGATGCTCAAGCCTCATTATATACAGTGGTATAGTAAAATTGTGATTTGGTTTTTGGGATTTGCATATTTTTGAAATACACTCATCCCTCCACATTTGGTGGTGCACAGGACACCTGTGAATGTGGAAAAACCTCAAATAACAAAAACTCTATGTTTTTACCTGAGATAACACCTCTCTAGGGATCTCTAGGTCCTCCAATTCAATTCTATGGTCAACATCTGCCAGACATTGACCATAAAATTGCACTGGAAAAGCTAGAAATGCCTAGTGGGGTGATCTTCTAGGAATCTCCAGGTCCTTCAGTTCAACTTTTGGTTAAAGGTAACCATAGAAACTGTGAATAATCAAAGCCTCAGAAGTCAAAGCCACAGGGATGAGTGTATTTTCAAGCTATGGATAGTTGAATCCTTGGATAAAAAATCCATGGATATGAAGGGCTGACTGTAGATGAATAGTCAGTGATGCTGTTGTAACAGAGGACCTTGTCAGACGTTGGAAATTGAAAGTATAATCCAATGCCAATCCGAATGCAATCGTGGGGTTTCACGTTATTGTGTATTAAAGTATCTCACGCAATTTCGGACAAAAGGGAAGTCATTCTGAACGCAATCATGGGATTTCACATTATTGCGAGTTAAAGCATCTCACACAGTTTTGGGCAATGGGGGGTCATTTTTGGGTAATGGGAAGTCATTCTGAATGCATTCCGAACGCAATTGGAATTCACGTAAATTCGCTAAACTAGCGAATTCACATGAATTCGAATTGGCTCCAATTGGCTCCATTCGCAATGAAGAGAAATCCCCCCCATCTGATAAGGTCCAGAGAAGTCATATATTCCATATCACCATTCCCTGTCAACAGCCTGCCTGCAGCTTTTTGGACCAGCTGTTTTATAAATGTTTTTCAAAGGCAGCCCCAACAAAGACCTGAAGGCAGCCCCAACAAAGTTGTCTGAACAGTATGTACTAAAGTATGTGTATGTGTAAATATGTGCCAGATCAACAGTCTCCAGGAACAGGCTAATTGTACAGTAGCCTTGGCTATGAAAATGCAAGCAACATTTGGCAACCTATATTTAAGACAGAATCCAAGCATGTATCCAAACTTCAAACCAGAGTCTTCAAAGGTTATGTAGTCCTGATGAAGCACAGGTTCAGTCCTTCTTGCCTGATCTGTTTTATTAGCTAACCCAGAAGTACCTCTGCCTTACCTGAGTTTAAGCTTCAATTTCATCTTCATCCAGTCCATTACTGACACCAGATTGTATGTGTATAGTTGGTCTTCCTTACCCATGGATTCAACCATTCACGGCTTGAAAATATCTATCTCGTATCTATATAAATTCTCCAAAGCAAACCTTGATTTTGCCATTTTATATAACAGACACCATTTCATTTTGCCATTGTCTATCATGGGTAATTGTCAATAATAATTGCATTAACCTCCAACACTCCAGATGGATTTTCCCAATGGTTTCAGGTCTTTGTTAAATAGGATGGAGGACTAAACACAGTCCTGAAAAAAATCATGGACCAGTACCAATGATATCAAATATCATTTCCTGAAATCGCCCCTCTAGAGACCAGAGTCACTATAAATCGTGCTTCCAAGTTCAGTCCTAGCAAAATGACTCGGAGAAATACCATGGATGATAATGCTGACTTCCAGTAGCTCCAATGGACCCAGCAAAGGCATACTTTTACTGTCCAGTTATAACAAAGATTGTTCACCAAGGTAAAGAAACTGGAATATGAAGAAACCAGGCCTGAACTGGACTATGAATAACCAGCTGGATTGAAGTAGATGCAGATAATCTGTCTCATCCAGAACACTATGTAGCTGAGATTTAAAAAATATCTCGTTATTTTCTCCTTTAAGTAAAACAAAATTCTATACATATTGAATTCAATAAGTATGGGAACATACAATTTTTAAAAATCCAATTCATTTTTTCTTCTTCTTGTTGGGGAAGAAGGTCAGTATCCATAGTTTAGCAATACCAATTGAAATGCCACAAAACTAAAAAACCTGCATGGCTTTGTGCCATTTTGGTTGTTTCTAATAAAGGTATTGTTCAGCTGTGGAACATAGAATTATGGCTTTAGATTAATAGTCAAAGTTTAACGAACCCTAACACCATTTTATTTACACACACACACACACACATTTAGTCTTCTAAATTCAGGAATGTGTGGGCAGATAGAGGATCAAGTGTGTCTGAAACTTTACAAATCCACATGCTGCTGTATCTTGTTTGTGTATCTTTATCTTGTAATGAAGTCTATTGGGACAGAATGAAGCATATTTGTTTAATTAATATGGACAATGTCATAAGGCCTTTCCTACATTCTTTCTTCCATTCCTCCCTCTCATGTTATCACTTACACATGTGCTTGCTCAATACAGAAAACCCTCTTATGTCAACATCACTTAGAGAAACTATAAAAATGCAGTGGTCATAGCAGAGGAGTTCAATGAGATAAGATATACACAGAACTGCAAAAATATTAATGATCTAAAACTGTAGTCCTATACCAAGTTAAGTCTGAAGTCCTGTACTTAAGATCACTTACTTCAGGAAACAAAGCAATTTTAAACAGCTACGGTCTTTGAGGGAAAATAAAGGATATAAAAAGAATAGAGAAAATAAAAGGTGCTATGTTCATTTATACTTTTCTCTTCCAATTACAGTGTGTCAAACTGGAAACACTGCTTCATGATACTGTGTTCTTTGGGTGTTCTAAAAGAAGCATCTTACTGTGTTACTGCATCCTATCATAAGCCACAGGATCTTACCCCACACATTTTTGCCCATTAGATCATAGCTTTTGGGGGGGGGGGGGGTTAAAGATTTCCTGAAACAGAAGCTGGATGGCTCTTATGGTTTCTTCCAACTCTATGATTCTATGATCATAAGGGGCATGTTTCAATCCTACTATTTTGTTTGTATGTATCTTAAGATTTCTCAGAAGTTGAATTATCACAACATACTTCACTCCTACTGTTTATAATACTGTCTTCACTTATTAGGAAAACACACAATCTATGTTGGCAGCTATGTGTTTCGAAACGTCTGCTACCTTGTATTGATTGTATTGCTCAAGCTCCTTCCCTGGAGGTGGATAGCATCAACCTCTGTATGTACAGTTCAGCATTGGATATGCTATGCAAACTTGGTGTTGAATTGCAAACACTTGAATGTGCTGTCAAATATGCAACCAAATATATATGCATGTGCCCATCTGCGGGTATAATAACACCACATGAACAACTCTGCTTCTGCAGTTTTGAACTGAATGCAGACATTCCACATCAGGAAAAAATATCAAGTCATGTCTGTAGAACTTAGACGACAGGATTGCAGCCAGCAGCTTTTTCTGAATCCTTCACTACTGTCGACTGCAAATGGATCTTGCAGGAGCTAGTCCGCTCTGTATAGTGTTTCTTCTCATTTTGATCAAGAATAGACAGAAGGCAAGGGCAGCTGTCCATTTCCTTATCTCTGAAATTCCTTTGTAGTTCTAGAGCATAGTTGCCCAAAGTGCAACTCTCCAGTTGCTGTTGGACTGCAGCTCCAAGCATTCCTTAGCATTGACTAGGGTAGCTAGATCTTCTAGGTCTTATATCATCAGGAGGGCCACACTTGGTTCGCCCTTGCCACAGAGAATTCATTTTCAATCTTTGGCTTTCCAGATGTTTTAGAGTTCAACTCTGACAATTCATTGTTGTTGACCATAGCTGGATTTCTGAAAGTTGAAGTCCAAGCCATATGAGGAAAGGATGTGTTGTCTGTTGTACAGTTGGAGGAAATGCTTCAAAACCTCACTTCTTATGTGCTGGCACCATACACATACGTACACTCAAAATAATATATGCTTCTTATACTGTGAATGTGGTAAGAAAGAAATTGTGCTGGGTGGACAGCAGCTGTAAATATCCATTATCCCAAGGAGAACTCATCTAGCAAGCCTGATCTGCCTCAGCATGAATATGGCACACTAACAGAGAGCTTTCCCACCTGTGCAAAGGGAGCCCTGTTTCTGGAATTGCTGCAGAACCTTATATCTCATAATCAAGACATGATCTAGAACAGTGATTCCCAAACTTTCATCTTCCAGGTGTTTTGGACTTCAGCCCCTAGAAGCGCTAGCCAGCTTGACCAGAAGTCAGGAATTATGGGAGCTAAAGGACCAGAGTTTGAGAACCACTGATCTAGAACAACAAAACAGCTTTTTTAGAATTCAGAGACACTCTAATCTTTCATACGAGGCTAAATTGGAAGTATAATTTAAGGTCAATTCGAATGCAATCATGGGTTTTATGTTATTGCAAATTAACTCTTCGCACACAAATTCGGGCAAGAGGGAAGCCAATTCGAATGCAATCATGGGTTTTACTTTATTGCGAATTAAAGCTTCGCATGCAAATTCGGGCAGGAGGGGGTTATTTTCGGGTAATGGGAAGTAATTCCGAACGGAGCAGGGGTTCTTCCGAATGGAGCAGGGGTTCATGTAAATTCGCTAAACAAGCGAATTTACATGAATCCGCATTGGCTCCATTCGGAGTTGGGAGAAATTCCTCCCATTTGAAAGAGTCCATAGTAGTGTTAGTCTAGAATACAGTGGGCCCTTGTTATCCGCTTGGGTTTGGTTCTAGGACCCTCCATGGATAACAAAATCCATGGATGCTCAAGTCCCATTAAATATAATGGCACAACAAAATGGTGTCCCATATATAAAATGGAAAATCAAGGTTTGCTATTTGGAATTTATACTTTTGTGGAATATTTTCAGACCATGTATGCTCAAATTCGTGGATAAAAAATACATGGATAAGGAGGGCCAACTGTATGTGTATGCAAAGGGATCTTGTACTTTTGAGACTGAGCAAAAGCAGTTGTAGCTAAGCTGTTACAAGCATCTGAGGAAGTAGGCCAAGTCTATGAAAGGTGCTGAAAAATTCTTTTGAATATTGCTTTGCTAGAGATTTTGATCTTGTTCCGAATGCATCTGAGTGTGAGTTTGAAGCTGCATGGTTTGATTGCATGCAATTTTAGAATCTTCATAGTGTTCTAGACTTTGTAGAGATACCCAGATCTATATTTTTTTTTTCATCTTCAACATGGATCCTGCAGTGCCAGTGTCTGTAGTAGCATTTGAAATAAACCTGGACTCCAACCATACATGGAGAGAGAAATTCCAGAGGTACAAACAGGATTTAGAAAAGGAAGGGGCACTAGGCACCACATTGCAAACATGCGATTGAGCTAATGGAGTGCACCAAAGAATTCCAAAAAAGAAGCAGGATGTGTTTTATAGACTATAGCTGACCACATATTCATGCTGGAGGACCTAGGAATTCCTAGAAAAGTGTTGTCTTGGGTAAAAAAAAATAGCATTCACATTTTAAAAAAATATTTATTTGTATTTGTGGTTTTTCCACTTTTGTGTCTATGTGTATCTGTGTGCATGTGCACCCCTAACCCCCACAAATGTGGTGGATAATTGTACTTTGTAATTCCTGTGTATACTGGAAGACTCAAATCCAAGATACAGTTCTCTGCCCTATGGGCACAGTCATTTTCCTGTGAGGAGCATATGGGGTTGGGATTCCTTGCTTGTGAACTGCTGCGTGCCACCACCTGGTGATGTTTGTCCTAGTTTGATGGAGATAGTCAGAGCAGAATCCAGTACCTTGTATCTGTTTTGACTTGGTCCCAGTCAACATTTACACCTCTCAAATGACACAGCCAGCATACAGTGAACACAAACGTTATTGTCCTGTCTTGCTGGAAGATGAAAAAGTCAAAAGGAAGTGGAACAGAAACTGCAAAAGACCTAAAGAAACAATCTGAAATTTTAAGAAAGAACTGAGTTTTGGTGTGAACATCTAGGATGACGTGGAGTATACTACATCTTCATATACTAATACCCCTTTTTATTATTTGTAGTAATTTCTGTGATAAATTATTTCTGCAGCTCAGCTATAAAGGGGTTATTATGAGATTTTAACTTGATGGCCTATAAATGTGTTTTCATGTTTATTATGCATTAATATAATTTTGGTTGTCTTTTGCCATTAGAATTACCAATTTAGGGGCAAAACAGATGGGCAGGAAGGAGCAGCCAGAAGCCGCTCCCAGCCTGATCGCCCTGGGGCTGCATTGAACACACACCACAGCCTCGAGGGCAACTCCTGCTGCAATCCCAAATGGACCACAGCAAGGAACAGAAAAAAGCCACTTCTTTTGGGCCAGTTTTGGGGCACCTTAGGTGGCCCCGGGCCAGCTTCCAGGCACTCTGGGGGCATGCATTGTGTAAATGCTGTGCCCCCAGAACAGCTGGACACCCTCCCCCATCTCCTTCAGGCCTAAGGATGCTAGACTGCCTCCTCACCGCACACAGGAAAGGAAGTTCCACTATGTGAAGCCACTAAATAGAACCTTTCTAAAGATTATGTCAAAAATACATTAGATCTATACAGGACAGGAGGAGTAGCTCCCCCAAAGATCTGAAAACTCTGGCATGTCCAATTTGAAGACAATCTTCAAACAACCAGATGCAAAACAGTTCACTTTATAGGTCATGGGCATCATTTTACATTGTTTTTAGAAACAAATCAGCAGCCAGCCAAGCTATTGCAAGATGTTAGACATTCCCAATACCATTCTTGGTTAACATTGTAGCCCTGGAATCTGGATCATTTGAAATTCCCAAGTAATTTGTTGTAATGCTATTTTTTCTTATGCTCACTATGCATTTGAGAAAAGATGGTAAGGGAATGAAACGATAAATGCTTTCCTTGTCTCCCCATTCCCTTATTAAATATCATTAATCCATAACTTTCATAAATAATATATATCGTATAGTAAACTATAACATACTGTAATATACTAATATATATTGGAATAATGGTCTAACCAGTGGTTCTAGGGTTTATCTACATGGATCAAATAAAACAATCTCACCTTGTTTTTACTACAACGTACAGCACAATGTGATTGTATATTCCTGTATGGCAGAGGGCTGGACTGGATGGCCCTTGTGGTCTCTCCCAACTGTATGATAAGGACTGAGTCCCAGTATTTTCAGCACCTCAGGGCTTCAGTGTATGTTCAGCCATGAAATTGACATGCTAGATTGGGTACCCCCTCCCTCTTCTTGTCCCTCCCACCCAAGTGTCATGTTTGTTTTTTCTGTTTTTACTCTTCTCCCAGTCTTCTTCCCTGATCAGCACTGTGTTGTTTCTCTTTTTGCTTGAGTGAATTTAGCACACACATTCCCTCTTCTCCCTATTCCAAGCCCTCCCCCCACATCATTCACTTACTCACTCACTTGTGCAGAAATCTCATGCAGTTACTCTGATCATTCATTTGCTCGCACGTGCAGAGATCTGCAATGTATGTATGGGGGGTATCCATCAGAGGGAGCGTGTGAGATCTCCACATAAGTGAGTGAGTGAATGATTGAGGGGGTGGAGAGAAGAGGGAATGTGTGCATTCCATTCATTGAAGCGACAACAAAAGACAACACAATGCTGATTGGGTAGGGGGGATTGAGGAAGAGTAAGAACAGTAAAACAAACATGACACTCAGGCACTGATCTCATGGCGGAACATTTTTATAAATGAAAAATACATTTTTAAAAATTTATTTCCCTGCCATGTGTGTACATGTAAAATTCCCTCACTTGCTCACTGGTGTGGCCCGGGGGGGGGGGGGAGTAAGAGGACTGGATAGCATCCAATCAGTATGGATACAATTGATCAACAGGCAAACAGTAAAGGCTATTGGCTGATAGGTTGGTGCATATGGAGTTCGCCAGGGAAAAATGTCTGACTAGTTAACACCAATATCACCTTGCTCTGTCTGCAGGGTCACTGCAGAGCATAAAAATGCAAGGTGAGGTCCCTTTTCCCTGTAAGTATATGTGCACTCCAAATGCAAGTAAAATGAAGCTGGAGAGAAGAGGGATATAGTTTGCAGTGTTTTTCATCTAGTTGCATTCTGGGTACTCCTGACTTGGGGTCTCTTATTGGAAAATGTAAACCAATCATATATTTAAGGGGCAGGGAGCATTCATTAGTACTAAGATATTTTTGTTACACTATTCCTTTTCTGTGAAATGACTCATTTTTCCAGACTTGATTTCAGTTTGGCAGCGAAAATTGCCAACTCTGTAGCCTATTGTTATTGTCACAATCCCAAATTCTTGCTTTACTATCACACAGGAAATAAATACGTATGACTTTTTAAAAGCATTTAGAGCTTTGGCTGTTATAGTTACTATTTATATAACTGTGGAGGTGTACTTTTTGGCTCAAATTATACTTTTGTACAAAAAAAAAAAAAAAAAGGCCTGCAAGTGTGTCTATAGGCTTTACTTGGCACTGTATTTGCTCAGCTTAGGTGTCAATGTATTTATGGTACAATCCTGTGTGTATTTAACCCCCATGTGCTCAGTGATGTTTACTATTAGGTAAGTGTATATAGGATTGCATTAATGTGTATGAAAAATACTAAGAATTTCAGGGCAGGAATTAAAAATTAAGTCACCCAACCCTATGCAAGTAAAGGATGGAAAAAGAATACAGTTATCCACTTCTCTTCTGATAGGAACAGGTCCCAGCTTTAACCTCAGCTGTGCCCCAATATAGCATTAAATATACATTTGAAATGGAGTATAACATTTTAATTTATTTACAAAAGTATTTATATATCACCTCTTAGTTCATTAGGCCTGGGGCAATGCACAACAGATAAAACATATAAAATAATGCCAAAATAAATTGTTTTAAAACCAAATCAAATAGTGTTTAAAACTTTTAAAAACCAAAAATTTTTTTTAAAAAAAGAGAAAAATAAATCATTGGAATATATAGAACATTTTCATACACCAGTGGCCATGTGCAATAACACCATTTAAGCTTTGCATCAGAGGCACAACAAATGGAATCAGCCTGACCTCACTTGAGAGTTCCACAGTCAGGGTGCTGCTACTGAAACAGCCCTGCTATTTGTTCTTACCAGCTTGGCCACACAGGAAGTTGGGATGCTCAGCAGGCCCTCACTGTGGGTTTTAGGCAGGTGATATGAGAAGAACTGGTCTTTCAGATATGCTGTCCCCAAGCCATTTAGGGCCTTGTAGGTCAAATTGGATTGAATTTGCTTAGAAGCAAATTGGAAGACAGTGCAGTTCTTGAAAATTGGTGTTATAGAGTCACTTAACATGCATATTGAACACCTGCCTTGTGTAGAGTGCATTGCAGAAATCGAATCAGCATGTAACTAAGGCATTAGCTACTCTGGCCAGATCTAATTTACTTGGGAAAGGGCACAGTTGGCACACCAGTCTAAGCTAGACATAGGCACTCTTATCCTCCACAACCACTTGAATTTCCAGGAGCAGCTTTGAATCTAAGAGCTCCCCACATCCTGTGCTCCAGTTATCAAGTGGCCCAGGAACCAGGTGGCTGAAGTACAAGAGTTGTTAGGTAGGTAATCGAGTCCAGATTATTCACAGATTATCCAAACAAGATGAAGGGAGAAGAAAGAAGGCCATTTTCAGCTGGTCCAGGAGTCATTACAGCAAGTCAGTACTTCTGATATACGAAGCCAGCAAACAGTAAACAGAGCCATCAATTTTAGCCAGTCCAAGGTCAAGAATGCACAAACACTGAACAGTATTGCCAGTCACCTAAATAAGATAGTTGCAAGTAACAAATACACAAGAAAGCTGCTGGGCAGTTTATAGGTAGCTGTCTCAAGACAACAGGTGCCTAATTCATCAGCATTGTATATTTAACAGCCATCGTAATCTCTTTCCTTTTGATGACCTGCAAAGGATGTTAGTGTGTTTTCAGTGTCTTTTACCTCCCACTGGAGAGTGTGGCCCCTCCAGACCTCTAACTCAGAGAGGCCAAAGTGATTAAGAACTGTAAATTCCTGGACACCTGATTCCTCTGAGTCTGAACTGTCCAACTCCAGAAGGTGAATTATGATAGTCTCATTCAAAACAGGCTGTAATCCCAATCCCAGGTTAGTTTTCCTCCTGGCTAGCAGTGCATTCATCTTGTCTGGCTTCAGTTTGTTCACTCCCATCCAGTGTTTCATAGCTTCCTGACAATGACTCAGAAATTCAACAGCCTCCTTCCATGTCAGTTGTAAATAAGAGACCTGGGTGTCTGCAGGACGTTAATTGCACTCAGCCACAAATTCCAACTGACCTGCCACATTAGCTTTTTAAAAGCATAAACCGCAGTACTGAGCCCTGTGGAACTCCACTAGCTAATGCCCAAAAGGCTGGATACCAGTCCCACAGCACCAACTTCTGGGAATGTGCAGCTCAAAAAGACTGGAATCACTGTAGAGCAGTTCCCCAAAGTGCCATATCAGCCAAAGAGGCTAGAAGGATACCATCACTGATAGTATCAAGTGCCACTGAAATATCCAGCAAGACCAACAAGTACCGGTGCAAGTCATCCGCCAACATGGCCAAGGCTTCTGTCCTGTAACCAGGCCTGAGCCCAGATTGAACTGGATCCAGGTAATCCATTTCATCAAGAAGTCTTGGAATTATGTTGCCACTACAGTGGTCCCCTGGGTTACGAAAACCCTGGGATCCGAAACCGGCAGGACTGCGAGTGTATCCCCCGGGATCCGAAAGATCCCCCGGGATACGGGGAAAAAAAGAGGGGAAGGGACGGCCTTCCGGCGGGTCCGCCAGAAGGCCGTCCCTTCTCCTTTGCCGGCGCCCAGGCCTCGGAGGAGAAGGGACGGCCTTCCCGCGGGTCCGCGGAAGGCCGTCCCTTCTCCTCCGCCGGCGCCCTGGCCTCGGAGGAGAAGGGACGGCCTTCCCGCGGGTCCGCTGGAAGGCCGTCTCTTCTCCTCCGCTGGCGCCCAGGCATCCCCCGGGTTACGAAAATTTTCAGGTTACGAAAGGTAATCCGGAACGGATTACTTTCGTAACCCGGGGGACCACTGTATTTGATAAGCTTTCTGTCCTGTAACCAGGCCTGGACCCAGATGGAAATGAATCTAGGTAACCCATTTCACTAAGACATCTTGGAATTGTGCTGCCACCACGGACTTTACTCAAGAGGAAAAGATTAAAAACTGGTCAATTATCTACAGAAGTGGGATCAAACAAAGGTTTCTTCGGTAGAGGAGATTATCACACTGTAATTCACCTGCAGGGTAGATGCGGGATTTAAAAGTCAAACACATACTTTATCACACATTCTGTTCTTGAAAAACTGTGCAAGAAGCCCAGAGAAGCACAGATTGTATACAGGTTGCGTACTGCCCAGCTACGGGGCAGTGAGATAAAATCCGTCTTAGACTGTTAAATCCAGCATCTGTCCCATGGGCAAATTGGCAATGTGGTAATTTCCATAATAACTTCATGTTTAACTCCAAATGTGTAGACATTTTTTGTGCATAGGGCATTATCGTTTTCTGTTTAGCTTTCAATTTGTAAACATTTTTGTGAATGAGATAGAATTCTCAGGTCAAATATGCCAGAGAACATGAAAAATGATGTGGTGTCACCACTTTGCAGTGTAATGTGTAACTTAGGCCACTGTATTGGGCTAGCCAGAAATTTTTGCCTTTGGACACTTATAGTTTTGTTAATTTGATGTTACCATTTTTATTGTTTGGTTGCGTTTTTATGCTACTTGGTATGGAGATGATATGGTAAGTGCTTTCCATAGGATAGGTCTTTAAAGTTTCTTCAAGTCCTGTGATAAATTGAACCATTTTCTGCATCTTAGGTCATGTTAAGTGTTGACTGTGATTGTAAAGAAAACAGGAAATCTTGGAAAAAAGTGACTGTTCTTTCTTTTTACATTTCTACGGATTTAAAATAAATGTTAGCACTGCTAATAGGTCATAGCCTTTTACTCCACACTCCCAAAAGAAGATACAGCAATGTGAAAACCATCTACTCTTACGTTAGTTATTTCTTTTTCCTCATATACTCATCTTAAATGAAATAAATTGCTTTATCAAAGATAGCCTTTAAAGACAAATACTTGACCCTTGTTTGGTTAAAGAATGATTCTGGATTACTGTGCTGGTATGCAGTGTGTTTAAACTTGCCGTTATTCTTCCTTTGAACCAGAGCATAAAAATAAAAACAGAGTTAGTGTAGTGATTAATATCCCATTCCTGTACTATAAGTACTGCCGAGTCCAGTGGCATTTATTTTCTAAGTGGAGCTCTGGGCAGTGAACCAAAGAAGGTCCTGGTTAAAGTTTTACTTTTGCCACATATTCACTAAATGGCTTTAGGCAGCCTACTGTCTCTAAATCTTAGACCTCCTCTGTAATATGCAGATAATAATAGTGCCATAGTTTACATGGCTATTATAAGAACTGCTGGTATGTGGAGTGCTTTTGAGCTCTTAGGAAAAAGCTGCTACTACTACTATTACTGTTGCTGCTAGTCTTATTTGTATATTTTTGTCATGTGACTACAACATACATGTCATTATGATTGCTATTGTGAAACATTACAAAGGTTTTCTTTATCAGGGTTTTATTGTTCTGAATGATGCTGTATAGCCTGGCACGGACACAATGCTGTCCATTCTCCTAACCACAGTTAGAAGACTGGCCATGACTTCAGTGCTTTTATTACTTCCTTTCTCTAGCATTTTCTTTTTTGTTTCTGAAATTAACTATATAGCCTGAATTTAACTATATAGTTAAAACTGAAATTGCATACTGCAATTTCTAACTGAGTACCATTGGTGTACATGTACTCTGGTGATGATTTGCTCTAAAACAGGAAGGGAGGGGAAAATACCCATGTGGCTCGGTGTGTAAACTCACAGATTGCTCTCAGTCACCTAACTTGCATGTTTAGGCTGTGTTCTATCAACACTGATTCTATATGGCACAGAATCTCTTACTGAAATTTTCATATAGGATATAAATTGCTACCCAGGCAGTTGTTACTTTGTTTTTAAGATCCTCCCAACTCAAAAGGGAAGACTGGGAAGAGAAACTATTGAACTCAATTATATTCACAAATTTCAATCCATTAGCAGAGGTATGATTGAGGACAGTGGTTTTATGACACACTACGTATATTAATGCAAGAGTCATTTCTGTTGCAAATATAACAAAAGGAATATTCTCAGAGAGTGTTTTGAACCCTAGGAACCTGACTTTTGGTAAACAGGTTTATTGCTTTCACACATCAACACTAGCTGACCAATGTAAAAATCTGAAAGCCCGGAACATCTAACACAGCTGTATGAAAATTTAGGACAAGGGTCATGATTTGCATCTCTCTGCATCCTATTACATTCTGTCCCACTCCTACAACTCTATAAATATGTAGTTTTTGTGAGTTTTTTGGGCTATGTGGCTGTGTTCTGGAAGAGCTTATTTATTCCTGACATTTCGCTAGCATCTGTGGCTGGCATCTTCAGAGAGCGAAATGTCAGGAATAACCTCTTCCAGAACATGGTCACATAGCCCAACCCCCCCCCCCCCCACAAAAACTATGGATGCCAGCCATGAAAGCCTTCAACTTCACATTGTATAAATACGCTTTTTGTCTGAAGCCATACTTGTTTATTCACCACTCATTACTGCATCCAAAGAAGTGGGTTCATATCTGTGTGAAAATAAAAATGTTTGTCTTAAAGAGGCTGCCACATTTTCTTTTTCTTCTTTTCTCTCTCTTTCTTCTTCCTTTTTACAATGGAGGATGTGCATGCCAATTTGGCTTTTAGTCTGAAGTATTTAATGCCTTAATGTCTATATTATTGCCTAGATTACATGGTACTATTACACCTAATTACTATGTCATAAAAGATTTTGGATGACAAATTGAAAAGAATTTGCAGCAGGAAATAACTTCAGGCTCAGTCAATAAAACATTAGATCTCTTTTCCATTGAGACTCAACAGTTGTATTCCTGTTGATTTAACTATCTAGGGTGCTTCAACTGATTATTAAGGTTGTGCAATCTCACATATATAATTGCAATCTACTTTGCAGTTGTGCTGAAGTCAATAGGTTTTTCTGTGTACTGTCAATATATTCAGAACTTGTCCCTTCATGTTAAGTGGCAGTTGGGTTGGGTTGACACTTGAATGTGTTGTTAGTGGCTGCTATTGTATGGAATTAAGTCAGTTATAATACATTCCTAAAGGTGATTAATCAGAAGTAAGTCAGAAGGACATTCACTTAAACTAGTTGTGTATACCATTACAGTCTTAGCCATCCCCTAAGGATGCAAAATATAGCAGCTGTCTGGATGATGGACCAGGAAAACAGAAAACACAGTCTTCTTTTAGACCAACTGTAGTGGTTGTCAGTAAGAGTCCAATATTTTCAAATAGCTTAAAAGCCTTAAATGACAAGATCATTTTTAGTCATATAGTTCTAGCCTGCACACTACAATCAATGCCAGCCTTCATTTCAAGTGGCCACCACTGAAATGTGTTGGGTCTTCTTGACAGTGAACCCAGCACTAGAACCTCTTTCTGATTGATAGGTCCCTTGCCTCTTCTAGAGATGTGAAGGCTTGGATAAATTGAGAGAAAAACTTTTCTGCCAATTTTTCACAATGACAATTTTTCAGTGGAAAAATTAGAAAGTTTGGGAGTGGCTTAATGAAACAATATAACTTTTGGAATGAGTGAAAACATTTTTAAGATGAGGTTTCATCATTCTAAATTCCAGAAAATAATATATATATTACACACACACATATAATATATAATATGAAGATTTGTATGTAAGACTGTCTGCAGAATTAGAGAATGGTAATAAATTGCTATGTCTGCTGCAAATATCTATGACACTCAAATCCAAGATGGGTTTCTGTACTTGTTGGCTGTGCCATCTTCGTGAAAGTGGTCTTCATTGCTTATGATGGTAATGGAATATTGAAGAATTCAGTATTTTCAATGTCAAGTTAAATTTTATTTCCAAATACAGTATGCTGCTGATTTAGTTCTTAAGATTGTGACTATAATGTCACTGTTTCTGTCCAAATAATATATACTTTTTTTGTTTATTACAAAATGTGTGATTCTCAGGTGGCACAAATTATGCTACTTGTGCAGAGGCAGCAGAGAATGCATCAGATAACAGCTCTCTTTAGCTTAGGCTATACAGTGGTCCCCCGGTTTACGAATACCCCAGCCTACGAAAACCCCGGTCTAAGAAAGAGCCGGGGCCGGAAAAAAGGCCCCGGTTTACGGAAAAAACCCCGGTTTAAGAAAAGAAAGCAGCGGGAAATTCAAATGGTGCAGGGGCTGGTTTAAGGGGCCCCGGTTTACGAACTTTTCGGTTTAAGAAAGAGGTGCTGTAACGAATTAATTTCGTAAACCGGGGGACCACTGTATTCACAAATTTCCTTGTACAAAACTAAGGCCCTGTACAGACTGGCCTGAAAGGCCACCTGGGGGCAGGGGCGGGGCATTGTGTCCACATGAGGCACACCTGACTCTACCCCCAGGCTGCGTCCATATGATGCTGCACCAAAAAAGCGGCATACAGCCATGGCAAAACAGCTATGGCACCCTTTCCAGGGCGCAAAAAGGACCCACTTTTTGCAGCTCCTTTTAGTGTCCTGGAAAGGCCGCATTGGGGCTGCAGTTCGAGGTTGCCGCAGCCCCAGTCCAGCTGAAGAAGGGGCGACTCCATGCCACCCCTTCAGGACTGTCTGAACAGTCCCAGTGGCAGGCTATGTAAATATATTGAACAGAACAATTTTACATACCAAGTAATGAATTGATGTTTTATATTATTAAAGTATTGAATATGTTTAAGTTTGATATTAAAATTAGTATTGCATATCTTTCAATTTTTCCAAAAATTTCCACTTTTTCTGGGGGGGAAATGGGGAGGGGGAAACAGTTCTGCTGTGCCAGATTCAGACTCTCCATAGATTTGACATCTCTATCCCTTCTGGGCAGATGTTTACATGATCTATAAAGTTCTTTCTAAGTTTGCCTTCAACTGAATTCATTGGTGGGTGTGTTTAAAGCAGCTCCATACAGAATTAACAGTATGTATGCTTGCAACTCCGGTTTGTATCTGACCATATTTTGGAAACTATGCCACTTCATGTAGCTGTGAAAAGTGATTACAAATACTTTATATAAAGAATACTTTCTTATTTCTAATGGACAAAAGTTACTGCTCTACTACTACAGATAGCATCCCTGCTAAGATCAGAGTATCTTGGAGTTTAGAGGCATATAGGAAACTACCTTTGAAATACATCTCACTCCATTTACTCATAAAATGCACTAGTCTGTTCATTTTAATGGGTACATGAAGCTTCAGGAAGCATGCTATTAAGGTTTAAATTTTTACTGTACAGGAAATGTGAAACCTAGAGATAGAAAGCAGCCCAGTTAACTAAAGAGAATGAAGTATGCAAAAGGATCTTCTAGTACCTTTGATATTAACTGTGGGAAAGAAGTTGTAGCATAAGCTTTTATAGAATTTGTCTGCTTCCTCAGATACAAGGAGAAGGAAATAATTCTTGTGCCCACATTTAAAAAAAAGCATATTACTGTTTTTCATGCTAAAATCAAAGTAGGATATTCTGCTGAGGCTTTAATATAGTCTACTCAGCTGCCAATAACTGTAAAATGGTCTTTGTGAATTTAATCCAAAATAATTGTGGTTTGAACTCAAGAACTAACCTGAACTGGAACTTTTTACTCCCTTTTGCCACTTTTCTTATTTTTTTGGTGGGGGCAGAATGTCAAGGAAGGTCACAAAATTCTAAGCTTCCTTCAACATAGTCCTTAAACAGATCCCTAAAATTATACCAGTTTTGGAACTGGCATGGTTAATTCTCTCACATTATGGTATGACCAGATATATAGAGCATTCTTTGTTTTTGACATGGAGAATGCATTGTTCAAACCACTTCCACCACACATGTAGACTCATGATTCAGAACAGAAAGTGTAACCAAAATGTTTGGCTTGCATGCACTCAGCCTCACATTTACTTTCTGTTTCCCTGGTTCATGGTTTGTCCTTAAGTCCATCAAGAATGGTTTAAATAAATTGTTATTTTTCTTTTAAAATGTTTTTTGGGGGTATTTCCAGGCTGTGCTGCATAATAAAGGGTTGGAAGTGAGTGAGTTGCTACATTAAAACAGTTCTTACTTCTGAACATAATAGAGTGAGTGATTTGCCTAGATGCACAACCAACAAGTGTATAGGATTCACATAACACCCCCCCCCCCATTTCTTTTATAGCCTTTTGCTTTAATATAGTTCGATCAATAGTACTTTAGAAGCATTTTGATAATAATTGGCCTGTTACTAATAGTCCACAACAATGCCCTTTTCCTGATCTTTCACAAAAATATCTGTTCAGGATTTGACTGATGTCATATATAAAGTATAATGCCCCATGAATACAAAGTGTAGTCGTGTTGTAAAAAAATTGTGAATTATTAGCAGCATGCTTCTATAGAGAAACAAAGAGCATTTATATTTAAAAAAAAGTTCCAGGAAACCTCCAGATTAGTTAGGTAATTTAAGAGTGTGCTAGAGAAATGTTATGTACTTATGTACAAGGCAACCTTTTACCTGTGTTTACAAACAGTTAAAGCAAGGTATTTGTGGGGGGGGGGGGGAGAAGTAGAAATACTATTCCTGTTTGCAGTGTAAAACCATGTTGTTTTCTGCACATGGACACACAAAACTGTGTGTAAATTTTGCATAGAACAACTCCCAAACTATGAATAATCTTTAAAAACTTCTCAGTTTTCAAAGACTTTGTTAGAATAGAAAGAAAATTGCTAAAATTACACATTGTTCCTTTGAGATCAAAGTTAGTCAAGAATTTCATTCGTGTTGAGGAGGTACACAAAAGTGTTTTCCCTCCTCCATCAACCCACTGACTTTCCTCCAACTTAAGCTAGTACTTAAATACAAAGCTGTTCCAAGAGTACAGCTAAACTATAAATATAGCATATAAAGCTCGTTTCCTTCAAGCAACAGGCCCAGCTGGAGGATAAGAGCCACAGAGCTAATGTGTGAGGCTTTAGGGCTACTACCACCAGCCATGGTCCTTCCTTGCCCTCATCCTTATGCCAGGCTACTGGCTGCCACCAAGTGACCACACCAAAGGTGAGAGCAGTGGAAGACGAGGCTGCCCACCCTGAGCTCTTGAAAGCACCCCACCTCCTTGGGTGCCAAATCTGGTAGGAAGCCCAGCTGCATGGAGTCACATGCCTCTCAGCCAAGGAAGGAGTCTTGGCTGAGAGATATATGGCTTCATGCAACTGGGCTGTCCGCACCTCTCTTGGGAAAGAAAGGGATGGAAATGTCTTGGCTCAAGAAAGTCTTGGCTCAGAGGGGTATGTGGATTCATTCAACTGCTGAGGAAGGAAGATAAAAGGAAGGAAGGGCCAGATGGTGCCATCATTGTCAGAACTCTGGTGCCACATTTGCAAAGGACAAATTCCAGTATTCCATAGGATGGAGCCATGACAGTTAAAACTGTGTCAAACTGCATTAATTCTGCAGGATAGCAGCAGCCTTGGACTCAGTAGTCAATGGGAATATACTCTGAGGACACTAGGATGGCCACTTTAGGAAACCTTTACTTCCTATACGTGTTAATACAGAAATTCCATTTAGAAGATCTTGGAAATCTCTGGGAATATATTTGAATATGTATAAACAGATGAGAAATGATGGTTTATTTAGTGTCTCTGTTGCCTTTCCTCAAGGACTTTGGATGAGCTGCCATATTTGTTTAGTTTTTTTATGTTTTCTTTTAAAACAACTTTTTAAAATCTTTATTAGTTTTCTGTAAAAGTAAAATAAAATAGAAGCATATCAACATTTCATATAATCATCCAATCCTATACTATCTTACCTTCTAATTTGTACGTCATATTTGATTTTAAATTTATCCCCCTACTGTAAATCATAGCATACAGAAAAGTAAAACTTTTTGAAATAGTCTTGCATCTATATTTTACATACTTTCCCTTTTTAGATATCCTTCTATATCTTCTAATAATGAAATAATTCTCAGAATTTGAGCTAAAAAGGTTGGCTTTGGTGCTGAAATAGTGCAATTATTCTGCAAAAGTTACTATACAATGAACAAAAAGCTTCTATTTCCTTTAAGTGTGCCTTCCCCCTTCTAAATGCAATGATATAGATTTGATATTTCACAATTTTTTTTAAAAAGATAATCTTTATTTCGAAATTTCCAATATACAATAAAAGAAGCATTATATCAAACAATATAAAAAGAAACAAGGAGTTGTCCAGTAGTGCCCATTTCCTTCCAAAGTAAACGTCCGTGGGAGATTCAAGCTATAAAGTGTTATAAATTTTAAATCCTGTGGTTACAGCAAATGTCTTTCTTTATCTAAGAAAGGAAAAGGTATGTCCTTTAATACAAAATTAAGCAAGTTCTATCCTCTTCCTCCAAAATCTTAAATTTAATTATTATCAATATTGCTAAGAGAGAAGTAAAGAATAATTTTATGAAATGAAAAGTTACTTTAACTAATTGTAACATGTTTAGACATTTTCTTTCCCTCGGGTCTTCTTCCAGAAACGAAAAAAAGTTCCCATTTTTGACGTCCTTTTAAGTTGAAATCAACCATTACTGTAATATATATACAGAGAGAGACAAGTTAGACATATTAATTTGTAAATTTTCTTTTCAAAAGAAAAAGAAACCCAAAACTAATATATAGCCATTCAAAAGAAAACATTTATGGGTAGGTTTATTCCCCATTCTCTTTCATATCTGGGCCATATTTCTTTCCATCTTTTTATTCTTTTGTTATTATCCAAATTTTGTGAAATGCAAGTTATTCTGTCTAGCTCTTTGAGCTCGTTTAATTTCAACATCCATTGTTTCCACGTCGGGGGTTCTTTTGATTTCCATAACTTAGCTATTTCTATGCGTGCTGCAGTCACCATATAAAGTAAGATTATCCAACATTTAACCTCCTCATTTTTCTTAATTGCCGAGGTAATGTTTAAAAGATACAGCTTAGGACACATTGTAAATTTAATATTTAACATCTTTTGAATTGAGTTGTGAATTGCCTTCCAAAATTTTTGAATTTCTGGGCACCGCCACCACATATGGTAGAGTGTGCCCTTATCTTTCCTACATCTCCAACATAAGCCATCTGATGAATTGTACATTCTCTTTAACCGCCATGGAGTCATGTACCATCTATTGATAATCTTCAGATGGTTTTCTTTAAGATTTTGGGCAACCGTGAAATTATCTGTATGGGCCCAAGCCAATTCCCATTCTTCGTACTTTATTGTCATATCCATATCCTTAGACCATTTTAACATATATTCCTTAATGACAGTATGTTCTAATGATCTTTCCAGTAATAATCTATACAATTTAGCTATTGTTTTCTTCTTTGAATTCCACAAAATCTCATCTAATTCATTAAATTTAGTTTCAATTCCCTTTGTTTTCAAGTCCTCCTTAAACTTGGCATTAATTTGCCAGTAATTAAACCAAGATAAATCATATCCTTCATTCTTTAATATTTCTTTTGTTTTCAAATTTGGTTTCCCTTGTTCATCAAAGCTTAATAAGTTTTGGTAGGTTAGCCATTTGTCTTTATCTGACCATCTGCCATAAAAAGCCTCATGAGGTGAGGTCCAAATAGGTAGTTTAAAGTAAAACTTCTCCTGTACTCTTTTCCACGTTGTTAACAAAGATTTTCTGAATGGATGGTTGTTAAAATCCTGATTTTTCCTTAAATTCTCATAACATACAAAAGCGTGCCAACCAAACCTCAACTGTACATTTTCTAAATTCAAAATGAATGGGTCATCTAATTTGATCCAGTTACGCAACCAAATCAGATTGCAAGCCCAGTAATAAATTTGAAAATCAGGTAAAGCATAGCCCCCCCTTTTTTTGGTATCCTTCAAAACATCCCACTTAATTCTCGGTTTATGGTTACCCCAAACAAATTTTCTTAATTCCTTCTCCCATGTTTTAAAAGTACCATCCTTAATTGAAATCGGAAGATTTTGAAATAAAAACATGATTTTTGGAAGCACCGACATCTTCAGAACTGCTATTTTCCCCAATAAGGAAAGATTAAGTTGAGACCATCTAACCAAGTTTTTTTGAATTTCTTTCCACGATTCAACATAATTGTTTTCAAAAAGTTTTAGATTGTCTTTTGATAGCCAAATACCTAAATACTTAAGCTTTTTGACTGCTTTGAATCCCGAAATTCTTTCAAGTTCTGTAATCTCATAGTTAGTGAGATTTTTTGTTATCATTCCTGTTTTGTTGGCATTCACTCTTAACCCTGACATTATACCGAATATCTTTAATTCCCTTAGTAATCCATCCATTCCCTTAATTGGATCTTCCACCATCAATGCCACATCATCAGCAAAAGCTCTCACCTTCAACTCCTTCCCTCCTTTATTCAGTCCTCTAACATTTTTATTCTTGTTTATGGCGGAAATGAGAATTTCTATGGCTAGTAAAAATAATAATGGTGAGATAGGGCAGCCCTGCCTTACTCCTCTGTGAATATTGAATTGTTTCGATTTCTCACCATTTATTTGAACATAAGCTTTTTGTATACTATAGATCTGTTTCATTTGTTCTATGAAAGAGTTGCCACAATTAATTTCAAAAAGGATTTCAAACAAAAAATTCCACTTCAAACAGTCGAATGCTTTTTCCATATCGAGGGCTATTAAGGCACATTTCTTTTCGTTATTTATATGGTAGTACTCTAATCCGTCTATAATTGGTCTAATATTATCTCTCAACTGGCGCCCTGGCAAAAAACCATTCTGTTCCTTGCCTAAGATGGAATTCAAAATGCCTTTTAATCTACTGGCTAAAACATAAGTGTATATTTTATAGTCTACGTTCAAAAGACTTATTGGACGGAAATTTACCATCTGGGTAGTATCTTTACCCTCCTTGGGTATTAAAGTAATCTTCGCTTCTTCCCATGACGAGGGTATCCCCTCCTTTTCTATAGCATTGAAAACCTCCATTAGTGGAGGAATTAATTCATCTTTAAATTTCTTATAAAAAGAGGCAGAAAATCCGTCTATGCCCGGAACTTTACCCTCTTTCAGGGACCCTATAGCTGTTGCTATCTCGGTTTTAGATATTTTAGCATCTAGCATATCTTTTTGGCTTTCAGATATTTTATTCCTAATATTCGTCCTAATATACTCACTTAATTTGGCTTTCTCAATCCTCACGCTGTTTCCATCTTTATATAATTCCTTATAAAAATTTTTAAAGGCTTTTGTGATACCCTCTTTGTCTGTAATCTCTTTTTTATCCACTATAATTTTCGTTATAAATTTCCGTTCATTATTTCTTTTCAATCTTTTTGCTAGCCATCTCCCAATTTTATTATTGTTTTCAAATAATTTCTGCTTAGAGTTTTTGAGGTCTCTAGCAATTTGTAAATTAATTTTACTTTGAAGTTGGTTTTGCAAGATTTTTACCTCTAATCTTAAATTCTCGTTTAGGGGGTCAGATTTCAAAAGATTTTCTTTTTCTATAAGCATATCCTTTATCTTTTTGTCTTTTTCTTTTTCCATTTTCCCAAGTTCTGTTGATCTCTTAATAAGTAAACCCCTAAAAACCGCCTTCCCTGCATCCCAAACAGTTTTTGTTTTTACCTCTGGTGTGTCGTTAATTCTAAAGTAAGTCAATATTTCTTTCCTCATTCTCTCAACAAATTCTCCATCCTCTAATAATTGCTCTTTCAACCTCCATTCGAATTCTTTTTTTCTTTCCTCTTTCATATATAGTTCAATTAAACTATGATCCAATATTGTTCTAGCCTCCGTTTCCATTCGATTTATCAAAGTAATTAATTTTCCTGAAACCAAAAACATGTCCAGCCTCGACCAAGATTTATGGACTTCTGAGTAATATGTAAAACCTTGTTTATCCCCATATTTAAAACGCCATACATCAAATAGATTGTGTTCTTCAATCAAGCCATCGGCAGACCTGGGCAATCTTCCTTGGTTATTTTTGATTTTTTTACCAGATTTCCTATCTTTCTTGGGGTTAAATACCCCATTAAAGTCTCCCCCTATTATTATGTTATCTTGGTCAAGTACCTTTAGATCTTCGTTGATTTTTCTAAAGAAGCCTTCCTTCTTATCTAAGGGACCATAGACATTAATCACAATTATCTTTCTTCTATCCAATTCTATCTCCACAATTTGGTATCTTCCTCCTTCATCTTTTTTGATCTCTTTTGATTGAAATCTGTTGTTAACATATATCACTAGGCCCCTTTTCCTTTTCTTGTCTGCTACAATGAAGCTTCTACCTAATTTCGGATTTTTCAGATATTTCTGGTCCCCTAATCTTATTTTCGTCTCCTGTAGTAATATAATGTCGTATTTTCCTTTTTCTAACAAATGAAAAACCTGTCTCCTTTTCCTGTCTTGATTGATGCCTCCTACATTCCATGATGCTAATTTAATCATTTTCTCCAAATTGTATATATTTACTTCCTCTCTTAAATCTCCACTACCAAATGAAATAAATTTTAATTTTTGTATACTTAACTTATATTCTTATCTACCCAAAGAGACATAAATGACAGAAAAAGATACCAAATCCCCCCCAAAAAATTAACCTAGTCAAACGTCCACCTTCTAATTCAGAAAATCGTCAAAGTATTGAAGTTACCGATAGGGGAGATTACTCCATTGTATAAGAGTCCTTCGGGTCTACCCTTTGTACATTTAGACCTTCCTCTTCTTCCAATAAGTTAGTCCCTCCTTTTGTATCAGGTCTGCAAATCAAACGCCTATAAAATTCCTTTGCCTTTTCCACCGAATTTAGCCTGTACCTTTTCTGGTTGTAGATGAGAGAGATACCTTCAGGGTTTCCCCATCTATAATTGATGCTGTTTTTTTTGCAAAATTGTCGTCAAAAATTTGTATTGCTGGCGACTTTTTAAAACTTGCAATGGTAAATCTCTAAATATAGTTACTTCTGTATCATCAATCTTCAAATTGGCTTCAGAGTTTTTTTGAATACATTTTTCTTTAACTCTTGTTGTAGTGAAACAAACAATTACGTCTCTGGGAAAACCCTTTTCTTGCGCAATTTTAGATGACACCCTGAAAATTTTATCTGTTTGAGCCTCAATTAAATGAATTGGGATATCAATAAATTGAGAAATTGCAGGCAAGAGTCTTTTTTCTAAGTTCTCATCTTCTATCTCTGGTAAACCTCTGATTTTGATCGCTTTATCTCTATACCTTTTTTCTTGTATTTGAATCATGAAATTTTCTTGTTGTTGATGCTCTCCAATAGTGGCGACCTTTTCTTCTAACTCCTCAGTTTTTTTCGATACTATTTGAACTTCTTTCTTTACATCAATAATATCTCTATTAATACGATCAATCCTTTTAGCTAATCCATCTATCTCTTCCTGAAAATCCGATTTAATTTCTTGTCTTAAAATTTTTTGCTCTTCTCTAATTTCTGATTTGAAGTTTTTCTTAAATTCTCTAAGCTCTTCTAAAATCAAGGCTGAGATATCCGCGTCTAAAGAGTCTCTCCTTGTACTTTGTTGAGACCAGGTCATATTTGTTTTTTTATTTTTGGAGCTTCTTGTATCCATGTGGTGTTTTGAGCAGCTAACTTAGGTCTTTGTTGCAACTAAGAATGTCTCAAACAACTAGCTTCTGTATAAAAGTAACAGCTGTTTTGTTACACTTACTCCCAGCTCCAATTGCTAGCAGATGTGTTTCAATTAAGTTCTTTTGATGTGCTGATACAGTTTCAAGTTCACCAGTAATTGGTCTCCCCTGTTGAAAATTTTCCTCTCAAGAGCCACGAAGAAAAAAGGAAAAAAAGTTGAAAATAAATGCCTGTTGACTCCGATGAAGACCAAAATAAAGAAAAATTCCCCTGTTGTAATATACAGCAACAAGGGAAGATATCCCACTACGACTCTTCCCCAAAACAGATCCCTCGGAGGCTGTCGACCAAACTGAAACTAAAGTGGAGATACAGGGAAAAAAACCCCACCCCAACTGTCCTCCACGTTTGTAGCAATAGTCCTCCAAAGCTTCAATTCTCCTCTTCTCTGTTTGCAAATTCAAAACTCCCACTTAGTCCTTTTCCAACACAAAAAAGAAGAAAACCAAAGAAGGAGAAAAACTATCGGTCTCTCACATATGCGCCATCTTCATATCACTACCTTCCAAACTTTGATAGAAGACCCAACAACACAGTTAGTCAATAAACGTCCCACGACGAATGCAAAAACAAAATAAATCAATTAACACCCTCTCGCTGGGCAAACGCAGAGGTAGTTCGTTTTAAAAAGTTGCGCCTGAGACTGAGGTATCAAACCAATACTCGCTGACGCTGCGGCTGTCCTGCGTCCCTCGTAGAACTCGCACCTCTCTCCGAGAAACGGGATATAGAGGATGTCGATGTTCTCGGGACCCCGGCAGACCCACAGCTCAGGTCTCCCTCGCCCTGAGCGTCCTAGGGAGCCCCGTCCTCCAAGAGATTAGGAGGGGGAATCTTAAACGGACTCAGCGTCAACGAAAAGGGAGCGGAGCCTCAGCTTCTCACTCCTAGCGCCTCGGCGTAGCAACCGGAAGTCGATATTTCACAATTTTAAAAGGAAGGAAGTGGGTAAGATGATGCTTGAAGAAGTGACTTTCAAGTGACACTAGTGATAGCTGCAATTCATGTAATTGTGGGGTTTTTTTCCTGAATGTCATGTGTAGCCTATTGTAGATACTATTCAACTAAAGGGGGGATTTCTGCTTATTACTTAATAAATTCCCACTTAGAAGCTTTTGTTCCATTTCTAAGGGCAAGTATTTTTTTTTTCACCAACTGCATTCCCACCCCTTCTCCCACTCATTTCCCACCATTAAGTGGAGGTTGGAAGTTAAAATGCTATGATACAAGAGAAATAACTTCAAGTAATTCAAAATAATTTTTGTTCAGGAATGTATTGTTTAACTTGTACTTGTACTTTGGTAAGAGTATTGCAGGTCCAAAATCCTTATGCTTGCTTTTCTTTTTGGGGTAGATTTGTTATCATAACTCCTGCTTCATCTTCTAAGAGGGATTAAAATGAAGGGATTATTAGTACAATGCTTATTTTCATTTATATATGGGGTTTCAGATGCAGTTCTCAAATCAAAATGAAATCAAGATACAGATTTTGTTGTTTTACTTTGTGTAAGGTGTATTTGAGATCAGAAGGCCAGAAAATCAGTTTTCTAGTAGTTGTGTAGAAACTTTCTTCTCAGTCTTGTCTCCCTCCTACCATTTTCTTTTACTAGCTCCTAAAAAGTAGAAAAGCTTTCACATTCCCATTTTTATTTTATTTTATTTTGAATGTTTCTGATTAGCTGGTCTAGGCCGCATAACTAATATCTCTTCCATTTAAGAAAAGTAGTTTTTCAAAAATGATTTGGTAACAACACAAGAGTCTGAGTTGACAACTGTTTATGTTGTGATCGTATTGGATATTTGTATAAGGGATGCAATACTGTGAAAATGATATGGGTCATTTGCCATATGAATGTATGATGTTGAACAAACATGGTTCCTTTCCACCACCCCAAATAAGCTGCCAAATAGTTTAAGAAAACTTCTGTTGCTGATTTGATTGCTATTTGAGGACTTACTGGAGTTTATCACACTAGTGAGATCCCACAGGAAATCGGGATTTAAACAAGAGTTAGAGAAAACCAAGAAATGCCTGAAGATTATCCCCCGATGTCACTGTTAACATGAAATAATATGAAGTTAAACTGAAGTTTAACCGGAGGAAAACGGCACCTTTTTACTTTCAGGAAATTCTGAAAGTAAAAAGGTGGCGTTTTCCTCCGCTTTAACTTCGGTTTAACTTTGCGTCATTTCACTTTAGCAGCAAGTCCGTGTCATAAACTTCCCAAATTTGTGGGTTCTGTTTAAATTCAAATTTAATTTAACTCTCATTTAAATTCCGTTTTCCTGTGGGATCTTGGTAGTGTGCTAAAGCTGACTGACCTGTGTATAGCCAGAACAATCCATAGGCAAGTTGTACAACAAGGGTTGTGGAAGAAGATGTGAGAGGGTCTCTTTCAGCTTCATGGTGCTGTATACTATGACAGGGTCTGTACCAATATGCACAATACCCCCAGAATATATATCGTTTGTTAGGATACAGAGAAAGAGCACATCGTAAGCATCTGGCTTCTTCATAGACTACATGTAATGATTAGCATGAGCACTTACATGTTGCCAAAAGAATAATATATCAAAGGGGGAAACAGATATTGTGTCAAAAACTAAATGTTTACATAGAATTTTTATTTAGTCTTATAGATATATGTGCAAATTTACAAGTAATTGCTGTTGTGTGCCTTTAAGTTGCTTTTAACCTATGGCACACCTAGGCCATCACAGGGTTTTCTTGGCAAGATTTGTTCAGAGAGGGTTTGTCTTTGCCTTCCTCTGAGACTGAGAAAGTATGACTTGTCCAACATAGCTGAAGGATTCAAACATCAGAGTCCAACACTGAAACCACTATACCATCCTATAATTTAAATACAGAGTAAGCTCATTGACTGCATAGGAGCCCCATCGTCATTTTTGTGCACTCCCAGGCCCTCCAGGGGATCAAAAATACAAATTCTTACATTTTTCCAAAACACTTGCTCCAAAATGCTCCCCAGAGCCCTGTAAGGGGTGTATAGGGCATGTCTACCACATTTGGAGCCCCCCTGGTCCCCCTGGGGTTAAGCAAAATTTACCAAAAACAATTGTAAATGTTTTACCTGCTTTTTGCCCCAAAATGCCCTCTGGGGGTATGGAGAGCATTTCCACCAAATTCTGTACTCACCCTCAGCCACAAAAAACAGGAAGGGGACATGAAATGACGTCAGTTCACTTACTATTTAAAAAGGGCATCTACTGGGTGTAAAACATGATGAAAATAATCCTCTTGTCCCTGGGAGGGCCTTTATTTATTTATTTACAGGAGTGGGTGTAGCAGGAGTGTGTGGCCCTCCAAACTCTTCCAGGGATCTTATGTGGTCCCCTGTCCTTCCACAGTCATCCACCCTTAGTTCAAATAGAAAAATAGTATATGTTGCCGCTATAGAAAGGACTATTCCCAGGTGATCTGTGTGTCTGCTCAGTCTCCTGTCCAAGTGCTAACTGATAATGGTCAGTAATAGGGCTCCTGTATTCTTTTCCTGTGGTTCTTTAACTTTAGACTTCAGATAGGGGACTGTGCTGTATAAAGTGAGAGATATGATCACTCTGATAATGCAGTATGTGATTGATATACATGTACACATATGCCGCATACAGACAGTATAATCCACTAATCTTATGTTCTGCACTTACAGAAAGGTGGAATATTAAATAGATATTTCCCATACTTTGCTAGTCAGATATCTAAAATTTTACTGGATATTACATCCAGTGTTTAGAATTCCAGCCTTAAGTGAAATCCTCTGCACATTTACCTGGACCTGAAAGCAGTAGGACTTATGTCTAGGGACCTTAAAACACCAGACCAATTTGGACTGAATTTGAAGTGACCTTGGAACTGATTTCTGTGAATTCAGTTGATACTGAATTCACTGAATTCTGGGGTGACTTTGGATTGGGTTTGGAATGGCTTCATAGTAACAGCATTCACATGTGATAATTTTCAGTACGCATTCACTGAATTCTGGGGTGACTTTGGATTGATTTTGGATTGGTTTTGGAATGACTTCATAGTAACAGCATTCACGTGTGATAATTCAATGCACATTCATGTGAATTCATCTGGATGGATGCAGAGTGACTCTGGATTGGGGCTGCAAAAACCCTTGTCTGATAAGGGACCGTTATTTGTGAATGTGGAGTCTTAGTGTTTCTGATTCAATATAATTGTAAAGCATGTTGTTATCTATTTCTTTACTGCCAGAGGTAGTATACTATAGTCACCGACAAGCTCTGTATTGGAAAGAGGAATGGCAGTAAAGTAGCCTGTTCAAAGGTCTTATTTCTGTGTACATATACTCTTCAAAGATTAAATTATATTTCACTGACATCTCTCCAGGAGAATGTCTTATCAGCATTCAACAAGGTGCTGGGTGTATCCTTGTATGTTAAGAGTGTCTATCATTGCAGTATATAGGAAATGAATATATTAAGTGTAAAAATATCAGATTACATATATTTCTGTGCCATTTTAAAGCTTCTGCCAACAACAAATAAACAAATTCACTAATGACATTTGCAAAATGCCCTGTCTTCTCATGTTAGGTAACATTAGTCTTAATTTGGAGTGCTAGTATGGTATTGTGGCTAGAGTTTGGGCCTGTTCTTGGAAGATGCTGATTCAAGTTCTTTTAAACTCATTGAGTAACCCCAGTCACCCTCTCTTTCATCGTGACTTGAATATCAGGTCAGGATTGTCCATTGTATTTCCAGTTTCTATATATGGTTCTGAAAGCTGGACTGTGAAGAAAGCTGATCAGAAGAGAAACAACTCATTTGAAATGTGGTGCTGGGAAAGAGTTTGGTGGATACCGTGCAGTGTCAAAAAGTGCAATAAATGGCTTTAAGAGCAAATCAACCCTGAACTCACCCTAATTGTCATGACTAAACTGAGACTGTTATACTTTGTACATATCATGAGAAGATAGTAATGCTTGATAAGGTGGGAGGCAGAAGAAAGAGAGGAAGACCACATTGCAACTGGGTAGATTCAATCAAGGAAGCCTTGGTTATACATTTGCAAGACGTGAGCAGGGCTGTTGATAACAGGGGGTGACTTTAGCCCTCTTATTTCATAGGATCACTATAATCAAATTTGACTTGAGGGTAATTAACAACAACAAACATTACTTAATGTAGAAAGGATCTTAGGTGTTAGAGTAGAAGCCTTATACATTTTCCCCTTACCAGCTTTTGGCTCAGTTATGAAATTTGGTAAAAGATGAAAATAAGAGCACATCACTTCTAGGTCTTATCTGTTATGCCAGTGTTTATACAAAGACATTTTGCTTTTTATGAAACCACTTGGTTTTTATCACTTGGATATAACAAATAACATCCATCCATGAGTCCTGGAAAAATCAGTGCTAGCTGCCGATTAATTAGTTCCATGTTACACAATTGCAGTATGTGCAGCACAGTTTAGACCTAGCAGAAGCTTGGTCTGGGTGCTGACCACATCTGATTTTGTACTTTAAGATTTTCACTATTAGTGAGCATTGTTTATGCAGAGGGGTTAGATGAACTATATAGCTGAAGGATATCTGCTGTTTATATATTTGAGCAGTTCCTCCCTGGAATTCCCTGGGTTCTCCAGTCTGCTTCAGAGGGTTAAGGGATCTTGTTAAGCAGACCAGGGAAGGTGCAGTTGTAAGGGAGTTGTCAGTTGTTTTCTCCTTGTCCTGCTTGTGAGTGTCTTTACTCAGCAAAATGACCACAATTGGATATACAGTGAGCCGTTGGTATCCACTGGCTCAAGGATCCCTCATGGAATCCAAAATCTGTGAATTCTCAAGCCTCATTAAATTCAATGGCAGAGTAAAATAGTGCCCATTATATAAAATACCAAAACCAAGGTTTACTTTTTGGAATTTAGATATATATATATGTGTGTGTGTGTGTGTGTGTGTGTTAATATTTTCGAATCATGAATGATTGAATTCATTATGGATAAGGCATCTGTGGATACAGAATGGCTACTGTAGAAATAACCACAGAGAAAAATGGAAGATAGTTGGGCATTTTGAAATAAACAGGACCATCTAAATCTCAAGCCACTTGATTCTGTGTATCTGAAGGAACTGTGGGTTTGTTTTCTCAGTACACACACACACACACACACACACACACAGAGTATTTTTTTGAATCAGAGAGAAGCGTAAACAAGCAATATCAACAATTTGTGATATGGCATAGAAGGTGTTGCCCCTGGATATGCATGGAATAGCATTTGGGATCCTTAACAAATTTCTAAATGAGTTACATGTGGAACAAGAAGCCTTTCGGTGCCTTGTCATAAAAAAGTGGCTCATTGGTTACAATAAACTACAACATTATCTATCAAAACAAGGTAAAATCTTTCTAATATGCTTTCTGTAAAGATGCAAATGCCTAACTCTGCTAAATGTGCATGCACCTTAACCTAGCATTTCTATTAGGCATCATGTGGGTTAATAGATTTTTGTGGTCCTAATATCATATGTCCTCAGCAAACTGTCGTCCCTCCTCTGAGTCATCCGACATCTACAGAGCATTTGGGAGAAACAGGATCATTCTGCAGTTACTTGGAGGCAATAAAAATCAGTCTTGTTACTTCTGAACAGGTTGAGTATTCTTTATCCAAAATGCCTGGGACCAGAAGTGTTTGGGATTTTGGATTTTTTTGGATTTTGGAATACCTGTATTTGCCCATATGTACATAATGAGATATCTTGAGATGAGAACCAAGTTTAAATACAAAATTCATTCATTTTTCATATACATGAAAATAATTTAATACAATATTTTTAATAATTTGGTGTGTGAAACAAAGTTTGTGTACACTGAACCATCATAAAGCAAAAGTGTCACTATCCCCAGACATTCATGAAAAATGTTTCGGGTTTTTTTGAGTATTTTGGATTTCAGAGTTCCAGATAAAGGGGACCCAACATGTAATTTCAAAGCACAGACTTTAGCGAGTCATTCACTCACTTTGCATTGCATGTTGAAAGCATGCAGAAACAGAAGCAGAAGAAATTCTTGCTACATCTTGTGGATCATGGCTCAGGTGAAGTGAGAATGGGGGATGTGTTCCAGGTATAAGGGCTGGTTCTCTTTCCTAGCAACCTATGCAGGCTCAGGAGAAGAATGGGAAGGCCAGCCATCAGAATCAACCTACATGGCTAACGGAGGTGGATCTCAGAAGCAAATGAAGATTTTACATAAAAGCAGCTTCACCCACTATACCAGCTCTCAGTCCACTTCAATTGTCATCCCTATCCACCTTTCCTGAGTGTTCAGCTTTTTGTATTGATTACTGTTTTGTTAGTGGTATCACACCACTAATGTTGCTTTTCACAACTTTGGATGGGGAACCAGCTTTAGTTTGGGGAAAATTAGGGCCTATGTGCCCGTCATGCCTGGTTTAGGAGTCCCCTTAAACCAGGTCCTCCCAGCTAAAGGGCAGATGATTTTGCCTCACTCCCAGGTGTGAAGGAAACCACACAACAACATCTGCCCAAGTGGATTCCTACATCTGTCATTCCAGCGTTACCCAGGAGGCAGATTGGGCAAATGGGTTCTATTGGTCGGCAGACTGGTTAACTAATGCCTGAATCTGAATTCATCCTGTGGACCAAATTTATTCATCTGTAATTAATAAAATGGTGGTCTTTTCCATTCCAATAAAATGTAGCCTGTGTTCAATCTTGCTAAAGTGAATCCCCACACTTACTGCAGGATGTACAGTTGCCACTCCTAAAAAAAACCCGTCCCCTCAACTGTATCTTGAAAATGTGGGGGAGGGATTTATCACACTAATAATAATAATAATAATAATAATAATAATAATAATAATAATTTTATTTATATTTCCTGCCTCTCCCTACAGATTGAGGCAGGATTACAGCATATAAAACAACAATACAATGTAATAAAACAACAATACAGTGTAAACAATTAACAAAGCAAAAATACATAACAGTCACAGCAACAACAAAAATACATAGCAAATATAACAAAAAATAAAATTAACAGAGCAAAGTACATAGCAATCAACATACAAAAACAAGCAAGGAGAAAATAATCCGCGTTCTCAGCCCCCAATCCCAGAAACAATGTGAACCATACACAATCTTTAAAAAAAGAAAGAAGGAAAAAAAAGGGGGGGGGAGACAAGACTTCTCCTTAAGTCCAGGAGCCCAGGCATGGGAGGAGCCCAGGTGGAAGGAAGCTAAACAAACACTCTCTCAGCCGGTCTTCACTGACAGATGTTGGAAAGGAGGGAAAGAGGGCCATTCCTCCTCCTTAAGTCCAGGAGCCAAGGCATGGGAGGAGCCCAGGTGGAAGGAGGCTAAACAAACAGTCTCTCAGCTCTTTCTTTATGGAAAGGAGCAGGCGATCACTACTGTTCTTGGTAATATGATAATTGCGTGGGTGGCATCTGGTCACTGTAGTGAAATTATTCACTAAATCACATAGCTATTTACTCTACATACATATGTACCAATATGTAACAAATACATAGGCAACTTTTTGCAACTTGAAAAACTTACTTAAAACTATTGTTACCCACCCAAACATGTTCTCTTACTTAAACGCGCTTTGTGGGCTAAGTTGTATAGAGGGCTGTGAGAGGGGAGGAGCCCTGAAAATGATTTTACAAAAGTCCTTCATGAGGGTCCCTATCCTCTGCCTAGCATTCTCAGAGGAAAGAAGGGGCCATGGTGAGGAGCATGACACATTTCTTCCAGCCCCTTTTAACACCCCCACCCCAAATCTAGATCCAACCCAGGCATTTAAGTGTCACAGAAATGCATTTTCACAAAAAGCTTTCCTATGAATGTGAATGTCACTGTTTTTGTCAGTAACTGAAGACTATTATTTCTAGTATACAATAGCATATTGTGGAGAATTGGTCATCTGTATTTTGCTTTAACTGTCCTCACAACTATGAATTGGGCTTTCCTCTTCTCTTCACAAAGAACTGAAATGACTGGCAACACAGTGAGTGAAATTCTAGAGAGATGACCTACAGTTACATGTGTGCATGCACATGCATGCACACACAAACACACATAGAGAAGAAAAGCTCTAGAAGAGTTGAAACTATTATAGATGGATTTCTAAAGTAAAACCTTGTCACTCAGTAGGCCCCATAGAAGCAAGTTTTTATTATGCCATGAGTTCTTTAGATCACAGACTATTTCAGATCTGTTTCAAACCCAGGCAAGGTGGTGCCGTGCCAAGTCTTTGACAGACTCCCTTATTTTGCAGTTGAGTGGACAGCAAAAATAGTAAATACTAAATCTTTGAAGCTTGTTTTGAACTGTAAAAATAGTTGGTGGGCTGTGTTTGATTTGATAGGTACAAGTGATATGAATATGGATTGTGTCATTATAGATGTGCATATTTAGAAATATGTTGTGAAGATAAATTAGGAAATGAAGATGAACTATTATATGAAAGGGGATGTGGGTAAAAACATTTGGTAATGGCCTAATGTAATTCTACAATGTTGCTAGGACACGGTGAAGGCTATAGTAAAGAGGAGAAAGAAAAAGAAATTATATGGAACAGCCAAACTGTAATGAAAGGCCATCAACTTCAGAATCTCTGTTATGATGTTCACCATGTCCTTTGGGTACTTTGCCTCTCAAAATACATTTGGAAGGGTTAGTGGAATATGCATATATTTACTCTTCCTCTCATAATGAGGAAAATAAAACCTACCCTGGAAAATAATATGTAATACACAATTGAAGGAGTATTGAGAAGTGTGAAGGAAGAAAAGGTTTGTTAGAAATGTATTTAAAAGGAAAGGAAGGAGGGACACAGGGAATAGTTTCACCATAGAATTACAATGCTTGAGATTGTGTCTATGGTTTTAATCTGACTAAAAATGTACTCACTTCACATGATGAATACTAAGATGCTGAAAGAATGAACTCTTCTTGAACTTGTAAATCTGACTATCAGCAATATCACCCAGGTTCAGTTATTTATTTAATTTCTGAATTGGTAGTATGGAATTTTTTTAATTTTTTCCCCAGGAAGGGGCATGTTATGTAATGAACCAGCATCACCTGAACATTAAAAATTTAGTCCAAGAAATGAAGCTGTCCAATATGGAGTGTGTCTGAAAGGTCTAAAAATCAAAAGATGTCGTGAGTCTAGCAAAGATGTTCATTACTGAAAAAAGCTGAGTTCTGGGACATTGAAGATGCCACTTAAAGGGTCTCAGTGGGGGAGCGGGAGGAAGGAACTGATCTACTTTAGCCTGTAGTGTACATAGTATTATGGAAGATTAAGCTGGGAGGGCATTAGAGTATGGGGAATGCATGCCATGAGGTTAAAAAAAATGTTCACACTAGATTTCCCTATTCCTATATAGCAGTATAAAATCGTCATCATAATCATAATCATAGGCATGAAAATGTCACATACGACCTGAAGAACAATTGCACAGGTATGCACAGCATTAATATTAAGGAATAATTTGTATCCCAACACAGGTTGGATGAGTGACAACATGGTGCAGTAGACTGGATTTTGGGCTAGACTTTTGGGTCCAAATCCCCAGCCAGCCATGGACACTCTGTCAGCCTTAGAGGAAGTCAGTAGCAAACATCCTCTGAATAATAAATCTTGCCAAGTAAACTGTATGATATGTCAGAGTCAAGTTGAAAGCACATAACACTGGTTGGGTACTGCCATCCAATTCTTCAAGGTACAAAAATTTACTCTTAGCATTCAGCTTGTGACCCAATATTTTCTGTGTGTTTAATTGCTACTTAAGATAAAAACAGCTGTGAGAAACGTCACATTTTCATCTCAAATTTTAATGAATCATTTCTTAATTGCACTTATGATATTGTCTTCCAGTTTCTTCTGTTTTGCTTTTTGTTAAGTGATTATCTACAAAAATTTGAGTATGTTAAAATATTTACTGGAAAATCAGAGAATGGCCTTTTGTCACTTTACACATTTTAAAGATTTAGATTTAAGTTTTTATAAATTACTTAAGCATGTTTCTGTCTTCTAGATCCAGATGTCAGCATGATTAAGAACTGACAAAGAATCTCAAGACTTTATCCAAACATTTGCCACGTGACAGGGTCCAAAGACCACTCATCTGTTGTGTAATCATGGCAGATCCTTCAGCTGAAGTGCCGTTTTCTATGATGACACAACCACAGCTAATTGAGGTAATGGAAACAGTTCTAAATTTAACAGTGGAGCTTAAGAAAATGCTATATGTCGGCACAGCTGTCAGGCTTAAATTTCTACACTCTTGTGGTTAAGGAATTCTGAGCTGTGCTAAATGGTTAATGTGTCAGTCTAGAAGGAACTGAAATTGAGACAAATTTTAAAGCTTTTTCTAGGCCATATGCTACCAAGTAGACCTCTACATATCTGCACTGGACTGGTTTCAAAGGTGTATCAGAACTGTTTTTTTTTTAAATCAATCAATCAATAAATGTTAGCTAACATACTGTAAGTGATGTTGGTTAGAGATATAGCATAATAGCTATAGCTTATTTTGCAGTACAGGAAGCATCATGGTTTTTGTCCACAAAAATGTTGTAGAAGCAATTAAGATGCTCAGCTAGTCTTTTAGGGCTTGTGAACAGGGAGATCCTAGATGATCCTAGATAAGATAAAGCTTTGTAAATTGCTTTTGTTGATAGGTTTTCTTCAGATAACTCTGAAGTCAAATATAACAGGTTAATAATCCGTCAATATCCATCAGTTCCCACAGTATAGCACCACATAATGCCCATTTTGAAACTGCCTCCATTTGATGCCTGTACTATTTGATCACATGGATTGTCATCTAGGTTTTCAAAATAACTCTCAAACATTCCTGGTAGCAGTTTGCCATGTCACAGAGAAAGGAAATACAGTAGTTATCCACAAAATGAACTGATATTCACAAGATTACACATCATGTGAAGAAACAGCAGTGTGTAGACCAATCCACACAATTTCAGAGAAGTTTGTCTTACTTTTTTTCTTGATCTTTCTGTTATAGAAGTCAGCACACTAAATACATCTGGGGACCCCAGCCCCATGATAATTAACCTAGGCCTCAAACAGATGGGACAAAAGGTCCGCTGTCGGGCCTCGTTGGGGGCATGGAGTTTAGACATCGCCTCACCAAGGCAAAGGAACCGGACCAAAAAGGAGCAGACAAAATCTCCTCCTTTTGCTAACCCAGTTAAAAACTGCCACAGCCCATGTGCAAATGGCACCGTAGCAGCCATAGCCCATTTTATCAGTCCCATCATTTTGAGGCCCTACTTAATTTTCTGGAGATGAATTGAAGTGACTGAGGATCAGTGAGAAAATCCCTTTCAAAGCAACCAAATCAACATAAGAAGGGAGACAAGAATTTGGAGTGTTCCACAGGTTTCTTCTGTAGTGCAGAAATAATCTAGGTTGTAACCACTTTGACTGCCATGGATTAATGCTATGGAATTCTGGGAATTATAGTTTTGAAAGACATTTAGCTTTCCCTATCAGACAGTGTTGTTGCCACAACAAACTACAACTCCCAGGATTCCATAACATTAAGCCATGGCAGTTGAAGTGGTGTCAATCTGGATTATTTCTGCAGTGCAAATGCAGCCGATGACAACATTTAGAAGATGTACACTTTACACTAGAGGACAGAATGCAATTGGATTTTGTCTTTCCCTCACTTGAACTCAGTGGTTCATTGATAGAGGACCCATTGTTTTCAGGGTTTCAGATTCTGTTTACTTAGTTGTATACTTGTTTACTTTTCCCCCCTGATGAGATCCACGAAAGCAAGGAAAGCTTTAGATGTTCTTTGTAAGTACAAGGCAGTGAGATGACTATTATTGTTCTTTGAAGTCAAAACTGAATTTTCTGATTATTCCCAAGAAAACTGCTTGCCCTTTGTCCAAAGGGTGAAAAATATTTTGAATCAATATTTTTGCTTACTCCCATTTCATAACTACTTAATGTAAAGGCAAATGCATGAAATATGTGTGAAAAAAGCAGCCAACACTGGGGCGGTGGAGGGGGTGTACACTAATAATGGCTAGCTAGTGGAACAGGAGGAGTTGAATATGTGAGACAAATTAAATATCTTACAATTCCCCAAAACAACTGATAGTCACTTGGATTTAGTGAGCCAACCCATTCACCAAATGACAAATCCATTTACCAAATGATAATTTGGTCCTCAAACTCAATTATCATGTTCATATTAACACAGTGTCATCTTCACTGAAGGAGCTTGCTATGGAATTTATATAAGCAATTGCAATAAACAACAGGAAGTATCCCTTCGAGAATCTGACACTTTGAGTTCAGGCTATTTATTAACTCTTTCTTAAACAAATCAGAAGTTAAGAATTGTATGACTGCCATGTGTACATTCTATTTTTCCCCTTCTTGAAGCCCCCCCCCCCCCCACGCTGGTAGTAATTTCACAATGAATAAATAGTAAGGAAGGTTGACACCCTCTTTGGTTTTCTACCCGCAGTTTGTGGAGGCTTGTAATCATAGCTTCCAACAGAGGCTCTGAATGTTTGTAATCATAGCTTCCAACTAGGTCTCTGACCTTCCTGACACACAGTTGTTTCCATAGCCTTTCAGTTGCTAAAGTTCCTTTTTAGCACATGGTTTTCAGAATTTCCCTTGTCATACATACTATTCAGCCCAGATTAGCTCCCTTGAGAGTTGGTGAATGATTCCCATTGAAATGCAAGTTGGAGAAAATGGTAGGATTTTCTTGGCTCTTTATTTTACTCCTTGAAGATGTAGATAATAATGTTCTACTTGCTAAAATTAAAAAAGAAGCTTCTGCACAGGTTTAAAGGTGATTATATTTAAGCTAGAATTCTATCTAGCATGAATGTATTTAGATTTTCATACCCATTTGCAGGCCCAGATCATAAGTTAAACTCTAATTTAACTCTAAGTGTGTATAATTTACAAATTGTTTTATTTAAAAAGTAGTTACAAGAAGGATTGCTTAGGTACAGAAGTGGTGAAAGTACTTCATATCTTTCTCTGCTTGACATTTCTCCAGTCCCACTTACCTCTCCCACTCAGGAACTTTGTAAGGTTTCAGCTTTGTAGGTTTCATCTGACAAAATGTGTACTTTGAACCACATCAAGTAGCAACCACAGGGGTTATTATTTGGACTGGATAAAATGGTGAGAATGGGGAAGACAGAAATTTAGGTTGCATCTACACTGCAGAAATATGCCAGGTTGATACCATTTTCACTGCTATGGCTCTATACTATGAAATTCTTGGAACTGTAGTTTTGTGAGATATTTAGCCTTCTCTGTCAGAGAGCTCTGATTCTACAACAGACTGCTGTTCCCAGAATTCTATAGCACTGAACCATATCAGTTAAAGTGGTATCAGCCTGCATTTCTGCAGTGCAGATGCAGCTTAACTGCCACATCTTTACTATTAGTTGTTGGGAAATATTTATTCAACATCTTCATCAATGACTTGGATGACAGAATTGGGGGCATACTTATGACACCAAATTAGGAGGAGGAGCTAATACCCCAGAGGACATTATTAACATTCAAAATGACCTGAATAGACTAGAAAGCTGGGCCAAAGCTAACAAAATGAAATTCAACACAGAAATGTAAGGTACTGCACTTAGGGCAGAAAAATGAAATGCACAGATATAGGATGGGGGACACCTGGCTGAATGAAACTACGTGTGAAAGGGACCTAGGAGTCCAAGTAGACCACAAGTTGAACATGAGTCAACAGTGCAATTTTTTTATTTTTTAAATTTTAAAATTTTTAGGCTGCATCAATAAAAGTATAGTGTCCAGATCAAGGGAAGTGATAATGCCACTCTATTCTGCTTTGGTCAGGCCCCGCCTGGAATACTGTGTCCAGTTATAATAAATAATAATAATAAAATTTTATTTATGGCCCACTCCTCTGTCAAGACAATCGGAGTGGGTTACAGCAGATAAAAAATTACAGAGTAAAACAATTCCAATAACCCACTACCCAACCTCCCACCCCTTAAAATTAGATTAAACTAGCAGCAAGTTTAAATCAGAAAGACAATTAAAACATAAACAATATTAGAAACAAACAACCATTCCGTGGGCTGTGTAAACTGTAGCGTCATAGGCCAAGGTATCAGTAGCTGGTGGAGGAAAACATATCCCAATTCAAGAGCTGGGAATTAAGGGGTTTCTGGGAAGGCCTGCCGGAAGAGATGCATCTTTATAGCTTTTTAAAAGCAACCGAGAGATGTAATAAGACACATCTTGTTCGGCAGGCCATTCCATAGCTTGGGAGCGGTAGCAGAAAAAGTCCTCTGGGAGGTCTGCAACAGCCTAGTTTTTATAGGCTGCAGCAGATTCCTCCCAGAGGACCAGAGTGTGCGGGGGGGGGGGATCATACGGGGAAAGGCGGTCCCTAAGATAAGATGGACCCAAGCCATGTAGGACTTTAAGGATTAAAACCAATACCTTGTACTGTACCCAGAAACTAATCATCAGCCAGTGGAGAGACTTAAGCACGGGTGTTATGTGCTCTCTCCTCGATGTTCCGGTGATAAGCCTGGCTACCATGTTTTGAACTAATTGTAGTTTCCAAGTTATGCACAAGGGTACCACAATTCAAAAAAGATTTTGAGAAACTGGAGAGTGTCCAAAGGAGGGCGACTAAAATGGTGAAGGAATGGTCTGGAAACCATGCCATATGAGGAACGACTTAGGGAGCTGGGTATGTTTAGTCTGGAGAAGAGAAGATTAAGAGGTGACATGATAGGCCTGTTTAAATATTTGAAGGGATTTCATATTGAGGAGGGAGCAAGCTTGTTTTCTGCTGCTCCAGAGAACAAGATTTGGAACAATGGATGCAAGGTACAGGAAAAAAGATTCCACCTCAACATTATTCCATTATCCTCCAACGTTAGGAGGAACTTCCTAACAGTAAGGGCTGTTCGACAGTGGAACACACTCCCTCGGACAGTGGTGGAGTCTCCTTCCTTAGAGGTCTTTAAACCGAGACTGGATGGCCATCTGTCATGGATGCTTTTATTGTGATTTCCTGCATGGCAGGGGATTGGACTGGATGGCCCTTGTGGTCTCTTCCAACTCTATGATTCTATGATTCTATTTAATGCAAGAACAACAGCAAAAAGCAGGTGATTTTCAGGTTGGTTCCCCAGTAGGCAAAATATTAAACACTATGGACAGTAAGCAGATACATCATATTTATTAAGATACTTTAGTTTCTCTGAGTGTAGAAATTATGAGGTATTTCTAGAACAGGTAGAAAAATAAAATTTTGTAATTATAGCCATTTTGAATCCTGCCCTGGGAGAAAGGTGAGTTATATGAAAAAACTGATTTAAACACACGTTAAAAAAATTCTGTGGATATAGAACTACATTAAGTATATATATCCTTTGTGTACAAGGACAAAAAGGGGGATGGAAAGAATACTCCAATGTTTATTTAGTGCATTGTGAGGTAGTCTCTGAACTGTCTTAAGGGTTAATGTTAGGGCTTAGAGTACATGTGCTGTGTTTCTGGATTCCATTGAGAATTCCAGTTGGCTCCCACAAATGTGCCCAAACCTATTGACATGCCAAGCATAGCACTTCTGCTTTGCCGCATCATGTTTCACACACACAAACACACACTGCACACATTCTGGACATTTCCCCCAATACATTACATTGGTTGGTACAAAAAATTCTGGCCTGTTATTTTTTTGATTGTAAAAAGAAAACATGTACATAGTGATTAGCTGAAATTCAGTAAAATTCAGTCAGGACAGGCAATTTACAAGAGTTGGTGCTGTATTAGCCCCCCTCCCCAAAAGTATCCAGACTTTGGAATGTTAGTTTGAAACCATTACAACCATTACAAATTTTAAAATTAGCATAAACACTAATAGTTGAAATAGTCTGATTCTTTACATCATTGTGAATTAACTTGTTGATCAAGCATTAACCTCTCAAGCCAAGCATTAACCTCTCAAGCCATGCAATTTACAGAGACTAGCATGGAGGCTGTCACTGGTAAGCTGTTACTGACTCCTTTGAAAGGGCTCTTTTTTGTCATTTTAAAATTGTGTTGAATTTTTCCCAACATGAACAGCAAAGCTTGTAATAGCATTGTTGCTTTGAAATCAGAGTAGGAAAGGCTGTTTCAAAGGATAGTTTATTATCTTACAACCCCTTGGTCACTTGATCACTTCACTGCTTCTCTCTCTCTCTCTCTCTCTCTTTTCTCCTTTCCCCACTCCTCGCTTTTTTCAGTCTTCAAATGCAAGGTTAATACATTTATTTCAGTTAGATGGCATTGATCCATCACAAGTATATCAGTATGGTCAGTGGATCAAGTCAAGTGTGAAAAATTCTACTAGAGTTGCTCAAGGGCGGGTGAGAGACTTGGAGGAATTGATCTCTCCTCCTCTTCCTCTTCTCAAACTTTTTTAATTGTAAAATTTACAAATGCATTGAGTTAAATATTGAATTCACTTAAACAAAACTGTTCTAATTTAAACAATGTTATTTCCTTATAAAATGTTAAACTATGAATATACAGTGGGCCCTTGGTATTCACTGGGGTTTGGCTCCTAGACTCCTTGTGGATATTGAAATGCATGGATGCTTATATCCCATTAAGTAGAGTGGCATAGTATCATATTGTCCCTTATATAAAATAGCAAAATTAAGGTTTTCTTTTTGGATTTTTGTAAAAACATTTCAAGTTGTGGATGGTTAAATCTGTAGATACAGAATCTGTGAATATGGAGGGCTTGACTGTACATGAATGTGCTATTGAAAATACACATACTAAATAAACAAATATTTTTATTCATATACGACATCAAATATGCATGTAGATGTAAACGAGGGTCCCGAGGGTAAAAAGTGTCAGTACCACTGGTATAGTATGATAGGGTGGGTAGGAAGGAGGAGGAAGAGAAGGGGATAGATGAACCACAGAATATGGAGGGTGGAGAGAAAGAGAAAGGAAGAAGACGAGACAAAGAAATGGTGGCTAGATGGGTTTGAAAAATACCTTTTGCTTAATTATCCAAGATCCTAGCACTGTGTGAATAATACGCTAAAGAACTTCCAAGGGGTTTCCTTGTAGCTAATCCCAAACAGTAATACAATAACTGTATATTATACAAGAATATACGAGATACAGTATTATATATGTTATACAAGAATATTTCTCATACAATAGAAATCAGTCCAGAATATAATCAACAGAGGGAGAGGAGTTACTGAAGACAATTGTATTGCTACCTCATCTGCAAGAAAGACTCCAAATACCATCCTTTCATACAGGCCTATGTGCAAACTCATTGAATTTATATTCTTCTCACAGTCAGCAGGCAGACTGGCATGCAGCAATTCTTAAGGAGCAGGATGATGGACACAACTTCTCTTTTCTGGGCATTGGGCATTCCTTTATCTGTTAATAGATGCAGGGTGGTGGTGATAGTACGTCCTGTCCGTTAAGTGCTATTCTGTAGTTAGAATGTCACTCTGTTCAAAGCATGTTACAAGATAAAATATGTTGCTTGTCACCATTAAACATCATTAAAAAAAAACTAAACAGTACAATATGTATCATATACGTATTATGAGTCTTTCAGCTGTTTTCCTTTATCTGTTAACAGACTCAGGGATAAACGGCATGTTCTTAAATGCATCTGTTGACTTTTCAGCTACTGGCCTTTGGGGGAGAGGAGAAGAAATTATATCTAATAGAACAGGATGAGTGAACAACAGGCATTGGGACATTTTGTGGGTGCTCTTCCATAAATACTGATTCTGATGTTTGTCACTTAAGGCTTTTCACAGTTACTAGAAAAAGAAGTCCAGTGGCATTCATAACTTTAATGATGGTATCCTTCATACATTAGCTTCTCTAAATAGTTACATGTACCCAAGAGGATAACTACATTACACATATAAACTGCTTTAGTAATTTGTTTATGTGGAATCTTTTAGTAGGGGTACCAAGACTATTAGCATTCATTGACATAAATTTAAGTTCCTGCATATTGAACCAAAACCTTTTTTTTAACTGTATCACATATTCCACATTATTATAATCCTTATATGCCATCCTTTCCTCCCCCCACCTGGAATTATGATTCCCCTTCCATTGGAGAGAATACAAGCTTTGAACTGTTCATTACAATTCCACAGACAAAAAACATAAACTGCTTAAGCAGTTGTTCCTGCTCCCTAGAGAACCCACAAAACTTATTCCCTAAGATGGGGCTAGAGATCATTAATAGATCATGCTTAGCAATGTTATCAGACAATAACCCTCTGCGTTTTTGCTGGAAAATGGTAACATTTAAGGCAACTCAAATGATTTATCAAGAGACCCATTATTGATGTGACACTCCATTAACTGAATGTTAAGTTTTCTTATGTTGTAATTCATAAAAAAAATATACATTTAGTTACTGCTCAGAAAGCAAAGTAGAATACTAGGTCTTTTGTCTTGACATAGTGTGGTGCAGAGCTCACCAGGGCATGTGAGAAGGAAGTGGGAAGAAATTAATCTCACCTCTTGTGGCACCAATACTACTGTCAGGCCCCTTTTAAAGGAATTGGAGGTGGGGGAAGAAGCTGGGATTTTTTCCCTGGCTCATATTTTAACTTGTGGACATAGTCATGTTTTCTTTGAGATGAAACACTGTGTATCTAGGGCTGAACTGAGTTTCACCAGCTTCCCTAATGATTAAAAATACTTGCTATGGAAATATCTCAGAACCATGTGGAACACATTTGGTAATTTTCAGATGATTATCAGTGACTGCAGATTTGGTATATTCTCCCTCCCTCCCCCTCTCTCTCCCTCCCTCTGTGTGTACGTGTGTTAAATGGACTAACTCAGCTAATGTGTGTAGCATGTACCACTACATGGTCATTTTCCAGGATTCTTATTTATAAACATACCTTTGATGCATCTGGGGGATATAATTAGTGCTTATTCTTTTCAATTTTTGTTTTTCTACTTTGAGCTGCCTTTTCTAGAGAGGGTTTTTTTTTTTGTCTGCTATTGCAGCACATTCACATTCTAAATTTTAATTCTTTTTTTCTCTTCTTCTTTTCAGTCCACAGCCATGAGTGAACCCCAGTGTTACTACAATGAGACCATTGCCTTCTTTTATAACAAAAGTGGGAAATACCTAGCCACTGAATGGAACACTGTGAGCAAGCTTGTGATGGGCCTTGGGATTACAGTATGCGTCTTCATCATGTTAGCCAACCTCTTGGTTATGGTGGCTATCTACGTCAACCGGCGTTTTCATTTTCCTATTTATTATCTAATGGCTAATTTAGCTGCCGCTGACTTCTTCGCAGGGCTTGCATATTTTTATCTAATGTTCAACACAGGACCCAACACTAGAAGATTGACTGTAAGCACCTGGCTCCTTCGTCAGGGTCTCATTGATACCAGCCTGACAGCCTCTGTTGCCAACCTTTTGGCCATTGCCATTGAGAGGCATATCACAGTGTTCCGTATGCAGTTACATACACGGATGAGTAATCGCCGAGTAGTAGTGGTAATTGTTGTCATTTGGACTATGGCTATTGTTATGGGTGCTATACCGAGTGTCGGCTGGAATTGCATCTGTGACCTCACTCACTGTTCCAACATGGCACCACTCTACAGTGACTCTTACTTGGTTTTCTGGGCTATTTTCAACCTGGTTACTTTCGTAGTCATGGTGGTCTTGTATGCTCACATCTTTGGGTATGTGCGCCAGAGGACTATGAGAATGTCTAGGCATAGTTCTGGACCCCGTAGGAATCGGGACACCATGATGAGTCTTCTGAAGACTGTGGTCATTGTGCTTGGTGAGTACTTATGACAATGTTTCACACAGCTATCCCAATGAAATACCATTATGACCTTTTTACTCATGCACTATTGTATTTTATGAAGATAATACAGTACATGCTGAAAGGATTTTATAATATAAAACATTCATCCAGAGATATGCACATTGCTATGTCCACAGAAATATTTCCCATTTCAAAGTACACTGGTTCCCCGGGTTACGAAGGTAATCCGTTCCGGGATTACCTTCGTAACCCGGAAGCTTTCGTTACCCGGGGGACCGCTTTCGCGGACGGACCGCGCGGCCATTTAAAGGGGCCGCGCGGCTTTTTTTCTGCTTTTTTTTCCGTATCCCAGGGGATCCTTCGGATCCCGGGGGATACAATGGCGGTCCCGCTGCCTTCAGATCCCGGGGTTTTCGTAACCCGGGGGATTCGTAAGGCGGGGGACCACTGTAGTAATTTCATCTGTCACGTCTTAGTATGAAATCTTTCAAATCATACTCTGTTCTTTGAGATGAATAACTGACTTAATATGCTGTTCTCTTTTTATATCACTGTCAAGCAACTTCTAGAGTAGGGAGTTGGCTATGTTTCTTACTGCAACCTACAGCACTGGGACAGCACTGCACCATTGCCATAGTGGTGACAGCAAGATTAATATTAAATCTCTTGTGAGGGGGTCTGGTGTCGCACAGTAGATCTCTGGGCCAACAAGAGGCCCCTGGACTATAAGAAATCGCCCATCTTGTTTATGGTACCACTTAGTCAAAATTTAACTTTTGCATGCTCTAAAGATATTTCTTCCTTTCCCCCCTTGCTATATTATCAGCCATCCCAACTAGACCCTACTGTATATTACTTACACCACTGGATTGATGCTATTTTGGAACCACTTTTTGGTTATTCCTGCAATATCCCACAGGTAAAAGCTGTTGTAGTGATGCACCTATGGGCTGGGACCATGTCACAGAATCTTAGGGGCTGTCACGGGTCATAGCAACTACATGCCAGAAAGGGTGCCATAGCTGCTGGCGCCAAGGCTTTTTGGCACTCCTTTGGCTTAAGAAAAAAAGTGGATTTTCTTGTGAAGAATGAGTGTGATGAAAAAGAAAAACCAAATTGTATGTATACAGAGAGAGACAGAGAGAGAACAAATGGAAGAAATGTTTCTGTTCATTGCTAGAGTTCTCAGGTTTGTTTGTTTTTAAAGAAACCTTTCACAAGACATTCCCTTTTTCATGGAACATCTATACACAATTCCCAGCACAAACAGAAACATTTCATTCCTTCCTTGTTGTTGTTTTTAATTCCAATATATATTTCAGCAAGGAAACATGTGTTTGTCCAGCTTCAGTTAAAGAGCATACTTCTTTCTCTTTGCTGGATGGGAGGGCATACTGTTTATGCTGGAACAGTAATATTTTTGCAACACTTTACCTTTAAAGAAGGCATGCCCCTCCAAATCTCCAGAGCCCATACTGAGCACAGTCACATAAAAGATTTGTGGTTGGCCACTTGTCTATAGTGTTATGTTTATTGGCCAAATTGCCTACTGAACATTCTTCATCCTCCTTCCCCTCCCTGCTGGCTAGAGAGGTCTCTGTGGGTTGAAAATGCTTTTTCAGGGAGTCCCTACTAGTATAATAAATGAGGCTTTCTATTGCAAGAGAGCTCACTTTTTCTGCAATAGTTTGGGCAGGCCTAGAAAGAGAGAGGATGCAATGATTGTTCACCATCCTTTACTATATGGGTGGTCAGGCCACATGCATCCCTTGGACCTACATCTTTAGCACTTGAAGCCCTACAGGAGTCACTCAAGCATGCCCATTTTTAAAAATGGCATGATTTCCAGCCAGGACTGACAGAAAAGACCCACGACATATGAAAACAGGCAAAAAACAACAACACCCTACCCACACAGCACCCACAACCTCACACTACCTACAAATACATGTTTTCATCTGGAATCCCTCTCAAAATGGTGCCAGGAAGTGATCCGACATAACTTCTGGTAATCGTTTTTGAGAGGGGTTCCAGATGAAAATTGTGGCATTTGGGCATATTGGTGGGGGTCCACAAGAGGTTTGGAGGGAAATTGTCCCTTGCCCCCTGTACAGTTGCCTGACCCTGCTTTACCTCTTATTGGCTCTGACACTGAAATGTTCATAGCATCGTTGTTAAACAAAGAAAAATAATAAGTAATAAGAGTATTTTAGTTTCATTATTCTAGCTTTTCCCACTCTGGCAAACACCACTCCCTTCCTACATTTGCCATCATGCCTCACCATATAGGTCTTGATGGTTGGGATGATTGGGGACTGTAGTCCAGTACAGTTTGGAAAGGCTGTCTTGATTTATATTTCTGCAAACAATATGGCAGGGACTATCGGAAGGGAGAGTTCAAGTAGTGCTTAGGCAGCTGCTATTACTAGTTGTATTAAAATGACTGATGTAAAACTAAATAGCTAAGATTTTCAGCATTTGACATTTGACTGTGAGAGATGCACCAAATGCACCACAAATCTGAAGAAGAAACATTGAGTATGGAATAGAAAGGCAGAATATTTTTTTTCCCAAAAATTATTTTGGATAGTTATTAGAGGTGAGCCCTGTTGAGCTTGATGGGATATTCTTTTGAATAAACTTTTTTAGAATTATGATGGGGGGGGGTGTCAATGAATGCTAAGTGTAATCTTGCAAAAGGTAGTCTGGTTTTTCACATGTGTTAACTACTTTTAAATAGTTACTAAAATCAGATAAGAATACCTGAATACAGCAACATCTGTTTTTCTGAAGTCCGTAGTTTTATTTGGACATACTTGACTTATGACCTCAGGCAAATTGTTTCTTTTTGTATTCAGAGCATGGTGGTACGGAATCCATCACTAGATTAGCAAAAGAACGTAAGACACGTAGCACTTCCTTAAAACTAAGACCTCCAAATGTGTTATTTTGTTATAGTTTATCAGACACTTGGATTCCTCCCAACTGAAACTTTTAATAGTGTTTCCCAAACAGTAGGTTAACCTGCCAATTATCCTTCATACTCAGAGGGTTGCCATGATTAAAAGAGCAAATGAATGGAAAATTCAGTATCCCACAGCTGGCATTTCTTTCTATACAGCACGAATGGCAACATTAGCAGTCTGTCTCTGCCAGAACTGTATTTGCTGGTCTTGGAAAAGCTAAATAGGCCTAATATATGCTCACAGACATTCGTGTGGAAAAGATTACTGAATGTTTATCCACATGTTGCATGCATTTTTCCAAATCAACTTGGGGCTTTATGCATCGGTAAACCTTGTATACAGTTCTCTGTGCAGGAAAGAAGCGCAGAGATGGTTGCAGTGGTCTAGCATCAGGTTTTTCGATTTGTGCATAAGACACAATGAAGTCTCTCACTTTGAACTGGAAGGAAAGGAGTAAGAAAACATTTGCATTCTTTTAAAGAAAAAGTGCGTACAGTGAGGTCAGCATCAAGGCTTGTGCTCTAAATCATCCTAGGGAGAATTAGATTTCAGTAGCACAGGTCATACAGTGACATAGAAGAGAATTGAGTTTAATTTTGAAGATGCCTCATTTGCTAACTAATTGAATGATGGATGGTAGAAAAATAAAAGTGCTTCTTGGTTGGTTGGTTAGTAGTTGATTGATAGTGATATCTCCAGTCCAGGCTATTTGTCAGACTGTATATCTCTGTTTCAGCCAGTCTGGGCTCTGAGATCATCAGGAGAGACTCTTTTCTCAGTTCCAACACCATGACACTTAGGTTGGTGGTGAAACAAGAGAGCCTTCTCAGTTGCTGCCCCTAGATTCCAGAACACCCTTGCCAGGGAAGCCAGAATGGCCCCCTCCTTGTTGGCCTCCCAGTTGCAGGCTTTTTATTCAGACAGGCTTTTAAAACAGATTTTTTTTTAAAAAAAAATGGGCTAGGGAGAGCTGTAATATTTTAATAACTGATTTGTGTTTTGTTTTTTAAAAAAATACATTTGATTATTTTATTGCATGATTTGTTTTAATACTATAATGATATAATTCTATTTTAAAGCTCACTTTTTGTATGTTTTAAATTGTATTGTTCTTTTAATTTGTGAAATGCTTTAAGTCCCAGATGTAGAGTGAAGCAGGATATTACTACTACTACTACTACTACTACTACTACAAAGCAGTTCTGATTGCTGGATAAAGAAGACATGTTTATATCTGTTCAATGAACATATGACAAACTGGCCAGGTTATATGACAGTAACCAGCTTATTTGACAGAATAAAGAAGGGCAGTCTCCCTTAGCATAGTGAGGAAAATAACCTAGCAATGTTACAAAACTTCTAGTTAACAACATGCATCATCTACAATGGCTGAGGAAGCAGATATGCATAATTTGTATATGTTAATTCTTATGCAGAGATGCATATTTAGAAATAATTATCACTTAAATAGAAATACAATGCATTTCACAATAGTGAGGAGAGATTTCTAGTGCATTTAGAGTGCTGTTCTTCCACTTTAACTGCCATGCTTCCATACTGTGGAATCCTGGGATTTGTAGTTTGGTGAGGCACTGGAGGGGATTCTAAATGCCCCTCCCTAAACTGCATATCCCAGGATTCCATAGGATGGAACTATGTTAGTTAATGTGAAATTATAGTGCTATAATTTTGTAGTTTAAATGGGCTCCAGGTAAACTTTGTGCCTGCTCATTTTCTTATCTAGATGTTAACAGTAGATGGGCAGCTTTAATGCTTTCTTTTTAATCTAGATTTCAACTGGGCAGCTCTTCAGACACACAACTATCTGAAATTAATCTTTCAGCTGTATTGGCTGAGATTCTGTATTGGTTCCTCAGCTATGTAACCACCTTAGTTATGTATCTTAAGTAGCATGTTCTGGCACAAACTTCCCCTGCAATCCTGACTTACTGGGCCAGCAGCCTCCATGAGTGACAGGGAGCTATACTTCTGTTGGTTGGAACATAGAAGACAGACATTTCCACTCCATTCCTGCGAGCAATCTCTGGTGCAACACTCAAAAGCAGGGTCCATGTCACAATTCCTCCTTGCACTAGCAATCACTAGCAGGAGGAGGGTGTCAGTCATCTGCATCCTGATCAGCAGGAAGACACAATCCTGTTGCTTGCTGTGACTGCTGGCAGTAAGTCAGGATTGGGGGACTTTTACAATCCTTATGTATTTCCTACACCTGATTCCCAGCATTTGGGCCTCCAGATGTTCTGGACTTCAGTTCCCAGAATTCTTGACTTTTGACCAAGCTGGCCAAGGCTTCTGGGAGCTGAGGTCCAAGACACCTGGAGGACCAAAGGTTGAATGTGTAACTCCAGTGGTAGCCAACTTTTATTTTCTGGAGTATAGTAATAGTAATACCTTATAGAATGTATTTCTAAGGCATTAAAAGAATCCTACTAAAGTCTCAAAGATATGCTACAGAGCAATGTATTTAAGAAGAGAGGTTGAATGCCATCATTTTTCAGGTACCTCTGAATCCATTTAAACCCACATCGTAATTCAAGCAACTTCTCTTTTTCTCCATCTCTTTCTAATTTAGCCAGGGTGTGTGTGTCTTTTGAATGAGCGGAATATATTTTCCTCCCCTCTGCACTTGTACAAGGGCCAAACAAATGAATCTTGTTTATGTGCAGCAGTAAATGAATGACATTGTGTCTCCCATCTCCTTACAGCCATGCATTGTGCGAATAGGATGGCTTTCCTTTCTCCAAAGAGGGCAGGGGACAGATCTCCTCCTGGTGGCATGGATGATGTGGAATTCGGCCACTTTTCATAAGAGGTTTCTTTGTTTTGATTCATGATTAAGATGACTTGAACCTCTGGCTGGAACAGTCGGGAGCTGGCACAGTGCATCATCCCACAAGATTGTTGAATCTTAGGGCAAAACTGAAACAGAAGAGATTTCCCCTCCCCTCCGCCTTCCCCCATTATTCTCTTTCCCCCCTTCCCTTGAGTACAATATTTTAAACAGAAGGAAATGATTTCATAGTTTGAGCCCTTTTCTCTTTTTAACAAGGCTGCTTTTGAAATTTCTAAAGTAACAGTGAACATAAAATTCTTTTTCCACACTGTGCCTCTTTGCTCTGGGGTTTACATAGAATTGATTTATAGCATACATAGACATGAAAATGGACCTTGATCAGGCAGTGATTCAGATTATAATAAGAAAGTTTTATATTTGAAATACTCTTTAGAAAAGAGAACTTGTTGGAACGTGGGTGCCACATACTTGTGCTTCAAGCAGATTGAAATCCTAAGCATAGTTTTCCGGAGCCAAGCCCCTCTAAAATCCCACTAAGCAAATTTGTTCAGGGCTGAAACACTGAAAGTCAGATGTTGCTAGTCTCTTGTATGGAAATTCTCAGACAAATAAAAAAAATTGATATGTATTGTCTGTGCTGCTAAGGAGCTGCTAACACATGGCTTTGCAACATGCTCCATTGGTTGAGAAGAACCCACTAGGGATACAGGATAGAAGCATGGAAAATGGCAATGTAATGAGGCAGGAGGGAGAAAGAATTGAATGCCATGGAGAGGGCATTTTCTGTGGCATTGCTATGGCAAAAGTAATGGCTGCATTTAAAAGGCTGCATGTGTTATGACTGCATATCTTGATTCTGCACTGCCCTTTTGCACAAGTGAATGATCAAACCAGAAAGTCATCCATTAAGTTTCTCATTTCACCCGAAATGGGAAATGATGACTACTAGCTTCAGAACAAACCAGGATATTAAACCAAGGCTTGTTCTGAAAAGCTGTTAATGAAAATATCCTGGCTCAGATTAAATGGGAAACTATATATAACTGAATAGCAATATTCAATTCTTATTGATCTGCAATGTTTATTTCTGCTGCAAAGGGAGGAGCATAAGATGGAGTTGGGCAGTGAAAACTTAGTCATGTCTTATCCAGATAAGAGATGGCTGAATTAGCCTTATCTCTTCTTGTGCAGAGTGAGAAATGATTTCAAATCATTCACATACAAAGTAAGCTTTTTGAGGACAGATTTGGGTACTGCTTCAGTTTTAACCCACACAGATCCAGTGGAGTACTGTTGGGTTGGGTATAAAATAATAAATGAATAGACTTGATACTGTCCAGTCCATGGAGTGAGTACTCAGGACACTTCTGAGATGGTGTAGTTCCTTTGCACTCTACTGAATTTCACTCCCCACTATACTGTAATGCACCTAGAGATTTTGAAAGATAGATGAGTTCTGAGTGGTTTTGAATTACCGATAAAGCAGATCATTGTTTGCACAGCTGTAGCTAAAATTCCTCATACAGTGGTTATGTCAAAGTACTTTACAGTGTGTGTTGAGGTGGGCTCGACAGGAGCAGAGAGAGAAAAAAAGTAGTTTTGCTCCTGTGTAATCTTTTTCATATTATACCCAAAGCTTCTGATCAAAACCTGTATGCTGTCTTGCTTATAGTTTTGTATTCTCTCTTCCCTTATTTATCATAATTTCTGGTATTAATAATGAACTTGGTAGTATCCCTGTACCACCAAGGCCTCTTTTCCTGACAGCTACACTATAAAGTGACTGCCATAGATCAAATAGTCACAAAATGATTCCTCTGCAAAAACAAAGCTTTACTTTCGAAGATCCTTTGACATCCACTAAGGAATAATTCAATGCAAGCATACCTCACTAATACAGCAGGTTAGGTTCCAGACCACCACCATAAAGAGAATATTGCCTTAAAGCAAATCAACCTCTGAGTGCATATAAAGGCCTAAAAGCATATTATACTATCATTTATTAAGTATGCAGTATCACTAGCCCTAAAAATTGTTTGCAAAATTAAAAATATATTTTTTAAAAAATGATCAGTATACAACAAAATAAATGAAATAAATAAAATATTGGGAGGCTGCCCACACTGCAGAAATAATCCAGTTTGACACCACTTTAACTGCCATGGCTCAATGCTATTGACTTATGAGAATTGTAGTTTTGTGAGGCATTTAGCCATCACTGTCCGAGAACTTTGGTGCCACAATAAACTACAGTTCCCAGAATTCCATAGTATTGAGCCATAGCAGTTAAAGTAGTGTCAACCTGGATTATTTCTGCAGTGTTGATGCAGCCTGAGACACATAGTTCACAAATGCTGTAAGCAAAATGACTGTGAACAACAAAATGACATGAGTGTGTATATGTGCACTTTAAAGTCACCTGTTGTTTTATGGCAATCCCATGAATTTCACAGGGCTTTTTCCAAAAAGGAATACACTCTTCTGAAGTATAGCCTATAGCACTTTGTATTTATTGGTGGATTTCTATCCAAGTACTGACAAGGGGTAACCATCCTGACCTTTCAAGATCAGATGGTCTCTAATCTGCTGCCTTTAGAGTATTTGGACCAGCTAACAAAATGATGCTGTACTGTATAATAGAAAAATGCCATGTTGGCAAAGGGCTCTAAAGTGAAATTCCTTAAAACAAAGTATGCTTGTAAGAAAGAGCTCAAAAAGGTATCCATGCCCAGCTCCTGTGAATCCTGCGCATCTTGCAGTTCCTGCATTTTGATGTTTTTTTGTAGGGCTCAGATGGGAATTCTACATATCTACAGCTTCAGTGAGAGCCAGCATGGTATAGTGGTTTGAGCACTGGACTATGATTCTGGAGACCTGGGCTCGTATCCCTACCCACTGGGCAACATTGGGCAAGTCACAGTCTCTCAGTCTCGGAGGAATTCAAAAGCAGACCCCTTCTTAAAAAAAAAAAACCAAGAAAACGCCACAGTAGATTCGCCTTAGGGTCACCATAGGTCAGAAGTGACCTTAATGGACATAATAGCTTCATAGGGACTGATGACACAAGGGGTAGACAGCTTGCGTCTTTAAAACTTATGCATGCAACAAAGTAGCTAGTTGAGGTCATGGAAACCTATTTTGCAAATTGCTCTGATTAAACAAGTGAAGAAGTTCAAGGATTAGCACTGCAGCAACAGTCAGTGGAAAGCACTAAAGTAGCATTTACGTTTGCAAGCTTGTTCCTATTTTGCCAACCCTGCCTGACCCCTGACTAACAGTGATGATGCTTGTATATTGATTCATTGCTAACAGTGAGGAAAAACAAGACTGTAAACTCAGGAGTTGGCTTTACCAATGTGTGCCTGTCCATCAAAGACGCTCTGTCCTGACACAAGAGCAGCAGTATTTTAGTCCTTGAAAGTCTTCTTTTTTCCGTAAGAGTATTTTTAAAATGCATAGGCTGGGGATTTTAGTCAGTACTCAAGCATTTTTGCTGTCACTGATACTATCCTCTTTAAATTGGTCATATGTTATCACGATTATTAGTAATTTTATAGCAGCTTTATTCAATATAGAGTGGGAATAAACAGCAAATAGTTCTGAGGCTGTTATAGCACTCCATTAACCAGCGATAAGCATACATACATCATTTGAAGCCAAATGTATCATAACATATATCTGGCTCTGGCTCTGTGTGCGTGTGTGTATCCATCCATCCATACATACGTACATGCTTCTTGTGCATATATACTAATATGTAATGGATTAGATTCTTTTAAGTATTGAATCCTTCATCCTTTGCACAATCCTGATAAGTTCCAGTTCTGATTGGCCGGCCTATTGTGAGAATCATAAAGCTGCTACTCTTTCCAAGACTGGTTTTTCAAGGTTTAATTTTTAATTTAGAAAGTCACATAAATATTTAATTAGACAAATTTGCAAGGGACATAGCTGTTGCTGTTTTTAAGTGAAAAACATCTGAATACATGGTGAGGGAGGAAAGAAAGAAGGAAAATTCATGTTGCAGCCAAGGCAAGTACATGTGCCATTTGTGGACTAAAGGGGAATCAAGCTCTCCCAACATTGGATCATCCCACAGTGACCCCTATTGGCAGGCATAGCGGTATGTGCCCTAAATTGAGTTCAGACCTATACCTTGCCCCAGGAGAAAGATCAACACATTAGATAATGAGTTGAATGATGGGTTGAATTACACTAGAATTTAGAGACATAATCATATTAGTCTAGAAGATCAGGTATTCAAAGGAATCTTGTAGTATCTTTGAGACTAACTGAGCGAAAGATGTTGTAGTGTATGCTTTTGTATACTTGTTCTATTTCCTCAGACGCAGGGTGTGGATTGAATGATAACCATGGATTAATTCTTATTGTGCCAAATTCTTTTGTTCAGTGTCTGTTTAGGAAAGTAGTCCATGTTGTTGAGTATTTATCTTGCCAAAACAAAACATATGCCACAGTACATTGTCATTTCGGAGTGACAACATGCAGAGTCATTGCATACTCAGGATTAATTTTTTAATATTATTTATTCCTAGAATTGATGAAGTATGTTTTGTATTGCAGTCACACACATCATCTCCATACAAACATTCCAGTATGAGCATTAGATCTTATGGCTTCTAAACTGATGTTGCAAGTTAAATGATAAGGATTAGGGTGCTTTGATGGATTAAGGCATCTGTGGTATTGGAGAGGCCTCTCTGTAAGGACTGTGTTGCTTCCTTGCTTTTTGATTTCTTGAACAGTGGAATTCTCAAGGCCCAGCAAACCTAGGAAATACAGTTCTCCAAGATGCCACTATTGATGATAGCATTCTGGTGAGCTCATTGAGCTCTGAGACATGTAGGGGCTTTTTAGATTGGCAGGAAAGTGTGACATGAAGTTGCCTTTTCCTTAATGCTCAGTGTAGTGAAAAGACCCCAAAAGTGGCGAAACCTGCCCAGCCAGCTTCTAATTGGCTGGTCACCTGGTGCTCGTTGATTGGTTATCTCTGTCTCCGGGGTTCGCTGCTCCTGGGGTCTTTTCACTACACTGAGCATTAAGGAAAAGGTAACTTCATGTCACACTTTCCTGCCAATCTAAAAAACCCCGTAGTTTCCAGGCATTTGAACAACCATAGTAACAGAATCAGTCATGAATTAAGTCATGAACTTTTTAAAACCATGCAAGCCTGGCTTTATTTGGGGAGTGGGGTTGCTTTAGAGTTTTAGATTATGTTTTTAACTTTTATGTGTCTTAAATTTTAATTGTTTTGTTTTTTAATTAAGTTATTTTATTTGTTTTTTATTGTTTTAATATGCTTTTATATTGTGAGCAGCCTTGGGTCCCTTTTTTGGGGAAAAGGCAGTACTAAAATAAAATAAAACAAAACAAAATACGTTTCAGAGGTTTCCTGGCACAAGTTACATACAGTAGGTGTTTCAGTCTCCAAGGCATTTTATTTTAGTGTTTGAGGGTTGAGTATGAAGGTCACTTGGGCCTGAAACACACAGGCAAAATGATGTAGCTTCAGATAGAATCCACTCTTTCTGGTAGCCCAGTTCAGGTCCATGGCGGTGGCCCAGATTGGGACTGGGCATGTACGGTTGCCATGGGCCCGGCACAAATGGCACTAGCACGGCCTCACGCCACTCCAGTGGGCCCGTCTGTTTCAGACCATAGAGACTTTTCTGTTGCTGCTGTTGCAAAAAAAGTGAGGAAGAAGAAGAAGATGACCGTGATGTGACAGCCTAGGAAAAACATTGAGCCAATTCTCAAGATCAGTGAGTTTTGGAATTATTTGTTTTGCCAAGCTTATGAAGTTTGCATTTACATACCACAACATTCTGCCTTTTGTGCTATTGCTGCTGTAGGTAGATTTATGCATTGGCCCAAGGAGCTGTGTTATACATACTAGACTAGTTCTATGGTACTTTGGCCTTGATTTATTATACACTTGCCTAAGAAGCTGGTCAGCACTTCTCTAATCTGCTCTTAGACACAGTTCTTGTATGATGTAGTACAGACCATGTAGAAGCAGTGATGAATACTAGAATAAATTTTGCAGATTTTACCAATGCTTTGCTGTTTCCTAGGATAGTAGTATATATTGAAAAGTTAGGCCTATGGGTGTCTATGGATATTGGAAGTGTTGTGGTTTAATACAGATTCTTGGATCCAATAAGTTTTTTCCACCCCTCAATTAATACCTCTAGGACTCAACAGGAAAAATTTTGCCATTTTCATCATCATGATTATATGAGTAATATTATTCTCTGGGGTGGAAACACACCTGTGGCTTCTCCCAGTTATAGCCACAGCAACCTTCTTGTGGTAATAATAGTTGTAAAGTATTGTCAAAGAACAGGCAAGTAGATGCAGACATAAACCTGATCAGAGTTGATATTTTATTTGCAGTATATAAGCAGCTAATTAATTTTTAATTTTTAATTAATATAGCTGAGTATATGCAAGAGAATTCACATTATTTTCAAACACATTTTCAAACACATTTGTCGTACATTTCAGTACATTTAAACCCAAAGTACATTTTTGTGTGTGTGTCTTAAGCTAAAATGTGCATTTTATTTACAGTCTGGAACAATGTATCACAGACTGGAAGATGTGCAGAATCCAAAGATTGACAACATTTCAGTTCTGTGCATTACTACAGAAAGAAAAAAACAGGTCAATACATTTTAAAATAGAGGGGAGAGAAAAATTTTATCTCAATTGACTTAACATACAAAGACCGAAATATGACACCTTGTTACTGAGAGGAATGTAATATCTCTCAGTGTCTGCTTTTTATAGAAGAACTACAGCTGCATGTGGTTCCATGATTTTTATTTTTATTTTTTTGAGACTCCATCTTTTATACAATACAGCTGCTGAGCCTCAGTTTGAAGCAGATAACTGATATGGAGGATTAAGTCATCCTGACACTTTCTCTCATTCTGCGTTCTTGCTTAAAATCCCCTTCCCAAGTCTGCATCTTGGTTAAAATCCTTGCTTAAAATCCCCTCCCTGCCACCCATATTATGCAAATGATATGAGAATGAATATTGTAGCCTCAATGGTTCCATTGTATATAGTGACAAGGGGTATCTAAAAAGAACCAAGGACTGGACACAGTGTGTACTTCCACCCTTAATCATAGACTCCTTTGAACCCAGCGTGGGAATGGACTGTCTTGGGTGAAAAAGTGATTGTTTCCCCCTTTAATCTAAGAGCAGTACTGCTGCGAGAGCTACATCTGTGTTTGCCATAACATACTAAAAATGCTACTTCTTTTGAAGCTGAGGTAGTTTTTGTGATACTATTTCAGCAGACCTTTACATGTAGAAAAGAACTGGCAGTCTCTAAATGCCAAATTAGTAAACTATCTAGACTGGATTTGATTATATCCACACTGGAGGGGAATCCTGCAGTCCTCCAAAAAATTGTTGGACACCACTCCCAGCAGTTGTAGCCAATGATGAGGAATGTGAGCACAGAAAGGCAGTACAAGTTAAGTATTCCTTATCTGGAAATGCAAAATCCAAAATACTCCAAAATTCTGAATTGTCCATGTGGGGTGGCTGAGATAGTGACACCTTTGCTTTCTGATGGTTCAATGTACACAAATCAAAATATTGGTTATAAAATTGACTTCAGGCTATGTATATAAGGTGTATGTGAAACATAAATAAATGCCATGTTTAGCTTTGGATCCCATCTCCAAGTCATCACATTATGTAAGTGCAAATATTCCAAAATCTTTTTTAAAAAAAATCCAAAATGCAAAACACTTCTAGTCCCTAGCATTTCAGATAAGAGATATTCAACTTGTATCCTGCTGTAGTGATGAAGGTTGAGCAGGGTTGACTACCATTTTTAATGTTTTAAAGAGTTTTAAAAGAAGATGTGGTTTAAAGCCCTGAAACAAAATAGAACCGGAAGGTCAACAAAGTAATCCTCTAACATTTGGATGTCCACACCAGTTCATTTTTATATCACCTATCATTGAAAGGGCTGAAGCTCGACTCAGGCTTGCATCCTTCCGAGGTCGCTAAAATGAGTACCCAGATTGTTGGGGGGCAAATAGCTTACAATTGTAAACCGCTTAGACATTCATTAAGAGTACGAAGCGGTATATAAATGAATCTGTTTGTTTTGTTTTTGTTTGTTTGAAAATGGTGCAAAGAACTGGTGCAGTCGACACCTCAGCTTTTGTTCTGTCACTATTGAGGGCCCCCACATCATTCCAAAACAACAAACCTTGCTGCATTTATCTGGACAAATACCTCCCAATACCCTCCCTTTCCCTTCTTTGTTATTTTACTATTTCTCCAGTTTACTGTCCCCTCACCATCCCATTATCAACAAAAATATATAATCACAATATAAATTGCTTTACTTTCTGTGGATAGATAGATAGATAGATAGGAGAATGAGGGGGCATACTTAACATTGAATTCTAGAATTAGGCAGTACATTTATGCAGAAAGAGTAATGCTGTCATAAAGCCAGAGATCAAATTGAAATGAAGTGCAGAGAAGCTATTCGTACTGGTGCTTGAACTGAAAACACCCAAATTAAAATTGTTTCATCAAATTATGTTATTATATATGCCATTTCTTGTTTAATTTTTTTACATGAATTAGAGACTTACTAAAATAGGTATGCATCTGTTTTATTGTTGCTTGTTGTTGTGAGTTTTCAAGTCATTTCCGACTTATGGCAACCCTCGGGCAAACCTATCACACAGTTTTCTTGGCAAGATTTATTCAGAGTAGGTTTGCCATTGCCTTCCCTTGAGGCTGAGAGCATGTGACTTCCCCAAGGTCACCCAATGGGTTTCATGGCCAGCAGGGAATCAAACCCTGGTCTCCAGAGTCATAGCTCAATTCTCAAACCACTGTGCCATGCATCTTCTTAACTGATGCATGCTTAGACTGATGCATCTGTAATAATAAAATATTGTCTATATACCCACATACACTCTTCATCTTCTGGTTCCAGACCTGTTAGACATGGTAGTCTATCTCCTGTTGCTTGATATGAGGTACCTTTGGTTGCTAGACATGCAAATAGATCTGTGATGAGATAAGGGATGATGTTAAAAATGTATTGGTGGTTCTCCAAAGCACTGTAAACAGCTCTGGAACCAGAAGATGGTTCTGGTTTTAGGGCTCTTATTCCTTTGATAAGTCAGGGAAACTGAAAGCTTCTTTCTCAAGAGAAAGAGATTTCCCGATGCAAACCACTGATTGGCTGGTCCTTCTCAGCTTTCCAACACAGCATCTCCCTCCCACCAACATCAATAAAGCAGTTCCAGAGGAAGAAGGTGCCTGGACAGGTTTGAAGACATATGCAGGAATATGGTGGTTGACAGAGAGAGGGGCATTTGGCAAAATACCCTCTTTCTCAGAAGGGGCAAAAAAGGAAATTCTCAAACAAGAACTCTTAAAAGTTCCCTTTAAAGTGGAACAAGTGTCATGCGTAACTGATGTGCATGCAGTCAAATGTCACAGTTTGTCCCAAAGGATGAATTGACAGGACACCATTATGACTGGGCAATAATTTTCAAGATTACTATCATCTCTGGAAGGCTTCTTGTTTTTTGAAAGAGTGCTTTCCTGATAAGCAGTTTGATTGCTTTGATTGTCTGGAATTTTGGATGAAGGTATCACCAGAATGCTGATGATATGCAGTTCTGTTACTCTTTTTCACCTAATTCCAAAGAAGCTGTTCCTGTGCTAAACCGTTGCATGGCACTTGTAGTGGGCTGGATGAGGACAAGCAAATTGAAACTTAATCTAGACAAAACATAGGTGCTCCGGATAAGTTGAAAAATATATCTGGGAATAGAGATTCAGCCTGTCTTAGATGAGGTTACATTTTCACTGAAAACACAAGTATGCAGTTGAGAGGTACTCCTGAATTCAGCTCTGAGCTTGGTACCATCAGCAGCTGCACCTCTTCCTGGAGAAAAAGGACGTTGGGTGAGAGAAGTCAGACAGATACAGCAGCAAGTGTTTGCATAAAATCTGGCCATGGTGGTGTATGCCTTGGCTACATCCCATTTGGATTACTGTAATGTGCTTTATGTGGGGCTGTCTTTGAAAAGTGATCAGAAACATGGCTCAAAGAGCTGCAGCCAAGTTGTTAACTGGAGCTGGCTACAGAGCATACAACTCCCTTGTTGCAACAGCTCCATTGACTGCTTGTCCATTTCCAGATACAATTCAAAGTGCTACCCTGTTTCCCCCAAAAAGTCAGTACATCCTCAGAAAATAAGACCTAGCAGAGATTTTGCTGAATTGCTAAATATAAGGCCTCTCCTGAAAGTAAGACCTAGCAAAGTTTCTGTATATAAATATATATACAATATATAATAATTTTTGTTGTTGTTCAACAATAAATGTGAATTCTTCTTCATGGAAAAATAAGACATCCCTTGAAAATAAGACCAAGGGCATGTTTGGGAGCAAAAATTAATATAAGACACTGTCTTATTTTCGGGAAAACACTATGCCCTATGCAACTTGGGTCCAGGTTATTTGAAGGACCCAAATTTATTGAAGGTTATTTACCTGTTCCTGTGCTAAGATCGTCAGGGGATGTCCCACCACCCTCTCAGGCTTGTTTGGTGGGAACAAGGGAGAGAGGCTACTTGGTGGCTTCTCCCAGACTCTGGAAACTGTTTCAGTTTGTGGTTTATCACCTGAAGGAGAATCTACTACCAACAGCAAAACAACTACAAACCCAGTTGAAATGAAAAGGGGGTTTGCAGGAGCATCCTATCTGTATTTATGGAGATTGTTCAAGAAAATGTAACGACGAATCATGATCTTGGGACAAAGTGCCAGGCAGTGCAAATAAAACAATTTATTGGCCAAAAACAGGCTGAAAAACATGGTTTCTGGCCTCATTTGGGTCATAGCATTTAGATGATACGGACTCCAAACGTGGAGGGAAACTACGCTGGACGCATGTCTTCCTCAAAGAACCGAGCCAAAAACTGGCCCAGTTCAAAACTGCAGCAGCAGCCTGGATTGGGGCTGGACATGTGCAATGTTTTGGCCCATCCATTTATGGCCTAAAATAACAAAAACAAGAGTAGTATCATATTCAGGGATAGCTGTACCATTAAACTTCAAGTCATACGCTGCATTTTAAATATTTAGCAACAAACATTTTAAGGCTTTTTCTGCCTGTTAAGATCAAATGAGAGAAAGGACAAAGCCCTTGGATTTGTTAAATATCAGGCATTATGGTCCATGTGCTATTTGTTTATGTACCTTCAGGTCGCCTGTTGACCCCATGACTTCATAGGTTTTTGTTTTTTTTAAGATGTTTTTGCCAGTTCCTTCCTCTGAAAAATAGCCTACAGAACCTACCCAAGTACTGTCCAGGGCTGGAATAGCTTAGCTTCCATGATCAGACAGGATCTGGTGCCTTTAGGTTATTTAGGCCTTTTTATATGAGACTGTTATTACTAGTTTTCTTTGCAGGTCTGCTGTTCATTTCATGCTTCAGGAGACCTCTTGTGGTGCAACAAAGAAATTGCAGTAACATGGTTGCTTTCCACTTTCATGCCTTGCAAGAAAAAATGGCAACGTATTTATTACAATAGTGGTCCTGCTTTCAAAATATCTCTAGGCATTTCCAGATACTCATTCTTACAGCCTATCTCTCTCCCCACCCCACCCTGTCCGCCTTTACAGTAAATATGGCAGTTTTGTTTGTTTGGTTGGTTGTTTTTGAATATATTTGGTTAAGATTAAACAGTTTGGCTTGTGCATCTTTTGTGCTCCTTATGGGGAAAAGTTTCCAAAGGATACTGTGTGGCATTCTCTCAAAATAATAAGCCCCTAAATTTAGGCTGTTGTTATTTGCTGTGGGGATTTCAACTCTGGCCATGTGCTAGTAATTTTTTTTCTTTTTAGATATTGCCATCTTTCTTCCCAGTATACATTTAGAACAATGATCAAACATCACTCGGCTTTATAAATGCATGAGACCAATTCAGAATTATCATCTTGAGAATAGAGGGGAGGCTTCTCCAGTTTCCAGACTGCAGGCCTTCTTTAATCTAAATTCTTGAATTGTCTTGATTCCTAATGAGTGGTAGTAAACTGTTTATGCTGCTAACCAAAAATAGTGTGACACAAATCTGCTTAAGGTAAATCAAATCACCAGCTACATTTGTCAGATAGTAGCATCTCAGAAAGTTAAAAGATCACCAGGTTCAAGGGGTTCCACTCAAGCAAGATCCTCTGTGCCTAAACCTTCCTAATTGATTAGCTGGCCCTCTCCAGATTTATGGTTCTCACAAGAACATAGTGGTGTTAAAGATATACTTCGATCATGCTGGAGAAGCTTGTGGGAAAGGTGAGCATTTACACTGCCACCCAAGGCATGTCTGTCCAGACGTAAGCCCTATTGAGTCCAACTTTCAAGATAAGTGTGCATAGCAACTGCCTGGGAGTAGGAGTGGTGGCTTATCATTGCCTTGCCACTGGGGCAGTGAAGTTTCTAGGTTTTATTCCAAACTGTAAAGGAGCAATATAAGCCTCTGAGTCTTATATCCCCATCCCCAGATAGTTCCAGCACCTTGGATAGTCTGTTCAAATAAGCTTATCGCACAGGCACTAGAATGGGCCTGCCGCATTACAAAAGGGGGCGTGATGGGAGTGGGAGGTGGCATAGAATGCATCTTACCACACAGGACAATGCCACTGACACCAGAAGTTCTCATTGCGTTCCAGATATGTTCCCCAGGGGCCGATTTTCAGGAATGGTTTAGAAGCGTTCCTGAAAATCGCCTGCTCTGGGACACATCTGGAATGCAATGAGAACTTCCAGCAGCGGCGTTTTGCTTTGCTGTAAGATGCATTCTATGCCGCCTCCCACTCCCATCACGACCCCTTTTGTAACGCAACAGGCCCGTTCTAGGGCCTGTGCAATAAGCTTAAAAGTCTGGATTAAACCCTGGAATGGGTTCCCTGCCCCCACTGAAATAGGAGAAAATAAGGAAGCAAGCTCCATGTGCTCTGGGATGGTAAACTGTTTATTTGTTTTAAAAAGCCTGACATGTTTCAGCATCAATGAGAAAAGGCTTTCTTCAGGGGACTTCAGCAGAATTCACTGGACTTGAGAACACTCTTGAAAACAAAGAACCATTGAGTATAAAAATTGTGTTGGGCTTTTAAAACAAATAAACAGTTGACTCTCTCAGAGCACATGGAACTTGTCTCCCAACCATTTTCTGCTTTTAACATGCTTTTCAGTACTCTCTTCGCTACCCCTGACATAGACGCCACCTGCCAACATTGAAGAGTAAATCTTGTGGAGGCCAGTGGGATTTAATACTGAGTAACAAAATTGTACTTCTACTAATACAAAAATACATAGGTGAATTGCCATGCAGATGTACTGATGTAAACAACAAATATGGATGGGTCAGCTAACAGGAGAATTTCTCAAGCAATGCAACAATACCCAAATCCTTCCTAAAACCATACAGGAACAGGATAAGCTGGGACATTTTTCTTAGTTGTGTTTGTTTATGAAACATCCTTGGTGGACCCAGACTTTTGAAGATCAAACCTATCCTTTATGTTTGGATTTGGGCCTGAAAATCCAAGAAGCAGTGTGAATACAAGCCATGTAAAGTGTAAGCAAGCATGGTTTGTGATACTGTACAACATTCACTACTGAATTCACTTTGAAAAACATTCACCAACCATATTAGCTTTAACTTCCATTGTCCTGACTTTGGGGAGTAACCTTAATTCTGCTCTTAAATCAGCATGGTCTGGTTTTTATCCCAATAGTTTCAGTATACTATTCCCCAAAGAAGAGGAAAGCAATAGTATAATAAGCCTCTTTTGACTCCAGCAGCAGTTCCTAAAGCATAAAATTAAATGCCATATATGTTGTTCCAGCTTAGTTTTTGGCACCAATGATGTCCAAGTGTTCAGCCCTGCATCTTATTTTTTAAATAGTCTTTGCACTGAACCAACATAGCAGAGGTATTGTTTAATTGGTGCAAGATGACAAAAACACAAAAAACTTCCTGTTTGTGTCACGCCTCTGGTAATGCTTAGATTTCATAGGGACTGTTTTATATCTTATGTAGGGGATAAATATTTCAAATTGTCTTGACAACAGCTGGGACTCATTCATAACATTAGTTTCACTTATCTTTCTGGTTTTAAATACCATTGAAAATCCTGACCGTCTCATTTAAAGATGGTCTGTCATCTTTAAAGCTTCTTGTTTATCTAAGCAGTTCAGTTTGTTCACTGAAGAAAGTACACTTAATTTTCTTCAGTCATAGAGAAAACAAATCCTGAAATATGATGTGAATTAAATTTTACCCCCACTATGGCAGATGACTGAATTCCTTATTCAGTCATGAAACATGCCAGATGACATTGGGCCAGCCATTTGCGCTTAGCCTGTCCGATATCACAAAGTTGTGCAAGGATAAAAGTGGGAGGAGATCCATGTATGTACAGCACATTTGAGAAAAAATGTCACTAATAAACTGAGATATGAAAATATTCACATATCCTGACCTTTATTACCCCTTGCTCAAAGGACCTGGAGTGATGGAGAGAGTAAGATACTTTTCCTCTGGTTTGCAAAGATAATACTACAGTAGCCTCAAAACTGAATGGTATAAACCATGCGACAATAACTGGATCTTTTTAATTAAAACATCCTTTCTGTTAAAACATCCCCTTCCTTTTGCTGTGTTCACCTTTTTGTTGTTGTTATTGTTATTTTGGCACCCTCCATTCTTTCCTTTCAGCTTTGCCTTACTGATTTCTTGTCCAAGCAAAACAAATATTTTCTTTCTTTCTTTCTTTCTTTCTTTTCGCTGATCCTCTTTGCGTGTTCCAAAGAAAGGGAAGAAATGTTTTGGAACACAAAGTAGTTTAGAATAGTGGACTCCCAGTGGTGGGTGAGTTGGAAGAGGCAGACACATTCCTTTATCACCAGACAATCTCTTACCCTACAAGCATAATGAGACATGTAATGCTTTGGAGAGGTTTCATTTGTTTGTTGGAGAATTTTACCAATACAGTTTACCAACAGAGAGAGAGAGAGAGAGGGAATATGAAATGACACTGTGTCATGAAATGACATACATGTGCAGATGAGTTAAAACAGCACAGTTATTTTCAGTGGTTTTTGGAGTGTGAAATTCTTATCCTTAGAGACCCCTTCCACATCAGTTTGTATGCAAAGAAACCTCTGTTCATCTGTTCCACATGTGTTCTAAGCAGAGCTTGGAATAGGATTTTATTTTGGGTTTTTTGGATTACAGTTTGCAGAATCATCCAGCCAGCATGACCATTGAGACATTTTTTGAATGCAAATCCTCAAATCTCCCAGTGGCCTTTCCAAGCCCTGGCTTGTACATTCTAGAAAGTCTGCCATGTTCCCCCTGTGATTTCGCATTCCAGAGGAATATGTGTAATGACTATCTTTCATGGAACTCTCTTTGTCATTACTAAATTTCTCTTTGTGAAACTGTTCTCACTCTAGGAACTAAAAGTAGGGTTTCTTTTTTGGGCCTGTTCATCCATCAGTCAGCCTTAGCAAGTTTACAGTATTTCAAAGTGGTGCAGGACAGTTGTGTCTAGTCTCAGTTTCCCACAATGTTCTGGACCCAGCCACGCATAAGTTCTTGAAATGCTGGAGGAGATTTCTTTTTAATGAGAATCCAGTGTTGGAGTCCCTGGAGAACTGTGCTACACTGGGGCCACAGCAGTTGCTTAAGGATGCAATGACATGGTACACTCTGAAAACCATCAGTTGAAAACATAAACCACAGTATAGAGGAAGGATAAGGAAAATGTGGCATTCCAAGCATTGTTGGATTGTTTTAGCCTATCGTGCTTGAGCATTAAGATCTGCCAAAGGGGGGGGGGGGCTCTTTCTCTGTCTCACCATTGGGCTATACATTATGGAGATTATTAGACAAGGGGGTAAGGACAGGAAAAGGACAGATTATAAGATGATGTCACGATTATTTCCTGATTATCCCATCAATGAAGAGGAATTGTCCTGTCATTTACCTGCATTTCTTAATAATGGGATAACCTGTTAATGATGACATAACAATTCCTTTTCATTGATGGGATAACCACAGGGTAAGCACCATGTGTCTTATAATATTCATGCAATCACACTATAAGGATAGGAAAATGGCACTTTGCTCCCATCCTTCTCCTATCATTAACCTCCGTCTGATAATCTTCTGTGTCACTGGGGGTCAACTTTGGAAAGACAAATGATCACTTTGCCCTTGTGCTGTGAACCAACCATGAAACCTCTCTCAGTGCTGATGCTGTGCCCCACCAATTATTTTGTGGTCAAACTACATTTAAATTGCTTTTCAACTTGCCACAGTTCCCTCATCCTTGCCTGTCCTATGGTTTATGATTTTAATCAGGAGTGGTTCTTTAAACAATTGGTTTTCTGAGTTTCCTAGTAGATGACATCCTTAGACAACTATTTCAGAAAAGAATCAAAGTTCCTGTAGGTTTACCACTCATTTTAAGCACCAAAAAGCAATGTAAAGTCCTTCCACCATTCACTTTGGCAGCAAGTAAAAACAGGTGAGTGCTACATGTGGCTGACCTCTGTACTATATGGAGTCAAGGGGGCTTTTCTTCAGCTGCCATGCCCTCCCTTTGTCAAAAGCCTTCCTTTTGGAGACCTGACCAATGTCAGCATTAGCCCTGCTTCCGTCTCCAAGTAAAAGCTTGGTTGTTCACCCAAACATGAAAGACCCAATGATCATGGCTTGATTTTGGCCTATTGGACTGTAGTGTTTCCTTTTTGACTATGCTGAATTGTTCTGAATTGTAGAAATAGTTGGAAAACTATCTTTATTGTCTGTACCAACCCTTGAGATCCTCAGACATAGGGTGGAACAGAAATATTGTAATGATCAAATTAATAAATGAGTCTAAGCAACATTATCCATATTCGTTGCAAGTATCTTAATGGGTTAGTAAGAAAACCTGCAGCATACGAAGTAGCTGTGTTGTAAAAATCCACTTAGTTATTTGATAGAGGATTGAAATTCCCAAGATCAAATCAATCTTTTGGATGGTTTTTGATCACATATTTTAAATGTATGTTAGCAATGTGTTAATATACATTTAAAATAAGCAATCAAAAATCATCCAGAAGATTGATGTGATCTAAGGAGCCCTCGTGGTGTAGTATTGGTTTGAGCATTGGACTAGGTCTCCGGAGACCAGGGTTTTATTCCCATCTCAGCCATGATGATAAGTCACAATCTCTCAGCCTCAGAGGAAGGCAATGGCAAACCTCCTCTGCACAAATCTTGTCAAGAAAACCCCATGATAGATTTGCCTTAGGATCGTCATAAGTCAGAAACAACTTGAAGGCACACAGCAATAATAACAACATAGGAATGTGTTGGGAGGTCATTTTTCTAAGGTGAAATGTGGAAGGTCTTTCCTCCTTGATGGAGTTATTAATTTCATATGACCACCTCTGCACAAGCATGTAAAGAAAAAAATCTGATTAAAACTAGAGAGGAAGAAAAAAATGTACTGGGGTTGTTTTTCTCAGAATTCCCAGAAAACATGACAGAGCACATTTTTCTTTCCTTTCCTAGAGTTCATTAAATGTATCTAGCATTCTTTCAATGAATGACAGATGAAGCCTCTTTCCTGCTTCAAGACTTATTGATGTGTGATTGGAAACATAACATGTAGAAATCTGGGACATTTCCTATGCATGCAAGCTTAACTATTGACACATTGTGCCAGATACAATCCTCCTAACCCAGCCCTTTCACACTTCATATAGTATTATGACTCCACTTTAACTGCTGTGGTTTCAGTTTGTGGGTTTTGCAGTTTAGAGAGCGGTATTTCTTTGTTCTCAACCAGAAAGATCTAGTGCTTCCCAAAAATACAAACTCCAGGATTCCATAGGATGCCAACCGTCCCAGTTTATAGTGGGATTTTAGTGCTTCGGTTTTGTAGCGTGAAAAGGTCCCAAAATGCTCTCTGTAGCATGGAGCACAGAGGATCTATAATAGCAACTTGTATCATTATATTTTGGGTTTGTCCATCAAGGACATAGTTGTAACCACACAAAGGAAGAGAAAGCTTAGTTCTGTGTCTAAAATTTGCCCTCAGTTCTACCATTATGGGAAAAAATGCTCTAATTCACCAACTATGGGTTGGTTCCAGATAACTTAGTATAAACTCACTGTAATCAATGGAACTCAGTTTAAGTCATGCCTAACTTACATCCCATTGATTTCAAAAGCTTTGTGCTACTGATAAGTATGACTAAGTGTCGATCCAACCCTGTATTTATATGTAAGTTCTTTTACAGTATTTTATTTGTGTAAACTCATAATCCATTATTAATAGAACAAACACAGTTTCATATTAACATTTAACTGTACCTGGCAACAATTTGCTGTAAACTGTCCTGAGTTCTATGCTGGGAGAAAGAGGGGATATACATTTAATAAGTTAATTAAACTTTTAAAATTCTATATTTTGAGCAGTACTCAGTACCTTGTACAGAAGGAAGAGAAATAAATTCTCTTGGTAAATCAAAATGATGCTCTTTTGTCTCTGCTGTATTATCATTGAGAGCACAAGGGGCCCCTCAGTTGCATACTGCTGAACAGAATTCAGAGAAGACGGAAATGAAGCTATTGAAATGGCATTTTAAAATCCAAAGTCCATGTGTGTCCAAGTATTTTTCAGTTAAACACAGATCTAAAATTGATTAGCACATCCCAAACAAACTATTTTCCTCTAGGGTTATTCTTTACCACTCCTAATTGTATAAGTCTGAAAGGAAGGGAAAGGCACGTTCCCCTCTCATGAGGTAATAAACAGAGTGGATCATATTTCTAATGAAAATTGGAAAAAGACTTTAAACCAGAATGAACAGTTGAGTTAAAATACACTTTTTTGATATCTAGGGGGTCTTGTTAAATGCTACGTATATCCTTGTCATATTAAATCATGAGTAAGAATCATGTCACCCTCCAGATGTTGTTGGACTGCAAGTCACAGCAGCCCTAATAGTAATAATAATAATAATAATAATAATAATAATAATTTTTATTTATAACCCGCCCCTCTGAACAAGCAATCGGGGTGGAGTACAACAAATTAAAACAACAACAGTTAAAATAGATCAATCCCATCCCAACCTCCCTCCCCTTAAAATAAGATTAAATTATCAATAAATTAAATATATGGAACACAGTACAAAACAATGTGAAACCCTAAAAATTCTTGAGCTATATGGGTAGAGCTGAAATCATAAGGGAGAGAAGCTCGAAAGATTCTAGATCTTGAGTTTGGAGCCAGGAGATGTTAAACACTGTCTGGGAAGGCCTCCGGAACTGTTTTAGTCAGCGGTGAAGGGTACTGGGAGCTGAAATCCAAGAACTTTTATTTTAAATAATCTGTTTTCTTCACATCTGCATTTCTTGTTCTCAAATGTGGAAATAACTCTGTTTCTGGCCAGGGTATATCCTTATAGCAGAATATTCATTACGTTAATCAAAGTTTTGCAATACTTAATATAAATCTGAGTAGTTTAGGAGTACAGGCATACTGAAAACCATCTGACAACGATGCTCCTTTTTACAAAGACTTTTTATGCCTGCTTGGTCATCCGTTTTACTATGGTGGAACTCTCTCAGAATGTGATGAAGTTTCCTCCGTTGGAGGTTTTTAAACAGAGGCTGGACGGCCATCTGTTGGGGGTGCTTTGATTGTGGGTCCCTGCATGGCAGGAGGTTGGACTGGGTGATGCTTATCATTTTGGATAAAAAGTTTGCTGAAACATGTAGAACTGCTCTTCTTTTTTTTCAGGCAGGAACCTATCCTTATTCTTCCCACAATATTTCTGCCTCAGGTACTAAATTTTCTGTTAAATAAGGGATGCCTAGGTTTAACTGAGGTATACCTGTAAATTACACTTCTGATTGTAAACTTTCTGTCGCACCATTCATATCGATAATCAAGTTGCATCTTGTTGCTATATGGATAGAAAATACAGACGCGAAACCGGAAACTGTAAGACCTTTTAATCGTTCATTGAATATGCAGACTTAACTAGTTGATCTACCAATATTATCTGTGCTCAGCTTTGGACACAGCTGCTATTTTGATATTTTATTCTTTGACAATTCAGATGGTTTGATAATTCAGATGGTTTCACATAGTTATTACAAAGATAAAATGGGAACAAACTTTCATGTGCTCCACTGAGTTCCTTGGAGGAGGTGCAAGATACAAAGGTGGTTAGCATACAAAAAAAAAAATTTTCCCCTTTATCTTTTCCAGGTGCTTTTATAATTTGCTGGACTCCAGGATTAGTCTTGCTGCTCCTTGATGTTTGTTGCCCACAGTGCAATGTCCTGGCATATGAAAAATTCTTCTTGTTGCTTGCTGAATTCAATTCTGCCATGAACCCCATCATCTACTCTTATCGGGACAAGGAAATGAGTGCTACCTTCAAACAAATTCTTTGCTGTCAGCGTACCGAGAATGCCAATGGCCCAACAGAAGGTTCTGACCGGTCAGCCTCATCGCTCAATCATACCATCTTGACTGGAGTACACAGTAATGATCATTCTGTAGTTTGAAAAGGGAACTGAAAACTTCTAAGAAGAAAACAAAGCCTACACTTGTGAATTTAGTGCCAGATGGAAAACTTGCGATGAAACTATTGACATAGTTGGAGGTCTTTGAAGCAGAAAAAATAACAAACTGAAAACTTCTTAATCACTAATGGATGATACTTATTCAACCATATCAAGTCCATGAAACTGTCCAGGCTAAAACACCTCACTCTTGGGTTTTGGTTTTTGTCATCTGTTTTGTAAGAGTAGAAAATGAGCTGCTCATACCAGGAAGCTGACAAACCTTTGGGGAAGCCATTTTAAGCTACTTTTACTAGCCTACATCAGATGATACTTTGTGATGGTCATAACTGAAATCATCTCCAATTAATTAAGCTTAATAACTGCTTCACTGCCTTTTCATTTAGATATTGAGGATTCCTTCTTCAATGTCATGTTTTGTAATGAATTTCATTTAATAATTATCCCCATTAGCATGCTTAGTGATGGACATTTTCTGGGCAAAGAAAGAACCTGTTATAGCTTTCATTTTCATTTACACTGCCAATAACAAGCACTGTTACAGTACTAGTGTTCAAGAACAAGCATGGTGCATATATACAGTTGGGCCCGATTCTCTCATGGAAATCAATGGGACTTAAAAGTGTTGATGTTTAACATCTTTGAGTAAAGAGCAGAACAAACTATGTTATACAGACTGGAAGTCCCAATTTTCTCATGGCCAAATCCTTAATTTGAGAGGTAAAAATATTAAAGAACCACCTTTGAATTAACTTAGAGGGGAAAAATTTGTTTTAAAGCATATTTGTAGTGTTGAGCCTTTTGACTCAACAAAGGAAAAGATGGGGAAATGTGTGTTTCTCTTGCACCATGTGGGAGATTTTATTTCCATATCTGTTCATTTCAGTGTAAGCTAGTATATGTATGCCCAGTGTCAAGGTTTGGCTGAGTTTGGGGTAGGAGTGCAAGATCCCACCGAAAACCAGGACATGGTTGAGAGAGATGTGTTTACAATTAGAAATGTGAAGAGGTGGGGTTCTCTCTCCCCCCCCCCTTTTTTTAGCATTTTTAAAAGACACAACCTTTGAGGATGACAAAACAAACTTTCTCTCTCTGCCCCACAGGTTTAAGAAACAAAGGCCATAACTGTCAGGATTCTTGCTCCATTCACCGTATCTTTAGTTTCGAATGTTTCAGAAGGAGTTTGGGGGACCTTGATTCTTTTGCTACCCCCATGGGCAACAACTTAAAAAAACAAAACACATAAAAGGAAAGCCCTGTCTGAAAAACAGTGAACCTGTTCTGCCCCACTTTGAAATAATCAGAATGGCATCCCAAAATTTGCTTCTTTAAAATGCAGTGGCGGATTTGGAGTGCCATTTCTATATCAGCCTTGATTTTTTGTTAACATCCAAGTGTGTACTCAAAGTACGCATTTCTAGGTTGTTGTATTGTAATATTTTTGTTTGTTTGTTTGTTTACAGGCAACCACATGAATCATTGCAGTTGAAATATACTAGTCTTCCATTCCTACAAAACAATCTGGTATTGAGAAAAGTGCTTTTAGAATAAAGCCTTTTTCTTCATAACTGTAAACTCTTTATATTTAAAGGTGTGTATACTGATGGCTAAGGATGTTTATGTAGAAGGAAAGTGAGACTGTTGTAATAAATGCAGAGTGTGCTGCGTCCACAAAATCTTTGCAGCAGTCCTCTTCTGTGCTAAGAATCTACCTGTTGTGGAAAGTACCCTTGCTCAGTATTGATTCATCATTCCAGTGTTCTGGAATGACAAGGAACAGAAACTGAGTACTGATTTTGTGTGGGTAGAGTATGTAGATTTCTAAGACCAATGTATAGCAGTATCAAAGAGGTAAAGAGTATATATAAAGATAGACTATTTAGTGATATATGAAATGCTGAATTGAAAGTAAGAGGGAAATGTGGCTAATCCCACAAGGAGGTATCCAGAGTCCACCTGTCAGTTGACCTAAAATTCATATAACAATGAGTATTTCATGAATTCCTTACTGATATTAAAATCAATGAACCCCATTATTCTTTACTCATGTAATAAAAGTGAGGTCAGGCTGTTAGAATTTTTAATACCCTAAATGCTAAGCCACTAATAAAGTTTTCTCAATGAATATTTAATCTTTGGTGTATGTGTGCCAGTCAACATTAAGGAAATGTTGTTGTCCTTCTTGGGTTTCTTTCCTTCTTTTTTTTTTTAAGCTTCCTCAGATTCTACCTTGACTATACACTCTGCAGTTTTGTGCTCTTGTTCAGTGAATAAAAGGATCTCACTTCTGCTACTACACTGGTTCAGTTTCATTTCCCCCCCAAGACAGTGGTGGTATCTGCATGGACCAGCAGTTCACACTTGCATACCTCTGCGCCACGTACTGCCACTGACACAGATTTGGGCACCTCATTCTGATATCAGAGGGAGCAACTCACATCAGCATCAGGTGGTTCAACAGGATGCACTGTAAATAGCTGCCTGCAGTTGCTCTGGAGAGCTCCAGATTTTCTGAGAAGATCTGGAGCAAAAAGTGAATTTTTAAAATCCATTGTAAGGATGGTGTATCACATGTTCAGTGCTGAACTGACCATACATCATCCAAACAGCTCACATGAGAACTGGAGATTAAGTCCTGCATCATTCAGACTGATCCATGATGATGGGAGGGGAGGACATGAGTTTTCAGCCCATGTAGACACATCCAGCAGCAGCAGCCTTGCTTATTGCTGTACATTTAGCAAACATAGTACTTTTTTGTTTTGTTTGCAGTTAGGACATATAATGCTTTTAAATGCAGAAAGAAAGCTTATATTTCACATCAAGGTCTCCATTAGCTCCAGAGTGCTTCACCAGTCCCTATAGCTCCTCACAACTTCATGCCTCCACTCCATTATTTCAGTACCTCCAATCAACACCCCCAAATGTTGCAAAATCCAAGTTTACACTAAGCAAATTATTCAGTGGCGGGGGGTACTGGAAAAAAATCATATATTTCTCATATTTCCAGTTTTATAATATGCCTTTTCCTTTCCCAAATTGAAATATTCAAAACTTTAATTAAAGAAATAAGAAAGCAAAAAGTATTCTAACCAATTAATTGTAAGAAATGCTGCAGAAGAATAGCATGCCAAAGTTGAAGACAGCATAAAAGCAAAGCAAGACAACAAAAGCAAAGTAAAACAAAAATACCACAATCAAAACAGTAATGTAAAAATCAAAAGTCTTGTTTCCTTTTATTCTCTTTTGTGTAGACTTGTATAGACTTTTTTTGAGCATTCCCTTTTATAATCTATGTGGTTCAAACTATTCCAGGTGAAGCTAATATGCTTATGCAGTAGAAGCTGTGCTGTATTTGTAGCAGAGAAAAGTGTTTTAGTTGTGAATTAATTATTACTAATTGCACATTGTGTATCCCTTATCCAAATGATGGGGATTAAAAGTATTTTGGATTTTGTAATTGTTTTAAAATTTTTACTTTCAAATACCTGTATTTGCATAGGTGTACATAATCAGCTATATTGGAGATGAGACCCAAGTCTATACACAAAATTCATTTATGTTTCACATACAGCTTATACATATAGCCTGAAGGTAATTTTAAACAATACTCTAAATATTTTTTGTGGGTGAAACAAAGAAAGCAAAGATGTCAGTATCTCAGCAACCCATAAAAAAAGTTTTGGTTTTTGGAGTATTTCAGATTTCAGAATTGCAGATAAGAAAGACAAAACTTGATGTGAAAAAGGTACCTTTGTGCATGAAGTTCCAAAAAATAATCTTTTGTGATTCCTTAAAAGCTAACATTTGTCATCATGTGAGTTTTTTACACTGCACTGATTAGCAAACTAAATTTTAAAATGTTTACATAGGAAAATTGAAATAAGTGCACCTAACCACAATATGTTTAACATGGCATATATCATGTAGCTATTCAGCCTAGGCAGCTGGAAACAACTATCACTAGTAAATCTTTATTTGTTGCTATTAAAAATGTGAGGAAGGTTTGAAATGGTCCCACTGGAGTAAAGTGTTCCCATGGTACACAAACATCTACTCATAGTGTACTAAAGCATTGTGTACTATCATTTAATTCAAAGTCATGTGCAAATACTTCCCAATGAGTTTAACAGGTTGTTCTTTTTAACATGCACAAACAATGAAGACTATTTGAAACATGTTAGCATCGACTGAATTGTGGAAATCGTCTAAGGAATTGCTTTTCTTGATAGCTTCAAAATGTGTTTCATAAATAAAGGCGGGAGAGAACACAATTACTTCATTTTTTAAAACTTGACACTACTTTAAAAAAAATGGAATAAAGAAAGGACACATAGTTGTTAGGTCAGCAATTAAAGCTTTATTCACAAGCCAAAACATGCCAAATGTATTGTTTTTAAAATGGCTCTAGGAAGCTAATTTACCTTGACATAAAAAGTGGCAAGCCAAAATACACAATTACTTAATAAATCACACTTCATGAAAAATGTTTTGTAACTATTACTGATACTCCTGGGGTTTCCTTAAAAGTAGAACAGACATTTGCTATTGAAAATCCGTTATTTATACTGCACTGTATTTAACACTGATCAAGCAATGCTTTCAATGCTGCAGGGCATATGCTTGGGTGAGCACTGGACTGTGCAAGGAGATAATAATTTTAGGAGCAAGCAGTTCCCGAAAGCTGATGTGCATTCTAAGTAAGTTCCATCTGTTTTAAGATTAGATCCTAAACTATGAAACAGACATTTGGCTAATCTGTACCATCAAGATAACATCTGGTTATGAAGCAGAGGCAGAAAGCCTTCAAAGAAAAATATTTGCTAGTACGTTATGAGCATATCTGCAGTACAACATAAGCCAAGGGAACAACATCCTGTGGAGAATGGTTCTTTCCCTCTGTATAGTTGGGTTCACTGCTGTCAGATAAGCTTGGCCTGTATATGACACCCTGCTCAGAAGTTTCACACATTCAAAGTATTTCACATAGGAATGTTGTTATCTTTACAATAATCCTATCTTGCAGGAGCAGGCAATTTATGGCCTTCCAGGTGTTGCAGTACCGCTGCTCTCATCAGCCCTAGTCAGAATAGAGATGATAAGAGGCACAGCGTAACACCATCTGGAGAGCAACGAGGTATTCACCTCTTCTGTAAGGTAAGCATGCCATTATTATCCCTGGTTTTACACCTAGCTGTGAGTTTGTGGCAAGGCACAATTTGCACTAAGGATTTCCTGATTCATAACTTAATCGCTGGGGTAATAAACTTAATTGCATTCAGTACAAAGCAGATTCCAGATCCCCCACTGAACTCAGTGGAATTCACTACTCAGTGATCATAAACAAGGGCCGGAACAGACCAGCAAGTTAGGCCACCTTCTGGGTGGCTTGGGAGCATGGCATTTACATGCGGCACACTCCCAAGCCACCTTGAAGCTGTCCAATCACAGGGTGGCCTTAGGACACTCCGGGGGTGTGGCGTTTACATTCTGCCTAAGTGCCTTGGGGTTGTGTCTGGGCTACTTAAAGCAGCTTTTTACTGGCCTGAATAGGAGTGGATCTTTTCCACTCCTATTTGGGCTGGCTCCAGGGAAGATTGGGGCCACGGTGTGTGATTGCTGCCATTCTAGAGTGACCAGCTCCAGGGCAGCCCCAATCTTTCCTTTTCATTTTAGAACAGTTGCTCTCAGGCTGCCAAACCCTTGGTCTGAAAGAGCCCAAACAGGAGCTCATTCTCAGTAGCAGCCTTCCCCAACCGGGTGCCCTCCAGATGCCTAAGACCCTCAGGCAAAGGCTCCAAGTGCCCTTCTTGCCTTTCTCTTTCCCTCCAGTACAGAAAAGGTTTGGGAAGAAGAGGATGATGAGGTGAAGGAGGAGGAGACAGGATTAGGACCTTTAAGTCTCTTTACCCCCTTGGGCAATACTCATGCCCCACAGTTTAAGAACCACTGCCCTATGCCTTGACTTTGGATGGGGCAAGGTGTTTTCAAAAGAGGTTTTTTTAAGGACTGTTTTATTTTAAATTATTATTATTTATTCACTTACATCCTACCTTCTTTTCCAAAAGTGGGACTTAAGACAACTTAAAATGTTAAAATGAATAAAAGGCATAAGTGAAAAAATACTGTTATAAATGAATTAAACTGTATTGTTAAAACAATTTAAAATAAATCCATTAAAATGCAATGGATAAAAAGGAATAGAATAGCACACAGTTTAAAGCCCTACCTCCCCCCCCCCCCCGAAAATAAGACAGTGTCTTATATTAATTTTTGCTCCCAAAGATGTGCTAGACCTTATTTTCAGGGGATGTCTTATATTTCCATGAAGCCGAATTGACATTTATTGTTTTAAAAATGAACATTTATTATATACTGTACTGTATATATATTTATACTCAGACCTCAGATGGTGTCTCCCCTCTCAATGACTGCCTTGCGGCGGTAATGGGTTGGATGAGGGAAAATCAATTGAAACTCAATCCAGACAAAACGGAGGTACTCACAGTTATGGGCCCTAAACCAGTTTTGGGAATACAACTTCCAGTCCTAGATGGAGTCACACTCTCCTCTCAGGACCCTGTTCGCAGCCTGTGGGTACTCCTCGACCCGTCGCTTCACATGACTAGTCAGGTGAGTGCGACGGTCAGGAGTACCTGTTATCAGCTTTGGCTGATACGCCATCTGCGCCCTTTTCTGGAGATAAGTGACTTGGAAATTGTGGTTCATGCGCTGGTAACCTCACGTCTGGACTTCTACCCTTGTGCTTGACCCGGAAACTGCAATTGGTTCAAAACATGGCAGCCAGGCTTGTTACTGGTACATCTAGGAGAGAGCACATTACACCAGTGCTTAAATCCCTCCACTGGCTGCCGATTAATTTCCGGGCTCAGTACAAGGTGTAGATGTTGACCTTTAAAGCCCTACCTGGCTTGGGTCCATCCTATCTGAGGGACCGCCTCTTCCCATACGAACCTCCCCGCACTCTTCGGTCCTCTGGGAGGAATCTGCTACAGCCCATGAAGACCAGGCTGATGCAGACCTCCCAGAGGGCCTTCTCAGCTGTTGCCCCTAAGCTGTGGAATGACCAGCCGGACAAGATGCGTCTTATTCCATCCATTGAAGGCTTTTAAAAAGCCCTAAAGACGCATCTCTTCCGGCAGGCCTTCCCAGAAGAAATGTAACACCTCCCGGCCCTGAAATGCATTTTTGAGCTTTTCCATCTCTCTTTCCAGTATTACTTCACCCTTATACAGCTAAGATTTCCAGACTGGAACTTCTGTTGCTGTTTTTATTTTATTTTTATATGCTCATTTATTGATTTTAATGTTGTTGTTGTGATTTAATCCTATTTTAAGGGGGGGGTGATGGGATGGTATATTTTAATTGTATTGTTTTTTAACTTTGTTGTAACCCGCCCTGATTGCTCGTTCAGAGGGGCGGGCTAGAAATAAATTATTATTATTATTATTATTATTATTATTAACTTTGCTAATAATAATAATATTTATCTGTATTTCTCGCCTCTCCCTTCGGATCGAGGCGGGATTCCAACAATTAAAATTCATATACAATTCAATATAATCTTAAAAACATTGTAAACAGAAAAAACATTAAAAACAATTAATCGGCTGTAAAACTTACTTTGCTAGGTCTTACTTTCAGGGGAGGTCTCATATCTAGCAATTCAGCAAAATCTCTATTAGGCCTTATTTTCTGGGGATGTCTTATTTTCGGGGAAACAGGGTAACAGTCAATTCTTAAAACCCTGAGAGAACAGAAAAGTTTTTGTTTGTGGACAGAAGGACATCAAGGTGGTAAAGCATACCTGGTTGCCCACCCCATCTCTTACTGAGGGATTGAGGATCCTGGACTCAGCAAATTCTAGGTTCTGGGATCACTTCTATCAACTTCTGGTCACCCAACTTATGACAGTGGTTAAATCAGACAGGCCAGGTTAACATCAACACTCCACTACAACATTTTCAAGTCTTAGTGCTCCAGGATATTTACATGAGGATGAACAGACTCTTTTTCTACTATTTTAGTCTACTTATAAATATTCATAGAGATAAGTATATGTATACATATTCCCTTCAGGGAGAAACACAGACATAGCAATGTCCTGGCACTTCAGCCTCATTACATTCCATAACACCGTAGGTAAAGCATCTTATATCAAGTCATATAACCATCAAGATGTTCATCTGGACATTTCATCTTAACACGTAACCTCTTATCCATGACAAAATACCATTTCATCTATTGCCTTCAAAAGTTAATCTCCTTAAGCAAGTCTTGAACAAATATTAACTATATTAATGGTATGTAGGCATTAATATCAGGAACGTTCTTCCACTATTTATTCAATTCCATCTTTGGCATCATTGTAGGCATGCTAAAAGTGGCCTCATTTATGTGGCTCTGACTTAGCACTTTTATTCTCTCCTGCCACTCACACAACACATCAATTATCCAAGCAGAAGTCTACATCTTATCTTTATGCTTGGTATACTGGTGTTACCCAAAATGCTGGGGGTCCTTGAAGGCACCCACAAATTAATATATCATAGGGGAATTTGAATAATAGCTCAAAGAAGAGTTGTGGTTTGACTGGAGCAAGATACAGTCTTGGGGATAAATAAATAAATAAATAAATACTGTGAAATGTGCCTTGAGGGCAGACATCAGGGATTTGAAAGGATTAACTAATACAGTATGCTCAATTTTTTTCCAGGAACTGCAATAGATGTGCCTATGATTATTTGGATAAAGGTTTGATGGCTGCAGCAAATGTCAGAACAAAAGCTGAGAGTTGCAGATCTTCAGAGATAAGCGTTACTTCCTAAGAGAAAGAACAGAATCACACCTTGGCAAGAGAGATCCTTGGCTCTACAAGCATCTTCCTTTGCCAGAATCCCATCATCTCTCTCCATTGATCAAAGGGATTATGCTGATGTGTCTGGGTGATCTATTGTGGTGGATGCCTTCCTCTGCACTCTAGCTGGAGACAACTGGTCTGAGGCAAGGTGTCCTGCTTGGGGGGGGGGGGGGGCAATCCCAGGTCACCCATAGGTCACTCTTTCTGTGTCCCTTTTTAATATTAAGTTGATATCAAGTATAAGAGGGGTGATTTTAGGCATCCAAGCTGGGGCTAACACTAGAGATCTTTGTCTAGTGCATAGTTCACTTTTAGAATTCTCTGCATTACCTGTTCATCAGGTGTTATCTAACACACCAACTCACAGGATTACCTCCAGTCAACCTTTGTGGTTTATATTTACATATTTTAAGGGAGCATCTGACAGTCTTCCCAGACTTGAAATCTAAAGGGTTTTTTTCCTACTTTTATTCTAAGACAGAAAACCAGATACTGTCACTAAGTTTATGTGCTGTATTCTACAGGCTGTATGTTTTACCAGGTTATATGCCCCTTTTGGGTGTTATGTAAACAGGCTGAAGAGCTGCCAACTGAATGTTGTCTAGCTGGTAACAGAGGGCGCCATCAAAGGCTGCATCCACACTGCAGAAATAATCCGGTTTGACACCACTTTAACTGCTATGGCTCAGTGCTAAAGAATGCTGAGAACTGTAATTTTGTGAGACGTTTAGCCATCTCTGTCGGATAGCTCTACAGCTGAGCCATTCCCAGAATTCCATAGCATTAAGCCATGACAGTTAAAGTAGGGTCAAACTGTATTATTTCTGCAGTGCAGACCCAGCCCTAGTCTCTCTGGGGAGGGAGTTTCAAAGCCCAACGTAACCACTAAAAAGGTCCTCTCCCGTGTTCCCACCAGGAGTGCCAGCGAAAATGGGGGAATTGAGAGAAGTAGGGCTCTTTTATTGTTCTAAACTATTATTGTTTAAAACTACTGTAGGTTTTAAAAAACATTTTTACTGTTACCTGGCCATCTTTCTTTCTTTTCCCACCATTTCGCCAGTGTCTTTAACAGCGGCACCAATTAGTCTATCCTAACTTTCATTACATTTTCTCTGTAAGGATGCCATGGTTTATAGCCAGCCTTTCAAATCTTCTAAAAGTTTTGTGAAAGCCAGAGTTTTGTGAAAGCCAGAAATGCCAAGTGTTGTAACTATTCCAAGACAAGAAAAAGCAGTTATAGCAAAGCCTTCAGCTGAGCAAGTCTGGCTTTCATGAAAGCCTTGAAAGCATAGGAGACTGCTGGTGTTAAAGGATAATAAGTGCTCTTTCTGTAAAGGAACAGTTCCCTATCCTGATTTCAGAGTGATGAAATAGCATCTTTTGCCATACCTGGATGACAATATTCACTTCCTTTTCAACCATTAGTAGCCAGCTTCTGGGGCTTCTTAAAACAATAATTTAAAGAATATTTCTGTAATGCTTCTCTTTCACAAAGAACTGCTCTTAAAGTAAAAATACATTCTTTGCTCAAACAAGGTTCCCCCACTTTTTTTCTTTTTCTTTTTTTTTTTTTTTTTTACTTTTTACTTTTTCTTTTTTTTTGGCTTTATATATACAATGCAGCAAAGTGTGTTGTTTTAGGTGTCTTTCATAAAGAGCTTAGGTTTCAAGCTTAATTAAAACCTTTCCTTTACCCTAGCTCTTTCCCTAGGATTCAAGCTCAGAATAAAATGACACTTGGAATGACATCCAAAAGTTCTTAGAGCTCTCACATTGCTTGCTTTGTGCCTTTCCAAGACACAAATTACACATGCATTCCCTTTCCCACACTTTCACCCTTTTCTTTCCTCGATCCCTATTAACTGAGTCCATCAAACAGGATTCAAGTCCTTTCAGGTGATGTTCTGGAAGAAAAAAAATAAAGTGTAAGAAGGCGGAGGAATTGAAATCAGCTGGAATGGAGGGAGTGGGAGATCTGATAAATAGTTGCTTTATACTCTGGGAAGCTCTCTTCTACTGATCTTTCCAAAGAAAGAAGCTCACAATTGGGCAACATATGAACTTATGCACATTTGTGACATTTTGTTTGGTCCTGACAAAGCTACTTAAAGAAAAATCATACACCAGCATGTCTCTCTCCTCAGTCTCACCACAGAAGGCACTGTGTAGGATACTCTTACAGTAGATTCTTTAAAAACTAAGGCTTGCCTTTTTAGAAGTAACGCCTGACTTCTCTTCTCTCTGATTCAAAGAAAGGACTTAGCTTTTGCTGGATATGAGCAGAGCAGCACCTAATTTTGCTTGTGTCTTGTGGATGTGGGTAGCCACATCTCTTTATTCTCTTTAGAATATAAACTATATTTCTTGTATTTCTTGATGCCAATGAGAATTCTGATGTCCCTTCAATGGAAGAAATTTTCCTTGGCTCATCCAGGTCATGCTGCTTCAGTTTTGCTCTATCATGATTCACTAACAAAATAAACACAAGACACTTTTCATTCCAATTCATTCCACTGGCTGGGACAGAAAAGTACTCCCGTGATAAAAACTGATAAATCTGTTGGGACAATATGTGTCCCAATTTTTGTTTTTAATAGAGATTGTATATGTCAGGAGGCTCCAGTTTTGAGACACTGGTTATAACTGTATGGGTGACAATGTCATAGAATGTCTCCATTATAGGTGTAGTTCTATGTGGATTCTATAACTAAACCACTTGAGTTCTGTAAATATGACTCTGGGAGACTAAATTGTCCCATTCTGTTAGGAGGTAAAGTGAAACATATGCTATACTGCATTCTCTTTCCTTGCCTTCTTACTTACACATTCTTTACAGTTTTCACTGATGGTTCCTTAGCATTAGATCTTCTTTACCACAAGACAGCTGTCTTGCTCTTTGGGCACATTGCACATGTCACTTGGCACCTGCTTTTCCTTGTACTGTCGTATGAGCTGTAAGATTTTCAGCAGAGTTTGGACAGCTGCTGGTAGGCACATTTGTTCACTTCCTCACATGCTAAATATCTTTACTCAAATGCATATACAGAGAACATCAAAACAACCATAAAGAAAGAAAACCACATTCCTTGTTTACCTTTATTAAGAGAAATAAGGCATCGTCATCAAATAAATGTGAATGACTTTGGAATTTTTGTGAGTCCAATTGCAAAGGTGGTCCTACGCCTCAAGACTGAGATAATGTTGTTGATCCATCATGGCCATCAAGGGAGAAGGACCACCCCTGGCTTGGCTCTTAATTTGATGGAGTGCCTTCTCTCTCAGTAGAAGAAGTGCAGATTCCAAAGATGCTCTTTGATCTTTCACCCAGCATGACCTCTGAAGAAATAAACAATCTGCCAGTCGAGATCAAAATAGAAAGGCCAAGTGCAGCAGGACCTTCAACAAATGGCTTCTCAAGTGTCAAGATATAAAACTAGTTGACTGCATACATCCTGCACACAAGAATGAATACTGCTGGATCCTTTGTTTGTTCTTTCATATGTTTTATACACACAGGCACATCTTTCACATTGACTAAAATGATAATTTCTTAGGACAAGCATTCACGCGTTCATCAGAATGGGTACATCTGACACATGGGGGGCCTTGTTGAAGACAATAGAAATGGGATCATGCCATTACCATGGTGCTAGTTAATATACTGTATGCTCTCTGATTCACTGTTTTTTGCTCACATGATTCAACAGCACATTATTTTCAGCATGGGCCTTCATTGGCTGCATAGTTCCACATAATATTATTTAACCAATTCAAATGAAAAATTTACTGATTGCTCGTAGAACTGTGTTGTAAGCAATCATTTGTAGAATGGCTGCATTCATTAAGCAGGCCTGAAATAGGATGAGTAAACAGTTCTAATAACTTGGTGGTGGGAGAGAGATTGGAAACATTATGTTTTCTGGACTACAAGTCACCATGACCACAGCTCGCTGAGGAATTCTGAGAGGAGGCCAACCCACATTTTCAAATATGGTTTCTCTTTTTCTGGAGCTTATGTGTTACCATCATTTTAAATGGCATGAGTTGCCTTTTCTTTCATTGATTTTAATGCAGATACTGTTAAAGTTCCTTTGAACATTCCATTGCTAATTCCTTTGTACTATGCTTTCCTAATTTGCGCAATCTGTTTTATACTTAAGCTAAGTTTTCTAAATGTGGATCAAAGCTGTTATGTTCTCTTGTTGTTGTTTTTACAAAATTTCTAAGAATATAAAACTTGAGGACAAGGTTTCCTGAGAATGTGTGCTATTTTAAATCAGCCAAGGATTTAGTCTAAGTAGATATGAAGAAATGTGTCCACTGCATGTCATAATAGTATTTTACACTGATACTCTCCACAGCATCTGTTGTAGCATAATTTCTGAGGAGCAAAATCAAGGCTCTCTTGTAATAATAATCTGGCTGTCTGATATGGATGCATGGACTCTATAGTTTAAGTATATGCACTATGTCAGATATATGCTCAAATCAACAACCTTGAACTAAAACCCGGAGTCATACTAATCAGCTTCGATGTGGTCTCCTTGTTCACCATAGTCCCCATAATGGACACCATGACACTCATCTGACAAATTTTTCCGGAAGACATCACAGCCCTGTTCGAACATTGTCTCACCACAAGCTATTTCCAGTGGGACAATGGATTCTATGAGCAGAAAGATGGGGTAGTAATGGGGAGCTCTCTGAGCCCTGTGATAGCAAACTTTTACATGGAGCTCTTGGAAAAACAAGCCCTGGAAACAGCACCGATATGTGGATGACACTTTTATCATTTGGAGCTATAGAGAAGAAGATCTGGCTGTATTTCTGAACCATTTGAACAACATCCATCCTAACATCCAATTCACAATGGAAAAAGAAAAGGAAGGAACACTACCATTCTTGGATGTCCTAGTCATTCGCAAACCAAACCAAAGTTTGGGCCACACAGTATACAGAAAACCTACACATACGGACAGATATCTGCACAAGAACTCCAACTATAACCCAGGACAAAAAAGAAGCACAGTAAAAACACTGGTAGACCAGGCAAAATAGATCTTTGAACCCCACTTCTTGGAAGATGAACTGGAACACCTGGACTGGGCTCTACAGGCCAATGGTTACTCCAGCGCAGACATCAGAAGGGCTGCTAGGACCAAAAAAACCCAGAGGAGGGAAGACAAACAACCACCCAAAGGGAAGATATTTTTACCATACTAATTTTTACAATCAATCACAAAAACAAATGATATCACTGCCTGGAGGAGAAGGGAGGAGGAGAAACCTAGTTGGGTCCTGGGCCTGCTTTCAGAATGTATGTATGTATCTTCAAGTCACAGTGGTTTCCCCAGTCCTTTTATCATGAAATACATTCCTCCTGTTAAATTGTGCCAGTTTCCCCTCTCCTGTTGGCCCTTCAACAAAGAGCAAGCTGGCATATCTTCCCTGGGCCTTCTTAAAACCTTTGTACCCTGAGGCAAAAGCAGAAACAGTCAAGTTTATGATCTCAAAGAACTCTTAATCCATCCCCTGAAGACACTAGAGGTGGCCTGAGGCAGCACTGATGATTTATTGTGGCTCCTTTTTACTGTTTTTGTTTTGTTGTCACATTTGAGATCAGTTTGCAAGTAATTTGTTGCAAATAACTAAAGATAAACTATGTGCATTCAATTCCTAACCAAGGTGGAAGGTTAAACCAAGGTACAACTACATTGCCGCTGCAATTTAATGAAGGATAACATTACTCCTTTTGCAGTGTTAACTGTAATTTCAAAGCTACTTTTTACAGTTATACACTAGAATATAGCTTCACTAAGTGGTGAAAGAGAAATATCACAGGGTTCGAGCACTGTCCCATGCTATGGTGTGTCCTGCTCCTTCATACTTTGTTGTGGGTCTTGATCAGGAGGATGCCAATTGCTTTAGCATTCACTTACTGAAGGGGACTGGTAATTAAAAATAACTATTTAATGTAGTTGCTATTGTTGTAATGTCCCTAAGTCATGTCTAACTTATGGCAACTCTATTGCCATGGTTTTCCTCTGAGACTGGTCAGTGGCTTTCCAGGAGCAAATATTTGAACCCAGACTGTGGAGTACAACACTCAAACCACTAAACCATGCTGGCTCTAATGATGTAGTTGCTTTAGAGATATTGAGATGTTACTTTAAGAAACTGAAACTATAAGGATAACTAACTAGTGGGGGAGACTTTGAACAATTACTATATATAATTTTAAAAACAACAACAACTAATTTTTCAGGCTCTGCTTCAGATTACACCTCACCTTGAATCCCTTGGAAGCCAAAACAGACTATGCAATGGAGCAAACAAAACCAATTTCTGAAGAGAACAACTTTCACAAGAGAACAAAATTATCCCTTGGAATTTGGCTGCGGAGTCCTACCTTATATGACCTGTTCAGCTGACAAGGATGTGATTAATTTACATCTAGATGTAGATATTGTAAGTGAGTATATTTGAATCCTACAGTTCATTGCCAAAGTATACTATACATGTTTTATTTTACTTAGAATTATAAGCTCAATACCGCTGATCAAATGAATTGAGACTGCAGCATAGGTCTAAATCCTCCCCCACCAGCTGCAATTTCTTCACGGCTGTTATTAGTTTAAAAGTCCCCAGTAGAGCTTCTTTTTTATTCCCCCACACCCTTTGAACTGTTCTGGAGGAGCAATTTTCAGAGGAGATCACTGTTGTGGAGGTGAGGATTAATCTTTATGGTAAAATAAAACAGAAAGAATGCATGCCATGCATTTGATGTAATGTTTACTTTGATTCTAAAATAATATAGTTAATAAATCAGGGTAATGTTTTAAACAGAAAGACAGCCACATAGCTAGAGAAAAGCAAATGAGGGAGTGATTTCAAGCAGCATAAGCTAATGCCTGGTCAGCATAATATGCCATAGAGTCTTACAGCTTTATCTCATGACAAAAGAAAGCCGAGAAGATGTCCTTCCTAATATTTAGGTGGAATCTTTTTTTCTTGTAATATGAATCCATTCATTCATGTTCTAATCTCTAGAGCAGCAGAAAACAAGCTTACTCCATGTTCTACATACTGTCTCTTCAGGAATTTAAATATGGCTATGATACCATCTTTCAGTCTTCTCTTCTCCAAGCTAAACCTACCCAGCTTCCTAAACCATTCTTCATAAGGCTTAGTTTCCAGACTTTTATCATCTTGGTTTCCCTTCTCTACACACATTTAAGTTTATCAATATCCTCTTTGAACTGTGGTGCTCAGAACTGGACACAGAATTCCAGGTGAGGTCTGGCCAAAGCAGAAGAAAGTAGTCATTCTATTCTGGCCCAGTGTCATGTGAAAATGGCAACTGATGTGGCATAGGACTGGTTGCCTCTGAGTAAGTATGCATTGACTTTTGCCATTAGATACTCCTAGTTTCTATTGAAACTAAGGAGTTTATCACATTAGCGAGATCCCGCAGGCAAACGGGATTTAAACACAATTTAACGCAAAGAAAACATGGAAATGCCCAAAGTTTATCACATGACTTCGCAGATAACATGAAATAACGTGAAGTTAAACCACAGTTAAAGTGGAGAAAACTGGCAGCTTTTTACTTTCGAGATGTTCCAAATTTAAAAAGCTGCCGGTTTTCTTTGCTTTAACTGCAGTTTAACTTTACGTTATTTCATTTTGGAAGCAAGTCAGTGTGATAAACTCCCCAAATTTGCAAGTTTTGTTTAAATTCGAATGTAGTTTAAATCATGTTTAACTCCCGTTTTCCCATGGGATCTCACTAGTGTGATAAAGCTCCAAGAGATGCATTATGAGATCTATTAACAAATTACAGCTTAACTCCAAATTCCCATCTTCCACCTGCTTTGTTGTTTTTGTGTACCTGATACCCAAACATTTTTGCTTTCTGTTCTATTTCCTCAGAGAAGAACTCCACTAAGGAGAGGTGGCTGGCCTCCAAAAGAGTCTATTTGACCTTACAACCTTGAAATGTTGCATATTCCATACTATAGACAAGAGTTTTACCATTTTATTGTTAATGTTTTGATTGATGTTCAGCCTTCTGTTGCCTTGGGAGACATGCCTGTTGAGTGCAATAAAGAAAAGTGTGTGTGGTCTGAAAGGCCACACAAGGATACTCAGATATCTACTTGTGAAGGTGATCTTTTGAACTCTCGTGTTCTTTAAAATGGAAATCTTTATTTTAAATCTTTTGGAAACATGAAAGAAAACAATAATGGATATGCCTTGTGGAATGTTTCTTTTAAAGAGAAGGAAAAAAATTAATTATTGCCTTTTCTTTTCTTGGAAATCATTGGTGTCTCAGGATGAGGTCACCCCACCCTGAGGTGCTGCTGTGGATCTCTTGTCAGGGAACAGTTCTTAATTTATTTTCTGTTAACCAAAATTGGAACCAGTCTTCTTGGAAAACTGCTGTGAAACTGACATCTTAAAAAGTTGGTTTTCAAAACAAATAATCATCTGGGAATCCCAGAGAAAAGTACAGTTGAGATCCAGTTCAGCCACACAACTACATCTCACTTAACAACTTCTATTTGTTGTTGTTAACTGCTATAGTCTCTGAAGCATAAGATGACTTTCTTTTGAAATTCTTTGGTGCACTTCTTTATCCATTATCCTTCTAAACTGGATGAATATACTAATGCTGTGCAAGAGCATCCTATTCCTTTCCATTCCATACATTGGGACTTAACTCATTTTGAACCAGGTCAGACCTGATCCCATCAAATATATATCCAGACAAAAATTTGAAAGTCAAAAATTTTGAAAGTAAAAAAAAAAATGTATTTTGCCAGGCAAAATACAAGACAGAGCTCTTCTACTTTGAACAGTGGTTGTTGTTGTTGTTGTTGTTAACTGCCCTCGAGTCAACCTCAACTAATGGGGACCAGGAGGAAAGTGTAAAGGTAGGCTTGATGTTGAACATTAAGAAAACAAAAATAATTACCACAGAAGATCTACATGAATTCATCCTAGATAATGAGAAAATTGAAATAGTCAAAGAGTTCCCATATCTTGGATCAAACATTACTTAGAACAATGATTGCAGTCAAGAAATTAAAAGAAGACTAGAATTGAGAAGGGCAGCTGTGAAAAAAAAATGGACAAGATCCTAAAGTGCGAAGATATAACTCTGAAAACTAAGGCGAAGATTGTCTAAGCCATCATATTCCCCATCACCATGTATGGATATGAGAGCTGGACAATGAAGAAAGCCAACAGAAGAAAATAAATCCTTTTGAGCTGTATTGCTGGAGGAGTGCTGAGGATACCATGGACAGCCCAGAAGACATACAAATGGGTTGTAGAACAGATAAAGCCCACACACTCTCCTTGGTTATGCAGGGGCTGCAATTTCTGTAAGTGTTGTTTAGGAGGGAAAATCACTGTTCCATACAGTTATTAGAAGTACATTAGCCCAGTTTCCCTTTCAGATTAAAGACAGATCAATCAACGGTGTTTTGTATTGGGTGCTTTACTAGGTTTAATGTTTTTGAATTGGAGTACAGATTTTATGTTCTGTGATAGCACCTCTGACATAGGTGTAGTGTTCGTGAATTAAAACGTGCAAAATGTTTGTAACTGATACACACACACTAGACAGAAGTGGAAAAGTAACACATTAAACAACAAAATTAGCTTCAGTGGCAGCTGACGGATACCATGTCAGGGATGCAGTTACTCATCCCTGGGTTTTATTCCAGTCTTTAAAAGAGCAATCAGCACCTTGGACGGCTCCTTTAAAGTCTAGAATAAAATCCAAAATTAATTTACTGTACTGCACCTTTCCTAAGGAAAGCTACTGGCCTCCCTTGAATTGAGAGCCAGAATAGTAATAGCAAGTACAAGTACATTTCTATACTGCTTATCAGTGCATTTAAGCACACACTAAGTGGTTTACAACACATACGCTTATTGCCCCCAACAAGCTGGGTACTCATTTTAGAACCCTCAGAAGTATGTCAGGCTGAGTTGACCCTAAGCTCCTGGCTGGTATCAAGCTAACAACTTTGTGGTTTGTGAGTGAGTGGCTGCAGTACAGGCATTTAACCACTGTGTCACCAGGGATCCTGATTGTGGAGAATGTGGAGAGAGACAAGGGAAGTGCCACTGTCAAATAACACTGTTAATAAAACATCAGTGAAACCAACACAGAGACTCCCTCAAATTAAACAAGATCTGGATTGGGAAAGAATTGTAGATTGAACACCGGTAGGATGAGGAAGGAGAAAAACCAATAATAGAACTGTAAACACAAACCTGGTACCAAAGGCTTACAACAATGTTGCTGGTGTTAAGAGAACCAGTCAAACAGCACAGAGAAAGCTAACACACCTCACTCCTCCCATAACCCCATGATTGAAGGGTATTGATAAGATTCTTGTTCCATATTGGAAGCTAAACTTGTGAATAAGTAAATCAGATTTCCTTCAACCTCTCCCTGTGCCACTAGGGTACTGTTTTGCAACACTCTGAAGACACACTATTTGGCTTTTACTGTGGTTTGATGTGCAGACTGCCAAATCGATCCAGTTTGGACCCAATATGGACCAGTCTGAAATGGCCCAATTTTGTCTGAGATTTGGTTGGAAAAGTTTGCACAGCTCTATAATACTGTGGGCTCCTGGTATCCACTAGGGTTTATTCCCAGGACCCTCGGAAATACCAAAACCTGTGGATGCTCAAGTCCTACTAAATACAATGGAATAATAAAACAATGCCCCTTATATAAAACAGCAAAATCCAGGTTTGTTTTTTGAATTTATTTTTTGGGGTGGGAGAATATTTTCAACCTGTGCATGGTTGAATCTGTGGGTAAAGAATTCATGGCTACAGGGGCAATTGTACATATTATCAGTGGGTTTATTAGTTTATTCACAAGTACATGTTTATTGACTGATTTCATGAAGTTATAAATAAGCCATGGCAGATATCACTTGGGTACGCTGTAAATTTAGTTCATTCTTTGATAAGAAGTTTCCAAACTTCTGCTTAAAGTTGGTAGAAAGAAAAAGAGCTCCCCCTCCTTTTTTTTCCTTTAAAGTATTAAATATGGGAGAAAGTTAAACTTGCAAATTTTCCTGACTGAACAGAGAACTTTGAAAGTGGCTTTGGATCCCTGGGTATTCAATTGTATTTGTTATGCTGAATTAAGATTTCCACCTCTTTTACTCTCCCTAATAGGCTCCTTATCTTAACTACATGGCAAGCAGGGACAAAAAAATGTTTTCCAAACTGGTAATAATTGTGTGTGTTGAAATTAATCAGTGCATGTAGCTAGTAATTTCATTCAGTCCATTTGATATAAGAACTGCAAAATGTTGAAATTTCTTCATAAAGTTAATGGAAAGAAGTTTCAAAATAATTTGAATGTGAGAGAAACTAACCATCCCATCCATCACTATGTCACAAACTGTATTTTATTATTTACATCACTTCATATCATCTGAAGCAGATTGCTTTTCAGTTGAGTTAATTCACACATTTATCAGAAGTGCATAACCGAGCATCTAGCAATTAAGTGATGGGCATATTTCTGCAAATTAGTAACTGAAAACTGGGCAACCGAATATATGAGCTGACTGCATTTGAAGGCACTGCATGTGAAGTGATGCAGAGAGATGTAAAAGTTGTCTGTGATCATACTGTATCCATTCACCCATGCAAGTAATCATTGGTTTGTAAGTGAGAGGTATGTGAGTAGGATCTATCACTCAGTAATATGGTACACCATTACCAGCTGTAAGGACTGTTTCTCACTTTACTTTTTGTGCTAATGTTCACAAATGCAGAATCAACATGTCTGCCAAACTGTGTGGCCATGAAGTAGCTGTCATTTTTTCTTAACTTCTCTTAAAAATGGTAAGCGGGAAGGGACACCACTGAAGTGAGGTTCTATGTTGGTAAAAATATTTCCATTATTCTACAGATAACATCTACTTTCTCATAACACTTTGCACTTAACACTTGACTGGTGCCATCATGGCAGGACTTTAGAGCAGATGGCTGGGGTTTTGCTAGGCAGAATGAGCTGGGCCTTCAAATGCAGCCAGTTAGTCTGACATCAATACCAGGAAAGATTCTGGAGCAGATCATTAAACAGAGAGTCTGTGAACATCTAGAAGGCAATGCCATAATCACAAAAAGCCAACATGGGTTTCAGAGAAACATGTCATGCCAGACACACCTGATTGAGGAGGGAGCAAGCATGTTTTCTGCTGCTCCAGAGATTAGGACCCAGAACAATGGATACAAACTGCAGGAAAAGAGATTCCACCTCAACATTAGGAGGAACCTCCTGACAGTAAGGGCTGTTCAAGCATTGAACACACTCCCTTGGAGAGTGCTGAAGTCTCTCCTTAGAGGTCTTTAAACAGAGGCTGGATGGCCATCTGTCAGTGATGCTTTGAATGGGAGTTCCTGTATGGCAGAGGGTTGGACTGGATTGCCCTTGTGGTCTCTTCCAACTCTACAATTCTATGATTCTAGGTTTCACTTACTACATCTTGAAATAAATGAGATAATGCACATTACCATGAAAGGGCCACACGAGCCCAGAAACCACCAAACCCAGAGACTAACAGTGGATGGGCAACTACTATGCCCTACCATGCCCTCCCCCAGTGTATTTAAAGTTTTGTTAAGTAAATGGAAAATACTCCCTCGCACCCCTAATGGCCTTGATGGGCAATTTTAACTTGTTTTGGTGACCTTACAGCTTTTTTTTTTAAAAAAAATAACTGGCCTCTCTGGGGCTTAAAATAATATGGGAAGAGGCAAAACTGGCAAAATTGTGCCCCTATCCATAAAGAATATGCTTGGCCATTAAAAAAAATCTTTGAAAAAACTTTTGTAGCTTTCAAAAACAGGCCCATGGGCTTACCCAAGGAACAAAGGAAACAAAGTGCTATGCTCTCTTGGGAATTCATGTTGGTTGGAAAGAATGTACATATGGTAGATGTGTACAAATGTTGAAGGTGCTGCTCTTCTATGCATCTGCCAATGAAAGAAAGCAAATCTCAAGGAGCATCATTCTCAAGAGGGGAGCTTCAGGGAGTCTGTATTTCCAGATTGTTGAGAATGAGTGTCCTCCTGATTTGGTCAAATGGTTTGAATCACAGCATGCTTTTGTAATGAACTGATCTCCTGTCACAGGAGGGTCAGCCACAGGCCACATTTATGTAACTTTAGCAAGAGCATGAAACAATTCATAAATTTGTGTTAGCAGTCCTGTGAGCACATGGGAAAAGTTCTCCCTTGCCTTGCATTTGGAGACATAAATCTTATTCTTGCAGAACGTCGGCTGTTCCTTAAAAAAAGGAGCATTTAGAGTTTCAGGCAGGACTTTTTACAAAATAATCAGGGCTAATTTTTTTTCTGTTTCCTTGTTGGAAGGCATGAATACAACAGAAAAGCTTCAGGGAGAACTAGAATGGAAATCTCAAGTCTTGTGACGCATATATAAGGTGTCAGATAACTATTTCCAGCATGGAACGTGAAGCAGATGTTAAAGCTATGGTATCCAAAGTATAATGGTCAAGATTTTCAAACTGAAAGGGAACTGTGGAAAAGTGGAACTATGCAGTTCTGGATCATGGGTCATTCATTATACCTTACTAGGGAGATGCAGAGGTGCAAGAGCTGTAGCCAAGAGCCTAGTTGGGGAATTTTACTATTAGCTCAAATTGCGAGATGAGTTGGCTACGATACTCTTGCGGGATTTTCTCCCGTTGTGTATACCAAGAGGCCGGGTTTCCAAGGAATTCAGCAGAGACAGGCTTGTCTAATTAATGTCCAATTTATTAAAGAGAAAGACACTCACGCAATACACTTACACACACACACACATACGAGGCTCAGGAAGATCAGTGGTTAGCGTTGGAAATAGGTTTGAGGCTGGACTAATGGTGATGCTTACCCAAAGCGTAAATTCTCCTCGGGGATCCGAATGAGACAGTGATTTCTGGGACAAGTCTGCTCCGCAGCCTGAGTTTGAGCAGCTCTTGTCGGTGTCCAGTTCAGAGATCAGACTGACGTGGAGTATGCAGACCTCCAGACTGGCACACTGAGGGCCCAAAACTAGGGGTTTATATAGGGAAAATATCCCCTCTGGCAAAGGTGTTTAATTCTGGGCTGATTGCTTGTACAATAGGGTCTGATAGACTCGAAGGGATTAATCCTTTGTAATTATCACCTGGAGAGGATGTCTCAAAGCTCTCCGGATTATGAGGAGATGCTCCAGGAGGGCAAACATTACACCTCCAAATTGACTAGATTACAATCTGAGGCGACTCCCTTTGACTATCTGGTGATCGTATTTGTCTGAGAGGATGTGTCCACTATACTCTAATCCTCTTTTTCCTGTTTGACCAGTCTTTTCTGGTCTGGCCAATTTCCAGGCTTGACCAGCAACCAGGGTTCATCTAGGGGTCATATAAATGTATATCATTTATGCCATGATTTTATACAGAGCACTATGGATAACATTTCCCCCCCCTCGAGAGCTTTCAGACCCGTTGCAAAAGGGGATGGATGCTCTCGAAATAAACCTTTGCCATAGAAAATTTTGGGGTGTCAATTTGGAGAGGGGTTCCCGCTAAGGGAAGCATGACCACTAGTGTTTCAATGGTGGGGGAAGATGACCTTTTGTTCAGGAACCCATTCATACACATCACTCATTCACAAGGTAAACATAAACACCAATAAATGCATACAATATGCAATGGAAAAGCAGTAGTCCATCAATATGGGTTTGATGTGGATTGCATTCAATATGCAATATGAATAGGGAGTTCAATGTGTATGTGAGTCCAATGTTCAGGGATTTGGAGACCAATGGCTGAGAGAGAGTAAATGTAACATGAGTCCAAGTCTGCACAGTAATACGGATGCAGAGTTCATCTGGAATGGTTATGAATGTCCCTTTTAGAGTCTTTGGGGGTACGTCTGGGAATACAGGCATATAGATGTACTGGGGGGGACAGTGGTGTGTAGATTGCTTGCAGAGAACAATTCCCTTGCAAGCAGTGTCCAAGTGGCTGTAGACTTTGTGGATGCGGGCAGTGTGGTAGTGATGGAGGACGAGCCACTGTTGGCGTCTGGAGAGGCAGAATCTCAGTGTAGGATCATTGAGGACAGTTGGTAACAGGAGGAGTAGAAGACACCGACTGTGTCTCGAAGCAATCTGCATGGCATGGAGGACATCTCTGGAAGATGAGGGCATGATAGTCTCCACCCTGGAATGGGGAGCCTCTGGTGGACTGGAGGACAGCTTGGAGGACCTGACATCCCAATTGGCGTCTGCAGGGTCCAGTCCGGTTCACTTCAGACTGTTGGGGGCTTACCTTCCCCATGGAGAATTTTTAGAGGACGGAGCCAAGACGGAATAAAGTTTACATGCTGTGGAGCGAAGGGAGACAGATTCCTCCCCCCCCCCCCCCCCGGTCTCCGAGAGAGGCTAAGGAATGCATGGCATAGAGATTGCCTGAGTTTAGAGTGTCTAGAAGAATCATCACCAAAAAGAAACAAACAAACATGCATATGTATTCCTTATATGTATATCACCATCACCATAAAGATGCATGCAAGAGATGTACACATCTATAACTACACTAAATACATGCACGCTAAAATCTATTTTGAGGGCTTAAGGCCCTGGCTCTAACAACTTCAACAAACTCATTTTGGGCTGAGAGAGTGTGACTGCCGCACCATCTCTCTGCCCAGTCACTTACTTGCTGCGATAGCGAGGCCCTGCTCTTCCAGCCCCGATAAGGCGATTAAAGCCTGGAGGCTGAGGCGATTGGCTGGTTTAGGTCAGGTGGGGCCAGCGCATGAGCGCATTGGCTGTTCTACTTTTGGGCGCTGCGTCAATTTGGATATCACCGCCCCGGGCTGGGGTATGCTGGGAAAATATGCAAAGTGGGCGCTAAAGCTGGACAAAGGGACATACAGCAGCCCATTAAACCATTTTTGAGGGGAGAAAATTTTGATTCTAGATGACTTGGGGTTCGAGGGTCGGGATGAGCAAATCGGGATTTTGGATCCTCCTAACTTAGGAGGTAGTGCGAATTAGTGAGGCCAGTTGTGTGCCTTGGGGTGCATTGCTCCGTCGGAGCCCTCGTAAGAGGGCAACCGACATGCTGATTAAGTTCGGCATCCTTGGTGGTGCGACAGTGTGCAATGCCAAGGGCGTTTCCTGCTGGCCCTCCCAGGTGAGCCATCTCATGAGATGTCCCACCGGGTGTGCCGACCCGCCCCAGCATTACCCTGTCACAGTAGCCCACCTCCAAGGATGCTGAACTAGCTCAGCCTGCCCACACAAGAAAAGGGGTGGGGGAGAATTCCCCCACTCCACATACTGGTCAAAGGAAAGATTTAGAATTAAAAAAAAGGAGCATGTCTCTGTTTCTCCCTTGTTATCTCTAGTGAATCGACCTGGTCCAGGCGGCTGGGCCGGTCGTATGCAAATTTGGGGGGTTGTGCTGACATGCCTCTGGTGCCGGCTATTGGTCGCGTGCTGGGTAGTATGCAGATCCAGCGGCCGCAAGTCGACTCACTCTCATATGAAGGGCAGTTCGTGAAAATGAGGCCCTCTTCTGCTGAGAGGTTAACTCCATAGCGCTCTGGTTACCGGAGCTGTGCTGAGGCAGAAAGCAGTCTTCCTTGGCACTGATGCCAGATGTCACTAGGGTGGTCCCTCCTTGCCAGCTGACCTGATTTAGCGAGCCGGCAAAACAGCCCTGTGGCACCCCCAAGGATGACAACTTTCTACCTCACTCCAAAAGGTGGGGGGGGAACCCCCCTGCCTTGCTGAATGGTTAAAAGGAGACTGAAGCGGTGAGGGGGAGCAGCTTGGCTGCCAGTTTAGTAAATGGACTGCTGGTGTGGCCTGGTGGCCTGTGAGGGAAGATCTAGTTCTTCCCGGAGGGCTCTAAGTTCAGCCATCTGCCTCCGCACTATCTCCAAGCCTGACCAATTATTTTGGGCACCTTAAGGGTAAATAAACATTCCTTGAAAGAAAACAATGAAAATAAACAAGAGCAGTCCAGGAGGACTAACTTTGGCACAACTTCTAACCATTGGGCATGCTGATCAGCAGAATGAAAAAGGCAGAAGAAAAACAACAACAGTACTTAACACCATTGTAAAGTAATGTGCCTGGAAATAAAATTCAAAACAAAAGAAAGTCACACCAGCAGGTGACTTTAGCCACTAGGCCTACTGGTAACAACAACACATGTAAAAAGGCTTATGAATCAAAAGGCTACACTCTGATAGCCAAAAGGTGAAATGCAAAACAAGAGAGTAGCACTGAAATGCATAGGGCCAATAGCAAAAATAAAACAAAAACAAGAAAAATGAGATGCCAGAGCTATTTTTTGGGCTGAGAGAGTGTGGCTTTCACTCTGTCTCAAAGTCACAAGAGGGAAGAAATGAACACAAAACAACACACACAAAATAAGTCTCCGCTGGAAATGGATGGAGCGTGGAGCAGGGTGCTAGGAAGCACAACATAAAAACACATGAAACAAAAAGTTCTGAGAGCATGGCCATGTGGAAGAAGACTATTTGGTCTCTCCAGCTTCTGGGCATAAGCCAAGAAAACTGGGTATATTTGCAGCATGATCCTAGTCTCTGAGCATATGCAGAGAGCAAAGCAAAAACCTGCAGGAGGCACTGTGGAGAGGAAGATAACTCCTGAGCATGTTTAGAATACAGCAACTGGGGGAAGACAGGATCTAAAACACATTGCATCACTTAGTACAGAAGGGAGAAGGCAATGGAAAGAAAAATTACTTGCCAACTGCCTGGGGTCATGCCAAGCAATTTGAACTGGAAAAGTCAGAGGGCACTGTGGACAAACTGAATTTGTATAGCCTCTGAGCATGTAAAGAGAGCAAACAAACAGAAACAGGAAACTACAGCTTAAACCTCATGCAGCTCCAAGCACATGGCGACAGGCTGAGCAGAGAGAACTGCTGGATCTAGACCATGTGTCTCCTCGAGAACTGAGAGGGGCACAACATAACAGACACAACAATACCCAAAAGACAAAATTCTAACAGCGCAAACCAACACTAAAGACAAGACAAAAGGGAACTCGTGGTTTTAGTCTGACTAGTCAAGAGCTTGTGTTCAGAGGTGGGAAAGAAAGGACTAGCCTCTGAGCTCGAGCAGAGTGCAAACTGCTATACTGTCTGAAACCACAAAACACATAAAACAACAATCTTGACTACACAAAATTATGCCAAGAAACTCAAAAAAGAGACCTTTAAACTAACAAATACAAGGGGGAATGGACTTGAAACCACACCCACAGTGAATTTTAAAACTCCAAATTACTTTCATGGAAACAGGGGCGCCACAAACAATTTGAGTCTGCAGCTTTGAACTATGGGTTCGGTATGGCATCTGAGCACATGCAGAGTGCCAAAAGCAAATAGTGAGGCACATCTCAGTTTCTGTCTTGCAAAGCAGCAGAAAGAGGAGGGGAGTGTCTTCCCTCCCATGCTTCCTTGCTACATTTTTCATGTTTCTCTACTCAGTTTAGAAACTGTTGCTGAATCTTTCTTTCCACTTGCCCCATGGGCACAGAGGAAAAGCAGAACACAAAAACACAAATGGGAACTGCTGAATGGAGGCACAACAATGATGGGGAGCAATCAGTCTCTCCTCATTTTTAAACAGCCAATTTCTCAATATAGGAGGATGAAGGAATGTAGGACCTCACCTTGTGTTCCCATCCTCTCATCCCTGTAACTTTAAAATTACACCAAGGTGAAACAAGGACAATTTGCCATAATCAGGATGATGGGCTTTGCAATTTCCTTGCCCATGATCCATTTTTCTTGGCTTTTAATAGCCAAGTCTTCCATGAGGTGGCAGTTCTATGCAAACCAGACTTAGGAGAGGGGAAAAGAGAAGTTCCTGTTTTCTACTCTCACACAATTCTATGCACATGCTTAAAATATCTTCAGGGTTTTATGTCTTTCTAAAGGGCAGTCTCTAAGATTCCTTTACGAATGCTACCTTCTGGGTCTGAGGCTGAGACAGTGTCGCTCACCTCTTGGTCCAGGGGCTGGGCTGTGACTGAGGCAATGTTATTTGTTCTAGGAACACATCTCCCACTGCCTTTCCAATGTAAACCTCGGGGATGGGATGAATGACCTCTAGGGTTCCCTTTCTGTGGCATGCCTGACTGGGAAGGTTTGCAATGCTTGGGGTTTTCTGGCTGAATCCATGCCACGTTTCCTGGGGTTTTTACCCTCTTGGCCCCTTGGTGCTCATATGGAGCGTGACCATTATCCTCTTGCTTGCGGACAGTAGTCCGAACTGCAGCAGGGGTGTTTCTAGGAGGAAGGAAGACATTCTCCCTTCGATGTGGGTTATGAAGGTTTACCTTTCTGAGGTTTGTGGGGCTGTTGCTGGTTTCTGGCCCTTGAGGCTGAGGGGAAGGGACCCTCTCAAGAGTCTCTGGGAGCTGTTGTCTCTTAGGGAGACTGGGGCCCTTGGAAGTCTCCATTTCCCTTTGAGTGGGGCTTCTTCGTGGGAAACTCTCCCTATTCTTCTTTTTATTCTCCCTTCTTATGGCCTGAGCTTTTTCTTTCCTTTTTGCTACCTTTAAGCGGAACTCACGTGAAAGACACTTTAACTTTCCTAAACAAGTGTCCAGCCCCTCATATGATGTTGTTTCTAAGCGGTCCAAAACCTCCTTGCTTTTGGGATGAAGTCCATTATATAGCTCACTGATAAAATCCATCTTCCTTTCCCCAGAGGGAAAACCTATCTTAGCCAGCAACTTCTTTCTGGCAAGGTATGCCTCTGGATCCTCATTTGTTCTTTGTTCTTGTTCATAATATAGATCCCAAGCCTGTTTTCCTGGCCACAAGAGGCTCAAAATGTGGCTCATCCAAGGGTATCTTCCTATGGACAGAAGATCCCAACACATCACTGTTTCCTCTAGTTTATTTCTATCTAAAGGAGACATACAGAATCTGGCGATCTGGGTCAAATGGAAGCCATTAACTGATGGTGGCAGACTATTTGCAGCTCGCAACATCCAAACGATGGAAGTTTCCTGATTCAAGGGACCTAACATTTCTGCCATTGCACGAACTTCTGAGATGGGAAAAGGGGCTAGTTCTTGTTTGCATGATTCTTCCAATTTTTGGATTCTGTTTAAAGCATCCTTAAGGGAGGCTGCCAGATGGGAATTCTCTGCCTTGAGGTGGTTGATTTGGGCTGCCAGCTCTCTTTCCATTTTAGTAGGGGGGCCCTTGGAATCTTGGGAACTTTCTGAGCAGGGAACTGGGACCTGGCTGTCCTTTTCTTTGGAGGTTTGTCCTCCAAGTCTGTTGCAACACTTAAAGGCTTCTATGTGATGGGCTCTGGGTTTAGACCCAATGTCAGCCCGAGTTGGTGGGAACCTTAAAAGGTTTTTCCACTGGGGAGCTTGGGTTAAAACCACTTGCTCCAAATTAAAGCGACCAAGACCCTTTAAGGAGCTTCTTGGTCTTTTCTTCCCTTCTCTGCTGAGGGAGAAGTTCAAAGCCAGGCAACCTCTAGGGTTCTGACTTTTAGGGTTTTTCCTCTATACTACCCTCCAAAAATTACTGTTGGAGAGCAGAGCCAAATTTCCAGGGAGAAAGCTAAGCCCTGATCTTTGGAGGGAAATTGGCTATTCTCTCCCTCCGCTTGCTTCCAATCCTTCAAAACACAGAGGTGACAGGCTGGGGTTAAAACCTGCAGCCAGATGGGGTGTTCCTTAAAAGGCACACAAGAAAAGAAGGCTCTGGGTTTTAAACCCACTGAGCTGGATGGGCTGAGACCTTAAGAGGTATACCCATAGGGGAAGCTAGGAGTTAAAACCCTCTGGCTTCAAACAGAACATGCCAAGACCTTAAGGGTTCCTTGGCTCTTCTGCCTTGATGCACCTTTCTGCGGCTAGCTGTGCTTCTTCCATGTCAATTCCTGCTCTAGGAGGGATCTTTTTCTCTCCCAGCGGGTATAGGAAACCTTTCCTTATGGTCTCCCACGGACTCCTACCCGTGAACCTGTTCTCTGCCTCTGCACAGAGCTATGGTTCCGTGTGCCTTTCTGGGGCACCCACAGAACCTTTTCTAACCCCTGGGAATCTTTGTGATTCCCCTGGATTCCTATCCTGGTCGGCTCCAAATCCTTGCGGAGAGCCTATCCTGGTCGGCTCCAAATCCTTGCGGAGAGCCTATCCTGGTCGGCTCCAAATCCTTACGGAGAGCCTATCCTGGTCGGCTCCAAATCCTTACGGAGAGCCTATCCTGATCGTTGTTATCCTGGTCGGCTCCAAATCCTTACGGAGAGCCTATCAAACTCTGGGTCAGGGCTACCACCCAATTCACGCGAGGGTCCTGCGCTACGGCCGTGAGCGTCTTACAAGTTGTCCTCCGCTTAGACCCAGCAAAAGTCGGTGAAGGGCACTACTTCACTTTCACTAGGGAGTTTGAAGTACTGCTGCGCCACTCAGTGCAGCCCGTCCAGCAATACTCAAACGGGGGCCCCTAGCTAGACTCCTGCCTGAGTTTTCCTATCCTGGTTGGCTCCAAATCCTTACGGAGAGCCTATCCTTTTTCCTCCCTTGCGCAAGGATTTACAGCCTCCGGTCAGGGACGTCTACTGCCTTCGCCTACCTCACTCGTCCAAGGGGGATTACCTGTATGACCAAGAGCACCCCTGTTGGAGCTGCTCCCACCCTTGCGCCTTGGCTTCAGGTCAAGGACCCTCTCCTTACCCTAGCCCGCCCGTCCAAGGGGGATTTTTAGCTGTGGGGGAGTTTGTGTGTGGACACGGGGGGCGGTTTATGAAACCTGGGCAGAACCTATTCCTGCACTCCCACCCGCCAGAAAATAACAAAAAGGGCGTCGGGAAAGACCTACTCCGACTTCACGCCCAAGGGTAGCCGTACGTTCCCCTCCGGATTGCTCGCGCCTAGCCGGCTGAAGAGCGTACGACCAAAGACAGAAAGGGGGATAGCCACCCACGACAGTCCTTTTGCCCTTATGGCCTTTCACACAAGAAACACAATCACACAGCTTCCTATTTATCTCTGTGTCTGCAGCAATTCCTTTTGAATTCCCGTTCTCTCTACGTTCCGAAATCTGCACAGTCCGATTGCGCGGTCGGAGTGTTCAGATTTCGGGGGAGGTACTTGCCCAAGCTTTCTCCACCAATTGTAGCCAAGAGCCTAGTTGGGGAATTTTACTATTAGCTCAAATTGCGAGATGAGTTGGCTACGATACTCTTGCGGGATTTTCTCCCGTTGTGTATACCAAGAGGCCGGGTTTCCAAGGAATTCAGCAGAGACAGGCTTGTCTAATTAATGTCCAATTTATTAAAGAGAAAGACACTCACGCAATACACTTACACACACACACACATACGAGGCTCAGGAAGATCAGTGGTTAGCGTTGGAAATAGGTTTGAGGCTGGACTAATGGTGATGCTTACCCAAAGCGTAAATTCTCCTCGGGGATCCGAATGAGACAGTGATTTCTGGGACAAGTCTGCTCCGCAGCCTGAGTTTGAGCAGCTCTTGTCGGTGTCCAGTTCAGAGATCAGACTGACGTGGAGTATGCAGACCTCCAGACTGGCACACTGAGGGCCCAAAACTAGGGGTTTATATAGGGAAAATATCCCCTCTGGCAAAGGTGTTTAATTCTGGGCTGATTGCTTGTACAATAGGGTCTGATAGACTCGAAGGGATTAATCCTTTGTAATTATCACCTGGAGAGGATGTCTCAAAGCTCTCCGGATTATGAGGAGATGCTCCAGGAGGGCAAACATTACACCTCCAAATTGACTAGATTACAATCTGAGGCGACTCCCTTTGACTATCTGGTGATCGTATTTGTCTGAGAGGATGTGTCCACTATACTCTAATCCTCTTTTTCCTGTTTGACCAGTCTTTTCTGGTCTGGCCAATTTCCAGGCTTGACCAGCAACCAGGGTTCATCTAGGGGTCATATAAATGTATATCATTTATGCCATGATTTTATACAGAGCACTATGGATAACAGAGCAACATGGATAGAGTAGGAAGAGAGCAGATAGTGATTGTATAGGATTTATTTGCTGCAGAGCGGGAGTGAGAATTGTGCAGCCCTAAGATGTTGCCAAAATTCAACTTCTAGAAACCTTAGCCAGTATAGGCAATGTCAAGGGACCATGGAAGCTACAGTCCAGCCAACATCGGGAGGGCTGAACAATTCCCACCCCTGCTGTAGAGGAATCTGTTTGGAAGTGAACCACTCTGAGTGGTTAGAAAACCTAAGGGATTTTCTACTGAAAAATACTTTCAATGTCACTGAAAGAAATCTTACTGAAAGAATTGGACTGGGCTCACAAGTGAAAGATGAGCTAGTAATGGAAGTCCTTCATCTTTCTGAGATCACTACCAAATATCACCCATAGAGAAATTAGAAACTGAGCCAGTTATCTTTCTAAAATATCTAGAAATCAACATAGGTGAAATACTCTTTGAGAATGATAGAGTAAAGGGCAGTGTAGATGATGGCACAATTGCTCATTCCTCATCCTGTACAATTGTATTGTGCTAGGTTCAGCCCAACTTTTCTCGGAAGCTAAAATGGCTTCCTGTCCAAACAGCTGTTTGTGGATTAATCATGGAGTAAAAAGCTTGCACTTGGTGGGAGGTCAGAAAGCCAGGAGCAGGTTCTGGCTGTTCCCCCAGACCAAATACTAATATAAATAGTGGTAGAAGGGAGAAAGTACTGCATGCCATAAGCTGAGATAGTCAGGGGCCGTTCAGACTACCTTTTGAACTGAATTGCAAGCCGGATTAAAACTGAGAAGTTCTCACTGGATTCGGTTTTTACACAAGCAGAACTGGAGCTTGCACAAGAGAGGAGGAGCAAATGCCCCTTGGCCCGGTGTATTTGAAACTGGGGTTTTCCCCGTTTCTTTTAGAAAAAACCGGGGCCAGGCCAATGTGAACTTGGCCCCGGTCATCTTCGGGTCATCCAGGGGGAGGGATCAAGCCAGTGGCAAAAGAGCCAGCGCTGGGCTCCCTTTCCTCCCGGCTTTTTGACAGCATATGCGAATGCATCAGGGGCCAGGCTGAGTGAGGGGGACGTGAAAGGGCTTTGTTTACTGTTGGGGGCTCCCTTTCCTCCTCCTTTTTCTCCCTCTCCTTCTCCTCTTGCCCTTCCCTGGCCCTGCAAGAGTGTGCCACGGAGATGCCTTTCCTCTTCCTCCTCCTCCCTCTCCTTCCTCTGGGGAAGGTTTTCCTTGGGGATATCCCAGTACCTGGCCCTCCTTGCCTTGCACAGGCTGCAGCAAACATCAGTTTCACTTCTGGGATCAGACAGGTGTGTGTGTGCCTCTCTCTCTCATTCTCTCTCTCTAGTGGTGGGGCTCCTCCTTTGGGTGGAAACCCCCCCCCCCCCCAGCAAAGGCCAAGGAAGGACCCTATAGAAGAGGCTTGGGTCCTCCCTCCCCTTGTTGTTCCATCCTCCTCCTGATCCAGAAGCCTCCTTTTGGATCAGGAACTGGAGACAGTAATGCACACTCACAGGATCACAACAAACAAACAACTCCAGCTCCCAGAATTCCAGAGCCCTGAGCCAGAAAAAAAAGTCTGAAACCTGGGCCAGACTGGTTTCTTTCTCTCCAGTCTGGATGCATCCCTGGTTCCCCAGGACTCGAAGGCTCCTCTTCTCTTCCCACCCCCAGCCTTGGACTTTTCCCCAGGGTGTGGGTCCTTGGGGGATGGTGGTGATGATTAGGGCTCCCTCCTTATATTCCCTCCAAGAGCTCTTCAGCTGACAGCCAGAGAAGGAGAGGAGGAGGAGAGAAAGAGAATGTGTGATGTGAAGGAAAGAACAGAGGGGCCAGCAGCAGCAAGAGGAGGAGGAGAAGGTTTTTTTGAAAACCTTCCCCAGAGGAAGGAGAGGGAGGAGGAGGAGGAGGAGGAGGAGGAAAGGCATCTCCGTGGCACACTCTTGCAGGGCCAGGGAAGGGCAAGAGGAGAAGGAGAGGGAGAAAAAGGAGGAGGAAAGGGAGCCCCCAACAGTAAACAAAGCACTTTCACGTCCCCCTCACTCAGCCTGGCCCCTGATGCATTCGCATATGCTGTCAAAAAGCCGGGAGGAAAGGGAGCCCAGCGCTGGCTCTTTTGCTGCTTGATTTTAAAAAAAAAAGAGAGGAAGAATGTTGACAAATGGCAGCATGCCACATCATTTGATTGACAACAAAGAGGCTCCTCCTTCAACTGCTCCTTTTGCAAGTCTGAACTCCAGAGGGGCAAATTACTTCGATGGGGGCAAAGAGTAGTATGAACTTCTTTCCGGAGAGATTCGGTAATGCCATGCACGATCTCATCCAGATCTAACCAGGGCAAATGGGCTAGTCTGAATGGGGCCTCAGATTAGTATGGGGTTCATTTTGGTGAGTGTAGATGCAGAAATCCAGGGTCAGATCTATGCTGTCAGCCTAACATATGCTGCAAACTTGTTGTCAAAATAAAATGAAATCATGCCATCCTTAAGATAAAAATGTGACAAAGAGGCTTTTATTTCTGGGTTGTTATATTTGTATGAGTGATATTTATATAATAGGTAAAATATTTGGTATTGTGGTCTTTGGCTGGATAAATTTGGGTATTGCAAAACACTCTTCCTGTTTGATGGTGGGGCCTTATTTCTTATTTGAATTCAAAATTTCTTTTATTTCAGAATCTCCCCCCCCCCCCAATAATTATGAATGTCCAACAATAAAGGTTTCCATGTGAATATAACTTTGTCTTCACAAGAATATATACAAAGTTTATATTGCCATATACCTCTTCTAATTATTATGTGTGAAGTTTGGCTTTTGTCACTGTCTTCTTTCTGTTGGCCTCTTTGGCAGCATCACTGTTTGTCTTCCATGCTTAATTCTCCTGGGACATCTGATGTGCATTGTAACTACTGGAATGGAGAGTGGAGTCACCAGAAGCAGAGCCAAGTACCTCTAGTTTTCTACCCAACATTCTTCTTGGCAAAGTACAGATATCTGGGGACAGTGTGCACTCCCTCCTGTCATGCCACCTTGACCTCTTCCTAATAAGGAAAAGGATGGGACAGCATGTGGGGGCCAGATCTCACATGAGGATGGCACATATGTGAGAAAGAGTATGTGTGGAGGACAGAACACACATGGGGATGGAGTGCAGACGACAGAGCATGCACCAGAGATGGAGCAGAGAGATGGAGCATGGTGATGCCAATGTAAATGCTTTACAATTAACTAACTTGGAGAATAATGTCTTCCTTGTATACAGAAGAGCTATAACAGTTCTCTCTGTACTAGGAAAAAGGGTATATGAACCTTCCCATATCTTACAGCTAGGGCAAAGAACCTTTTTCAGTCCAAGGACCAAATCAATTTCAGAAAAGTTCTCTGGGGCCACTTTAGCTTAGTGACTAGTACTTTGGAAAGGCATTTCAACCTTTTAGAAAGGAGGGAAAGCTGCACAAAAGCTGGAAACCATCAAAAAATGGTTTTATCAGAATGGGGACACTACAATCTGGAGTGGCCATACGGCAGGGAAAACTCTGGCTCTGATGCCAAACTGAACTACAGGGCCCTATCATCCTGGGCTCCCTATCATCATTATGCTCACTATGAATGGGGCTCTTTAAACAAAGGGTGAGGGAACCCCAATCCAACTATCCATATATGGACTAGGGGTTCCCCCTCCGGTTTAAAGAGCCCTGTGTAGAATGCGCATGAGCTGTCAAATTGTAAAAATAAAATAAAAAATAATAAAATAAATAATAAATAATAAATAAACTTATAAACCTAAATAAATAATAAATAAACCTATATGGTCTGGGGGTTTAATAAATAAATCTATAAACCTAAATAATAAATAAACCTATATGGACTGGAGGTTCCCCCTCTGGTTTAAAGAGCCCCGTGTAGAATGAGCAAGAGCTGTCAAATTGTAAAAATAAAATAAAAATATAAATAAATAAATAAAATTTAAAAATAAATAAAAATAAAAAGTAAATAAGAACAAAACAAAACAAATAATAAATAATAAATAAAATAAATAAAAATTAAAAAATGCAGGAGTGCCGATGAAGCACAGCACTGGATCAAAGCTGGTGGTTGCAGAGAGAGGAGGCATGTTTCGTCCCCTGGCCTTTACCCCTCCCCTGAACTTGACCCTATCATGATTGGAACCAAGTACACATTCGATTGAACCGTTTTTTCCTAAAAGAAACAGTAAATACATCGCTTTTGGAAAAAACGGGTTTAGTGGGGATTTGTGCTGCTTTGGGTGTGCAAGATCCGGATTACCTAGTGAAAAAACTGCCACCAGTATGAACTTCCTGATTTTAATCCAGGTTACAAACCAGTTTATATGGTAGTCTGAATGGCCCCTTGGTTGTTTAAGATATGAAGAAGGATGTGTGGATTCTGGCATCCTTTTCAACTATCAGTTAGGTCCACTACATCTTGGGCAAAGAGTCTGGTTCCAGAGCTTTCAGTCCTGTAAAAAGGGGAATGAAACAGCAGATGTAAGGAAGAGAGTATACAGACTGTGAAATCGATTGCAATGCAGTGCTGCCATCCTTTAGCCATGAGATTAAGTCCTACTGAGCAAAGATTGAATGAAATGCATATGGTGGGATAGGAAAAAAAATCTCAGAATGCACTCCCACCCTCCAAAACCCAGCCCAACAAGGTTTAAAATGATTAGTGGGCGTTGAATGGTATGCTGTTGAATTTCTAAAATAGAAATCCAGATTTGGTGGGGTTGGGGATGGGGGTAAATGAAAGAATTATTTTGGAAAATGGAAAAACCTGCCTGGGTTGCAGGAATACTGAACTGAAGCAATTTGTTTACAATGCAAAATTTGCCTTGCTACTTTTAGAAAATAGAAATAAACCAAGAACTTTCAAACAGAAAACGTATTTTCTATAATGATGACAGCAAAGGACAATTTGAATTTGATCCCAAATGCACACTGAAGCATTCATTATTAGTTTATTTGTCTGACAGTAGCAGCATATTAAAGTTTAACAGTGAGCCAGTTTATAAAGGGAAACTGAGGCACAATTAGGATAAGATTTAATCCTTGTTACCCACCTCGATCCAATATAGGGAGGGACGGGATACAAATAAATATTATTATTACTATTATTATTATTATTATTATTAGATCACATTTGCATAGCAGTACGGGAGGAAAAGAAAAGAAGTGTAAAAACTTCCCAATATAATACAGAAAAAGCATTTCTAAGCCTCCAAAATAGGCTTTTCATACAATCACCCACAAACAACCACTTCCCTCATTATTCAGAAGTAACAGTGAAAATCAATGCAGTACAAAAATTTCACTTACGTGTCTACTCATAAATGAACATGGTCAGGTGCTCAAAATATACCTCTCTTTAGATGAACACCATTGTCCACTCTTACACAGTTGTAACAGTGAGAAGCAATCTGTAACAAAACTCCAGCTTTTTCACATTAACTTTTAAATAAAAGAATGGATTACTTGGGAACAAGGATGGGCAGCAATTTCTGAATATCTAATATACACAATCTCCCTTTGTTGCTGTTCAGTACTATCAAAGTTGCAGTAGAAACATGAAGGAAATAGACTAGCTGGAAATCAGAACTTAGGAAGTCATAGGAAAGCAGGATAAGGCCAATGTAGGCAAGCTACACATTCCAAGCAGGTGAGTTTGAGACCGACCCAAATGCAGTTTGAGATTACAAAACATGACACCAGAAATGCATGCTCTGAACTTCTCATTTTGACATTGCTTTTTCTTGGAACCAAGTATGAGTTGTGCAATGCTTTTCTTTGCACTCCCATCCACACACCCTGCTCTTTCTTTTTTGTGACATGCAAGTAATCTTGCATATATTATATATATTGCTGCTTCAAAATATTTTACAATGACAAGCATTAGGCTAAGGATCGATACTTCTAAAATTATTGTTGTGTTGCTTTTTAGAACTGACGTCCACTTGGTTCCTTAGATGTTATGCTGTTGCCTAGCTGATTGTCAATGGAGTCGCATTTATTCACTCAGAGAGAGGTTTAGCCAAGCCAAGCATATTTTACCTGCTGACTGACCTGATAAACTAGATCTTTTATTCATTTTATGGGATTCCCTTTTTGTTGACATGGTGATGCAGAGCACGCTAAGTAAAATCTAGTGTTATGTTTTGGTTTATTATTGATGGCTCTCAGTTGCATGGATCTTAAATTATTCCATTAGCATTTCTTTCTTTTTTTTCCATTAGCATTTCTTTTTAAGATGCACTAAATTGGAATGAGAATCTTCTTGTGCTCTAGATTGTGAGGCTCTTATTTTAATTTACTCTTCAGAAAACACACCAGACACATGCAGACATACCCCATTAATCTGCCCACAGGGATGGACCATTCATTTACCATCATAACCTCATTACATACAGTCACTTGTACTGTACAAATCCTGCATTGAAAACATCCTGACTCTGCTCTCCCCACTCCCTTGATGCTTCTCCAATCTCCTCAGTGCTGCCTGATATTTACCAGAACCCCCAATCACCCTCACCTGTCAGGCAGTAAGGACAGGGTTTAATTCTTTGCCTTTGTTCATCTTTGTATACTGTTATGCTGGCCTTGTACATATTGTTTTCTTTTACTTCATCTTTTACATTCTTTGTTACATGCTTCTAAGTTTTACCCTAGACTTAGCCATGGGTCATATAAAAAGCCATAATTTTGGCCCCCAAACCTGCCTTTCACATGAGGCCAACTTATAGTTGAGTATATACAGTAAATAAAGAATTGGGTTAAAAGCACAAAGTTTAAAGACAAATTTAACAAGGATAAAAGCACGGCTTTTAGTTTGGGACTCAGTGGCTCAGCAGTTAAGATGCTGACTCTGACAACTGCAAGATCAGCAAGTCAGCAGTTTGAGGCCCAAGTGCCATGTGATGGAGTGAGCTCCCATCACTAGCCCCAGCTTCTGCCCATCTAGAAGTTTGAAAGCATGTACTAGTGCAAGTAGATAAATAGGTACCACTTTGGTGGGAAGATGGCATTCTGTGCAGTCATGCTGGCCACATGATCACAGTCTCATCTTTGAAAACACTGGCTCTTCAGCATAGTAATAGAGATGAGCGCCACCCCCTAGAGTTGGACATGACTTGACAACCTTGTCAAAGGGGAAGCCTTTACTTTTTTAAAAGCACAGCTTACCCCATTGAGAGGCCCTTCTGCCACATGAGTTAAGAGCCAAAGGCTTGGTTAAATGAAAAGGTTTTTGCCTCCTGGTGGAAGGAGAGCTGAGAAGGAGGCAACCAAACCTCCCATAAGAGGGAGTTCCACAGCAGGACAGCAGCCATCGAGAAGGCCCTCTTCCATATTGTTGTCAAACATGCCTGTTACAGAGATGGCACCTCTCCCATATCCTCAACAAGCATGCCCATAAATTGGGACTTGTAGGAAGGTGAAACTTTCCCATATCCTCAACAAAGATCCTCTCCTATATCCTCAACAAACATGCCTATAACAGAGGTGGGACATGTTGGAAGTGCAACAACGCTTAGCACTGAAGAGTCAGAATGCCTCAGAGAGGGCAGTAGCAATAGGGTTAGAAAGTATGAGTGATTCAAAGTGTGAAGTTGAAGGCTTTCATGGCCAGCACCCATAGTTTTTTGTGGGGTTTTTGGGCTATGTCGCCATATTCTAGAAGAGTTTATTCCTGACATTTCGCTCTTTGGGACATAAAAGAGAGTATGAATGCCCCCTAAACTATTGGTGTCTTTCCTCTTTAATCCGGATCTCTAACTGCTGCACACATTCCATATCAGGACAAAAAGGAAATATAAGATTTAAAATTTAGGCAGACTCATACAGTCATTCTACTGTTATTACAAAAGTACAAAACAATAACTAGAAATATAGAAAGAGTTGATAATTCAAACACATAATCTCATCCACAGACTACAGATCATGTCACAACAGGGTATTTTAAAAATGGTTTTCCCTGTCCCAGATTGTTCTTACCAAGAAGTTTAAAAATGTTTCCCTGTTTACTGATAAGGCATACTAATGAAATTTAAATTTGCATGCATTTCTATTACTTTATCTTAACCTAGCATAAAGAAAAATTAAAAATCCAAGGTAGTAAAATAGGGTAGGCCTGTCTTCCAAAATGATTGGCTGCATTGTGAAAACAATTTAAAACTTCATACTTCATCAAACTCATTTCAAACATTGTTATCGAACAAGTAAACTGTTGGGTTCATTTGGTCTGGCTTAGAGAAAGGAACTTTGTTTTGAATTGGCTGCTTAATTGTACAGTAAGCTTGCCAAGGAAAATATTTGTGCTGCATCGTGCTGAGTCAACATATGGTACAGAATAAACAACATGCTCATTTGTTTGGTGTGATGGTTTGTGTCATGGAGTTGCTACGAAAGCATGATTGTGCCTGAAACACTGCTGCCTGTCCTCCTGCAAACTCCCAAGAGCATGTTTATAGTGTTGTGTTTATGATAGCACATAGATAATGGCTCTGTCACAGATTTATGGCAATGTTTTTGTTTTGTTTTGAATTCCATGTGTAGCTGAAGAACTTAATCTGTAGATAAGTGACACTGACACCCCTATTATATTTAGTCTTATGGTTTACCTTCCTTTATGTTAGGGATTAGGATGAGTAATGTAGGAGAACTACAACTTCCCTACCTTTCTAGTGCATTTCCCAGACGCATATGGCTATCCCCTATTAGTGAAAGCATGCTGGGTTGGCTAGACCTTGATCTGGTCCAATGCGACTCTTGTGATTATGGGCCAGGCTAAATGTTATTTTTTACACAGGGGTTCAGTCTCTTTATAGTGAGTTAATGACTTGCAGCTGTATTTTTTCATAAAATTCGGGGCTTATCGAGAAAGGAAGAAAGTCACTGGAAGAATCTAGAATTTCCAGTTCTTTTTGTTTTGATTTTATGAAGAAAAAATAATGGCCACAGAGGAACTACACAGATTCAGCTTGGACAATTATTTATTTATTTATTTATTTAGCACTGTAAATTTACACAGTTGCTGTACATACAATCTTATATTTAGACGGTTTCCTGCCCTCAGGCTTACAATCTAAAAGAGACAACACAAAAAGAGAAGGGAAAGGTGGTGGGAAAGGGGATGAGGTCCAGTGGTTCTTCTCTCCCTCTGATGCCTGGACCAAGGCAGATGGACTGGAGGGAGGGCTCGGCTTCTTAATATATAATTAAAACTAGGCATCCTGGGATAGACAGCACAATCCTGGGAATGCTTCCCTAAACAATATAGTCTTTAACTCAATTTTGAAACTGGTTAGAGAAGTGATGAGGTTCACATGTGGGGGAAGAAGGTTCCAGGAGTGAGGGGCAGCAAGTGAGAAAGGACAAATCTGGGACAGGGCAGTGGAAATCCTAGGCTGGGACAGGAGACCATGACTACCGGAACGGAGGGTATGAGAAGGAGTGTGAGGAGAAAGAAGTTCAGACAAGTAAGGAGGGGCCAGGCCGTGGAGGGCTTTGAAAGTCAACAACAAGAGCTTGTACTGGATGTGGAAGGGGAAGGGGAGATTTTCACATGAGGAAAAGTGACACGAGCATAGTGGGATGCTCCCATCACTATCATGCAATTGTGCAAAGATTTTCAGATTATGTCACATGAAATCACAATAATTGCATCATTATCCCATGAATAAAGAGGAATTCTAGGCCTGCTTTTTGTTCACAGGAGAGTCCCGTGAATAAAAAGTAATGCTAGAATTCCTCTTTATTCATGGGATAATAACACAATAATCGCAGTGTCATTGTCTGAAAATCTTTGTGCAATTGTACGATAATGACAGGAGCATCCTACTATGTTCCCATCACTTTTCCCCATGTGAAAATCTCCAGTGAAGATATCAAAATAGTTAAAGAGTTCCCATACCATGCTTGGATCAAGCAATCAGAATGGAGACTGCAGTCAAGAAAAAAGAAGAAGGCTTGGAATAGGAGGGGCAGCTATGAAAGAACTAGACAAAATCTTAAAGTGTAAACATATACAGTAGAGCACTAAAGTTAGAATCATACAAGCTGTTACATATATTCTACTTTACCTTGCATAGATGTGAGAGTTGGACAGGAAAGAAAGCAGGTAAGAGGAAAATCAATTCATTTGACATGTGGTTCTGGAAAAGAGTGCTGAGAATACCATGAACAGCCAAAAAGACAAATAAGTGGGTTCTTGAGCAGATGAAGCCAGAAATTTCCCTGGAAGCTGGTCAAATTAAGGCTGCCTTACTTTGGCCACATCATGAGAAGGCATGACTCAACAGAAAAGGCAATAATGCTAGGAAAGGTGGAAGGCTGTAGAAAAAGAGGAAGACCACATGTCAGATAGATAGAGTTGATTAGGAAGATCACAGGCATGAATCAACAAGACTTAAGCAGAGCAGCGAAGGATATTTGGGCTTGGAGATGTCTCATCCACCATGAATCAGGAATGAATCGAAGAGAGTTTTTTTTTAAAAAAATCAATGTTTTATATCTAAACACTTTTTAAAAAATATTCTGGTTTTTCCTCACGCCCCTCCTTTGTGTTCTTCCTCCCGACCCTCCCACTGATCATGTGTCACATTTAGATTCAGGCAATATTTCTGAAACCAACTTTCACCAATTTCCACTTTGCCCTTTGGAATTATCATTTAGGCATTATAGTCAAAGTGGCAAAATACTTCAGCAGTTGTACACTAGTTAAGCATTAGGATCATTTTCTTTTATTGTTAGCATTCCTCTTTCCTTTGATCTCTGTTGAATCTCTGTGTTTCTTGGTTGTGGCCATCTTCACTAGTTCCAAACAGACAGCCATGGAGAGGTAAATTTCATTTCAGGAAATAGTGGGGTAATTTAACCTGCCAGGATTTCCCTGAGAATACTTCAGGTTGAAGAAAACATCATGTAGATCTCCAAAATAAAACTTGTTTGTACAGGAACAAAACTTAGGACTTTCAGGGAGATTTTTCTTGACTGGAGAGGCACATAGGCCTGATCTAGATTGGCAAAAAGAAGTGTGTTCATGGCTGCATGAAAGTCTAGCCTTTAGATGAGAAAAAGGGAAAGTGTGCCATGAAAACGCTTTTTTTGCATTTTAGGGGAGAAGAAGTGCCTTTAAAAAGGTGCTGGTTTTCCCAGCTTCTTTTTTAAAAACTGCGGAACAGCGCAGCTCCATCTAAAGGTTGCGGTGCAGCTGTTAAGCATTAAGGAAAAGGCAACTTCATGTCACACTTTCCTGCCAATCTAGAAAGCCCCATAGTTAAAGTCACCATGCTGTACATTTTTCTTCCTTCTCAGTGGTGTTACCCACAAAAGTGGGGGCTTGAGAAACCCCACTGGCAATGACAGTGTATCTTTGCAAAAGTATTGGAGAATTTTGCTTAGCTCAAAGAAGCTTGCAAAAGGGTGGGTTACACTGTTACTTTTCAAGCCAATTTATACCAAGAAAAACTACCAAAGAATGTCAGTTTAATACAACTTCAGTTTTTTATTAGGACATTTATAAGATAGTAAGGACACACGACTTACAGACTCACTCCCAAGGCTACAGGAAGAGAGTTTGGAAAATTTGGATATAGATAATGAAAGGGTTAATATGAAAATAATTATTGGTCTAGCAGCGAGCTGTTCATAGAAAAGCACCGCCTGCCGCTTCAAGCAAGGGGACAACAATAAAGATCAACCTTGAAGAAAAATGTGAAAGGGGGAGAAAGCCTTCAGCTAGCAGCCAGGTTGCCCAGGAAAAAGTTGACTTAAAACAAAACTGTAGACTCAGATTAGGAAAAGGAAAAGAGGAGGACAGAGAGATAAGATGGGAAATGCTGTTCCTGGAGAAATCACCCAGAAAGTTAACTTTGGGAGGGAAAAAATGATGGAAACTCAGCAATAGCTGAAGAAACATGTCCACAACAAAGTGAACAAAGGAGATTATTGAACAGGAAATCTGTGCGGGGATAGACGCAGGTTGTAACCTTGTGGAACAGGTCTTATTGCATTGCCTGGTGCCTGGGCAGTAGGCAGCCCATATCCAACCTGGGCTACTCCTTTTAATGAACATAATTTTCCCATTCCTGAAAAGCTTCTGGAAAAGTCCAGGTTAGATATGGGCTGCCTACTGCCTGAGCTGTGCAATAAGATCCGTTCCAGACGGTTACAACCCAAGTCTTTCATGGAGCGGATTTCCTGTGCGATAAACTCCAAAGGCATCTCAGAATTTAAACTCTGAAATCCTGCTTCAAAGCATGTCACAAAGGGGTTAAAAAAGTTTCGGTGGTATCCTAGGAACGGATGCAAACTGACAGCATTTTAGCACCAAGGTGTTAAGGAATTGAAAAAATCTGAAACAACTTCCTTTAATTTCTTTGATTTGGAATTGGAAGGGGGAAATGGAAGAGAATTTCAAAGGGTTCTTCTGTCTCTGACAAATGCTCTCCTTACTTGTCCTCCTTCCCCTTCCCATAGTAAATGCAAAATAAGCTGGTAGGAGCAACGTGTCATCTTATGCATTACCATGGCATTTGTCCCTTTATTCTTCTCTTAGCTGACATGTCCTAGGTCAAGAAAGCCCAACAGTTCGTGCCTTTTAGCTTCCTTGGGTCTTTGTGAGCTCAAAAAACACCTGTCAGGTAATCCTGACATCCAGTCATGTTCCCCACTAGATATGAATTATGATATATATATATATCTTCAACATGAGGGTTTGTTGTGACGCATAATAATGGACAATTCTTGAAGAAAGTGCAAGATAGATAAAGACAGAGAGATTCCATGTCATAACTGAGTATGTAAATTAGATTTGTGAAGGAAAAAATAACTGAGACAGAGGAGGAGACTTGGAAATGCCCCTCCCCTCCTTTCTTTGGGCTAGAATTTCCTATGGCTGGAAGATTCTGGGAGCTATAGTCCAAAATGGGAATGCTTCCATACTCTGAACAGAAACATGAGGCTCCAGTCCAAGAGAACTGTCCAAAACTTTGGCTCAGAAAGATTACTAATCTTCATTGTCATGTGTCATGGCATTCCTGTTTGTGTCTAGAAGTATTTTGTCCAGGGGCCCAGCTATGATCCAAGACCATTAGTCAATTTAATTGCCGCGAGGGTTATAAGTAGATGCAAAGATTCCATGCTATTCCATAGTTCTGTAGGCTTCTAACCTAGGGTCAAGTGCATTTGGCATTTCCTTCAACAGACTGTCACATGTTTGGATGTTAAGAACTTCCCGTTCCCCTGGTGTTCTTTTCTTGGAGACATGCTGTATCATCCTGCTAATTATCCACAGGATACTGAAGTCTTCCAAGTCCTCTTCACTGTAACCCAACTCTGCCTGCCGTGTTCCCTGGCATCTCGTATCGTAAACTAAATCCAACTCCAATTTAAAGCTGGTAAATTTAGCTGTCAGTGATATCACTGCCAAGGAGGGTGAATGACGCTCTTTTCATTCACATATTCCCACTGGCTTTGCATGGTATACTCCTGTTCTTTCACCACATTGCTTGTTTATCAAAGATGTTGCTCTCCCACATCCAAGGTTCATGAAAATTCAACATGTGCTGTGACAGGCAGAAATATCTTTGCAAGTCCATTTGCATCCAGTCTGTAAAAAAGGTGAGCTCTCCATTGGCCACTAAATAAATGTAGGAGGCTTTATAGGAGATAAATTTGACATATTTCAACTGTTTTCATTTGATTTATTCCACAAATGTAAAATTGTCGGTCATGGCTATCTTTTGGCAGAGCACTGGAACAGTGTGTGCACATTTTCTGTGAGCGAAAAGCTACACTGTTTACGCAGGCATTTATTCCCAGGGCAGTAATTAGTGTCACGCACGCACTCTCTCTTTTTAATGGTTATTGGAACAGTTTAATCCTTTGTTGTGTTTAAATGGCTTGATATTGCTTTTTATTTTGTTGTTGATGTGTGCCTTCAAGTCATTTCCAATGTATGGTGACCGTAAGGTGAGCCTATCATGTGGTTTTCTTGGCAAGTTTCTTCAGAAGGGGTTTGAGACTAAGAGAATCTGACTTGCCCAAGGTCACTCAGTGGCGGAGTTAGGATTTGAACCCTGGTCTCCAAACCACTTCAGTCAATTATGTTTTTTCTTTCTAAATATGTACTTACTCACCTATTATAGTAAATTTAATTATGTGTATTGGGTTATTGACTTTTTGGCATAATAAACTTCTCAGAACTTAGGAAGTGCATCTAAGGTGGATTGATATCCATGAAAGCTCATGCTAAAATAAGTCAGCTAAACACTGCCCCTTTTAGCCCCAGATCGTTCCTGCAACAACCACATGCCGTAGCAACGATCCACTCCCTCTCGGGAGCAAAAAGAAGCTGTTCTAAGCAGCTTCCTGGAAGGGGCGTCATAGTGGCACTCATGCGCCATGATGATGCTCCTTCTGTGGAGTGCTGTTTGGGCACTGTGCTGCCCGTGCATCATAATGACGCACCCCATGTGGACGGGCACATGCCATAATGGCATATGTGCGGCAGAACTAGGGCTTTGAGCGTGTAAATGCTCAGCCCTAGTTCAGCCTTAGCACGCAGTCAGACTGGCACAAAGTGCTGGTCTGTACTGCCCGTCAGTTAGTTTAATCGTGTCTAAACACATCCCAAGAACTTTAGTTAAAGTGACTTTAGTTTGTGAAAGTAAGGATCAGTTAATATGAATTCTACTAGAGATTCTGAAAACTGTGGTTGAAACACAGTGTAAAGATAAGAGGCAACAATGAACACTGCATTTAAAAAATAACATTATTTAATGTTGCAGTAGGAGAAATGCAGCACATAATAAGAAAAGAGATAGTACAGGAATACCTGGTTAACCTAAATGAATTCAAATCTCCAGGGTCAGATAAACAACATCCAAGGGTATTAAAAGAATTGGTAGAGGTAATCTCAGAGCCACTGTCAATAATCTTTGACAACTCCTGGAGAACAAGAGAAGACTAAAGGAGGGCAAACATTGTTCCCATCTTCAAAAAGGGGGGAAAAGAGGACCCAAACAATTACCAGCCAGTTAGTCTGACATCAATACCAGGAAAGATTCTAGAGCAGATCATTAAACACAGAATCTGTAAGCATTTGGAAAGCAATGCCATAAATACAAAAAGTCAACATGGGTTTCAGAAAAGCAAGTCATGCCAGACTAATCTGATCTTCTTTTTGATAAAATTACCAAGTTTGTAGACAAAAGGAATGCTGTATAGCATATCTTGATTTCAGTAAGACCTTTGACAAGGTCCCCCATGGTGTTCTTGCAAACAAGCCTGTAAAATGTGGGCTAGGCAAGTTTACTTATTACATGGATTTGTAATTGGTTGACCAGCCAAACCCAAAGGGTGCTCAACACTGGCTCCTCTTCTTCCAGGAGAGAAGTGACTAGTGGGGTGCCACGGGGTCCTGTCCTGGGCCCAGTGCTTAGGGTGATAGAAAATAAAATTTACAGATATAGGATAGAGAGCACCTGGCTCGACAACAGTACATATGAAAGGGATCTAGAAGTTCTAGTAGATCACAAGTTGAACATGAGTCAACAGTGTGATGCAGCAGCTAAAAAGGCCAATGCAATTCTAGGCTGCATCAATAGAAGTATAGTGTGTAGCTCAAAGGAAGTAACAGTCTCACTCTATTTTGCTTTGGTCAAGCCTCACCTGGAATATTGCATTCAGTTCTGGGTACCACAATTCACAAAGGATGTTGAGAAGCTGGAGTGTTTCCAGACGAGTGCAGCCACAATGGTGAAGGATCTGGAAGCCATGCCCTATGAGCAGAGATTTAGGGAGCTAGGGATGTTTAGCCTGGAGGAAAGAAGGTTAAGAGATAATATAATAGCCCTGTTTAAACATTTGAAGCAATGGATGCAAACTACAAGGAAGGAGCTTCCAGCTCAATATTAGGAAGAATGTCCTGATAGTAAGAGCTGTTTAACAGTGGAACACACTCCCTCTGAGAGAGGTGGAGTCTCCTTCTTTGGAGGTTTTTAAACAGAGGATGGATAGCCATCTGTCAGGGGCAGTTCGATTGTATATGCCTGCATGGCAGGGGGTTTGACTTGGGAAGAAGAAGAAGAAGATTTATTTATATTTTCTGCCTCTCCCTGCAGACCTAGGTGGGATTACAGCATAAAAAATTACAAAAACACAATAAAAAGTTACATTAACCCCTAAACCCTCCCACCATTAAAATTAATAAAAATTCAACAATTAAAATAATTACATCAGTAACTTGATCTACAATAATCAAAATGGAATGAACCGTTAAGACAGATGGGCTATCCTTCTTCGGGAGGTCAGTCTGGGAAGGCCTACATAATATGCTTATATATGTATGCTCACATGTTCACATTATGTCTTCAATAAGCTTGAAATAACCTATTTATTCTGCTCTTCTGATGTCCAAGAAAATTTCTGTAGATTGTCCTATAGAACATTTACAGATAATTTAGTATCTATGTTCACATAGGTAAGAAGCTTCATTTATATACTGCTTTATACTGAACTAGCAGTGTTTAAACGGTTTACAACTGCAAGCTAATTGCCCCCCACAAGCTGGGTACTCATTTTAGCGACCTCGAAAGGATGCAAGCCTGAGTCAAGCTTGAGCCCTGGCTAGTATTGAACTCGTAACCTTATGGTTTTGAGTGAGAGGGTGTAGGCATTTAACCACTGTGCCACCAGGGCTCCTGGGTTTGGTAGCTTCACAGTAAAAAGATTACCATCTATTCATCTTCCAGCAAAAGAGTGATGTAAAATATAACATCCATTGTGATAAACAGTTAATTTGCTTCCTAATATTTAGTAAAAATATTTCCATGGAATATGAGAAATCATTACTGGGACACTTCCTGGTTCTATAACGATAAACACAAGGGTAAATCTGGAAAACTGGGAATGGATTCAAGTAGTTGTTACTAGTGTGGGAAATATTCCTCTATTGGCTCAAAGTGAGGAATTTAAGCTACAACCCTACATCTATTTACTTGGGAGTAAGATCCACTTAATTCAATGAACCTTCAAGCTGAGTAGACATTTTTAGAAGTAGACTATTATTCCACTCGTTCCTCTGTTGCGCTTATTACCACCGTGTAACATGACAGACGATAGAGTATAATTCAAAACAAGAACCCAGCAATGTAAAATAAGGTTTATTTATGTCACTTTATGAAACAATTTAAAAAATTTAAAAACATTGAATGGATAGGTATGGGTCCATTTGTTACCAGACTTGCAACTTATATGGCATTTTCGCAGGCAAAACTATGGCAAGGATTGCATCCTTCCTCTGAAATCCTTCTTCCAAAGCCCCTTGATGTCAGATGAAAGACGCTCAGTAACTGAAGATTAGGAATGGGTGTGAATTTCATTTTGTTTTCTTTTTTTGATAAGAGCTTTCCAAAATACATACATTTCATTTTAAATTTGCCAAAAAAAAAAAAAAACAAACTTGTGATTTTTTTTTAAAAAAAATAACTATACGAGATGTTCACCAATCCATCTCTTCTGCATTCTTAAAAGTCTGATCACAAACCCTTGTGTATTCACACAGGAAAGATGTATGGAAGGCTACAATCTTAGTACAGCAACCTAGGAAGCATGCTAGAACATGACAAGATTTAAGGAGCATAACAGTTAACAGTTCATATAGTGCCATTCACCATTATGTTGTGTCAAACAAGGCTTGTTTTGCCCTCTGCAATAATAGCTTAATTCTTCTTCTTTTTTTGGAAAGGAGTGCTACTCAAAGACAATGTAGTTTCACTCTGGTTTGCACTAATAATGCAAAGGCTGGAATGCCGGATAACAAAAGGCCATGTTTTCCTCTCAGTTGTACTAATACCTCCCTACTAGAACTAACTGCAGTGAGGGTGACATGCTGTATACAAAGGAAGACTTTAACAAGAAAAGTGCAATGGAAAAGCTTTTAACTTTGTGAGACATGAGGCTGGTTCAGTGCTTGACTGGTTTTATGGATATCTTGGGTGGGATCTAGTTTTAGGTACTTGCAACTGGATCTTTTCCATAATAGGCCTTCTCCCACCCCAAATATTCTAAACAGAGGCTTGGAGGCCACCCTGATGAATAGCCTGTGGTGGAGGAACAAGAAGGCAAGATCTCAGAAATTCAGGCAATGTATTCGACTCACAAGAAGTGTTTCCATGACAGGTTTGGAGACCCCTCCCTTCCTTCCAAAATAACAGACTACTCAGTTCATCAAACCCCTGACCTGTTATATAGCATGAAAGGGGAATAGAGGGGCTACTGTTGGAGAAGGGGCAAGGAAGTTTGATTTTACCATCCCTATGGCACACATCAAAGTCTGGATTCAAGCCATGGGTTGTCTTCACACCTGCATCTGTCTACATTAAGATAGCATGAAATGAAACATGAAGAAGCAGTTCATGGGCCAGAACAGTAAGTAATGAAGGTCCCTTTAAAGATCATAAAAGGGGAATGTCCAAGGAAAAGGCATGTTATTTCCAAACTATCGCAACCCCACCAAAGGGTTTTCTTGGCAGAATTTGTTCAGAGAGGGTTTACCTTTCCCTTCCTGGGAATCTGAGAGATTCCCAGTGGATTTCTTTGGCCAAGAAGGGATTCAAAACCTGGTCTCATAATCCAGTGCTCAAACCACTATATCACACTGGCTTTCAGTGGTGTTCATATGCTTAATTCAATAGATTTCTTCAAAGGTCTTTTCCTGAATGGAAATACATGGGATATGTTCTGAATAATATATGATCGTAGCCCAAAATTCAGATATCCAGGTGAATTTGGGGAATCACTTATGCAGATTCACCTTAACCACAAATGCTCTGTGTCTGCTAAGCATTAAACATTAAATGTAAGAAAGTTGGAAAAGCTGAGAGAAAATATTTCCTGGATTCTATAGCAGGGATAGGGGACATATCACCTACCAGGTGCTGCCAGATTGCAACCCTCATTACTTTTCACCATTGGTTCTGCTGGCATGTTGTCATTTACCAACTTCTAGAGGAGAGCTGTACAACTGTACAGGATACAGGGCCCGCTTTTCACACCTAAACCCCTGGCTGCTTCCCTTTGTCTAAGTAGAATAAACAAAACCAAACATCACATTCTTATACTCTGCAGCCCTGGTGGCGCAGTGGTTAAATGCCTGTACTGCAGCCACTCACTCAAAACCAGAAGGTGGCGAGTTCAAGACCAGCAAAGGGCTGAAGCTAGACTCAGGCTTGCATCCTTCCGAGGTCGCTAAAATGAGTACCCAGATTGTTGGGGGGCAAATAGCTTACAATTGTAAACCGCTTAGACACTCATTAAGGGTATGAAGCGGTATATAAATGAAGCTGTTTGTTTTGTTTGTTTTCATCTATGTTGACCAATTCTCTCTGTTGTGGGCAGTGTTTGGTAGCTATCCACTAGACCAGTGGATAGCAGCAGTGGCTTTTGACCATTTTGAGGTGATTTAATCTTTATAACATGGGGGAGAGTGTTGTGGGTTTTGGAGGGGTGTTGGGTGATGGGGGATACAGACAAGCTCCTGTGGGTGCAATTTGTCCATATCTGATCTGTATACATTCCAGATCATTAAAAAACTGAAACTTCTGTGTAATTCTGAAAACAGGTAGAAAGATTCCCCCCCCCATGCAAATTGAAACTGGAAGCTTTCAGTGTTATTAACACAAATGGTCTGTCTGACTTCCTTCCATTTCCATTCCAGCCTATCAGATACAGCTGACCTCAAGTCACTCTGGAACAATTCCTTCCATGTTTGGGATTAGAGTTCGCAGGTATTTTGCATGCAGACAGTCTCCCAATTTTCCATTATATTTTAATGATTAAAAAGATATCCAAAAGAAAAGCTGGAAAAAAAAATCCAAAGATCATGATGAGCTGCTTCCTCTTGGAGAAGACCGCATAGGGGTAGAGGCACCACTGTGCTGGCTCAGATCAGAATATGGCAATTATAGAGAGAGATGCAGGTTCCAAATCAACAATTAAAATCTTCCTTTTCTAGACTGGCAGTTTTGTAAACAACCCAGATTTTTGAAGCACCTACTTTTTGTGGTTTGCTGCTTCAATTCATGTTTAATTTTTGGTTCTGTCACTGTCTAAGCTTTTTACAATCAACTTTTTAGTAGTGCCTTTTTATATATTTATTTTATTGTTCATTTTGAATTACTTTGGCAGAACAGAAACCTGGGAAGAAGAAAAAATTAAAATGTGACATTTTGAGGTGTGTGTGTGTGTGTGTGTGTGTGCTTGTTTATCTTTTTAAATGTGGCAGTGACCCTGTCTGATCTGCAGTCTTCAGTCAAGCAAAAGAGCTCACTTGGTTCATTTTCTCTATTGGGAGCCTTGCCTGTGTCACACCTACACAGAGAGATGATCACTCAGGTCCACATCCTCTCTTCCATCCCAACTGATTCATTAAAATAAAACCATGTGATGCTATTTTGAATCAGGCATGGTCAGCTGCCACTGCCCTCTCATACATGCGCTCCAGAATAAGATGAATACTTGCAAAACTTGGCCTATCGGAAGGCTGCTTACTCCAACAAAGGCGCATGAGGTTGTAAAGCTCCAAAGGACAGTTATCGGGGCAAGACAGGATGTTTCCATCCCTCACATAATAAATGACTTCCTCATGAGCCATCCCATAATATGGCTGCATGCCAAAGGCAAAGATCTCCCACAGGACTACACCGTATGCCCAAACGTCAGACTCGGTTGTATAGCGATTGTAGAAGATAGATTCAGGAGGCATCCATCGTATAGGAATGGCATCGTTCTCATTTGCTTTGTAATAGTCTGCTGAATACATGTTTCTGGACAGACCAAAATCTGCAATTTTCACCACCATGTTTTCTCCCACCAAACAGTTCCTGGTGGCCAAGTCCCGGTGAACAAACTTGCGCTCCGAGAGGTAGGCCATTCCAGCTGCCACCTGTTTGGCAATGTACAGCTGGTCAGTGCAAGAGAGGGCAAGCAAGTTAGGGCTGGAGGGTCTGATCCTTATGTCAAGGTTATTGTCACTTAGGCTACAGAGATTGCGTGGTGATCGGTTACGCAAGTATTCATTGAGGTCTCCAAAGGCCATGTATTCAAACAGCAGGCACATGGGCTTTCCAACAGCACACACTCCTGAAATCAAGAATAGCCATTTAATCAGTCCTGGTGAACAAGCAGGGGAAGAGATTTTATATAACAACAACAAAAATTATCTAACATACCACATTACATATGAATTAAATATGTACAGTGCTTCCCATTAACAGGTGATATCCCATGATTAACCATTTAAGTAGTCTATACCATGCTTGCCCAACTGGTATCGAGAAACTGCATTTTCCTAACACTGGAGCTATGGGTTTTGGCCTGTGCCTTTGAGACTGGTATCCCACATTTCCACTGGGAGATACCCTTAAGGGATCTTGGTGTGCAGCCTTCTGCAGGACTTAGTTGAAAGGACACCTTACTTCCTTGGGGTTGGGAGTGGACACATCTCAACAGCCTGTGCCTCAATGTCCTGATATATATTCCCCACACCCTAGGGCAAGGAACCATCAGGGAGACTGGGAAACAAAATATTAGCCAACATTTGGGCTTCCAGATAACAAATATCTGACCTGGTGACGTGGCAAACATGTAACAACAGCTGATACTTTGTTGGTAACCAGGTCCACAGAGCAAATAGCATCTCTGACTGGGCAGAAGAGGGCACACTGTAGGAGGCAGACTAGCTGCATACTGCATGGGTTTACATCCCAGTGTATCAGCACAAATGGGCCCAGTAAATGGAGGCTGGGGCATACCACAATTGTACTACATTTGTTTATGTATAGTACTGAATCATGTAGTGCCATACAAAATTCCACGTAAATTTCAGGAAGAGCATCCTGATGATCAGAGCTTTTTGACAGAATGCCTCAGAGTGCAGTGGAGTCTCCTTCTTTGGAGATTTTTAAACAGAGTTTGGATAGCCACCTGTTGGGGATGCTTTGATTAGTGTTCCTGCTGGACAGGGGTTGAACTCAATGGGCCCTGTGGTCCCCTAATTCTATGAAAATGGGAGAAAGTCTTTCTACATTTACACTCTTATGAACATTTTCAATCACATTTGGTAGCTTAAGATGCATTTTTGCAGATGGCCCCAGCTGTTGCCTCTTCAATTTAAAAAGCAGACAACAGTTCACTTTGTGAAAACATCTGTGTCTGGCTCAAAAGAAAAGTGTGCATGAAAATGGTCCTTAGGTCAAGTGATGCTCAACAGTCCCACATCCCCGTGACATGAAACTGATGAATCTGCTTGGCCTTTCCTAATTTATCCAACATGGTGATAATAAACAAAGGGATCACTCCAACTGAGTGTCCACTTCCCATTTCCTGTTTCTGCTGCTGGCATTTGAGCCTGAGGAAGCCACTTTAAACTCCTTGGTCCCTTAGAGATGCTTCCTTAGTTATATTTCCACTGAAATAGATATTGGGTTTGATTAATTAGTAGTACTATTCATATTCATATAAGGAGATTTACACATACACTGTCTAGCAGCCTATGATATGAGGTGAAAAATTGGAAAAGGCACATCAAATGATGCATTGTGTTACAAAACACCCATAAAGTGGGGAAAACACAGAATGATGACAGTTCTGTGTCTGTTGTAAATGTCAGAGGATTCTGGGTAGGCAGGCAGATATTTTTGAAGCAAGTCCAGCACCAAACCTAGTGATCTACTTCTGACATGGTAGCAGCCTTGAAGTATGCCACCCTAGACAGCTGCCTAGTATTTCTGTAAAGTTTATATTAAAAATAAAGATGCCAACAGTGTTGGATTTGGTACCTAAAAGTTTGACAATGTTAGGATTATCAAATTCTGCCATGAGAGCGGCTTCTCTCTGAAAGTCAGCTTGCATGTCTGCTGAGGCCTCTTCTTTGAGCATCTTCACTGCCACCATTGTGAATGGTTCATAAGGAAGTAGTCCCGGTGCCCTAAGAAAAGAACAGATAGTCAGGTGTTCAAAAGCTGCAAGACTGACTCAAGACCTTTTTCTACCAAGGGCAGGACCACAAATAGTACCCCGGTCATCCCTCTCATTCATATTGCACAAAGCCACCCAAGTTATTTTGGTGCTTGAGGCAGAAGAACCTACAAACATCTCCCATGCCCTGCCAGTGACACTACAATAATAACAAATTAAATCACTATCAATTTGCTGCCCTTGCAGAAACAATGTAAACCTACCAGCCTGATGCAGTCATATCACTCTGCCAAATGAGAGAGTTGGCCCTGGCTCTGCCAATAAGCGATGGCCCCTTATACTAGATTTCTATCATGTGCAATGCTCCTTAATGTCAAAATGTAGTTTTGTGGCTTGCAAAAAGGTGAAAAGTTACTAAGATTTATATGTTAATTCCAAAAAAATATCTAAAGGTAGATTTTGTATTGTTACCAGAAATGTTTCTGTTGAGCATTATGAATAAATAACTGGATAGTAAATAAGGAGCCCTTTTTTCTTCTTTGTTCTCTCCTTCTTCTCTTTTTCGTTTGTTTCCTTATCTTTGATTATTTAATTGTAAATTAGACTGCTCATACTAAAAAAACTAGTAAAATTTATTCTAAAACAGATGTAAATAGGTTTACAAAATCAATATTTAGGGTGTAGAACTTTTGGGAAGGATAGACACTGACAGCCTTCCTCCTTATTGTCCTTCTGTAAGCAGGTGAAGGCCTTTTGCGGGGGCGGGGGGCGGTTTAAGCTCCTTTCAAAGTGTGCTGTACAGTTTTTAGTTTTTGCCTTTTTATGGCTATATTTATATTCTTCCTAATTCTATAAACTGTATAATTATATTTTAACCATAAACATTTTTTGTATGTCTTTATCTATATGCTTTATTTTTCAGTATCTGTTTTAATTCTTGTAAGCTGCCATGATTTCCAGTTTCAGGTAAAGGCAGAGTATCAGTACACAACAATGGCAACATTACTATTTACGTGAACAGTCTCATGGAAAATGAAAACTAGGCTCTGAAAATGAAACTGATGTTATACTGAAGATAGATGGGGAAAGAAGCAAGGCACCATATGCAAACATACCTCAAGCCTGACATAGCCTGGCTACAATAACTGGCTGTTAATAAATCCAGCAAAAACAATGTTTTATATCAGCATGCCAAGATTAAACCATAGTTTCATCTTCAAATGTAAGAAGAAACTGTGACTTAAACAAATAATGAAACAACAGTTAAAAGGAGCAAGAGGAGAAATGGAAGATGAGCAAGGGAGGAACATAAAAGCATGATGTTTATTCTTGGCAGAATAAATCATAGTCAATCATAAGGCAAAACATAGGTACGATATGGCATCATGGGGTTCAGATCAGTTCAAGCTCCACTTAGTAAACTATAAACCACAGCGTATAGTTAGAATGGGCTCTTATATTTATAGTTATAATAAATGAATAAGCTACAGGTTATTTAGCCAAGTTGGCTACATTTGGAGTGGAATTATACTTTCCTTTACAGTTAATAATCCATTATGAGCTTTCTATAGCATTATTCTTACAAATTTAAACTGTTACAACAAAATCATACAAATTCCATAAAAACCAATGTTCTTTATCATAAGGTAATATCACTATATCACATTGGTTCAAAGTATAATTTAATTTTATATTTGTTTTATCATGTATACTTGTCACACACCAGAGGGTTTGTTGCTGTTATTGTTGTGTTTATTGCATTTGAAGTGGACCATAGGCGTTCCTGTGAATATACTGCCATATCCTACTGCTGTTGCCTCTGTGTGTGGCAGTACATAGAAGGAGATAGCTGCCTAGAGAATGGAGTGACCACACACACAGCTAACTCTTTCAGCTGTTCCTTAAATGTCAGGCTGCTTTACTATGCAGTAGCTGGAGGAAGTTCTAGTCTCCAAAGCAAACTTCCAGTTTTCACAGCGTCTGCTCCAGACATATGGCAGTGTGACAGGTGCAGTTGGCTACAGTGAATGTCACATCATTGTCAAATACCAGAGAATGGCAAAATGCCCATCTGAAAGCAAATTTTCCAGGACAGCAACACAGCTGCAGTTCAGGCCCATGTAGCTTTGCAATCAAGGGAAACACAATTTTCCATAAATGTCTCAGCTAAAGTTAAATGCCTTTTTGACCTCTGGCGTTTGGGAAACTGTGAACACGTGCGATGGGCAAGAGGAAGCTCTTTTAATGTGCCTACTATCCATTTTGTCTTTTGCAAAAGGTTCAATGTGTGGCTTTAGACATGCTTGCCACCTGTAAAGGGCGCTTGCACAAAGCAATAAAATCATTGGGAGATTTAGTTATTTTTTAGATCTTTCATTTAACATAGCTTGCTGGGCCATGAGCAAGGAATCGAAATCTGAAATTCAAAACACCGTAATTCTGTAGCCACAAAAGTAAAGTTTTGCAACTGCAACTCAAGTTTAAACTTAGCAGGTTTGGGTCTGAATCTACAACCCAGCTCTGAAATGAACTAGTTTGCACTTGGAATGTAAATACTTACATGGCATGATTTGTTATCTTTCTTCATTTTCCTACATTTTTTAGTAATTATTTCATATACCATGCTCTCTACATCTATCATCTGAGTGATTCCTCCTGATCACAAAATTATACCACTTTAAACACATTTAGATGACCAGCAAGCAAATATGAGGCCATTATCAGTTATGAGGCACAACTCAATGAGCTATGAGAGGTTTACATCATACTGCAGAAATTGGCTTCCTATGCATTATCTTTTTCCTTCTTTTTATTTGAGATCATATATAATTCTCTTCTCTGCTTTTTAAAAAGAATTCAGATCCTTGTAATTCATGGTATTATATGTAACTCCTGAATTAGCCACATGAGCATGTCACATGGATGAATTAAGGAAGTCGAAATTTAAATAACTGCAGAGATTCATTCCCCTGTATTTATTGTTCAGTATAAGTCCCCCCAGCTCCTTCCAGAGGGCAGATGTACTTTGACTTCATACAGTTCTCTTATAATTTGCAGTAGTAACTGATGATTCCCCTGTCAGAGAGGGAGTGTATTAACTTCAGGTGTTAGTCTGGACTTCAAATGAGTTATTCGTGGTGCTGAAACATATCTCCAAAAGAGACTCAGCATCTTCAATGGCTCCTTTAACATTATCTGGAACTCAGAGCAGATTCACTGGCACTGGAACCACTAGCTGCCACAATACAAATGTTATAGCTTGGGGTCTTTAACAACATTATTTGTTCCTGATCCTGATGTGGATTTTTATGACTGCTTGAAGAACATACAATGTCTGTGGGCATAGCAAATAGCTATAAATTTCCCTTTAAAATTATAGCACAAACATGAAGGCAAACCTTCATCTTGACTTTTAAAAAAAAAGACCTACATGTTATAGTTCTACTTCTCCTTAGAAGAAAAAAATTTACAGCGCTTTATAAATAAAATGTAATAATAATAGTAATAATAATAATAATAATAGGAAGATCTGCCACTTTTTTCTTAATTAATTCAACTCAGTATGCCCACTTTATTAATATTCCTTTTTGTAACACTAGGGTTTAAGTTTAAACATCCAGATAACAGCAATACTTCATGGCTATAGTGTATTCACCTTGCTTGGAAAACCCGTCCAAAAGCTCCTTCTCCAATATCTCTCACATATTCAATGTTGTTTCGTGGATACTCCAGACTGAATAATTTTGGATTCAAGAGTAAAGGCATGCGCTGATACATGGGATTTGGATGCAATCTATCCAGTAAGAGCTCAGAAGGAAGCGTTGTCAGAGCCGGTGGCACAGATTCCCTGAAATGAGAGAAAGAATGTGTGGCCTTAATACAAGCACTGTGTCATATCAACAGGTAACATTTTAAAACCCTAACCTGGTAGGATCCTGGTAGGCAGACAGGGGTAAAAAAAACATAGTGATAATAGCACATGATAACCAAATTATAAAGCACAGGGTATCTTCATGAACCACATATGAAATTACTCATATTTGAGAAGTTTATGGTGACACCATATATGTTGGAAGAGTTGGAGTAACTCCTTGCCTGTTGATTATTCAGGAGCACCTGTGCCCCCAAATTTCCACTTGGAGTGACTACGTTTATAAACATTTACACTGGCCTGGATATAAGCTAAAGATGTCAAAGACACATTCCCTTTTTTTTTTAAAGCAACTATGTGACCTGCTTGGGTAACATTGCTATAAATAGTCATTATGAGGTATACAGGGGTAGCCACACCAAATACATTTAAAATATATAGCTCTATTGAAGTCTATTTCTCATAGCAAACCTTTAAATCTTTTTGAGGATATCCCCTCCTCCCTACAGAAGTTTTTGTTACCACTCTCTAGAGGCAAGTCTATACAGGTAAAATGAACCAGTTTTCCCCACCAATGGAGATTATCAGATGTTGGGGGAGGGAGGACAAAGAATGGGATCACTCCCATCCTTATCCCACGGTTACATGAAAGACTTACACACACATCGTGCTTATCCTGTCATTATCCTGTCAATGAAGTGGAATTGTCCTGCTACCTTTGAATAATGGGAACTTCCACTAATACAAAATGACAGGACAATTCCATTTCATGGATGAGATAATGATGGGATAAGCATGATGTTATATGATTGCCTTTTGTGCAATCGTCACAATGACAGTTCATGGATGGGATAATGACTGCATTAACACAATGTCCACTCTACATAGGGCTACCCTTGTGCTTAACCCGGAAGCTCCAACTGGTTCAAAACATGGCAGCCAGGCTGGTTACCAGAACATCTAGGAGAGACCATATAACCCCAGTGCTTAAGTCTCTCCACTGGCTGCCAATTAGTTTTCGGGCACAGTACAAGGTGTTGGTTTTAACCTTTAAAGCCCTACATGGCTTGGGTCCATCCTATCTTAGGGACCACCTTTTCCCATATGAACCCTCCCGCACGCTCTGGTCCTCTGGGAGGAATCTGCTACAGCCCATAAAGACCAGTCTGTCCCAGACCTCCAAGAGGGCCTTCTCTGCTACCACTCCCAGGCTGTGGAATGGCTTGCCAGACGAGATACATCTTATTACGACTCTGGATTACTTTTAAAAAGCTATAAAGATGTATCTTTTCCGACAGGCCCTCCCGGATAATGTTTAACCCTTCCCGGCTCCAAAGGCTTACCTAGAGCCTTCCCAGCTTCTTCCCAGCTTACGAATTTAGGTACTACTACCCAGTTGCCCAAAGAACAATTTGGCAGCAAATCTGGGCCATCCCTACATTAAATTAAATTTTAAAAACTCACCAGTTGCTCCAGATCTTCCAAGAAAATCCAGAGTACTCTGGAGTGATGTCGGGTGGCCGTTTACACAATGTTTCGCTATGCTGATTCTGGTGTGGTTACGTCTCACTGAGATCAATTCTGATGTGGTTAGGTATCCAGATCGATTCTGGAACCTCATTTCTGACCTCGGAGAGAGTGACTTGAACTAGCAGCAGTGGACATTACAGTGGGACCCTGTATAAACAACCATTCAACATCACTCCAGAATGTGCAGGTAATGGGACAAATTTGGGGTAGCTTCAGGGCTAGAATACAATACAGCAGCCTGGAATAAGGGTGACTAAATGGCCTCCTTTTCCAGGACGTGTCCTACATTTCAACCTTCTGTCCTGGAGGAATTCAAAAAGTTCTTCATTTTGAGCATGACTACAAAGCATGAATTTATATTTATATTAGCCTAGCTTTTATTTTGTAATGCCCTACATTTTTCTTGAATGCCCTACATTTGGCAGTGCTTTTTATTCCTTTATGGTTTTGACATCTGGTCACCCTACCTGGAATATTCTGACCAGTACAGACCCACCCTAACAGATGATTTCCTGTTCTATAGTAACAATATTGTTGCAAGTGGCAGCTGGTTCCATAGTGGTAACAACAAGCCCACTACTCACAGTACATTTTCTTATCCTGCCAACATAATTCTTTTTTAATAAACAAATCTATTAATATGCAAAAATATGAAGTACAGTGCAAAAATGCTCTTTAAATCAAAATACAAGCTTAGTATTATGTGATTTTTTTTATGTTTAGAAAGGAAAAAGGGTGTGAAGTAGGTGTGCATGCAACCCCAATGATTTCTCCCTTCTCATATATGGGATACAATTATTTATTCAAACAGAGCTATTAGTGTAATTCTGTACAAGTCTACAGAGAAGTTCCACTGAACTAATTGCAGGTGTATGGGTTTGGGCATAGGACTTCAACCATAGCACATAAATAAATGAATGCCTCTACAGAACTAATCCAAGTAAGTAATTTGTGGAATGAAATGTTACTGACTAATGTTACTAAGGAATTCATCTCTGTGTTAACTGTGCTGCTTAACTAACTCCTCCTGCTAAGTTTTGACTCAATAAATCCTATTTTTATCACATTTCAGAGAATGTGTTCCAGGATAGGCTCTGAAAGTAGTTACTGGAGGAGTCAGAATGCAAAGGCAAGATGCTTTCATATTTTAGTTACGGCTACAAGACAGTTGGCAATCAAAACTGTGAGAAAGGTTGGAAGTCTGTTGAATGCAGGGTTCAGTGCAGAGAACCAGCATTCAGGAGGGCTCCTAATGTGCAGCTTTCTCTGACAAGATCAAAGTTCAAATTTGTTTTATACCTTGGTCACAAAAACCCCCATGTGGGCTCCACTTGATATTTTCAATGCTGGGAATCATAAAGACTCAGACCTCGGTTTGCACCTAATACTCCTTAGTTTGTCCAGAAGTTCACATGATGTATGCTGCCTGTGCAGGTGTACCTCTTGGACATAGGAGCAGAGTCGAAGGCTTTCATGGCCGCATCCATAGTTTTTTGTGGAGCTTTCGGGCTATGTGGCCATGTTCTAGAAGAGTTCCTTTGTGACGTTTCACCAGCATCTGTGGCTGGCATCTTCAGAGAATCTTCTCTGAAGATGCCAGCCAAAGATGCTGGCAAAATGTCACAAAGGAACTCTTCTAGAACACGGCCACATAGCCCAAAAGCTCCACAAAAAACTACACAAATCTTGAGTTTGAAAGAAATCTTTTCACCAGCCTGATGCCTTCTCCATTAGTATTTCTGATTCCTCAACCTCTAGGTCCAGGTCACTCTGTAGGTCACTACCACCAGGCATGGCATTACATTGAAGATGGAAACCTATATATTGTCCATCTATGACATGGCCCTGGATATTCTGCAATCATTGTGAACCAGCATGAATTCATCAACAAGAAGAGACACTCAAAACAATGTAAAGATGCAAATAGGAATTTGGTGACAGTGGTAATCTTTTGTCTCTTTTGAGATGGCCATCCTGACTGAAATAGCAAGTTCTGCTTCACCTCTGCACTATTCGAGATGAACTAGAAATTTAGGTTGGAATGCAGTCCTAAGAACAAATACCACAGTGTATGGCCTACACTAAAGACAGATGATCTTGGAAGCTAAGGAGTGTCAGCCCTGGTTAGCACTTGGATAGAAGACCACCAATGAATACTGGGTACTGTAGGGCATATCTCAGAGGACAGAACTGGCAAATCCACCTCCGAATATCCCTTGCCTAAGAAAACAGTAGGAAATTCATGGAGTCACAATGGGGCAGTACATACTGCCCCAAATAGGCGCCCACTGGGTGCCTGTTTTTCCTCTGGAGGGAAGCCGCAGCGGCCATGCTGGCAGAAAAAGAACATGCAAAAAGGAGGGTCTTTTAAAGCTGCGGCAGCACACCGCCGCAGTGTAATAAGTGCTCCAATGGCTCACTCATAACGTAAGCACTGCGCTTATGTAAAGATGGCGGCACCCATGTAAACAGGGCGCCACCATCTTGATGTCCCCGATACGTGCTAGGATTGTGAGGCATGTGGAAGCCGTGTCCCGAGGCAACCCTAGCACGTGACGGGGGCGCCTTAAAGAGCCGGTCTGTACTGGCCCAATAAGTTGACAGACAACATGAAGGCACATACTCACAGAAACATATCTAGGATTGCACTCTTATTGGAATAAGCCAATCTTTTCAACATCTGTAATTAACGTCATAGCAATCTAATTATGAAGTGGTGGTGGGTAATAGTCTCTAAAATCCATTATAAAATATTGCAGAGTCCATTTTATTCCTTCTATTAAGATTAAGTCAATAGTAAATGTAAACTTCAGTTCAAAGCAAAAATGAAATGTAAGAACTGCTGCATGAATTAAATTTCTTCAAATATGGCTCTGTCCAAGAAAGCCTGGATCTCACCTTGTTTTGTTTTTCCATTGCTTGCGCCTCCGGCAACAAATAAGAGCTGTAATAATGAGAATAAACAGCATTGCAAAGCTGGAGATGATAGCTACAATGACAGTCATGGAGTATGTTGGGGAGAAAGAGGGAGGGTAATGTGGTACAGCAACACTTGGCATTGTTGTTCCTTGTGACAAAGATTCTGAGAAAAGAAACAAATAACAGTGACTGAGATTTTTGAGGCATTCACTGCTCAGGTATTTGTGATATCACTACTACATCAAAGAAAGTAATATGAAGTCACAATGCAAGGAGTGTGAACAAGCAACACTACTGCTGAATGTGGTGTGGAAACAGTACATCAGACTTGGACTAGGAGATTTTAGATTAAGATCCATTCACTGTGGAATATGATATACAAACAGGATATTATTTTCAAACTTATGAATCTGAATAGGAGGTGGAGAAATACATTTACAGGAGAAATAATTGTGAGGGGGAGTACTTAACCCTCCTCTGTTTACCAGATGGCTTGTACAAGTGCTCACCAAGGACTTTTGGATGTGTTTGTAGGCCCCCTCCCTTCACCACCAGGTCTGAAAACTGGTTGAAAGGAACAGATATGGGGAGTATCAAAAAAAAAAAAAAAAAAAAAGCAACTCACTCCTCACCCCCCCCCCACATCAGTTCTCCTGCCATCTGCCCATTCTTGTTCCAGTGCTTCTCTGTCCCTACAAACACTTTACCATATAGATTTGAGATCATGTGATTCCCTATGTGATATTTAGTTCTACCATTGAGTATGAAGTTTACTGGGTGGTCTTTGGACTATTTCTCATTAAAACCTATCTAATGGGATATTGTGAAGATTATAATGGGGAGATATGACTACGTATACTGTCCAGCATCTTTTTTTTGTGGGGGGGGGGGATAGAATAGATATGAAGAAGCTAAACCAGATGGAATGATCTTTTACATCTTGTTTAGTATAAATATATGTTTTTAAAAAGCAACATGCTAAATCTCAATCAACTGGTGTTTCACGTGCATATCCCTTTTTTAACCCATTGAAATAGAAGTAGTACAGGCTAACAGTTATTAAACTCTAACATACAGTAGAATGGCGCAGAGCTATTGTCATTGCATGCTACTCCAGTCTATGATGTGCTTGCAACATCTTTACCCATTTGTATGATTTCCAAGGTACTTAAAATGGAAACATTATCATGATCATGCAGTACGAACAATTCTGAAGCAGTGAATCCACAGGTTACTGAACTAAATGGAGTAGATCAACTGTGTAATAAATATCATGCCAAAATAGCATCTATAAATTGTATGCCACAGTACCTTACCATCTCCACAATGAGGAACATTGCAGTATTCCCATTTTATAGATGCATCCTTTGTGTAACACCATGGTTGTTCATTTATACCTCCTGGATTACGGCAATAGTTTACTGCATTTGAGAGTTCTGGAAAAACCTGAGGGGTTTTTCTGTGTGAATGAGGCACCTGGAGACAAGAATTAATATAAGTTTGCAGAATGAGTCTCCTATTGCAGCACTTCCACAGCTAATGTAGAATGCACAGAATATTTCAATACTCCTGCCCTCCAATAATGTTTCTCTCATTTCAGCCCCTTAATAGACAATCCAGTCCCATTTTCCCTGCTCATTTGACATCAGACAGCTTCCAAGCTAAGGGTCTTAATTTTGAGATCTTAATTTGTTTTCATCTGTAAATAAACCTGAAAACAACAAATGCATAGCTCACTCTTCCCACTGTCAATTGTTTCCTTTCCTACTTGTCTGGAATTGATTCTTAATCACGAGCTTCCAAGTAAACATGGATTTTAACATCTGTTTTCTACTGGTTCCTTCTTCCACTTTGAAATGTGCTTTCTCACCTGTTCATTCCACTTCTGACAAGGAATGCCAGAGGCTGTGACATTGACAGAACCTTGGTAGGTCAACCCATTGCCTTTGTAACAAGTTGCTGAAACAAAACAGCAGAACGACATAGTAAACTCAGAGAACCCATTGCATTTGGTTGCACAAATCACATTTACTCCAGTGACACTGGACCTTATCAGACACTGGAAATTGGAAGTATAATCTACTGGCAATCCGAATGCAATCATGGGGTTTCACGTTATTGCGAATTAAAGTATCTCACGCAATTTCGGGAAAAAGGGAAGTCATTCCGAATGCAATCTTGGGTTTTACGTTATTGCAAATTAAATCATCTCACGCAATTTCGGGCAATGGGGGTTGGTAATTTTTGGGTAATGGGAAGTCATTCTGAATGCAATTGGAATTCACGTAATTTCTCTAGCGAATTCACATGAATTCGAATTGGCTCCAATTGGCTCCATTTGAAATAAAGAGAAATTCCTCCTGTCTGATAAGGTCTACTGAAAGGTTAAAGAGCTTCCCTTCAAATGGGGAGGTCACTCAATGGTGGATGAGGCAAATGGGGAGACTGGCAGTGATAGGCTGGCTTTTGGCAGGTCAGATTCTCCACATAACCTTATTCACAAGGTTGTTTGTGAGCTGCTTTTTTTGCTCCTTTCTCAATGCCTGCTTATTGAACTACAAGGGGTCAAAAATCATATAATCTATCCTTCTCCCTTCCAAGGAGAGCAATAGAATGAGTTTCAGATAATAGTGTTTTTGTTCATACTTATAACATTGTCTCTCTCATTGCAGCTTTGCATTTCAATTATTGGTAGAACACACCTTTTCACTGATGGGAAAACCCATCAATGGCTCCCAATGCTGCTGCTTTCTCATTATGGCCTCAGGTGCAATAAATCCTTTCTGCTGCAGTTCTGATACCCTGGCAGTAATGTGGTGTCATTATGCAAGATTCCCACTCACTATTCCCAAGCATGCTGTTTTCTTACTTTTTATTTATTTTCTTTTTCTTTTTTTATTTACTTCCCATTGCCATAGTTGCCCAATTGCATTAAAAATAAAAAAAAAATAAACCAAGCACACAGGGTGAGGCATGGGGCCGAAAGGCAAGGTTATGGAGGCCATGCAGAAGAGAGCACACAGGATCAGAGATCACCAAACCAGCACCTTCATGTAATTACAGAGAAGTGTGATAATGAATCGTCTCAAACTGGTATGTTTCTGTGTTTCTTCTAACACTAACACAATTATGGCAAGAAGAAGGCTGGTGTGATAAAGTCCCATATTATTTTAACTTGTTTTATTTTAAATTCACATGCACATATTAGTTATTTGTTTGTTACATGTATAATATCTTGGCTTTCCTTCAATGAGTTCAAGGCAGCATACATTCTCCCACCCTGATTCCTCCCTAACAGTCTTTAGTAAATCCACTCTCCTACTGATGTTGAAGCCACCATGCCATTGAGTTGTTTGCATGTTAACATTAAACCATGCTACAGTGATAACAGGCAGAAAGTTTGGGATCATGCACTCCTATCTTCCCTCTCCTCCTCCTCCAGCACATTTATAGGGAGGAAACTGAAAACATCTACTTCTGCTTTTAACTACTGGAAACCAAGAAATGTAGTTTCTAGAGATAATTATAATTTATCTTTACAAGCCTGGATCATTAGCTATGGATTTGAAATTGGCTTGTTTCAACAAACCATAATTGAAACACTATGGTTTGCCTTGGCATAATTACAAACCTTGTTCAGTTGAACAGAAACAGGGGGGCTTTCTAGATTGGCAAAAAGAAGTGTGTTCATGGTTGCATGAAAGTCTAGCCTTTAGATGAGAAAAAGGGAAAGTGTGCCATGAAAATGCTTTTTTTGCATTTTAGGGGAGAAGAAGCGCCTTTAAAAAGGTGCTGGTTTTCCCAGCTTCTTTTTTAAAAACTGCGGAACAGTGCAGCTCCATCTAAAGGCTGTAGTGCAGCTGCTAAGCATTAAGGAAAAGGCAACTTCATGTCACACTTTCCTGCCAATCTAGAAAGCCCCAATGTGCTCTTCTTTGCATTCACACTAGCTTATATTATTATTATTATTATTATTATTATTATTACATTTTATTTATAAAGCGCTAGGGGAGTTCGTTTCATGAACATTACAGTGAACTATGGTTTAGCATTACTTGAGAATGCACAGTCTCCATCTCCACATAGAAAATACCATACAGCTAAAATACCAGTCTTATATTCTGGGAAAGTCCAGAGTCTGAAGATGATTACTTACTTGTTACATCTTCCTTTTTAAGATCTGAGGAAGAAAAAAACACAGAAGCAAAATGTAACCGATGGAAATAGGAATGATTCCAGTATGGAGCTGTTTGTTGTGGTTATAGTATTAGAAAGAAGAGAAGGAGGAGGGGGGATTTTATTCATTTATATCCCACCTTTCCCCCAGCAGTGGAATTGAAGACAACTTACAAATCATTAAAATGCATACTGATTATAAACATACAAAAGTGTGTTTGCATATTTTTTAAAAACGTGTTAAGGGGAAAAACATTTTAAATTTATTAAGTTAGCAAAACAGCTTTTTAGTAATAAAACACCACTTAGTTGAACACAGTGAGGCATGTCTCCAATTTCTTCTGCTAACTTGTCAGCCAGCCACTACAACAGCACTTTCAATTCCAGGTAGGTGTTTGCAGGTGATTGCAGAAATTTGCAGGTGAAATTTTTCATAGGATGGAGTTAAATATATATTTTAAAAAATCACCTGCTAATTTCTGTGCCTTGTGTAGTGATGAAAGGACCTGGAGCTCTGGACAAAATCACTGCTATTGTGATTTTGATCCAAACACATTCATGCATATCATTAAGCTTGGAAATTTCACAGGAGTGAATGGTATGCCAACTCCTCACTCAGAACAGCTGATCAAGGACTCAAGTAAAACTGCTGTGCATCTTCTTGCCCCTGCCTATACTATGGAAAACGTTAAGTTCTCCTATCTTTTTTTTTGGGGGGGGGGGGTTAGGAAAGCCAGCCAAGATTTCTAGATTGACAGCTAGCAGCTCTGCAAGGACCACAGTTTTCAGTTTCAGTAGAACTCCTATGAAAGGTCACATCATGCCCCAAAAGCCTATGTTAGAGTCTCATGCCCCTATCCTCTTAATGGGCCACTTACCTAGATGTGGAATCCATGTGCAGGCCTTGGGGTCTTGATGTATGCTGGGAAGTCTATTGCATTCTGGCAGGGTGAGCAACATCAGTCCAGGTTTGTAGATTCCTCTGCGGGCATTTTCTTCCATTGAAAGCCATTCCTTAAAGCAGTAGAGATCCTTTACAGCAAGGCAATGCTCTCTACATTGTTTTACAAACAACAATGAAATGCAAGAATTAGTGATGTGTTAACAACAGTGCAGTAAGAATTGATTGTGAACAGTATAGAGGAAAGCCTTCAAATAATCAGCATTATTACATCAATTCATATTATCTTTTGTAGTACGTGAGGATCTGGTCTATAAACTCACATTATCCGGCTCTTTTATACTGTGTTTCAGTAGGACTTTGTTCCATGTGATGTGAACCATTCATGTGCTGCAGGGTCTTTTGTTATGTTTTGTTTTGAATGTTAAGCTGGAACATCTTACTGATGCCACTGTATCATCTCTGCAGATCACATAATGGCAGAATAATTTGAAAAGTTCCTTGGTTTGCTATGCCTTATTCTCTTGATCCAACTCAAAGTAACAATAAGAAAGAGCTGGCGTCTGAATTTGCTCATTGTTTCCACCCACCCACCCCAGTTGTGTTTAAAATATAAGCTACTTTGATTGATTTGGAGGAATGATAGTACATCCATGTAGTAAGTAACTTAAAATGGTTCTTCCCTAGTTTCTTTTCTGCTTGGATTTAAGAGTAGTATCTGTAATGCTGTCAGTGAAAGCAACTGTGTTTTGTGTTATAATTTTAAAACATACTGGAGCTATACTCTTGTATCTGACAGCGTAGTGATTTGACTATTGGATTAGGACTCTGGGAGACCAGGTTTCCAGTCCTCACTTAGCCATGAAAACCCCGTGGGTAACCTTGAACAAGTCACATTTTTATGAGCCTAAGGAGAAGAGAACAGCAAAACTTTGCTTTAAAAAATATTGCCAAGTAACTGCTAGGATAGAATCACCATATGAGCCTAAGGAGAAGAGAACAGCAAAACTTTGCTTTAAAAAAATCTTGCCAAGAAACTGCTAGGATAGAATCACCACACGTTGGAGTCAGTTTGAAGAAACAACATAGAAAACAGCCTGTTCAGCAAGTTACTTATAGCAAATAGTCGAATGCAAACCCTGTGGCAGTGAAGAATTAGGAGGTTCATAAAAGAGAATTGCTTCTGCTTCTTCACTACATGGTAGCTACTGACTATCTGCAAGTAAACAGCTATGCATCAGCTAATGATTAAGAACTACAGAAGGGTATCTGCTGTGTTCAATTAATAATAAGTATAAACACATTGCTTTCCTATCAAAAATGCAAATGCTATTAATCTTCTTTATTCTGGGACCTCAGAGTCATTTGGAAAGAATGAACTGCAGAGTTCTATCTAGCTTATCCCCCGCACTCCCACCACCTCCCAATTACAGGCCACATCCATGAATGACAAGATAAATACTTTTATAAACAAAACACAAATCCATACTTCTTACTTGTACTAACAGGTGGTAGTAGCAGTGACTGGCTGGCCCCAAACAAGCCTTGGCTGGAGTAGGAACCTATTTTGGAATGGATTTGGTAAGGCTTAACATTTTGAGAATGACCTATGAGCCAATGAGTCAACCGCGCAATGGGTACCATCTTCCTGAAGACAGAAAAGCCCTCGCCCAAACCATATTGAATAGCAACCAGCTTCAGAAACTCAGGGACATACAAAAGCTTGCAATGTGGCATCAAAGTTGAGGTGTTTTGCCATACCTGCGAAAATAGTTGTGTGTTTTTGAATAAACCTCTAAGTCCATGCAAGATTTTGGATATTCTTATAAACAAAACACAAAGCCACATTTCTTACTTGTTCTAACAGGTGGTAATTAATTGATCCCATACAATTTTTGCTAGGGTGGGAGCTTATTTTGGAATGGATTAATATTTTGAAAATGACCTATGAGTCAATATGGAGGTATGGGATGAAATGTGCAGGTCTTTGCTAGCCCAGATCCAGGCAACTGTGCAATTGGTTCCAAGTAACCGTAAACCATAAAAAAAACCCACCCAAACCATGTCCGAATCTCAGTGGTACAGCATCAAGATTGGAGGGAGGGCTCTTCTGTATCCAAGTAGATGGTGTATGGATTGTTTTTTTCCAAGCCTCTGGGTATACTTTATTAAGGGGGCAACTATTACTACTAATTCCATGTATTTTGCCACTTAATATTTGGGATCACAGTGTCATACAATGGAAGAGTTTGACATTATTTTTGCTATCTCCCCATAATGATCACAGTTTTGGGAAAAACTGTTAATTCTATTTTTTCTTCATGATGCAAGGAAAATATCCAGGGTAGATTTTTTTAAAAAATCAGATGTATTTCTTCATGTGTGTTACCTGCAAACAGGTTTGGGAGCAGGTCCAATCCTGGAGGGATTGCATTCTTGGAAGATGTAGTGACACAGCAGTGACTCAGCAGCTGGGCGACATAGAGGACTCACAGTTTTGAGTTCAGTCAGTGCTGTGCGTACAAGCAGTTCTTGGGTCTCCTCTGGGTCTCCATAGGAAGCATTGAAGAAAACAAATGCATTCTTTGCCAAAAGAGCACTACAAACCTCTCCACGGTATGTGCTACAGTAGCCTGCATCACCCTTGTAAAGTCTGCTGGTGGGAGGGACAAACACACATAAGGATTTCTATGCATTGATGAATTATGCTGATATTCAAAGCAAACAAATCGTTATTTAGTCATTTTCTTTACAATCTGCTAGCCACATCAGAAGGCTGTGCTCATTTTTTCACCCCAGCATCACTATTCCCATTAGTTCCATCTTGAGACCTTTGCATATTGTGCATAAGGCCTGAAGGGAGGGCCCACTGTGGCTGCAGAGTCTCCATTTTCCAGTGGAGATACAGGGCACAAGTGTGGAAACCTCACATGAAATTTGAATGTTCCATGTCAATATTCTACACTGGATAAGCTTCCGAGGATCTTTTTCACTAGATGCAGGACAGCACAGTACAAAAATTCTAGATATCAACAGAATATCTGCTGCAAGTTTGGATCTGAATGGGTCTGGTGACTGAAAGCATTTTTTTATTTCTTGCACCCCCTAGAGCTGACTAACAAGCAAGTCTAACAAATGTACAGGTCAACAAGTATTTTTACCAGCTTGCTTATCCACACATAGGGAGGAAAATCATTTTTGGCATTAAGGGGCGAAACAGATGGCAGGTAAGGAGCAGCTTGTTGCCGCCCCTTTGCTCTCCAGGTTGGGGCTGCAGCAACTGCACGCCATGCCCCCAACCTGGCCTTTTCCTTTTTGCACTGGGGAAAGGGTACTTTTGCCACCATGGCTGCATTTTTTCAGCATTTCTTTGGCACAGCGTGTGCAAATGCTGCACAACCCGAACGCAGTGGATCTGCCACACATGCAGTTGGCTGTGTGGCTTCCTAGTGGACTAAGGGCATGCTGCTGTCTGAACACCATGCCCCCAGTCCGCTGGGAAGCCAGTTCTTTTTGACCGTCTGTTTTGCCCCTTGGTCTAATTCAGAAGAATAACCTCATTTCCAGTTCACAAGATTTTTCAGCTTGGTCACATGAAATTACACACATAAACAAGCATGCCAATATTCTGAAGCCTGATTTGTACTCTGCTGTCAATGCAAGCCTAGCAGGCATCAATAGTATAGTTCTGGGAGTCTCTGCCTTACTGTATTACAGTCAGCTCTACATAACAAAAATTGCAGGCAGGCAACACTAAGCCAAAGCCATCATTGCTGTTCCTTCTTTTCACAGTTATGCAAATTATTATTATTATTATTTCTAATCCACCCCTCTGAGCGAGCAATCTGGGCCGGGTACAACAATTAAAAACATATACAGTTAAAAAATTACAATCTATACAATCCATACCCACCTCCCACCCCTTAAAACAGGATTAAACTAAGTCATAATTAAAATGCTCATTGCAAAGCTTCAGGTTATATATATAAACTGTTTATAAAAAGTTTATAAAAAGTTCAGTTTATATCAGCTTCAAATATTTGGAAATGCCAGCAGAGTTATCTGTACCTTTTTAAAAAAGCCTTTCCCCCCTGACATTCATTAATCCATTTGCCTGAAGGAAAATGAACCGCCTGCCATTGACAAAATTACTCAAAATTTACCCCTAGAACTCAACATGTAGAAATGCATTCCAGCCATAGGAACACTGGTATTTCTTTCAGCATTCCATCCCTGGACTACAGTTTGCATATTTACTCTGATTTCTTTTGGTATACTAGTGGAGCAGGAAATTTTTCACTCATGTTCTGAAGCAAAGGAAGCAATTCATCATGACAGGAACATGATAGCATTGCAATGCACCCCAGGGAAGCAGTAGGAGAGCCAAAAGTGATCTTGTACTGAAGGCTACTGCAATATCATTGCAGAAAGAGACAAAGACAAAGGCTTGGTTGATCTAGGGCCACAATTTACTAAATCCAATGAGCATGATCAGCTGAGGGGAAATGATGTGCAGTGGCAACCTACCAAGTTAAACACCTAAAGCCTATCAGATTAGGATTATTACTCCCAGACTAGGGAAAGGACTGAAGCAACACTTCCCATTCTCTTCCCCAACCACACCATTAACTGTTGTTGATGGTCTCACACTGCTTTACAACTCTGAGCAGCTGCTGATGGTTGACTAGAAAGATCCAGCTATATCCTGCACACAGGCCCCATAGCCCGAGTGTGGCCTGGCCTGTCTCTGAAAAGGAGCCTCCAGGAGTTTCCTTATCTCAACTACTGCACATCCCTGCCAGTTGTGACCAATTAATCTATTTACAAGTGTAACAGCACCCAATACTGTATGCAAAGAGATCTTGTAGCACCTTTTAGACAAAGTGAAAAAAAGACGTTGGTCACATGAGCTTTCATAGACTTGAGCCTACTTCCTCAGATGCATGGCTTATATAAAATGTGTTCAGTGGGGGGTTTGCCTTTGTCTTCCTCTGAGGCCAAGAGAGTGTAACTTGCCTAAGGTCACTCAGTGGGCTTCTGTGGTTGAGTGGGAATTCAGACCCTCCTCTCAAGAGTTGTAGTTCAACACCCAAAGCACCATGCTACACTCACTCTCAACTGTTAAACTAGTTATGTACAAAGGATACTAGATCAAGTCAGATAATTGGCCAGTCTAAATTTTAACTCAGCATTAAAAGCACCTTGTTGCACTAAAGCAACCTGCTCCCCTTCCACAATTTGGGCTACATAGTCCCTGACATTTGGCCATGCTGACTGGATCTGATGAGATTTGTGGTCTAAAATATTGGGAGGTAACATCTGGAGATCTACACTTATTTGTTGTGGCTCACTAAGCCCTGAGATATTTTTGTATAAGCAGCAGTTGAGTGTCAATTAACTGAACGAACAAATTTAGGGCATTTGTTTTCTTGCACTGGAAAATGGAAGTCACTGTAGAGCAAGATCCTATATCAGCAGTTGCATAGCATAAATCCTCTGGACACATGGGTTTTGGAGTTCTTGTTAGCATCAAGACCAAACTTTAACAGCTGGCCATAGGCATAAAAGGGTTCATTTGTACTAGTGACCTGGTTGGATACTTTTTGTATTTGCTTTGCAGTTTGAAGCCAGAAAGAAAACATGAAAGCTGAGAATGCATGGGGCATGATTTTTTTTTTCTCTTGCCTACCTACTTGCATTGCACTACAGTTCTCATTGCTGTTAGGGGGAAGATGGGTACACTTTTCTTTGTTTGCTTCAGCACTATATTACTGTTTGGGATCCCATATTCCATTTGGGCTGCAGAGAGTCACCCCAACCCAGATGTCCTATATGTCCAAAGACAGGGATTTGATTGTTGGCCAAAGGGGTAAGTCTGGGTAATATTTGTTAGAGACAGCAATTCTACCACTGAATATGAGGGATGATGGAAGCCATCAGTGAAGGGGCTAAAATGCTTCTCTGTTCTGTATCACTTGCTGCATCACTTCCCATCAATAAACTTTATGCTACAGCAGTAATGTGTGTAAGGGGTTGGTACTGAAAGAACCCTAGTAGAAGTCGAGAACTACACACAGTTCTGGAACAAAACACAATGTTGTATGCTAAGTGACCCTTGTGTTGAAATGTCAACCAGTTGTACAAGTGAAGACTGCCATCAATTTTAGCAGGGGTAGGTAGATATGCATCATTTGAGAATACATATCTACATGTGCAGCAGCATATTATTCTGATTCCACAGTCCTGAACTAAATTCAGACATTGAGCATTAGACAAAAAAGGTGAACTGCTTCCACATGTGCATGCAACCTTGGGCAAGTCATACTCTCTCAGCCTGAGAGGAAGGCAATAACAAATTCTCTCTGAAGAAACTTGCCAAGAAAACCTCATGACAGGGTTGCCTTAGGGTTGCCATAATTTGGAAATGATTTATAGGCACACAACAATACAGACACCAAGCAGATTCTAGCAACGCATCAAACTGCAAAGTTGAGCAATCACCACTAGGGATGTAAATATTGACTTTTTCTTCTCTCTCTCTCTCTTGCTCTCTCTCACACAAATGATACAGTTCAATAGTGTACAGAGTTTCTGTGCATTTTTTAGGGTTTTGCCTGGGTGGGTGTTTACTGAAATTTCATATGTGCCAAAAAGAAAATATTTTCCATATTTTCTCATAATGGCAATATTTTGTTTTGTAGTTATACAACATATTTCTACACATAAAACAAAATTCAAGATGTGCAAATGAAATGTTCCTGAAAGCCTTCCTGAAAAAGGCCCAGAAATGTGAAAATTATTTAAAATGTGCAAATCTCTCATAATACAGCAACCACCACATATACACAACAACCTTTAAATAATGGAGAAACAGGTTGCATATTGCTCATTCCTCTTTTTACATAAAATCTTTACAATCGCACCAGGGCTCCTAGAAACAGCATGTCTTCAGTTTTTCTGGAGGCTGAAACTGGCATATTGCCAGCAGAAGTTGGAATCTTTTCTATTGGATTAAATTATTGGACATGCTCAAAAAGAAACTCCCCAAAGTCTGGTTAATGGAAAAAAATCCAACCTAGTTCAACTAATCAAATTACATGGTTCAGAAGATTAGGCAAAGGGTTCAGTCTAATGACTTTTGTACTGCTTATTTAAGGATGGGGTAGAGAAATGCGTTTAAGTTAGCTAGCACAAAAAATGAATACACAAAGGGAGATCCAGTACATATTGTCTCTTTTGGCTAACACCAAAACAACTGAATAGTGGTCTTCAGGTGCAGCCTTTTGGGTTTCTGCTGAGGGTGATGCTGGATATAATGGTATTGATACCAAGACTGCCTTTTGGTGATACCAGTGAGCAGACAGTTTTCAGATACGAGAAAATAATGACATAAACAACTGTACACTGAGAAACATGTTCACTTTTTACAGATTCAGTCCAAGGCCTTGCGGAAAAATACTTTTCAGTTGTTCTGTGTATGTGTATGTGTATGTGTGTGTGTGCATGCGTGCGTGCTTCACAAAGGAAAGAAAGATAAATTTTGTCTAGAAATATGCTGCACAAATTATGAATATCTAAACAAGGGGCAAGTTCTTTTCTTCATTTTGCTCCAGAAATAAAGCAGTTTGACACCATTTTAACTACCATGACTCAGTGATAACAAATTTGTAGTTTGGTGGGGCACCAAAGCTCTCTCTGTCAGGGAATGCGGAATATCTCACAAACAACAACTTCCAGAATTCCATAGCACTGAGCCATGGCAGTTAAAGTGGTATGAAACTGCTTTATTTCTATCGGGTGTCAGCAGCCTCATTTAAGAACAAGGAGATTTTGCTGTTGACTCCATTCCAATCCCTGGTGGCATCCAGTGGCTTCCATGTCAGTGCAGTGGTTAATCTACTCTGGGTACAGAGTTTGCAGGAATTATTCAAGGTGCTGAACCTATTTTGGGAATGAGGATCAGCACATTGAATAGTTCCTTTAAAGTTCAGGTTAAAACCCAAAGTAGATTCACTATCCCATTGACATGAATGCTACTTGATAGCACCATCATCAAAGTTACTGTCAAACAGATCACACAGCTAATTTTCAGAGAGTTGTTTTGATAGAAGAGGACATAGAGGATATAAGCCTCTTTTTGTCTCCTTTTCAGGACAGCATCTTTTCTGTGAACTCACCACCACCACCATCTGTCTGGCCTCTTCCACTTTGCAAGCTTGATAATACTTCCCAAAGATGTGTTGATTTTGTCACTCATTACTCCTGAGGCCTGCTTGTAACTCTGCTGCACTGAGAACTGGGAAGAGTAGCTTTTTAGCTCAAGCAAGTCAATTTGACTGGACTTCTCTTTCTAGAAGAAATATGTATAGCAATTGGATTCTACAACAAAACATGCTTATTTATATTTATTTATGTGGAGTATTTATAGTGTCTGTCATCTGCAATGGACTGGATGAGGGCAAACCTTAATCCAGACAAGACAGAGGTGCTCCTGGTCAGTCAAAAGACAGATCTGGGAATAGGGATTCAGGTGGAGTTACACTTCATCTGAAATTTCAGGTTTGTAGTTTGGGGGTACTTCTGGATTCAGCGCTGAGCCTGGAAGCCCAGGTATTGGCAGTGGCCAGGAGTGCCTTTGCACAGCTAAAACATGTCACCAACTGCATCTGTTCCTGGAGAAGTCAGACCTGGCCATGCCTTGGTTACATCCCATTTGAATTACTGTAATGCACTTCGAAAAGTGCTCAGAAACTTCCAAAGAGCTGCAGCCAGGCTGTTAACTGGAGCTGGTTACAGGGAGCCTACAACTCCCTTCTTGGAACAGCTCCATTGGCTGCCAGTATGTTTCCAAGCACAATTCAAAGTGCTGGTTTTGACCTATAAAACTCTATATAGCTTGGCTCTATATAGCTTATTTGAATGAACGTATCTCCATGTACGAGTCCCTGAGAATATTGAAGCTATCAGGGGAGGCCCTTCTCTCTGTCCCTCTACCCTCTCAGGTGCCTTTGGTGGGAACAGGAGAAAGGGCCTTTTCAGTGGCTGCTCCCAAGCTCTGGAACTCCCTCCCTAGGGAGGCCAGGATGGCTCCATCCCTGCTGTCCTTCCAGTGGCAGATAAAGACGTTTCTATGCCTCCAGGCTTTCGCATGACATGGATGCTGTTTTGTTTTTGTTTTAAAGAGTTTTAAACTTTAACTTTTAATAATGTATTGTTTTTAATGGTTGGAATTGTTTAATTGTTTTTTCAACTTGTATTTTGCACATTTATAGTGTTTTAACTTGAACTGTTTTAGATTTTTAAGCTGCCTTGAGTACTGAGAGGGAGGTGAGATATAAATAAACATAATAGTAATGATGATGATGATGATGATGATGTATTTAACACCAGCCATAACATCTGATTTCAGCCTTAGCAGAGACATGTACAGAATCATCTTAACAAATGATTACACACAAATTTGTTCTCAAACACAAATTATACAGTCTCAATAAGACCCATTCAAAGGTTATTCTTACCTCCATTCTAAGGAGCCACGCCATCCATCAAAATAAGTATGGGGAGTGAATAAGGAAAGAGAGAAGTGAAAATGGTTACTGCTGTTTCTGTAGCACTCAAAGCATATTTATATCTTTAGGAATGCAACTAAAGTTTAGGGGATTTATATAGCTTTCCCTTTGATGTTTCTATGGCAAGGGTGAAAGAATAGCACACCATGCTTCCAGTCAAAATAACACATCTGGAAAGCTTCTAGGAACACTATTAGCCTAGGAAACAAGGTACACACACTGAGTGGTGACGGATGGTTCCTGTATTAGTGAATCTGCCCCAGTGTTTAGTCCCATCTGTAAAGGGGTATCCGAAGTACTGGACCTATTTTCCAGATAGATTTCAGCACCTTAGATTGCTCATTTAAAGACAGCCTTGTCAGTTAGGACTAAAACTCTGAGCAGATTTATCACCCAACTGACATGGAGGCCAATAGTTGCCCTGTGCATGCCACAGAAGCCCTCGTTTTACAAAAAATTAAAAGCAAAGGAAAGAAGTGAACTTTGTTGCTTCTTCCACAGCAGATGGTGATGGCCTGTGTAGCCCCCAGTGGACTGGGGGGATTAGACCTCAAGAAAATCAACAAGTGGGCTGTATTGTCTCCTCTCCAGAGTAGTGGCTGAAGAAGAAATCAAATAATACAAAATTAGCTTTCTCTCTTTGGAATGGGACAAGCTTTAATAAAAGGGAGAAATTTTTAAAAGTGTTTAAAGGCATTGCATATGAAAGTTTTGCATGGCAAAAGATCTCCCCTAGATTCACATACGTACATTCAGTTTACTAAGGGGTTTCATTAAGGTACTTTTCTGCCAGTACAGGAAGACTACAAGTCACCACAACGTTTTAGGAGGTTGACACAGCCAGAAAAATCCAAACCAGTCTCATTGTGTTGTAAATACTGGCCCCAAAGAGTATACAGTGGTCCCCCGGTTTACGAAAGTAATTCGTTCCAGCACCCCTTTCGTAAACCGAAAAAGTTCGCAAACCGGGGGACCACTGTAAGTATAGGAATAAACTTTGCACCATTTGAATTTCCCACCACTTTTTTGTCGTAACCCGGGGTTTTTTCCGTAAACCGGGGCCGTTTTTCCAGCCCCGGCTCTTTTGGATCCCGGGGTTTTCGTACCCCGGGGGATTCGTAACCTGGGGGACCACTGTAGTTCGAAATCTTTGCCTGGGTGGTAGGGAATCTTTTTCAACTATTTCCACACTTTGGATGTTTTTTGCAAAAATTCACTAACAGGGTTTCTTTTTGTGCAAAAACAAAACAAAAAACAACCAAGACAAAAGAAAAGGAAAAGAACACAAAACAAAAGGGGCAGGAATTTGGAAAACACTCATCATTTGTCCATCAGAGCAGAACAAAAAAAAAAATTGCATACCAGCTGATAATTCTTTCAGTGAGATCTTATCAACGGCAAGACATTTTATAAATATTTTTACATCCTTACTGGAGAGTACGGGTATATTTTCTGAACCTTTGGCATTCTATATGTGTTCCTTTGAGATCAACACGCTGCCCTCTCCTTGCTGGTAAGTAATACTCAATATGTTCATAGCTCACTGAACTATTTCCACAGGGCTATTTGGTGATATTAATATAGTGCTCCATCAGAGTTACTTCCTGCTTCTGGGTGAATTTACAGAGTGCTCTTGGGACACTATAATCAGGATGTCAGAAAATATGTCAGAAATTATAGCTGTGCCAGCCTCTGAAGTGTAATAACGTAGGAAGAAATAGCCAGAACAAGGTGCACTCCTAGATCAAATTTATCCCACTGTAAATTACAAGGAAGCCAAACCCTTTGAGAATGTCTCTGCACGTGAGAGGAAGATTCCAGGCTGGAGTTAAAATGTCACTTAATCCTCTACAAGCAGCCTCTTTTCCGAACACATACCTGACACGTTGATTGTGGCTGCAGCTTTTGCAGTGCCGTAAGTCTCGCTGTGCTTGTTGGTGGCTATGCAAGTGAACAGACCAGGACGGGTGACATACACCTGGAGCCTAGAATCAATTGCTCTGTCTTTTACTGTTTCTACGATGGACCCTGCTGAGACCTAAAAGCAAACAACACGAATGAGCACATCTTAGAAATATTACTTTTAGAAAGTAATTAGCTGTAATTCTTGGACCAAGTTCTCAATGAAGTTAGTTGACGTTAGAGTGACAATCCTCCGGGTGTTCTGACCCCTGCAATTTCCGCCAAATGTGGGAAACTCGACTGCATAATTTGTAACTTGTTATTTCCTTATTTCTTAGAGTCTTACTTTTTATTTACTTTTTGAAAAAGCACAAATGCTGCCAGCTGTTAACCTGTGGAACAAAATCCTGATGATGATGATAATAATAATAATAATTAATAATAATAATAATAATAATAATAATACTTTTATTTGTATACCGCCCTTCCAAAGATCAGGGCGGTGAACAACAGGTATACAAGTTAAAACAATTCCAAATAAAACAATATCAATAAAACAGTATCACCCAATGCAGATTATCATATTAAAGTTCCAAGCAGCTCGTGAAGAGGGGCAGATATCAATAGATAGAAACAATCAAGAATAACCCTGCTTGAATAAATGTTTTCAACTCCTTTTTAAATTGGGTGAGAGAGGCAGCCAAGCGGAGCTCAGTGGGCAGCGAGTTCCAGGGGCTCGGGGCTGAGGTAGAAAACGCCCTCTTAGCAGTAGTTGATAATCTGGCCTCTGGAACTCGTAATAGTTGTTGCCCACTAGATCTAAGTGTGCGGGGCGGATTGTGTGGGGAGAGACGGTCCTTTAGGTACTCTGGGCCCAAGCCATTTAGGGCTTTATAGGTAATAACCAGCACTTTGTACTGAGCCCGGAAGCAAATCACATTGGGCTGATCTAGATTGGCAAAAAGAAGTGTGTTCATGGCTGCATGAAAGTCTAGCCTTTAGATGAGAGAAAGGGAAAGTGTGCCATGAAAACGCTTTTTTTTTTTGCATTTTAGGGGAGAAGAAGCACCTTTAAAAAGGTGCTGGTTTTCCCAGCTTCTTTTTTAAAAATTACAGAACAGCGCAGCTCTATCTAAAGGCTGCGGTGCAGCTGCGCAGTTAAAGGGTACGCTGTATCTTCAAAGCGCCCATTTAAAGGCAGCGATAAAGGTGAATATCATAGTGGATCGTGAATTGGGAGCATGCGTGGTGTAGACTTCACTTCTAATTAAAATGCTCAATGCCCTGCAGGTGTAAAAGCTGGGGTTGATCTCCGCAGTTTTTTAAAGCTCCCAAACCCTAGCTCCAGCCCTAATCCGAACCCTAGACATGCGCAGTAGGGACTCTGGGATGCCGTAACTGTTATTCTACTGTGCATAACATGTCAATTCATTCACAAAATAAAGGGGTTCATTCATGATGCACCAGTGCAACTGCACAGTTTAAAAAAGCAGAGAAACTGCAATGATAATTTGACAGATCCTCATAACTGTATAATTGTCTGTATGGTGTACCTGCACAGGTGCGCCGTTCCCAGCCGGCAGCTGGCAAACCTGCACAGCTGCACAGTTCCCAGCCGGCTGTCAGCTGGGAGCTGTGCAGCTATGCAGGTTTGCCGGCTGGGAACTGCGCTGCTGTGCAGTTCGCAGTCGGCAAGGAAAAAAAATTTAAAGGTTCAGCGCGGCTAAAAGCCGCGTTCATTGCCGCTGGTGCAGCTGCTCCGCCTCTGTTTGTAGCATTCTGACAGCTTCCAATGTAGCTGCTGAGCCACAGAAAAGACTTCAGATAAGTCGTTCCCACATCCCTCAGTCTAGCTGCCCTGTACCTTTTAAATGCACACCTGGGGCTTGCAATGTAGCTGCTAAGCATTAAGGAAAAGGCAACTTCATGTCACACTTTCCTGCCAATCTAGAAAGCCCCATTGTTGTTTTCTGCAGAAAATGGCATTCTGTCTGCAGAAAAATAATATTTTTACTTTAATAGCATTTTCTGTACAAAAATGCTGGAGGGAATGTGTGTGTGGGTGTGTGTGCGCGCGCGCGCAAGGCAACCATGTGTAAAGTTTATTCAGAATAAGTTCCAAACTGTGAATAGGCCTTGGAAAAAGTGCAGTTTTTGAAGGTTTTCTCATAAGAGGAAGACAATTGCTAAATTACTCATTACATTCCCTGAGAAGGAAACCAGTGAAGAATTACATCCCTGTGAAAACAACAATAGTTACACCACATTAACTGTTAACAGTTATGGCCTCCCAGTTCCAAGTATCCTGGGAACTGTATGTTACTAAGAGTTTGCTGTTGGACATTTCCCTAAGCCTTTTTATGGAACGATAATTCAGACAGAGCAAGAATGACTGTTAAGCAAGTTTAAGCTTGCCCCACTTTGTAGCAACTTAGAAATGACCTGTCAACTTGAAAATTTTACCACTTTTTAAAACAAAGAGAGGCAATAGAGCCAGTGAGCTTATACCTAATAATTTAAACTTTATTCAAGATGTTTTCCCAGAGTGTATATTTTACTGGTACAGTAATATGGGACTCATTCCTTCCACGATGTGATATTTGGACAACAAAATATTTCTATGCTTAATATATAGCTGATAATTAACATGAAGTTCTGATTGATAGCCAGCACTATGAGCCCCTTATTCTACTTTAATTGGAAAGGCAAAATCCCTACATTAATAAACTTGTTGGCGCTAATGTATAAAACAAGCCAGAGGTGGTCACATGAAAAAGTGCTTGTGTTAATTCACAGTGACCGAACTGAGTTTCCCATTACTGTTTAAACATTTCTCTTTGTTCAGAGTAAAGCATTTAATCAAATGGTTTCTTTCTTCAGAAATCACTTCCTTGGATTTAGCATGCAGAAATTATTCTTGCTGGTTTGCAGAAGCAATTTCCTTAGGGCATGAACTCAGATTTCCTTGAGTTCATCCAGGTGCTGCCATATCTGAGCTAATGCAGCATATTTAATAAAATCTGATGTTTAAACTCCTTTCCTTTATTTTCCATATGACATCTGTAGATTTCTCTGCAGTAACACAGCTGATTGTGTACTTTCAGCAGAGAAAATGTGTATTTTTGCATCAAAAGATTCCAGATCGTGAAACCACTAACTAAAATTCCTTACTGAAAACAATTTTGGAATATTAAAGTATTTGCTCCACATTTTCCAGTTCATTCCCAATAAACGGTGATTATAAATGCACTTATAATGGGTATACTTCTGTTAATGAAGCAGATGTGTTCCTGGGCATTACTTCTTTAATAGTAAATTTGGTATCAGAGATAGAAATAACATGGAAAGAACAGGGATAGGCTCTTGTAGCACAAAAAGTAAAGAACAGTTTAGCATGATTTTTTTCATTTAAAGTTAACAGTAGGCACATATGAAATGAAAACTGAGATTAAGTATGGCTTGCACAAAAGCATTTGAACTTTCTAGAGACCACTTGAAAGCTTCTTCTAAAATGCATGCAGGGACAACTTTTTCTTTCACGAGCTTCAACTTCCTCTGTCCATTTTCCATCATCTTTCTCCAAGCCCTCGTTCATGATCCTCCTTTGCCAACAGTGTTGAAATGGCTTCCCGATGGTCAGAAGATGGGGAGGAAAATAGGTGCTAGGTGAGTGTAAAAAGACTTTGAAAAAAAGCAGCTTCTTTGTCATAGGCTTTATTAACTGATGTATGTCTGTATTAAGATATAACTGTCTATATAAAGGCACCTAATCAGTATGTAAGGTTTACTAAAAAGTCAAACAAAAGTAAGATTCCCAGTCCCAAGGATTTATTTATTTATTTATTTATTTGAAAGAAGGTCTCTGTAGTGGATATGAGGGATGATTGTGGCATGGAGTGGTAATATATTCTCTATTCCTAGGGACTTATCTCAGATGATTAAACTTAATATAAGTAAGATGGTAAAAGATATTGCATAACATAGAGAGAGGTGAGTGAGCTTAAAACTGAGTCTGTGGGGTAAGGTAAATGCATCTAAAATGAATATTATACTTAAAATTGTTTATGTTGTGTGTGCAATGCCACTACTGGTATCTTGCAAGAATTTTTTTAAAAATTCAAAAATTAAATGTATTGTTTAGGAGATTGGGCAGATGGCTCAACTCCTCCTAGAATTTTAATGAAAAGAATGGAAATGCCAAACAAAAAGGGAGAGTATTCCCTTTCAGATATTTTTACATACCAATTGGCATATCTGTTATTTTGTATTAATTTTTGGACATATCCACTTAAAAGTAAGTAATCCGCCATGGTCAGCCTTAAATTCTTAATTTCTGACACCACTAGTTAAATGGGCAGTACTTGGTTAAAGACATTGTTTTGCCAACAATTTCAGCAGTTAGAACTGTGCAGCAAGTATTGTCTGGTCAATTGCAGTTTGATCACATACTCATCCCAGATCGACTTTATGGAGAAACCCAGATTTGGAAATTGGTAAGGAACCATTTTTATGGAAGGTGTAGGCCAATAATGGGGTTGTTACCTTAAATCAGATACTTGTTGTTTATGAGTTTTTGCATTTTTCAGTTATGCAAGGGCAGTTTAAACTACCTCCATCTACCAAACATCAGTGTCTACAACTGAAGCATTTGCTCCACTCCAGATTGCATTTGCAACTTTAAGTGCATCTGTAATTCCCTTAATATTAGAGACATTCATTGAAGCCAACCAAGTATCCATCAAAAATTCATATATTGACTGTTTACTTCACATATAACAGAAGATGTATGTTAGTAAGCTTTGAATCTCTTGGTAAGGAAAGGGAAAGGAAGTGGTTTGAAATAGATTTATATGGAAACTATGAATACACATATAGAAGGGATGGGGGGGGGGGTAGGAGAACAATACAAATGTATATGTGTGTTGTATGAAATGAAGAAATCGAATGATCCAGGGGAAAAAATCATATATTGACACACAAAGTTTACAGTAAGAATGAAATAGAGAATTTAAATACCCAGACCTGACTAATCAATGGCCATCACTTTTAACATCTATAACTAATATAACCATAAATCTTCAACTACATTTCATACAGCAGAAATTGCTCTTTCGGATATAGTGGTCCCCACAATGTCTATTAAAGAAAGAACTTTCTAAATCAGAAAATGTTGGAGATGATCCAAATAATAAAAATTTAATAATTAAAAAAATGTTGGAGATGTAATTCTTTCTGTTTTGGAGTTGTCGCACAGCAGCTACAGTTTTGGAGAAAGTAATCACATAATTAAATTTGCTATTGGAAAGTTCCTTGATATTCAGGGATGTGTTTACATGTTTCTTGGAAATTAATAAATTCAACATTTGAAGTAATGGTGTATAGATGAAATTTACAAATGGACATTTGGTCAACTTTTATAGAAATTTAAAACTGACGTGGTTACATTTCCTCCTGTTTTTATTTTAATTTTCCTGATTTTTTTATACTGGACCATTACATTATGTAATTGAAAATCTTTTGAACATAAATAAAAAATATTTTCATTTTTTTAAAAAATCTGTAAGGAAAAGAGTATTAATAGCAAACAATGTCTTGCCATCTGGATATAAAATGTTTTATTCTGCTATGCTGCAGTTGCTGAAATTTAGCCAATGTATTTTTCCAGACTACATAAGGACTAGAGACTTGTTTTAATGTTGTTATTTTTAAAAATCAAAGATTTTCCAGCTCCTGCACATGCCACCTAACTCTGTGGAATAAAATGTTGCCATAATGATGCAGCCGTTCAGATGTTCTGACTCCCCTGGCCTCTACCAAAGTTGATGTCTTAACCTTCATGTTGCCATCTTCAGGCTGGTTTCCCCTCCTCTTTCTGAACTGGAATCTTAAAGGGACTGTGCCCTCAAATGGTTTGTGTGTGTAGTTTTCTGCTCTGGCTGAAAATGTTGGAAAGGAAATTAAGAACTTGAGGAGTGAGTCAGACTTGTTCATTCTCAGCCTGGACCACACAGTAAATAATACTTTCCTTGCCACGTTCATGGATAGTGCTCACAGAGACAGGAAAAATAACTAAGGAAGGATTGAAAATAACTTGAGTATACGGGCAATCTTTTGCCAAGACCTCTTAAGGTGAAACAATCCCTTGGTGCTGTTAACTTCAAACCAGCTTGAAAGACATTTAAGCATTGCAGTCTGCTGTTTACATTATGGAAAGTAATAGGAAGTTGCTGCCAAAAGCATTGTGAGCATTACAAGTAATTGCATTTTTTAGCCCTTCTAAGCTGACAGTTAGCTTTTCTACGTGAAATGTGAGCCACTGTTAAGTTATTACTTCTTGTACAAACAAATGCCCTGACTTGCTGTCAAAGAAGCAGCAGGGACAGACATCAGGGACAGAGCAGGGGAGCCTGAGAGTATCACGAAAAGGAACAGCCACTGCTAAGCCTCGGAGGAGGCGCGTGGTCGTGGTGGGGGACTCCTTGCTGAGGGGTACAGAAGCAGTGGTTTGTGGGCCTGACAAGATGTCTCGGGAGGTGTGTTGTCTCCCTGGGGCAAAGATCCATCATGTGACGGAGAGGCTGACAAGACTTGTCAAGCCTACTGACCGTTATCCCCTTCTTTTGGTTCATGTGGGAACCAATGATACTGCAAGGCACAGCCTTCAGAATATCAAAAGGGATTATGAGGCTCTGGGAAGGAAGCTGAAAGAGATGGATGCACAGGTTGTCATCTCATCTCTACTCCCGGTAGAAGGGCATGGTCCAGGAAGGGAGAGGAAAATAGCAGAGGTGAATAACTGGCTCCGTAGATGGTGCCGCCAAGAACAGTTTGGATTCTTGGATCATGGGCTGCGGTTCCATGAGGAGGGACTTCTGGCAAGGGATGGGCTGCATCTCACGCCAGTTGGCAAAAACGTTTTTGCCAACAGTCTGAAGAATCTGATCAGGAGGGCTTTAAACTGAGTTATGTGGGGGAGGGAGACATTATACTGGAAGGCAAAAGGGATGGAGAGAATAGTCCAAGTGGCATAGAGGGAACAAGGCAAACAGTGCAAGGACCCAACAGTAGGAGGCAAAAAAATGTGCAAAAGCAGCAAGTAAAGAGGACACATGGTCTTAAATGTCTCTACACTAATGCACAGAGTATGGGAAATAAGCAGGATGAACTTGAACTCCTAGCACAACAAGGGAAATATGATATAATAGGCATCACTGAAACCTGGTGGGATGAGTCTCATGATTGGAATGTAGAAATAGAGGGGTATAACCTTTTTAAGAGAAACAGGCCAAGTAGGAAAGGAGGAGGAATAGCATTATATGTCAGGGATATTTACACCAGTGAAGAGATCCAGGAAGTCAATACTGGAAGCCAGGTGGAGAGCATCTGGATAAAAATTAAAGGAGAGGGAAATAACAGGGATGTTACTGTGGGAGTCTACTACAGACCCCCGACTCAGGCAGAGGAATTGGATGATGCCTTTCTAGAACAGATAATCACATACTCAGAAAAGAGAGATGTAGTAGTGATGGGTGACTTCAACTATCCTGATATTTGCTGGAAGTCAAACTCAGCCAAATCCTCAAAGTCTAGCAAATTCCTCACTTGCCTGGAAGACAATTTCATTGTCCAAAAGGTGGAAGAGGCAACAAGGGGATCAGCCATTTTAGATCTGATCTTAACCAACAGGGAAGACCTAGTTGATGGGGTGCAAGTGGTTGGATCCTTAGGTGGAAGTGACCATGTTCTCCTGGAGTTTGTTATGCAGTGGAAGGGAGAAGCTAGGCATAGTCAGACACGCACTCTAGACTTTAGGAGAGCTAATTTCAATAAACTTAGAGAAATACTGGGAGTGATCCCATGGTCAGGAATACTAAAAGAAAAGGGAGTTCAAGACGGATGGGAGTTTCTCAAAAGGGAGATATTGAAGGCACAATTTCAAACAGTTCCAATGAGGAAGAAAAATGGTAGATGTCTCAAGAAGCCAGGATGGATGACTAAGGAACTTTCAAATGAGCTAAGTTTTAAACGGAACATGTATAAGAAATGGAAAAATGGAGAAATCACGAAAGAGGAATTTAAACAAATAGCCAGCACATGTAGGGGTAAAGTCAGAAAAGCTAAAGCGCAGAATGAACTCAGGCTTGCTAGAGAGGTTAAGAACAATAAAAAGGGCTTTTTTGGATATGTCCGCAGCAAAAGGAAGAAGAAGGAAACAGTAGGGCCACTGCGTGCAGAAGATGGCAAAATGCTAACAGGGGACAGAGAAAAGGCAGAATTACTCAACACCTTCTTTGCTTCAGTCTTCTCAGAAAAGGCAAAAGGTGCTCAACCGAAGGATAATGGAGCAGAAGACAGAATAGGGGAATTTCAGCACAGAATAAGTAAAGAGATAGTACAGGAATACTTGGTTAACCTAAATGAATATAAATCTCCAGGACCAGATGAACTACATCCTAGAGTATTAAAAGAACTAGCAAATGTAATATCAGAGCCATTGGCAATAATCTTTGAGAACTCCTGGAGAACAGGAGAAGTCCCAGAAGACTGGAGGAGGGCAAACGTTGTCCCCATCTTCAAAAAGGGAAAAAAAGAGGATCCCAACAATTATCGTCCAGTTAGTCTGACATCAATTCCAGGAAAGGTGCTAGAGCAGATCATTAAGCAGAGAGTCTGCGAACATTTAGAAGCCAATGCCATAATCACAAAAAGCCAACATGGGTTTCAGAAAAAGAAGTCATGCCAAACGAACCTGATCTCTTTTTTTGATAAAATTACCAGCTTGGTAGATGAAGGGAATGCTGTGGATATAGTATACCTCGATTTCAGTAAGGCCTTTGACAAGGTTCCCCATGACATTCTTGCAAACAAGCTTGCAAAATGTGGGATAGACAAGTTAACTGTTACATGGATTTGTAATTGGTTGACTGGCCGAACTCAAAGGGTGCTCAACAATGGCTCCTTTTCATCCTGGAGAGAAGTGACCAGTGGGGTGCCACAGGGTTCTGTCCTGGGCCCAGTGCTATTCAACATCTTTATTAACGATTTGGATGACAGAATTGGGGGCATACTTATCAAATTTGCAGATGACACTAAACTGGGAGGAGTAGCTAATACCCCAGAGGATAGGATCAAAATTCAAAATGACCTGAATAGACTAGAAAGCTGGGCCAGTGCTAACAAAATGAAATTCAATACGGAGAAATGTAAGGTTCTGCACTTAGGGCGGAAAAATGAAATGCACAGATATAGGATGGGGGACACCTGGCTGAATGAGACCACATGTGAAAGGGATCTAGGAGTCCAAGTAGACCATAAGCTGAACATGAGTCAACAGTGTGATGCGGCAGCTAAAAAAGCCAATGCAATTTTAGGCTGCATCAATAGAAGTATAGTTTCTAGATCAAGGGAAGTTATAGTGCCACTCTATTCTGCTTTGGTCAGGCCCCACCTGGAATACTGTGTCCAGTTCTGGGCACCACAATTCAAAAAGGATGTGGAGAAACTGGAGCATGTCCAAAGGAGGGCAACTAAGATGGTGAAGGGTCTGGAAACCTTGCCCTATGAAGAACGCCTTAGGGAGCTGGGGATGTTTAGCCTGGAGAAGAGAAGGTTAAGAGGTGATATGATAGCCCTGTTTAAATATTTGAAGGGATGTCATATTGAGGAGGGAGCAAGCTTGTTTTCTGCTGCTGCAGAGACTAGAACGCGGAACAATGGATGCAAACTGCAGGAAAAGAGATTCCACCTCAACATTAGGAGGAACTTCCTGACAGTAAGGGCTGTTCGACAGTGGAACACACTCCCTCGGAGTGTGGTGGAGTCTCCTTCCTTAGGGGTCTTTAAGCAGAGGCTGGATGGCCATCTGTCGGGGATGCTTTGATTTGGAGGTCCTGCATGGCAGGGGGTTGGACTGGATGGCCCTTGTGGTCTCTTCCAACTCTATGATTCTATGATTCTATGATTCTAAGTTCTCTTTTTAATAATTAAAAATCCATTTTAACTTTTTTTTTTTTTTACAAAGAAGAGACCAAAGAGCCATCTAGGCTACAAGTTAATACTAGTTAGATACCACTTTCACTGTCAGAGCTGTCTCCAAACAAGGGTGGGAAATGTACTTACTTGAGGGCAGTTATGGATTCCCACTTTATCATTTGCAAGTTTCTCTGGAAGAATACTATTTATGTCTCAGAGCCATCTATGGACTCGTCTTTCATGATATTGTTTATTCCAGCCTTCCACAATATGTACCTGTCCAGATATTTTGAACTACAATTCCCATCAGCATCAGCTAACATGGCCAATGCCAGTGATGATGGAAAGTGTAGTCTGAGACACACCTAGCTGGGGGAAGGCTGGTGGAATCCTTTAGAAACCCAACTAATCAGCCAATGTCCTGATTCCTTCTTCAAATATTCATCCTTCCTGGTTGAGAAGTAAGACAGGCACTCAGGGAAGAAAATTCTATTTGCCATATTCAAAATAATTTGATCTTGGAGAGATAGCAGCTGATTTTTGCCTTGCAGGCATGAATGCCAAAGAGCTGACAGTCCAAACCAAACATGGCTAAGGTAAAAGGAATGAACTGTGGATATAAAAGCTCTTCAAACAGAAACAGACCAAATGTAACACACTCCTCTAAGGCCTAAGCCAGTCTAGCTTTCAAAAAGTAAACGATATTGACTTTTCATGCTTAGTTGCCAAGCTTTGCCCTTCCATGTTATGGATCCTCTCAAGTTCACTGCTGGAAAAGAATTCAGCCCAAAGTTCATTGTACCTCTGGTTAGTTCTATAGCTCCAAAAGAACAATATTTCTACTAATGGAGGCCCTGTCTGCACAGGCCAAATAAAACGTCCTTCCTACACACACACCGCATTCCCATGGTGACAAGTCTGGACACAGGGCCTAATCCCTGGGTCTGGTGCAAACTGTCCAGACAATGCCTGAGCAACATTGAACCTGCTCTCTACTCCCGTTAAAATGTTTTAATCTTAATGTTTTAAAAATCCAGAATACTCCATTGCAATGCCAAGTGGACATGTGCAACATGTCATACTGTACTACCTGGTACCACCACCTCAATAGTGAGTTGTTTGTTTTGAGGTCAGAATGAGATGCCCAGTCATGTGATCTATGGGATGTGTGTGTGAACTACCACCCAGCATCACAATGGAGAGCACCAGGTAAAAAGGAGATGTTAGGCCAGCCAGAATACTTTGGGCTATTCTCAAAGTATTCTGGCCCATGGGATCAGAAGGTCATATGTAGGTTAACCAGGGCTGACCCAACACATTTAGCTGCTTAGGCAGAGGACAACATAGTGTCCCCTGCCCATTTCATGTGCAGAATACAGCTGGAATGGATTATGAACACTGGTGATGGGTATTGATGGCCATCTAAGAGGAACAGCAAAGATATTGCTCACCTGAGATGAATCTGCCACCTGAGATGAAAAGCTCAGTTTCTCTAGAACTAGAGGAGCAATGATCTTCCAGTTGCCCCCACCTCCACAAGTTCCTTTAAACTAGTACAGCTGTTTAGTTCTAATGGGTCTAATTTGATATACAAAATAAAACTTCCACCCACATGCTTTTAATCTAAAAATGGTGGCCATCAATGTGTACACAAAGGCACAAGAAAGGGTTGGAATAACTGAAATCAAAATAAGAGAAGGAATATAAACATAATTATAACATAGTAGTAGAGATAAAATGAAACAGATAAAAGTCATGCAATAAGGTACAAAGCAATCATACACTGAGTCAAACCAAAAGGCAGAGCTTTAAGAAAATCATAATGACTTACACCTGGCTTGGGGGCCAAATGTACAAGTCAAAACTGCAGAAATTTCTGGAAAAAGAACTTAATTCACCATTTACTGGTTTTAAAAAAGCATGTAACTAAAGATTGAAATTTGGACTTCCTTGTTTAAAAATTTCTGAAAAAGGAAAAAGTATCAATAGGTTGAAATGTGTTGGACTTTTTAGCTAATAAAGACCATCTTGAGGCATGTCCTTGTGAATTTTATTGGGTGCACTCTAGGTTTTTTGTTTTGTTTTATGGAGGCAAAATGGCAGCCAGTGCACCACTTTTAATACAAGGATTATATGTACACTGGGCCTCTAAACAACTAATTCTGCCAAGACTGGCCAACAGGTGACACATCACATTTCTATAGCTGGTCAGATCTGGCCAAGAAGAATAAAAGATGGACTCCTAAAGGTTTATACTGTACGTTTCCAAGCCTGACATCTAGGAGTACTGTGCAAAATGTTGCTAACAGGAAAGTTTACTTCCCCATTTAGTTCCCACCTGCATATCTTTTCCCATTTTTGAACTTATACATTAAGTGAAACTAAATAGCAGGGCCTAACAACTTCTGATCTGAGCAGCTAAATTACAGCCAGATTGAACTCCTAAATCCTAACTGCTCCTTCTGGCATTTTAAAACAATCTGTTGTCTCAACAGGCATTGACACACTCTCTTCTCACTGGATGGCTCTTCCTTCTTTTATACCCACTCCTGGGAGCAGCCCTCGCCTTTTTCTAGGCTAATTCCCATTTATTGCCCTGAAAGTTCTGTTCTCCCTATCTTTTTCCATACTTCCCTTTAGTGGTGTTATCCAGTTCATTCCGCACTCCCCTGCACCCCCTAGTGATACTACTGTTTCAAGTAACGGTGTGGATACTATTCCTTGGAACTGTGCCCTCATCCCCCTTTGACTAACTTGAATCAGCCTCAACAGGCAGGTTACAATGCCCAGCTGACAGCAGCCCTCATGAACATCAGACATGCTCCTATCACCACATCATAGAAACTGCAGGAACACTTACAGCTTTTCCATTTTCAAGCCATGTCACAGTCGGAGTTGGAATGCCTGTTGCTGCACACTGCAGCGTCACCACGGAGCCAAAGCTGACATTGTAGGATTCAGGAGCTTTCAGGATTCGAGCAAAAACTGCATGGAGGAAGACACATAGATTTGTAAAGTAATTAATGGTAAAGATAAGCCTTTAGTCAAACACAGCAATGGCTACTTTTGAAAGCTGATTTAACAAATGAAAACTGAGTCAGTCCAAAGGCTTGGTACTAAATGGCTGAATAGAAATAACACCTCAAGTATAGATTTCAGGGCTGGCTGTTACATTTGGCAGATTACTGGAAACGTACAATAATATTTTTCATCAGTTCCAGAGCCCTACATATGCAGCTATGTGTGCTATGCACTAGAAATATAAAAATTCTGCATCTATGCTATTCTGCTCCTCTGCAAAACCTATTCTCAAAAAGGCTGATTTTCTGCAGCATGAACAAATTATACAAATGATGCAAATTTGCATATCATTGATTGCTTTGAATGATTTTTTATTTTTTTGCTAAGGTAGACCAAGAGGGGTGTTAATGGTTGTCACTGACGTAACACCACAACCTGTGCCAGGTCCATCCATGGGCACAAATTAGGTCAGTGACATCCATGTATGTCAACATTACAAGTAGAGATGGAAAAGAAATGTGTAGGGTTCACATTTCCCTACAAAAATATCTAATTTGAATTCCCTCAGGCTGCCAGTGAGGTGAAGTGCATTTCACTTTGGAATTCCATACTTGTCTTGAACTTGTAAAGCATTTTATTGAAGAACAATATATACAAACTCATGTGTATATTTGAAACATAACAAACATAACATAACAAAAATGTATATTTTTTTAAAAAAAAATGAGCATAAACATCCTTTAGTCCAGGTATGGGCAATCTGTGGCTTGCATCGTATGGGTAGCCTCTACAGGGCTAATTTTGTGGCTGATCCAAAGATCAGAAATTTTTCAAAAACATATTTTTATTCAAAAAGGACCTCTCCTCTAGGGAGGTGAAGAGTATTTTGATAATTTTCTGCCCCCCCCCAAGGTCATTAGATCTTTGAAAGTTTTTTAAAATAAAAATAAAACTTCTGACCTCGCCAGGGCCTAAAATAAAGGGAGCCAAAACACTGGCCCACATGCCTGAGGGAGGGTTCTTTTTAACCATTTTTGAAGGGATGGTCTCAGGGGGGTATCCTTCCAGGTCACTAGCCTCTGAATTTGCTCACGCTTCTGCTGCAGCCCCTGGAAAAAATGCATTAAAATGCATGCATAATGAAAAATGTATACCCAATTATGGACAAATTACTACATGAGAAGGGGAAAGCAGATATGGAATTGAGGTAGGATTCTAAGAAATGCAACAGAAGTAAAACTGACAGATTTCATCAGTCTTAATTCCACATGGGCATTTGCTGCTCTAAGTATATATCTCCTGTTGGGAGAGCCACTGAGGTGCAAAGGACAACAGCAAATTGTGTGGGTGATATTCCCTGCATTCAAGTCAAGAAGGCAAAATCATTGGCTGTGTATCTCCGTGCAGACATCTAAGAAAAGAAGATGAGTTGTGATTGCTGTCTACATCCTCCTGTCCAACAGCAACCTTTTTAGTTAATGCAGGAAAGTTCCCACATGCTTATATAACTGCACTCATTTCTGCCCTGCCTTTTTGTTACTAACGTGGTCAACCATGAAATGAAAGTTAAAACTCAAAATTTTAATCAAAACAGAGGAACCAATCAATTAAAACATATCAGTAAAATTAAGAAATAAATAAGTGCCCATTGGAAAAATCCTGCTACAACAAATAAGATAGTAAAAGACAAGAACCTGTCTGAATAAAGATTTCTCTGCCTACCAGCAGAAGGACATTCGGGACAGAGCTACTGTGTTTCCCCGAAAATAAGACAGTGTCTTATATTAATTTTTGCTCTCAAAGATGGACTAGGTCTTATTTTCAGGGGATGTTTTATTTTTCCATGAAGAATAATTCACATTTATTGTTGAACAAAAAATAAAATATAAAAATGAACATTTATTATATACTGTATATATACAAAAACTTTGCTAGGTCTTACTTTTGGGAGAGGCTTTATATTTAGCAATTCAGCAAAACCTCTATTAGGTCTTATTTTCCGGGGATGTCTTATTTTAGGGGAAACAGGGTAGTTTGCTCTTCCTTAGTGGGGAGTTCAAGCGCCTAGGAGGAAACTATCAAGAAGACTCAGTGCCACATTATCACATCACCCCGATATTAAAATCTTTACACTGGCTACCAATTAGCTTCCGGGCACAATACAAAGTGTTGGTCGTGACCTTTAAAGCCCTATATGGCTTAGGTCCGAGTTACTTGAAAGAACACCTCTCCCTACATAACCCGTCCCGCACCCTCAGAACATCGGGGAAAAATCTACTGGAAGCCACCAATAATAGATTGGCAGCAACATCTAAGAGAACATTCTCTGCCGTGGCTCCGAAACTCTGGAACAACTTGCCAGAGGAGATCCGTCTTATCACTACTCTAGATGCTTTTTAAAAAGCACTAAAGATGGATCTCTTCCGGCCTATCCATCTGACCTGATATGACAGTTCGAATGGTCAAGGAACGACAGTAGCGAATTAGGTAAAAAGCGATAATAGTATGGATAATTATTAAACTTATGTGGTCCTTAGATTTTAACTGTATGTAATAATGTATGTACATTTTTATGATGATTTTGTAATGTTTTTAATCTGTTGTAATCCCGCCTCAATCCATGGGGAGAGGTGGGAAATATAATTATTATTATTATTATTATTATTATTATTACTAGGGAGCCCTGGTGGCACAGTGGTTAAATGCCTGTACTGCAGCCACTTTCTTCCATACCACTAGGTTGTGAGTTCAATACCAGTCAGGGGACTCCAGGTCAACTCACCCTGGCATCTTTCTGTAGGTCGCTAAAATGAGTACCCAACTTGTTGGGGGGAATTAGCTTACACTTTGTAAACCGCTTAGCACATCAGTAAGTGATATAGAAATGCTGTTGCTATTGCTATTGCTACTACCAATAATGGTGGAACAAAGAGAAAGGATCCTCCTGAGAATTTTATAAACTGGGCAGGCTCATATTAGAGTCTGGAATTGTTCAAACAACCTGGCCCCAGATTCTGTAGGGCTTTATAGGTCACAATCAGCACTTTGAGTTCTGACCTGCTACAGACTAGTAGTCAGTGAAGCTGTTGTGACAGAAGAGTCACATATGCTTCCAATAACCAACCTGAGTTGGTAGTCTGACCATAGCACTCTGAAATATCTTAGGTTTCTGAAGATTTTTTTCAAAGGCATCTGCAATAACCCAAATAAGATTTAACTAAGGATCGTTTCATCAGGTCATATTTAGGAACCCTAGGAAATGGCACAATTAGTCCACTAGGATAAGCTGTGCAAAGACAGTCCTGGCCACTGCTAAAACCTTGACATCCAGGTTGATGGCAGAATTCAAGAGTACACCCTAACTACAAATGTTCAAAAGCAATATAACCAAAGGAGCTTATCGTTCAGCATCTTAAATTGGCTCCAGCCTACCGATTGGAGCCAGGAAGCAAGATGGAGGCAGGGATTATTGCACACTAAATCACCACCGAATCACCGGCCACCGTCAGCCCGGGTCCCAGCCATTCTCCGCAAGCACTTTTTAGAAGTTGGAAAGCTTCTGGCTTTTATAAAGTGCCGGTGGAATCATAGAATCACAGAATCATAGAGTTGGAAGAGACCACAAGGGCCATCCAGTCCAACCCCTGCCGTACAGGAACTCCCAAGCAAAGCATCCCCGACAGATGGCCATCCAGCCTCTGCTTAAAGACCTCTAAGGAAGGAGACTCCACCACACTCTGAGGGAGTGTGTTCCACTGTCAAACAGCCCTTAATGTCAGGAAGTTCCTCCTAATGTTGAGGTGGAATCTCTTTTCCTGGAGCTTGCATCCATTATTCCGGGTCCTGTGCGGCTTGGATCTGGCTTGGACCTGGGATGATTGTGGCCGGCGGTTTGGCAGTGATTTAGTGTGCGATAATCCCTGCCTCCATCCTGCATCCTGGTTCCAGCACTGAATCCTGAACTCTGGATACTGGTTCTTGAGGTATCATGTACACACACACTATATATATTACCCATCTGCCAAAGTGCGAGTTGATCATTTCCTGCTTTACTGAGGACTTCCTGTTCTGTAGTCGCCAAAAACATTAGCAGAATGATTTTTGACCCCAGACCATGTATTAAATTCACTGGTGGAATATATGTAAAATGAATTCTTTTCCCACTGTGATATAAAATAAAACCCATCTTGCAGACTCAGGGGCTCGACAGACCACCCTAACAGGCAGCCCAGAGTCGCCCCTTTTAGCACCAGATTGAAGCCGCAGCAACTACATGCTGCAGCCCCAATCTGACATTTCCATGGTGTAAAAAGGAGCTGCAAAAAGCAGTTCCTTTTTGTGCCACAGAAATGGCACCATAACTGCCAGTGCCACAGCTTTTCAGTGCTCCTTTGGCACTGTGACATCTGGATGCAGCATCAGAGGAGCACTGTTATACATCCCACCATGTGGTGTGGCATGCAGCATCACACTGGGGGCAGAGTCGGGGCATGCATCATGCAGACACCATGCCCCCACTCTTCCCCAGACCACCCTTTATCACCGGTCTGTATTTCCGGTCAGCTGCATCTACACTGCAGCATTAATGAAGTTTGAAACTGCTTTAACTGCCATCGCTCAATGCTATGGAATTCTGGGATTTGTAGTTTTGTGAGCTATTTTGCCTTCTCTGTCATCGAGCTCTGGTGACACAATAAACTACAAATCTCAGGATTCCACTGGATGGAGCCATGACTGGTAAATCAGTGTCCAACTATTTCTGCATTAAAACAGCAATAGTTTTAATGACTGAGGGTTGTTGTGTTTTTTTAAAAAAATTAAATGCAGTGAAAACTATTTCTATCCAGTGTATCTATATAAAACTGCTGTAATACAATGACTCACTTCTATATACAAAGCAAGTCCCCAAAGACAAGTGCATGCAAGGATAAGATGTGTTCAAATTACCTTCCCTAGGAAATGAGTAAGGAAGTTCTTTTCATGCCAGTGCTAGACCTTGTCCTATGCACGCAAGGAGTCCTTGCTCACATGTATAAGATTAAAGGTAGGCCACGTCTGTTGGCTCAGCTCCTAAGTGCATAGAATGAATTTGATGTATCCGAGAAAATGGACTCTAATCCTTGAAAGTTTGTGCCATAATACATACATTAAGTCTTTAAAGCACCCCAAGGCTCTTTGTTGTTTTTGTATTTGAAATAGGGTGCAAAAGTACTCCACAGGCAACTGTACTGAAAGAAACAGTCCTGGAGAAGAGCAAGTAACGACAAATAAACCCTGACCACTTGCTTTGTGGGCTCATTTGTAAAGATGGCAGTGTTCAAATAAAGTTCCTTTTGTTTAGTTCTCTGGACTGCCTTATTAGTAAGATGTTCTGCAGCAAGTCTTACTGGCCTGAACAAAATTCAAGAAAACATCCTGAATATCTGTAAAGCTTCACAATACACACCAACATATTACTCACACTGTAATATTTTGTGATTAATAATGTAAAAATAACAATATATTCTACAGATAAAAAATAAGATTATTGTTATCATAAAGTAATAACAATAGGTACAGCTGTAATCCTATGCCAATTTACCTTGGAGTAAATTCCACCAAACTCAGTAAAATCTACATTTAGGTAGACATGTACTGGATTGCACCCTAAAAGTACAATAACCTCAAAACCTTGTGGTGGAGAGGAGGTGAAGTCTCAGGGGTATTGGGAAGCCTGATTATCAGATTGAAACAATACTATCAATTTGGAATATAAAAGAAGGAAGAAGAAGATAAGTCTAGTGCAAGACAAGGACTCCACAGGTGCAAGCTAGATATTCAGTGGATTGTGCCCAGTTGCATTTGTCACAGGCCAAATGCAGTGGTTGAACTGTGAATTTACACTGCATCCACAATGCAGAAATAACCCAGCTCTAGTGCTGCATCAAACGATAATCTCCAGTATTCCATAGCATTGAACCATGACAGTTAAAGTGTGTTAAACCAGATTATTTCTGCAGTGCAGATGCAGGCTAAATTAGCTATCACTTTGGTATAAAATGAAAGTTTATTTGTTTTCAGTGTTCCCATGGAACAATTAATTAAGAAACTGATCAAGAAATTTCTTGCAAGAGTGATACTATTTTGCAAGCATATATTTTCTCTCCAAAGCAAATGCAGGAGGACAGGAGGACAGAACAGGGGAAATCTGACAGAATTACAAGATGCTTAATCCCACATCAGTCATCCTTCCCTGAAAACATGCCCCACACTGTTTTGATTTTTTCCCCCTTTCTGTTGGGTTCCAACACAGGAAGTAATGAATGAAGCAAAACAGATAAGCTAAGAGAGGCTAAAGCGTTTTCCTTTTGCTTTCTGTTGTGTGTGTTGTGTCTTCAAGTCATCCTTGGGTTTTCTTGGCAAGATTTGTTCAGAGGAGGTTTGCCATTGCCTTCCCTGAGGCCGAGAGTGTGTAACTTGCCCAAGATCACCCAATGGGTTTCACTGACGAACTTGAAATCAAACCTGGGAAGGCCAAGATTCTGCCCCCACATCTCTCTCCTCCCCCCCCCCCCAAGTTAATTGAACACAAACTACTTTTGAACTTTGAACTCCATTTACAGCAACCGAAGCAATCGGAAGACAAAAGGGGAAAGTAGGAGGAGGAGAAAATAGGACATTTTAACGCAAATGAAAAGGTTGGATGGCAGAAGATTAACTGGGAATCTCCTTGCCAAACCAGGACTGTGGGGTGGGGTGGAGTATAGAAGTTTGCCTAGATCAGAAAAAAAGTAATTTCATCTACAAAATCAAACTATAAAATGCTTGACCTGAGATTTGTCTTTCCACCTGGAGAAACACAACACCCCTTGGCAACATCCACCAGCACCCTGAGATTTGACAACATTGCTTCTATTCTTTCTTATGACGTACAGCTTGGAACCTGAGGAATTGGCAAACTTGCTCTCAAAAGACTTGTGCTTCTGATGGCAAAGCCACCATTAGAAGTAGGACCACCCGTAGCATAGCATGACACCATCAGTTTAAGAAAATGTATCTGGAGATTTATACAGACCCAAACCCCTTCCTGTACTGTTTTCTATATAGCTGCTGTTTGCTAAGGTATTCTACAGAATTGCATTTTTGCTTCCTTGTTGCATTTTCTTTAGGTACCTTCAGAAAAGGAGGATGGGAGCCCTGGGGCCATCATGAAGGCAGCCTCCACATGAGGGCTGTCTTCATGATGCAAGCACATACAGCATCTGCACGTCGTGGCACCACACTTGTGTCATTGATGTGCGACAGTGCACCAATGGTGCACTCATGGCGCCTGACGCACACCAAAAAGAACCTGCTTTTAGCGGGTTCTTTTTGTTGCGGAGAGAGACCACGTAGTTTGGTTGCTGGGCTTCCCTCAGGAGCAAAAACAGGTGCCTCCAGCCCACCCTTTCAGGATGGTCTGTCGAGTCCCATAGATATTCAACAGAAATGCAACATATAGATACTGAAAGAATAAACAACCAAAACCAACTTGTGTCCTTCATTGTTGTTTTGGGTTGTTGTTGTTGTTTATACCCAATTTTTCCCCCTCCAAAAAATTGTGACTTAAGAAAGCTTACAAATTAGAACTGATTCAACTGTTGTACAGCTGAAACATGCAAAAATGTAATTAAACAGTCAATAGCAATAAAAACAATTTCAACCAAAAATGATAAAAAGTAGTTTAAAAAGTGCAATCAAAAGCAGTAAATGATCCTGTTAAAAGCCTTTTCTTTAAAAAATATATATTCTTGTTCTTGAAAGCCCAACAAAAGGGGCAGAGGGGAAGCCCACCAGCAGGACAAGGGGCGCAGACTAACTTCTGTAGGAAAGGAGCTCCAGAGCCTAAAGCCAAAGAAGTATATTGTACTGGATGATGCATTGTCTCCCATCATTCCCATATGGTTTGGATACTGGCTGAATGGGGTGGGATGTCCACGTGTAAATGTAAAGGAGGTCACAAGGGTAAAAGCTGGACGTCCATTGGAATATGGAAAAGAACATTATATATTGGTGTTGACAACTAACCAATATTTATTTTTTAAAAATGCTTTGTATACCAAGCAGCAACCAAACTTAAGAAGTATAACAACTGATTTGGCCCTAGACAATAACACAAGCCTTTCCTGTTACCACATTCTGTCCAGAACTGTGAGTGTTCCCTTCTATTCTTCCTATAAGGTCTGCCAGTAAACAAGCTAATTAACAGTATTAGTTAGCCAAAGGCTATCAGTTTAATAGAATACAGGGTTTGGTAACAGGAAGGCTCCCTGGGTTTTCCTCTTAAAGAAACAATACAAAACAGTAGAGGGACCACAAATTAAGCACTAGATGGGATAATACTTCGCCAGATATCCAGACCCCTTCCCTCCTTCTCTTTAAAAGCTCTTGGCACAGAAATGAGAGCTCATTGAACAATGCAAGAAAAATATCCTGATGCATAGACTCAGACTTCTCTCAGCACCGAGACATGGCTTTGGTTCTGCAGAAGCCCATTTTGTTATTCAAGTGTGCTGAGCTCAGGCCAATTTTAGAGCAACATTCATCTTCCTTGAGTGGATCTGAATTTGCAAGGATAGCTCCTGATATCTTGAATCTGGTTATGGATCTTGGAACTGGAGGTGAGTGGGGCTCAAATCCATCCTATGACTAAGCCAACATGATCAGGCAAATTGGATCACAAAGGTACCTGTGTAACTAAGTTATTCAGGAAATATTAGTCAAAAATGCACAAAATAATCAAGCACACAAACACAAAATATTAAAGTCCAATATGATCCAAAATCCACAAAACAGTAATATCTTTATTGGACCAACCAAAATGCAAATATAATGTGCATTTTGGTTGGTCCAATAAAAGTATTACTGTTTTGTCGATTTTGGATCATACTGTACTTTGCTATATGGCCAACACGGCTATCCCTGTATATGCTTAAAAAATATTAAGATTGCTATTGTAGTTTAGCTCTCCTAGGAATAACAAGGGCTGTGTGTCATCTACCTATACACATTTATTTGGGCGTAAGCTACACTGAACGTCAAGTACACATTGTGCTTGTAAGTGCCTTAGAATCATAGAATCATAGAAATTTAGAGTTGGAAGAGACCACAAGGGCCATCCAGTCCAACCCCTTGCCGTGCAGGAACTCCCAATCAAAGCATACCTGACAGATGGCCATCCAGCCTCTGCTTAAAAACCTCCAAGGAAGGAGACTCCACCACCCTCTGAGGGAGTGTGTTCCACTGTCGAACAGCTCTTACTGTCAGGAAGTTCCTCCTAATGTTGAGGTGGAATCTCTTTTCCTGCAGTTTGCATCCATTGTTCCGAGTCCTGTTCTCTGGAGCAGCAGAAAACAAGCTTGCTCCCTCCTCAATGTGACATCCCTTCAAGTATTTAAACAGGGAGATCATATCACCTCTTAACCTTCTCTTTTCCAGGCTAAACATCCCCAGCTCCCTAAGGCGTTCTTCATAGGGCAAGGTTTCCAGACCCTTCACCATTTTAGTCGCCCTCCTTTGGACCCGCTCCAGTTTCTCCACATCCTTTTTGAATTGTGGTGTCCAGAACTGGACACAGTATTCCAGGTGGGGCCTGACCAAGGCAGAATAGAGTGGCACTATTACTTCTCTTGATCTAGACACTATACTTCTATTGATGCAACCTAAAATTGCATTGGCCTTTTTAGCTGCCGCATCACACTGTTGACTCATGTTCAACTTGTGGTCTACTTGGACTCCTAGATCCCTTTCACATGTTGTCTCATTCAGCCAGGTGTCCCCCATCCTATATCTGTGCATTTCATTTTTCCGCCCTACATGTAGGACCTTACATTTATCTGTGTTAAATTTCATTTTGTTAGCTTTGGCCCAGCTTTCTAGTCTATTCAGGTCATTTTGAATTTTGATCCTGTCCTTTGGGGTATTAGCTACTCCTCCCAATTTGGTGTCATCTGCAAATTTGATAACTAGGCTCTCAATACTGTCATCCAAGTCATTAATAAAGATGTTGAATAGCACTGGGCCCAGGACAGAACCCTGTGGCACCCCACTTGTCACTTCTTTCCAGGATGAAAAGGAACCATTGTTGAGCACCCTTTGGGTTCGGTCAGTCAACCAGTTACAAATCCATGTAACGGTTACCTTGTCTAGTCCACATTTTACAAGCTTGTTTGCAAGGATGTCATGGGGAACCTTGTCAAATGCCTTACTGAAGTCAAGATATACTATATCCACAGCATTCCCTTCATCTACCAATCTGGTAATTTTATCAAAAAAAGAGATCAGATTTGTCTGGCATGACTTGTTTCTCTGAAACCCATGTTGGCTTTTTGTGATTATGGAATTATCTTCCAGATATTCACAGACTCTCTGCTTAATGATCTGCTCCAGAATCTTTCCTGGTATTGATGTCAGACTAACCGGACGATAATTGTTGGGATCCTCTTTTTCCCCCTTTTTGAAGATTGGGACATTTGCCCTCCTCCAGTCTGCAGGGACTTCTCCTGTTCTCCGGGAGTTCTCAAAGATGATTGCCATTGGTTCCGATATTACATTTGCCAGTTCTTTTAATACCCTAGAATGTAGTTCATCTGGTCCTGGAGACTTATATTCATTTAGATTAACCAGGTATTCCTGTACTGTTTCTTTATTTATTCTGTGCTGAAATTCCCCTATTCTGTCCTCTGCCCCATCATCTTTAGGTTGGGCACCCTTTGCCTTTCCTGAGAAGACTGAAGCAAAGAAGGTGTTGAGCAATTCTGCCTTTTCTCTGTCTCCTGTGAGCATTTTGCCATCTTCTCCACGCAGTGGCCCAACTGTTTCCTTCTTCTTCCTTTTGCTGCGGACATACCCAAAAAAGCCCTTTTTATTGTTCTTAACGTCTCTAGCAAGCCTGAGTTCATTCTGCGCTTTAGCTTTTCTGACTTTATCCCTACATGTGCTGGCTATTTGTTTGAATTCCTCTTTGGTGATTTCCCCATTTTTCCATTTTTTATACATGTTCCGTTTAAAACTTAGCTCAGTTGTAAGTTCCTTAGTCATCCATGCCGGTTTCTTGAGACATCTCCCATTTTTCTTCCTCATTGGAACTGTCTGAAATTGTCCCTTTAGTATCTCCCTTTTGAGGAACTCCCATCCATCTTGAACTCCCTTCTCTTTTAGTATTCTTACCATGGGATCACCCCCAGTATTTCTCTAAGTTTATTGAAATCAGCTTTCCTAAAGTCTAGAATGCGTGTCTGACTATGCTTAGCTTCACCTTTCCACTGTATAACCAACTCCAAGAGGACATGGTCACTCCCACCTAAGGATCCCACCACTTGCACCCCATCAACTAGGTCTTCCCTGTTGGTTAAGATCAGATCCAAAATAGCTGATCCCCTTGTTGCCTCTTCCACCTTTTGGACAATGAAATTGTCTTCGAGGCAAGTGAGGAACTTTCTAGATCTTGAGGACAGCGCTGAGTTTGACTTCCAGCAAATATCCGGGTAGTTGAAGTCCCCCATCACTACAACATCTCTCCTTCCTGATTGTGTGGTCATCTGTTCTAGAAAGGCATCATCCATTTCCTCTGCCTGAGTTGGTGGTCTGTAGTAGACTCCCACAGTAACATCCCTGTTGTTTCCCTCTCCTTTAATTTTTATCCAGATGCTCTCCACCTGGCTTCCAGTATTGATGTCCTGGATCTCTTCACTGGTGTAAATATCCTTGACATATAATGCTATTCCTCTACCTTTCTTGTTTGTCCTGTTTCTCTTAAAAAGTTTATACCCCTCTATTTCTATATTCCAATTGTGAGACTCATCCCACCAGGTTTCAGTGATGCCTATTATATCATATCATATTTCCCTTCATATTTAAAAAGATGGCTAAGATGCTGGGCTGGTGCTTCATGTTCTCAGAGCTTCACACATGCCCTCCTTGAGGGCTAAAAGGCAAGCCTAAGGAGCATGCAGGGGAAATGTTTAGCTTTCAACACATGCTGGTCACCCAGGTACCAGTGTTGTGCCCATATATAGTATTTTCAAACCATGTTTTGTCTTTTGTTCTACCCTGGATGGAGTCCAACAAAGGCCAAATTACAGGTGACATTTGTCATGTCAGTTGGCATTGTGTTGGCTGATTTTTGTTTTAAAAATAGACAAGGGAGGAGAGTTGCTGCATCAAGACTGTGGTGTGAAGCATGGGGAACTTTATACCTTTGCCCCCTGCAGCAATCTCATTTGGAATCAGCCCCACCCTTTCATTGTGTGCAAATAGCTGCTCTTTCCAACACGAATAATTGTTGCATAGGACTGTGACAGTGAAAACTGGAGAGGGCTTCTTTTACTTTTAATAGTTGTTATCTGATTGCATGACAAGCAGCACCTGTTTAAAATCCATCTTTTACAGAACTATTAAAGGCACAAGAGCCCTCACCAGTTTTTATTCAGGCAGGCCTATGCAGGAGAAGGCAATTCTGATTGAGGCCACTGCAGACACAATGATTTAAAGCTCCCCACCTTGCACACCATGGTCCTGACCTGGCACACCACCCCATTGAATGTCTCCTCTTTTAAATCAGCAACTCAGTATCATATTATCCTGATTAAGTCTAGTTCAGCTCTGAGTTTACTGTCATTTCTCTAGATGTTGAAACAGAGTAAGAAACTGATATTCTATATTCTGTTTGGCCACTCAAGGAGCAGTGATGCATTCTCCAAGAGGGTTTCTATTGTACCTCACGGTTGATCATTTTACATTGTTTAAATGTGTTTAAATGCATTGGTGGAGAAAGTTTTCACACAAACTATTTTGCGAATATGATTTTCCTGGCATTTACATTGCTAAAAGTGATGACTTTCTGTCACTAGACACATTCTTTTCCAGGAAGATATTGAATGGGAACATTTTAGTGATATTTACCCATGGAAATCAGTGGGACTAAAGGGCTAACCTTCTGTTTTTAACACAGTGATGGTTTAAATGTTATTTTGGCAAAGTATCACTGTTGAAATATAAAACTTCAAATTTTCCTCCATCTGTTAATTGAGTTAATGTAGTCTATCAGAAAGATTCTTCTCACAGACAGAAAGAAATTAGGCATTCCATACACTAGAGAAAATATTAAATGCATGCTTAACCATGTGATTATGACACATTTTTGCTCACACTTTACTCCTGCTGGTGATTCTGCACATCACACCTCACATTTGGACATGGATTTACTAGTTTCTCATATAACAGAAATTCATGGTTTAAATGCACAATCTGCAGATTTAATTACTAATTAGATGCATAAGGCATCTCTGAGATTTGTACTACTCCTTCAAGTAATTTGGAGCCTGTGCTTTTTAAGTCTGTGGATACCTTCCCATAGAATCATAGAATCTTACAGTTGGAAGAGACCACAAGGGCCATCCAGTCCAACCACCTGCCATGCAGGAACTCCCAATCAAAGCATCCCCGACAGACGACCATCCAGCCTCTGCTTAAAGACCTCCAAGGAAAGAGACTCCACTACACTCCGAGGGAGTGTGTTCCACTGTCGAACAGCCCTTACTGTCAGGAAGTTCCTCCTAATGTTGAAGTGGAATCTCTTTTCCTGTGATCCTTGGAAAAGGCAAGCTAAAAATGCAGCTAGATTCCATACAACCTTTAATCATATACTACATTTAGAGAAGCAGGCGATCCCTTCCCTCTGTGTTCATGACTTATATTTATTTTTATGTGACCAGCTGACTTTCTAAACACACTGACCAGGATACAATGTATCTCCAATGGATCCTGCAGCCTCTGACAGATTCTGTGACTTCCACTCCTTACTGCTGCCGACATTCACCCTCTAACTTATTCTTGGTAGCAAGGAAATCCTCTGGCGCAGAACTTTTGCACTATAAAGAGCTACAGGGGAGGAGAAGAAAGTTGTGATGCTATTGGAGTTGAACGGTGAAGTATAATTTTGGATCTTGGCCATGCAATCACTATTTTTAAAAACACTTAAATAGGTTACATAATCAGGAGACTGACAGATGATGGAATTTTATGAGTCCAATAGTTAGTTCATTACAAACACATTCTTCAAACAACCAAAGAAAGAACTATGTACATGGACATTACCTGACTGGCAATAAAGAAATCAAATAGACTGCATAAATGGAATCGGAAGATGGAGAAGCTCCATTCTCTCTGCAAAAAAACAAGACCAGAAGCAGATTGTGGCACAGACCATGAACTACTAATGGCAGAGGAAAGCTAAAGAAGAACACTAAACCAACCATCTAGCCAAAAAAAACGACATGAAAAACATCACCATAGAATTTTAAATAAAGTGAAAAATAGATTTGCACTATTAAGCCTAGTTGACTGAGAACCAGGTGAAGTCTGGACTGAAACCAGGCACAATGTCAGGGAGGGATGCAAAAAGACACTGTTTCTCCTTGAGAGAGAGAGAGAAACCTCAATGGATGAAAGATGAAACTTTTTAAGAATTTAAGGACAGACAAGAAGGAAAAGTAAAAGATGATAGAATAGAACCCTGAATGCAACTGTTCAATGACTTGCATCTGTGGAACAAGCAGAACTACTATAATAATCAATGAACAGAATTAGAAGTTGACAACAAAAAAAGGGAGAACAAGAAACCTCTTCCAAAAGATTTGAAAAATTAAAGGGAAACTCAATTCAAGCATGGGGATGCTCTACAGCCAGCAGGAGAACATATTACATGGCCAAGCAGAAATAAAGAGATGATGGAAACAATACATGGAAGAAGTGTATAAAAGAAATGAAAGAGTGCCAGATTCATTCAAGGAAGAATCATAGGAAGATGAACCTCCAGTTTTAAAAAGTGAACAGAAGAAAATAAATGGGTCCTAGAGCAAATCAAGCCTAAACTCTTCCTAGAAGTCAGGATGACTAAACTGAGATTGTCATACTTTGTCCATATGATGAGAAGACATGACTCACTAGAAAAGACAATAATGCTTCATAAGACAGAATACAGTAGGAAAAGATGAAGACCACAATCCAGGTGGATAGACTCAAACAAGGAAGCCACAACTTGAGTCTGCTAGAAGTGAATGGGGATGTGGATGACGTGGAGATCTCTCATTCTTAGGGGCACCATAAGCTGAAGTGTTATGACTTGATGGCCATTAACAAGAAAGGCTTTATACTTGATGTCTACACCAAAGGCAAAAAACACTTTAGCCAAAATCCTCAATGACTGTTAGTATTCATAATCCCTAGTTTAGGAGCTATGTAGGAACCACGAAAGTTCCTCAATCCCTACTTACTAGACAGTAGCTGTTGTGATTGACAGGGTTCTCTTCTTCTTGTCCAAATGATCTTCAGCATGAGAAGCAATTCTGACAGAGGTCCTGCTTGCGATAGAGATTCTGCCTGTCACACCAGAGATTGTTCACAGAAGAGGGGTGGAAGCAATAGTAAGTTGCTTCTCAAATGGCAAAGGAAAAGGCCCCCACTGATCTGAATATCTGCTTCCTGGTGAGGAGGTCAGATCAAGTTTTACTGTGTAACACTGTAACTGACGTACTTATGCATACACATTTCCTATACTCCAACCTTTACTTTGTTAAAAAAAAGTTTGGATGACTATCCAGCCTGAATGATTTTGCTGTATTGAAAATGTGCTATGTAAGTAACAACAGCAATAGTTCATAAAATAAACTAGTTTGGGGTGAGGATATTTGTTTGTTTGTTGCAATTTAATCTTTAAAATATCCAAAACCTCTTCACTCCATCCCTACCCAATAACAAAATGCATACCTGTCTGAAGCTTAAAGTGTATTTACACTGTAGACTTGAAGAAGTTTAATGATCACTTTTGTCAGCCCAGACTATATTCTATAGACTGGGTTCTTTAAGGTAATTTAGAACCCTTATCAGACTACAATACCCAAGATTCTTTGGGTGAAATTGTAATACTAAAACTAATATAAGCACATATAAGTTTGAATTATAAACATACCATTCTGTTGTTGACATTTCCTGACTATCAATAGTAAATGGTCTGCATGTTCTCATAGTTAGATGTGAATTTTGTGGGATTTTCTTCTTAATTGATTTTTATATTCTGGGCAGGTCAGTATACTGATCCTAGATTATTTTACCCTTAAAAAAATCCATTGACGTCACTTGACTTAAATCTGGAATGCATTTAAGGTTTGAGAAGCATCCAACATTCTATTAAGTCAATGGCACTTATGCTGTTAACTTTACTGGAACAACCATTTTCATCCTCAGCTTTTAGAAAAATCTTCATTTGGCACTAGCATAGATCACAATGAGATTCTGAAGCTACAAGTACTTCAAATATCTCACCTATATACATCTTTAAAAGGATGGTAAAGGCCTTAGTTTAGGACATGCACTTCGTTAACTCATGCAAAATGCATGCATAAAGAGGCAGTTCATAAGTGCCAAAGCAATGGTATTTTACAGTACAGAATATGCCCATTTATCCTGTAGGACTTCCAATTTAAATCATTCAGAAAATTATAAGTTTGGATAGATGGGGATGGAATTCACAAAGCGTTAGATTTACACTGGTTTATGCGCTGAGCACACAGAATAAGTTTGTTTAACCCATTGTTTAGAATACAATGGTCAACATTGAATAACAGGGTTCTGTAACACATGTAACAGCTTAACCATGTTCTCCAATGTCATTTTGCTCACATGTCCTCTCTGTCTCTGTCAGTCCCTAAATTTTGTTAGTGTCATCAGCTAAACCAAGTTGATGGCTTGGAATACTATCACTGCAAAGATTATTAATACTATAGTCACTAAAACACAGCACACCGTCCAAAGATACCTCCATCAGTTGCATTTGTCTCACTGAAAACTGCACAACAAAAATGGAGAAAACATATGAATATTCTCACTTCTAACAAAATGACAATGTGCATATGTCTTTGTTGGAAAAAAACTACTCATTGTCATTATGGTAAAATCTCAGTGCAATGACTAACTTTAAGAATCAGCATTAAAAGTGGGGCTTCTCAAGTATAAATAAGGCATACCTTTGCTAGGCTGAAGTGTTGACACAAATCTTCGAGCCCACAGTAAACATTGATCCAAAATGCAAAATCTGTAGCAGACTGATGAATATATATACAAAGGGATTTTGCATTTGTACCAAAGCAAATAATAGAGATTCACTGTGAGGGGGCTAAATAACGTTACCGAGGCATCAGATACTGAAGATCAAATATTGGCAAATCACCCACTAAAACCTTTGAAGTTTCTCAAAAATGATTTCCTGAGCTGCTCAGTTTAATGCATCTTTTTATGCAGAATAAAAAGATCCTGCATCCTTTTAAGCAGCCAGCATGGCAAATGATCACAGAAGACAAGAACTGTACGTCAGGACATCAGGGCTACAATGTAGAATTAGCAGGACACCACTATTGGCAATACTTCAAGTTATCTTGCTATGATTATGCATCACCTCCCCCTTAAAAAAATATGGCTGGTTATGTTATACACACTTCCCCTTCCATCCTCCTCTACCTGTGCAGAGCAACAAACATTGTGGTGGAAGTAATGAGGGACTTCTCTGCTCAATCGTGGGTCCCCACTCACTCTCTTACATAGGTACCTAAACTAAATACTACTCCTCTAATCTGATCTCTTTTTTTTAAAAAAATGGTTGTACCCTGGAAACCTCAAATGCTAGGGCTAATGCAGTAATATTAAAAGTTGTTAAAGAAATATAAGACAGCGATCTAAATGAATTCATTCATTCATTAAATTGTTAAACAGCCATTTAAAATGAGTTAAAACAGCCAGTTATGAATTAAAGAATGGAGTAACATTCATCATTATGTAAAAGAACAACATTGCTCTCTCTCTGCTTTTAATGATCAAAATAAAGGTTTTTTAAAAGTTGCTTGTGAAAATTTTAATGAGTAATGACTAGCAAATTAATTACTTCCAAACTCTGAATAATGGCCTCATCTTCCCTTGGGGCCTTTAAAGGTGAGGTCAATGGCTAGCGTTGTTCTAGCACTGTATTTCCTGAATTAAATAAGAAGTATGAATAGATGGATGATAAGGCCCCTTCCAGCAATGTTAAGTAAAAGACATGGCTAACTAAATGTGCATTTTGCATTTTTTTTACTACTTCCAAATGTGAAAGATTAAGAGATAAGTATTGAATCACTGGGAGTTGTTAAAAGTCTATTTATTTCCTCACAAGTGAGGCATAAAAGAGGTGATTAGAACTGCAGCAGTACCACAAATAACAGGGAGATTGGGTAGATTGTCTACATGACCTGAATGTCTCTGCCAAGCTTCCTGGGTCTGCCCCACCGCTGTTGCCACAGCCCCCACCACTTCTACTGCCATCACATTCAAATCACTAATGCCAGGGCCAGCTCCTGGCCCGAACAGTAAGATCTTTCCTTCTTCCTCCCTTAGCAGCGCCAACTCCACTGGCATGCCCATCAGTCTGAGACAAACCAGGCACCCAGCATGTGATCTTGACACCTTGTCTACCTTTAAGAGTAAGTGGCTGTGAGCCACTGCAAGGGAGGAGGGGGAAATCTCACTGTTTGGCCAGGATGTTAAAATGGCAATGCAAACCCTCCAAGATAAGTTAGGATACACATTTGGTGGTAAGGCTACATGTCTTGGGCCTTATCATTCCAGATTCAGGGGGAGAACATATTTTTAAAGGTTTTTAAGCAGTGTAGACAAGCAGCATTATGTACATAGTGTGCTTGCTGCCAACCTTGTGGTTGCTCTCACACTCTGCCCACTTATAGCTAAATGTTTGGAGGTTATCACACAATTTTTAGAAAAGCGACTTACCACTCACAAATTGAATTTGGATGGTGGATTTGGAGAAATAAGCCATGCAATAGGACCAGGATGCAGCCCGAATTAGAATTCAATTCAGGAGCAGTAAGTAGCTTTTTAAATCTCCTTTATCTCATATAATTTGTATTGGAATTAGTGCAGTGAAGTGGTCAGAGATCCTGACAAAGGAGCAACAACACCAATGGCTTAGGTAACAAATTAAAATCTTTATTGTAGGAAGTCCATTCTAATATAGGAAAGGTACTGGGGGAGCTATTCTCATATAGCTACATCTCTAGGGAAGGTCTGAGAAAGTTCAGGGGTAAGAAGAGGAGGATCACTATACATCACAGACTGGGTTCAAGATAGGTAGAAAAAGAGAGATCTCACTTCAGGTAACTTAAATATCTAACACTATTACTACTACTCATTTTGAGACATTAACTCTTTCAGCGCAGAGTGTTGTTGCAGTTCCAAAAATTTGGATAATGGCACCCAACCCAATAAAGAATGGGTCACTGATCTAATACCATATTTTTCCACATGTTTGGAAGATCAGGCTGTTCCTGAAAGACATGCTGGAGCGTTTCTAGAGTTGAAGGTAGCCATGCCACTCTGAGTATCATGAATGTGTCCCCATTCTCCTGCACCTACACAGAAGGGACTATTGTATGTTACCAAGCTTGTACACCAAAGAAAGTATGAGATAGTTTTAACTTATATTCACAGTGAAACAATTATATGTTCCAAATTTATGTTCCTGGGGACGAATGTCCTTCTTTGCAGACCAACAGACACCAAACCAGTAGGTCCTTAACAGAATAGGTTTCCTGATCAGGTTTTATTTATCTCAGTCATGAAAATAAAGCTAGTCTCTTGTTTCCATTTTCTTCTTTCCAATTATGAATTCAAATAATTTTCTCACCTTCCACATTTGCTCTAATTTAGGTACTGGATCACAAGACAAGTCTACATATGAATATGCTTATGCTACTGGATTACTCACCTTCCACTTCCAGAATTACAGGTTTTGAGTAGGCAGTCCCAAGACTGTTCTTTGCAATACATCTGTAGTGACCACCATCTTCTCTTTGAACGTTATGAATCCTTAAGCTGCCTGATTCAAGAATAGCAATCCGGGCATTTTCCTGCCAAAACAAATAGAGCTCTAATTGAGGAGAGCATTTATGTCTGCTGTCTTTCCAAATAGGAGCCCACAGCCCACACCTCATGGATACATGACATCCCTGGATTTATAGTGAAATCCAAGCACTTACTCACCTTTACAACATTTTCTCCTTTGATCCATGATACCGAAGGCTTGGGATTCCCCATTGTAGTACATGGGAAAACAGCCTTTAGTCCTTCTATTATTTTCACATTTGAAGGTGGACGGGTTATTTTGGGTTCTAAAATGTAAAAGTTTAAAATTACAACCACATATTCAAAAGCAACATATCTCAGAGCAATGATCCTTTTTTGTGCCCTATTTCTCTCCCTTCCAGTTTGGAACTACAGTAACAATTTTCAATCACATTTTGCTCCCAGATAAATGTACACCAGAGGGCTGGGAGGGATTGTAAATGGAAAAGAGGAATTAAGAATAGACTGCTGAACCATTTTACACACATACTCCTAATGGCTCAAAAATGAAGAGACATGTTAAAGCAAAATATTTTGCCATGGTTCAAAGATCAACATGGGCCAATTCAGATTGTACAGTGACATTTGCATTTCATATGTGATTGTAATTGTTGTTGTTGTGTGCATACAAGCCATTTCTAACTTAGGGCAACCCTAAAGCAACACTATCATGGGTTTTCTTGGCAATATTTGTTCAGAGAGAGTTTGTCACTGCTGTCCTCTGAAGCTGAGAGCATGTGACTTGTCCAAGGTCACTCAGTGGGTTTCATGACACCCTCTCTAAAAAGCAATGGAGAAAAAAATTGTAATAACCAAGGGTACATCAGGTACATTAGGAACTGTGTTGCTGGAAGACCTTACTAACACACAAACGCACACACAGTCAAGCCACAATGACTTCACTTTTTATAAATATATCAGCTATCCAGAGCTACTAAAACAAAAGGAACTAAAAACATTTAAAGGGAACTAATCAAACCTCCAAATTTGAAAAACAAACATTTACAGGGAAGGGAGCGAGGCATTTTCAAGAGAATTACACAATTTTAAATGGAAATTTACAGGGTTGTCATAGGCTTTTGCACAGCTTTAAAAACAGTCAAGAGTCCTTCTAAAATCTATCCTAGCCTACCCATTCCTATTCTCACAAACTGAAGGGGGGAGGGATCCCAATTTTTATTGTTATCTTTTGTTTAAAATGACTTCTCAATACACGCACAACCCAAATCTTAGAGCCTTGGAATAAGTTTTCAGTTTACTTCATGGGTAATTTAAAGCCTCTCCAGGGCCTATAATTGTGTGGGTGTGTTAAAAATGCTTTTTGTAAAACTAAACAAAAAGGTTCCCACTTTTTCCTAGCTCCTGATGTGCTGACCTCTGAGAAGCTGTAATCTTTATCAATATTCCATAACACTTCAAGCTACAGAACCAGACACTAGAGAACAATTATTTTAATCAAATAAAGCCAGTTCTCAAAACCAGGTGTTCAGGACATTTCAAAGATTGAAGTTTCTCTCCCCTGCTTTTGTCTAATTTCTCTGATGAAGAGGAAGCAGTATGCATAGACAACAGAGTTTAAGTAAAAAGCAATTTCCTCTATCTCAATATTTATGGAAGACTGAAATGTTGCTCTGAAGCACCCAGCCTTGGTCACCGTTATTAGGCAGGAGTGATTCTGTTGCAAAGTCTCTCCAAGGTCTTTATTAACTGTGCAATGTAACTCTTCTTGTCATATCTAATTTATTTCTAATAGCAAAATACCCAAGTTGATGACCGAAATGCAGCGATCTGTCTTCCAAGTCTGCACTTTGTATCTAACCACTTTTACAGATGTTAGATGGCCAATATTATCCTTGAACTGTGAAATTGGCAGAACGGTTCACAATACATTGTTTGGGAATTGTATTAGGGTTGGATTGTGCAATAGGCCGTCAGATCCTAGTGTTCATCTGGGAATTGTCCTACATGAGGATGATGAAACATGCCAATTCCTTTACTCCATCTAAAATATGTGGTAAATCAGCAAAAGCCATGAGACCATATATAATCCCTTCACTAGGGCCTTGTCTGCACTGGTCAGGATGCCTCAACCTGCTCCCATTACCTGACCTTCCATTCTGATATGCGGAGCTGTTAACACATGTGTCCAGCTGTGCTCTTTGGAGTGTCCGCCACTGCCATGGTTACTTGGATCTTAGGTCAGAACAAGGCACTTGGCAATGATCACATCTGAACTCAGAGCAAGCAACTGTTGGCAGTGGCAGATTATGTCTGGGAGCTCAGCTGAACATGTTTCAAACAGCCATCCAGAATCACAATGAAGGGTACTGGATCTTCCCAGAAGATCCAGAATAAAAAGTAAGTTTTTATAATTCATTCTAAGGAGAGTATAACCTGGTTCTGCTCCTGAATATGCTGGACATTGTTGCATCAGAATGGGGTTTGGGCTATGTATTGTCCAGTCTCTCTATGGAAAGAACAAGGGGAGGCTGTTGTATCCAGCCCTCGCAGAAAGGGCCCTCAGATGGAGTTTAAGTACACATAAGTGTCATATTATGTATATAAATATTCACTAATTTAATCTTTAAATGCAAGAAAATTGGTTAGTGTTCTAGAGATTTTAGCAAAGCCTTTGTATACATCAGGGATGGGGAACTGTGTTGGGGTTAAGGGGCATATTCAGGCATATATGAGTATTATCTTTTTCTAAAGGTAGCATGGGAGTGTTTTTAGGAACCGACAAGATTTCTGTTGAATGGGTTGAGCAAAGAGGGTTAAATATAAAACCAAATTATAATTTTAAAAAATCACATGATTCAAATACCTAAATATGAGGTAACAGGTTAATACACACACACACACACACAAGTGTTCCCCACCTTTATACTGCAGTATTTAATTTAGAATAAGATTCCCACCTCCCAGCTCCATACTTATAGTCATTTATGCAGTTTAGAATCCCAGCTTCATGCAAAAGTGTGTATTGAAATGCTGTCCCCCCCCCACCCCATCAATTTATTTATTTACTTATTGTGAGTATAACAGTCTCCGATGACAACAAACAGAAGCAGCCATAAACCCCATTTGGAGAGAAAGGTGGGATATAAATCCCATAAATAAATAAACAAACAAACAGTAACTAATCAACACTGTGATCTTGATTACATGTCACAGAGCGCATCTATAGTGCAAAAATAATGCAGTTTGGCACCACTTCAACTGCCATGGCTCCAACCTACAGAATCCTGGGATTTGTAATTTTGTGAAGCACCAGCACTCTTTGGCAGAGAAGCCTAAAGACCTTGTAAAACTACAGATCCTAAGATTCCATAGAATAGAAGCACAGCACACAAAGTGGCGTCAAACTACATTGTTTCTAAATTACAGAGGCACCCTAAGTTTGTGTTTCCATGAGACAACTGTGTCATATGTAAAGAATAAAAAATTACTTCACATCATACCATAGAGATGGGCAACACTGGGCTGTGAGCCACTTTGCAGGCTGCCAAAGTGTTCATGGGCTCCCATTTTGTTTTTCCATTGCTGAGGGATAAAGGGGTTTTTTTTTAAGTTTTAAAAGTTAAAAATATATTTAAACTAACTACATTTATGCAAATTAAAATTTGCATGTATTAAAATTTAAATCTTCATTAAATATTATTAAATTATTTAAAATCCTCCTTACTAATTCTTAATAATTTTTAACAAAGAATTCCTCATTATAACTTCTCTAAATGTACATTTATATATAAATGAACTTTAAATATCCTTTAATTAATATGTTGTTGTTGTTATTGTTGTTTGCCTTTAAGTTATTTCTGACTTATGGCAACACTAAGGAGAACTTATCATGGGGTTTTCTGGGGCTGAGAGTGTGCAACTCACCGAAGCTCTGGTTTCTATGACACAGCTATAATAATGATTAAAGAAATGGAATTGCTGGTATTAGCTATATTGATTACAGTGTTGACTGTTGCATTGCCTACACTGCATTTCATTCCTTTTCTCAATAACTGGAGTCCATTAAGCCATTTGCTGTCAAATCTTGGTGATGAACTACAGTGTAATTTATTTTTTTAATGAAAATGCTGGGAAATACAGTGGTCCCCCGGCTTATGAAGGTAATCCGTTCCGGGATTACCTTCGTAACCCGGAAGCTTTCGTTTCCCGGGGGACCGCTAATTCTGCCGGACCGCGCGGCCGATTTAAAGGGGCCGCGCGGTTTTTTTTTCCAGATCCCGGGGGATCTTTCGGATCCCGGGGGATACTGTAGCGGTCCCACCAGTTTCGGATCCCGGGGTTTTCGTAACCCGGGGGATTTGTAAGCCAGGGGACCACTGTATTGAAGAGACCCAAAACATTGGGGGAGGGTGACATTTCACCTATGTCACAATTCCAGCACCCTCAATAGTAAGGAAATGAAAACATGTAACAGTATCAACTTCAATGAAAATAAAATGTTTGCTTTTTCGCTTTTTTCACGTGAACTGAGCATTAACTCAGTGCAGGGTTCATACACTTACTCATTTTCACCTGTAAGGCCCCACAATTTTCTGCTGGGACTCCTACGCCATTGTTTGCAGTGCAGCAGTATACACCATCATCGCTGTCCTCCACGCTCAGGATTTTTAGGAGCTGCCCATTTTCCCGTATGCTGTATCGTGTGTCAAAAAGCCTGAAGTACATGAAAACAAGATTTAAGAAAGGCTGGTTATGATAGATTGCTTACCCAGAGGGGCAGGATATAAATAAATTATTATTATTATTATTATTATTATTATTATTATTGATGGTGTTTACACTCCCTTTGTATTAAGTCATCAGAAACTGGAGGACTTTCCCTCAAGTCATATCATTGATCATTAGTAATGGGCCTACACACTGCTTCACAGAAAGGTTTTCAATACATAATAATGTTTCTTCATAGGTTTTTTTTTTAAAGCAACCATACATATATACACAGACAATGACATAAACGTAAGCCAAAAAACAAACAAACATACAACAAAATGACCCACCCAAAATCACAAAAAAAGACATCAATCCTTAAAACATATACTGTATCCCCCATCCTCCTGTCCCCCATTTTTTAAAAAAAGGCTTTGAGGGCCACTAGGAATAAAGTTATCTTTATAAAGTTAGCTTCCATTCCTCTAACCTATTTTTGGACCATGAAAGATTACAGGTTGCACCTGTAATGCAACCTGAATGCAACTCAAAACTGCCCAGTTGATGGAGGCAAACTTTTAACACAGGTATGCAAGCCATTTTAAATCATGAATCTGAATTTGTATATGAGTTCTTATTAATGTATTTTGATGGTTTTGTAGTGTGGCGTTTTAACTGTGAGTGTATGCATTTTTAATTCTGTTTTATATTTTAACATTCTGTACCCAGCCTCAAGACTTGAGGAGAGGTGGGAAATAAATAAAAAGTATTATTCATTCATTCATTTTTGGAAAGGTGTCCATATAATCACTCCATCCAAAACTATTATGGGTGTCTAAGGGGCTGTAGACCACCCCTTTTAGTGCTACATCAGGGCTGTGGCAACTGCATGTCGTGGCCCCAATCTGGCCTTTCCGGGGCATAAAAAGGAGCCTCAAAAAGCTGCTCCTTTCTGCACTGTGAAAAGGGTGCCATAGCTGCCAGCGCCATGACTTTCTGCACTTCTTTGGTGCTGCATCATCTGGACACAGCGCCAAAGGAGAGCCATGATGCCACCCACCATGTGGTGCAGTGCGCAGAATCACACCAGCATGGAAGCAAATCTGGGCGTGCGGACACCATACCCCCACTGCACCCCAATGCCAGCCTTAATGGCCAGTATATACAGTCCCTAAGAACACTAGAAGTGTTCTCTCCATATTGGCTTTGCCATATCTCATATTTTACTTATGCTGAAAAGTGTTGTGAATATACTTACATACTCATGTTTAAGTCTAGAAATTTTAGCTTAAAAATTTCTGCAATAGTCAATATACAAGAATACTGACTGAGATGGACCAATGGTCTGAATCCACCTTATACTGCAGCACTTTAACCTGAGAATGTCACCAAGTGCATTCTTTCTTCTCCTGTTGAGTATACTTGTAACCTTGTTGGCAAATGTGCATTTATCACATTTGTACTTTATATTATTAGATGTGCATATATAAAAAACAAAATTTTAGATGTAGTCCCAATTAGTAATGTGTGAAGTAATCTTACTAAAGATGAGCAAATCTGTCATCTTCTGTTTTTCCCAATTTCTCACTTTTTCCAGTCTTAAATCAAGCTCATCACAAAATTTAGGATCTTTTTTTTTTTTAGTTTATGTAATAATTTGTCTATATTTTCCAGCACATTTGGCCATATACCTATAGAGCAATATTTTATACATTCTAGGAGCAGGAAAAAGGGGCTGTTTTTGACCAGCAATTTACATTAATATGTCAAACATAAATTCCAAAATAATTTCAGGAGACAGACAGGTCTTATGGAAAAAAACTAGGTCTTTGTAAAAGATTTAAAAATGACAGAATATTGTTTGAATTAGTTGCTGTTGGTACCCAACCCTCCAGTTTCACCTTAGATGCTCATATTACAACCAAGTTATGGTACAAACATTTGTCAGCCATCTATAACAACACCCTGAATGAGATTACTTATAAAAACCCACTCTGTCACTTCCAGTGTGGAATATCTATATCAGTTTCTGAATGCAGGGGGTTGATTACCACATTCATAGAATCACAGAATCATAGATCATAAAGTTGGAAGAGACCACAAGAGCCATCTAGTCCAACCCCCTGCCATGCAGAAACTGTCAATCAAACATCCCCAACAGATAGCCATCAAGCTTCTGTTTAAAAACCTCGAAGGAAGGAGATTCCACCACACTCTGCAGGAGTTGAACAGCTCTTGCTGTCAAGAAGTGCCTCCTAATGTTGAGGTGGAATCTCTTTTCCTGTATATTGCATCCATTGTTCCATGTTCTAATCTCTGGAGCAGCAGAAAACAAGCTTGCTCCATCCTCAATGTGACACCCCTTCAAATACTTAAACAGCATTATCATATCACTTCTTAACCATCTCTTCTCCAAACCAAACATGCCCAGCTCCCTAAGTCTCTCCTCATAGGGCATGTTTTCAAGACCCTTTACTATTTCAGTTGCCCTCCTCTGGACACACTCCAATTTGTCAACATCCTTTTCAAATTGTGGTGCCCAGAACTGGACACAGTATTCCAGGTGAGACCTGACCAAAGCAGAATAGAGCGGCACTGTTACGTCCCTTGATCTAGATGCTATACTTGTATTGATGTAGCCTAAAACCTGGTAGAGATTTGGTACCTCCAGAGATTTACAAATTAAATGCTTACTGGTGGTTTCCAATTCTAATAAAGCTTTTCACTGGAATTGATAATTCAGTCAGCCCTGTGTATCCATGGATTCTGCCTTCACAGAATCATCATGTTCCTTGACACATTAGAATAAGCTATGATGACACATGCTTTGGTTACATCCCATTTGGACTAATGTATTGCACGCTATGTGGGACTGCCTTTGGAAAGTTCAGTGGGTTCAACACCACAGCCAGAATGCTGACCAGGGCCAGTTATACGAAGCATATAATTCCCTTGTTAAAACTGCTGCACTGGCTACAGGTTCATTTCCCAGCACAATTCAAAGTGCTTTTTCATGCCCTATAAAGCCCCAAACAGCTAAGGTTCAAACTATTTGAGAGTCTATGGGCCTGTACAGCTGTACAGTACTGGCCAGATGGGTGCCGCAACAGCTGCACGCAGCAGCACTAATCCACTCCCTGTGGGGAGCAAAAAGAAGCCACCCCAAGCAGCTTCCTGGAAGGGGCGTCATAAGTGTTTGTGCACTGCGCTGCCTCTGTGTCATCATGGCTTGCGCTGTCTAAAAGGGCACATGCCAAAATGGCACACAGGCAGCACAGTGAGGGCTTGGAGCACGCGGATGCTAAGCCCTCACCCCACCCGTGCACAGGCCAGCACAAAGTGCCGGTCTGTATAGTGCCTATATCTCCCCATATAAACCTGCAGGATTGCTAAGATCAGGAGAAGGCTTTCTCTCAATCCTGCCACCATCACAAACTCACTTGGTGAGAACACAATGGGAGAGAGAGAGAGAGAGAGAGACTTCTTGGTGGCTGCTCCCACTCTCATGAATGCCCTTGCACAAGAGGCTAAGCTGGCCCCCTTCTTACTTTCCTTTTGGCATCAGGCAAAGACATGTTTGTTTAAGCAAGGTTTGAATAGTTAAACATGGAAGGTTTTTATTTATTTCTGTGTTTTATTTATTTTTAAGTTTTGTATGGCTCTTATAGTGTTTTTATAGTGTTTAATGTGGAGATTTTAATTTTTTAAAAAAATTATTGTAAACATTTTAATTTTTAATTTGCTGTTTTTGGAAACCATCTTGGGTCTCATTTGGGGAGAAAGGTGACAAATAAATGTATTTTTTATTATTATTATTATTATTATTATTATTATTTATATCCCACTTTCCTTCCAGTACAGGGACTCAAGGCGGGTTACAAATCTAAAACAGTCCAAATTAAAACACTATAAAACATGCAAAATACAAGTTGAAAAAACAATTATACAATTCCAACAATTAAAAACATTACATTATTAAAAGTTAAAGTTTAAAACTCTTTAAAACAAAAACAAAACAGCATCCCTGCCATGCGAAAGCCTGGTGGCATAGAAACGTCTTTATCTGCCACCGGAAGGACAGCAGGGATGGAGCCATCCTGGCCTCCCTAGGGAGGGAGTTCCAGAGCTTGGGAGCAGCCACTGAAAAGGCCCTTTCTCTTGTTCCCACCAAAGGCACCTGAGAGGGTAGTGGGACAGAGAGAAGAGCCTCTCTCAATGACCTCAATATTTTCAGGGGCTCATACAGGGAGATAAAGTCCTTCAAATAACCTGGACCCAAGCCATATAATGAACAAACAAACAAACAAACAAACCATGGTTCTCAGATATTCACACACACACACACACACACACAAATTCCAAAAAGCAAAGTTTGGTTTTGACATTTTATATAAGACATGCGATTTTACTGTGCCATTGTATATAATGGGATTTCAGCATCTATTAATTTTGGTATCCATGGGGAACCTGGAACCACAGCAGATACTGAGAGCCCACTGTGCCTACATTAGGCCTCCCACCCCAGTTGAAAACAAAATATAACTTATCCAATTTATAAAATGGACAATAGGCAGGAACTGTTAACTCCTGCCCAATCACTTTTTTGGACATGTGGCCCAAACTACATACTCACCATCCCTTGAACAAACTTGATAAACGGAGGAACAGACCAAAAAAACAAAGGAAAAACAAACTCATATTGAACAAGCAGGCTTTCATAGTGTTGACAGTACAACTGGCCATTGCTCTACTCTGAAGGTCTTGACTGATGTATTCTAGAGCAAGGGGTGAGAATCATGTGGCCCTCCCAATGTTGTTGTACTGCAATGTCCAGAAGCCTGAGATGGCATATCCAATGGTGAGGAATCAGGGACCTGAAGTTCAACAACATCTGAGAGCCACACAATTCCTACCCCTATTCGATGGTCACATATTACTACCTAATTCCTTGAAAAGTCCAGATTATACCTCTTTTGTGAGCATAATTCCTACCTGATAGGAATGTTATTACGTGTCCAAGTAATCTCTGCCTGAGGGAAAGACTCTACTACACACTCAAAGGTGGCTTCCTCTTCAACTAGGGCATCCACAGTTTCGAGGGGAGTAGTAATAACAGGAGCTGCAAACAGAAAAGGGGAAAAACTGATTTGGGGGAAATTGATAAACGTCAGGATAGGGCCTTGAGTTTGACTAACTGAATTAAATGTACATCTACCATATAGCCACAAAACAGACCCTTAAGGCATCTCAGTTGTTTAGAAGCCACAAAAGGTTATCACCAACTAGAGCTGCTGCCACACTGCAAAATTAATGCAGTTTGACAGCAATTTAACTATGGGATCCTGGGATATGTAACTTGTTGTGGGACCAGAACTCTCTGACAGAGGAGGTTAAATATCTCAGAAAAGTACAATCCTAGAATTTCATAGCATTCAGCCATGTCAGTTAAAGCAGTGTCAAATCACATAAATTCTGCAGTGTAGATGCAGCCTAGAACAGGTAAAATAATTAAAGCCTCATCCAAATGGGGGGAAGCCACCCTGTGACTAGAAATTCTAATGGCTTGCAAAATGATTGACATGTAGGCCTCTCTAACTTCATGCCCAATTTCCCTGAAAGTTCATATAGAGTGTTCGGTGGGTGTGTGTTTTAATATCTGAGATTGGTGTTAATTTTTGCTGAAGGAAAAGTTTGCTGCCAACTCTAAGAAATATCCTTATTCTACAATGATGTCATAGTATGTACACACACCTAATTCTTTTTTTCCCTGGAAGCATACACACCTTTCTGTTTAATGCAATGACTCACTGTGGTCTTGAAGAATGGTAAATATTTTATATTGTGTCATAAAATTCTGATTAATGGAGATCAAGAGGGCACCTCCTATTAATTCCTTTCTTTCAGCATGCTTCTCTTGGCATACAAAGTCAGCCTGTAAATAGTTCTTCCAGTGTATGTATGCCAAGGGCATCCAGGGCATCCATCCCATTTTTGGGGGGGCTACATATTGTTCACAGCTGTATGAGGCACTTTGCCTGCAGCATACAACTAAGGATGCTACCAAAACAAAAAAATCCTCTGACTTTTCTCCTGACCTTCAGAGAATGCTAAAATATTGCCCAGCTCAAAGAAAAAGAAAAAATAGGCAGCATTATAATGAGTGCATGAGGTGAGTTTATGTAAAGGATTAAGATGGGAGTGAGAATAATGGAGATGTTTTAAATCAGGGATGAGCAACCAGAAGCTCAAGCGCTGGATCTAATTTCTGATTCAATTTTAGCTGGCCCCTGGCAGACCCATTAAATTCCATAGTTTCACAGCTGCAAGATGCTGCAAACCTTCCACTCTCCATGGAGGTTTAGATCTCTGACCCTCCTTGCTGGATCTGGCAAGATAAGGTTGGGGATGGGATGTTACAAGGTGCTGCTGTTAGTTTTGAAAAAAACCCATGAGATTTTGTGAGCATACATCTTAAAAATAAAAATAAAAATGGGATTGCAATGGTGAAACAGGTGGGCTGACGCACTGGAGCATTGGTGTAGGGTTATTGTTGTTGTTTTCATTACTATTGGGATTGCTAAACTTCAAAAGAATTAATGATCCAATTCAGAATGTAAATGCTGCTTATTCACAAAGAACACCACTATGTGGTTCTACCTCCTTGACAGTTATTCTTGGGTTTGGATTGTAGCCCAAACCAGAGAGGAACTTTGCTTGTCTCATTTCTTCTCCTTTTCCCATCACTTGTTCATGTGGTGGAAGTACAAGAGATGTGTACATCTTCTGAAACATTTCCTCCTTCTGCTATCACTAAAGAGAGGAGGATAACAGAAACCTCTTCCTCTGATCCTATGGCCATAAAACTATCAGTTATCAGCAGCAACCAGGAAAGAGTATGCAAGAGGTTCTCCGAGGAAGAGGTTTAGACAATGCTGTATTCCTGAGAATATCATCAAATGTGAGATGGGCTTCAGATTAGTGTGTAGAAATGCCCTTGCAATTAATGGAACTATTTCTCAAAGTGCTCCTTTGAGGAAAGAGTTCTTGAGTTCCAATTCTTCATTAGGTAGAATGGGCGAGTGTCACTCATCACTAGCCAATTTTAATTCCATATAAAACATTTCATGTATGTGGGAGAAGGAGAGGCCTTTTATTTTTCTGAAGACCTTTGAGAAACAAGTGTCCTCTCACTGAAGTTCTGAATCTCGTAACTATTGCTGAGCCAATTTTTTTTTAAAAGTAGTACACAAAACTGTCTTGTTCTCAGTTGTTCATGTCTACACAACCTTGTGTAATACATGGTGAATCACATATATCTGACAATATTTTGCTTTCACAGTGATGAAATACAGTTTGAGTTTGGGGGACAACAATTTCCCTATGCAAAATGCCAAAAAAAGACAATGGATGCCATTAATTTCGCTTTCATCATTACTTTGCACTTAAGTAACAAAGAATCTTGTGGCATCAGCTTTTGGTGAGCCTGAAGACTAATTGGAAGCTAATGTTTTACTTTCAGCTTATTTATCAAGCTGTTGACAGCACTGCAGATCTGAACTGTTTACACAGTCTTGATGCCAGCATTTTAATTAACTTTATGTAAACACTCAGTTGGAACATTTTTCTAAATCTTCCTTCCACTGCTTTTTCCACATGAAAAGTCATTTATAAATATTCATCTCAACTGATAAACTGATGTTGACATAGCCAATAGTCCTAGTGGCCAAACTGCATGAGACAAGCAATTGCATGTATTATAACAGTGAAAAAGAGCTTTAAACTGTAAAGCAATTGGGGGGAGGGGTACCTTTACTTAATCAGAAAAACTACCTGGAGTAGATACTGCTGAATATTTCCATTTCAGGAATATATCGACTCAAAACTGCACCTCTCCATCTCCTTTCCAAGTTATGTGGGAGAGGGGGACTATGCCAGGTCCCCATATTTCTTCCCCATGCATTGGAGAGCAATGTTCCCAGAAGCTGGGTGGACAAATGGTTCCCTTTCCCCCTGCTTGACCCCTGCTTCTAATTTCAGCCTCTCAGGGGTAGCTTTATGTCTTAAAAAATTAATGCCAGGAGTAAGAATCACAGAACTCCCCAAATGTATAATTTTGCCCCAAAAGCTACTCATTCATTGGACTCAATAATCATTTAAAATGATTGGATTTAGTTGGATATTGTCCTATATTTTCCTATGCTTACACTGAAAATTCATTAGTGTATCCAATAGGTATTATTATAATATTATATAGCATTGAATTAATGCAAAAATTGATACAGTATATCATGCAGGCACAGATCTCATTATAATGGATAGGACTGTGCCTTTAAGTGTTCACACAAATGTAAGCAATATTTATAGTAGCAGATATAAGGCATATACAGATATTTTAAAATAACTCTACGTCTAAAGGTAGATCATTGTGTTTCCCATCTCTGCCCCTTTGTCGTGTATTCACTAATAGATCATCTCTGTCCCATTTCTGTATTAATATGCAACTTTTCCACATGAACATTCCCAAGTAGAATACATACTGGTGTATTTTGTCTCAAAATAAGCATTTGTAATTTCTCTCAAATGTATCCTAGTCTGTTTTCAGACTTGAAAACTGCATCAGAGCATTTTGAAAATGCGAGCATTGTTGGATAACTAATTTCACCTGGAAGAAAATCCCAGTGAACTCAGAGGAATTTAATTCTGGTCAGACATACAGATGATTACATTGTAAGGTAGTATACCTATGCATATTTGCCTGGGAGTAAGTGATATTAACATAGCGGATCTTACTTTTAAATAAATTTACATAACATTGCACCAAAGGTTCTCATCTCCACATTAATCCAAAAGATATGGATCACGTAAGTTTGTACTGTGACTGGCAAAGATCAAATTCTGCCTGGATCCATATATCCATTTAGAATAACTTTAAAAACTTGTTTCATGCAGCCACACCAAACCTGTGTTTACTTGGAGGTCCTACTATGTTCAGTAAATGTATTATTCCCAATTAACCATTCATAGGACTGAATGCTAAAAAGCTCATTCTACTTCAAGTTCAGTTTTCCTCTTATCACTCGCCCTTGAGTTGGCACATAAAATAAACAGTCTTCCCACACAAACACACCAGAGAAATTCATTACCCATCAGAGCACAGATTTCCTACTGAGATTTGTAAATATGAAAGGGGGATGGTTCTTCCATAGTTCTCTTTCAGAAGCAAGCACAGATGCTACTGCAGCAGGAAAAGGAGCTCATTCATACAGATCTTTGTGGCTATTATATATTTATCCCATTTCCCTGGCTTGCCCTGGACTATAGAGTAAATATATTAACAGTGGCAGAGCTAAGAAGATGTACATTATTCACACCAACCTTTCGGGAGTCTCTCAGCCAAGCTGAAGGCCACCAGAGTGAAGATATGTACAAGTGGAATGTTTAGCAAGCCTTTCATGATTAATCCAAGGATGGGGGAAGAGGGATCCACCTTCTTTAGTCAAAGGCAGGCATATTTCTTCTCGGCTGCTTAATTTTAAAGCATGGTTCATTGCAAAGTTCCTCTGAGCCACTGACTGTGGGTTCTAAGTATAATCAGGAATTCTCAGACTTGGCAGCTGTGATGGACATGGCCAGCTGGTGTGCTTCCACTTCAGTCAGTACCAAAACGTGGGGGCTCATGAAACAAGAGAACGCAAATCCCTTTAGAATTCCTTTTAAGCAAACAGTGAGGGGCACAATGCCTTGATGCCTTTCTAAAATAATAGCATGAGCCAGTCCAACAGAAGGTGTTTGGCTGCCACTTCAGCCAAGGATGAAAAAGTTTCTTTTGTTTTTCCCAGTGCTTCATGTTTTGGAAATCTCCCTCCTTTGCTAGGTTAGATCTATTTAGTTTAAGGGCAGGTACTATGTGGCCCTCCAGATGTTACTGAAGTGCATTCCCCACCATTCCTCACCACTGGTTATGCTAGCTTGGGGTTTGTTAGTACTGTAGTTGGGATCCTGCAACATTTGGAACACTCCACAAATTCTACCCCTTATTTAGTCCAATATCATGGGAAGTGCAGAAGAAGGCAACAGCCTCCCAATGCAGATATGAAACTACAGATGGTTGCCTACTCTGATTGGTTCTCAATGACTGGCTTTATATAGATGGCCATGACCAAGAGCAGAGACCTTTTCCAGATGTCCTAACAGAGATGCTTCTACTTCCCAATCCCAGGAAGGGAACGTCAGCTTCAGAGAGGGAAAGTAAATGCACCACCAAGGGCACTAAACCAATAACTCTCTGCTATTGTTTATCCCCAGGAAGGTATGTCTGCCCAGATGTCACTTGACTGCAATTCCCATTAACTCTAATCACTGGTAAGAAATCTTCTGTCTTCTCATTCAGCAACATTCCTTATTCCATTCTATCATTAAAGCGTGTGTGTTCCCCTGAACACGAAAATTTAATTTAGCTGTCGTGGCTAACTCTTCTTTTCTTTTCCTGGGCAGAAAATGCTGTTTTCGGTGCAAAACAACCATGTACAAAATAAGTCCCCAACAAGTTAGGTTGGTGGTCCCAGCTACAACATTCTAAATGTTTTTCAGCAAAGAGAAAAATAACATTCAAGACCAAAGCTTGAGAAATAAAAACATGATCCATAATACTAACATCTATATGTAAAGGAATTATCTTGTGACTTATCTAAGCAAATACTATTCAAGAAAATCAGGTAAGTCAGGCAATGTTTGTGATTATAAATCATCAATTAGTTGACCCTGGAATTATTTTAAATCAAATTAGGTTGACGGCTCAAATTCTGGCCAAATTATTTATTTACATTAATGGTGCAAGGAGAATCCTAGATTTTAGGATTAGGCAGGGTTCCAGATCTCAAAGTGCTTGCTGCCTGATGTCTCAGGGAATTGCTGTGCTTCCCCTGGCCTCCAGAAAGAGAGAATAATTTCCCCAAGAGTAGTGCTAGAGGAGGAGAAAGTCTGGGTGTTTGTGTGAGGTTGCTTTAAAGCCTGGGAATTTAACTTGTCTCTCCTCTCCTCTCAACTGGTCCCAGGACACAAAAGTATCTGTATATGTACTACAATAGTTCTGGGCATCTGTATGTTGTACACAATGGCTGGAATTCTGTTAGGGACATAGACATAGGAATTTATGAGGCCTGGTTGCTGTGGAGGAAAACTGAAACTGACACCCAAGCTGCTGAGACTCTGAAGATTATCAGACAGGAGCAAAGCAGCTTGCTCTCATCCTTAAACCATGCTAATTGTGCGATCAGGGACCACGAAGATTAACATACCCCCACGTGCTTATCCCATCCCTCTGCCATCCATAAAGAGTAATTGAGCCATCATTTGGTATAAACATGAACTCCCATTAATACCAAATGATGGCTCTGTTACTTTTGACGGATGGCAGACGGATGGGATAAGCGCATGAGGGGTGTGATAAACTTCCCCTGGTTGTGCAATTAGCACTGCTTAAGAATGGGAGCAAGCTGCCTGTTTGCTCCTATCTGATAACCTGGGGACCCGAGCATAGTTTAAGGATGGGAGCAAGCCACTTGTTTGCTCCCGTATGATAATCTGCTATATTTAGTTCCTCCTCCCAGCAAGCATTGTTAAGGCAGGCATCTTGACAGAGATGGGAGCCTCTTTGTGAGAGCTGAAGGGATTTGCCTACTGAATCCAGAGAGAATGGACAGAGGTACAAGACAAGCTTTCAGAGGGGTTTGCCAGCAACGGCATGTTTGCTCTGTAAATAAGAAAATGGAGCACCTATGGAGTAGAAACTCATAAAATCAATATTTTGGCTAAGTATTGGTGCTACTTGCCTGTGTGTTTGTTTATGATAGTTTGTTTGTTCTGTGTTTCTGATTGCTGATTGTAAGATGCCTGCCACCCAAATCCAAGGAGGTTGTCCTGTTCCTAAACCAAAGTCTCTGATCAGTAATGGATTGTATGAGGGCAAATACTTGAAACTGAATCCAAAAAACACAGAGGTGCTCCTGGACTCAGCTTTGAACCTGGAGGCCCAGGTTTCTCTGGTAGCCAGAAATGCTTTTGCAAAATTAAAGCTTGTGTGCCAATTGTTTCCAATCCTTGAAATGCTAGATCTGGCTTTGGTGGTACATGCCTTAGTAATATTCTGTTTGGACTATTGTAACATGCTGTACTTGGGGCTGCCTTTGAAGAGTGTTCAGAACCTCCAGCTGGCCAACGAATTAACTGCCAGATTGTTAACTTTGGCAGACTACAGAGACCATAAAATGCCCCTGTTGAAACTCTGGGTCTGCATAGTCGTAGCCCAATACTTAAACCATTACACCATACTGACTCATTTAGGGCAAATATCACACACATATTGCAGATATTGATCAACAAGAGGTAGTATAATAGAGCCAGGGCTCACAAAGTCAATAGTTTAAGGAACTATAAAAACATCTGCCCTATCCCTTAAGCTTCCTGGAGTTAGGTGTGTCTATGTGGTGGGATCCTTAGGTGGGAGTGACCATGTTCTCCTGGAGTTTGTTATACAGTGGAAAGGAGAAGCTAGGCATAGTCAGACACGAATTCTAGACTTTAGGAGAGCTGATTTCAATAAACTTAGAGAAATATTAGGGGTGATCCCATGGTCAGGTACACTAAAAGAGAAGGGAGTTCAAGACGGATGGGAGTTCCTCAAAAGGGAGATACTGAAGGCACAATTTCAAACAGTTCCATTGAGGAAGAAAAATGGGAGATGTCTCAAGAAACCAGGATGGATGACTAAGGAACTTTCAACTGAGCTAAGTTTTAAACGGAACATGTATAAGAAATGGAAAAATGGGGAAATCACCAAAGAGGAATTCAAACAAATAGCCAGTACGTGTAGGGATAAAGTCAGAAAAGCTAAAGCGCAGAATGAACTCAGGCTGGCTAGAGAGGTTAAGAACAATAAAAAAGGCTTTTTTTGGGTATGTCCGCAGTAAAAGGAAGAAGAAGGAAATGGTTGGGCCACTGCGTGCAGAAGATGGCAAAATGCTAACATTTTGGGGACAGAGAAAAGGCAGAATTACTCAACACTTTCTTTGCTTCAGTCTTCTCAGAAAAGGCAAAGGGTGCTCAACCTAAGGATAATGGAGCAGAAGACAGAATAGGGGAATTTCAGCACAGAATAAGTAAAGAGATAGTACAGGAATACTTGGTTAACCTAAATGAATATAAGTCTCCTGGACCAGATGAACTACACCCAAGGGTACTAAAAGAACTGGCAAATGTAATATCGGAACCATTGGCAATAATCTTTGAGAAATCCTGGAGAACAGGAGAAGTCCCTGCAGACTGGAGGAGGGCAAATGTTGTCCCAATCTTCAAAAAGGAAAAAAAAAAGAGGATCCCAACAATTATCTCCCAGTTAGTCTGACATCAATTCCAGGAAAGATTCTGGAACAGATTATTAAACAGAGAGTCTGCGGATATCTAGAAGATAATTCCATCATCACAAAAAGCCAACATGGGTTTCAGACAAACAAGTCATGCCAAACAAACCTGATCTCTTTTTTTGATAAAATCACCAGCTTGGTAGATGAAGGGAATGCTGTGGATGTAGTATATCTTGATTTCAGTAAGGCCTTTGACAAGGTTCCACATGACATTCTTGCAAACAAGCTTGCAAAATGTGGACTAAACAAGGTAACTGTTACATGGATTTGTAATTGGTTGACTGACCGAACCCAAAGGATGCTCAACAATGGCTCCTTTTCATCCTGGAGAGAAGTGACCAGTGGAGTGCCACAGGGTTCAGTCCTGGGCCCAGTGCTATTCAGTATCTTTATTGGCTTGCATGAAATGATTGAGGGCCTAGTTATCAAATTTGCAGATGACACCAAATTATGAGGAGTAGCTAATACCCCAGAGGACAGGATCAAAATTCTAAATGACCTGAATAGACTAGAAAGCTGGGCCAAAGCTAACAAAATGAAATTCAACACAGATAAATGTAAGGTTCTGCACTTAGGGAGGAAAAATGAAATGCACAGATATAGGATGGGGGATACCTGGCTGAATGAGACAACATGTGAAAAGGATCTAGGAGTCCAAGTGTACCACAAGTTGAACATGAGTCAACAGTGCGATGCAGCAGCTAAAAAGGCCAATGCAATTTTAGACTGCATCAATAGAAGTATAGTGTCTAGATCAAGGGAAGTAATAGTGCCACTCTATTCTGCTTTTGTCAGGCCCCACTTGGAATACTGTGTCCAGTTCTGGGTACCACAATTCAAAAACGATGTGGAGAAACTGGAGCAGGTCCAAAGGAGGGCGACTAAAATGGTGAAGGGTCTGGAAACCATGCCCTACGAGGAACGACTTAGGGAGCTGGGAATGTTTAGCCTAGGGAAGAGAAGGTTAAGAGGTGATATGATAGCCCTGTTTAAATACTTGGAGGGATGTCACATTGAGGAGGGAGTAAGCTTGTTTTCTGCTGCTCCAGAGACTAGAACACGGAACAATGGATGCAAACTGAAGGAAAAGAGATTCCACCTCAACATTAGGAGGAACTTCCTGACAGTAAGGGCTGTTCGACATTGGAACACACTCCCTCAGAGTGTGGTGGAGTCTCCTTCCTTAGAGGTCTTTAAGCAGAGGCCATCTCTCGGGGATGCTTTGATGGAGAGTTCCTGCATGGCAGAGGGTTGGACTGGATGACCCTTGTGGTCTCTTCCAACTCTGTGATTCTATGATTCTATGATTCTATATTAGCTGGAGATGGAAAGGGTTTGTGATCCAAAGTACTTGTAAGTGATTTGATGTTGAGTGAGCATGACTCATTAGCTTTGCAAGAAACCTGTTCTTGGTGGAGATTACAATTTGCAGGAAAATGTCTGTTTTCAAAGAAAAAGAAATGTGTACCTCAACACAACCACCTACATTTTTGGAGTCTCCTTGTGGGCAGTAGCAAATGCAATTGTCATGATGTAGGCCCACGCTTTCAAATTTACCACTGCATCTCAATGCATAAAACCAGTATCAGGAATATCTGAAATGGTATAATGTCTTTGAGCCAATACTTTATATCATGTGTTGTGTGAAAAAATAAAGTTGATCACCAGGTTTTGGGCCTTTCAAAAAAACTGAACTGGGAGCTTTTTCATTGTGAGAACTGAAAGCAGATGTTACCAGGAGACAGATATTAACTGTCACTTTAAGACCTGGAGTAAAATCCAAAAACAGAGTTGTGTCTTGGAAACAGATTCTGAATGGTACAAGTTTATGGAAAGAGGAAAACTGATAGCTGTAATGGGAGTTCAGAAATTGCTGTGCACAGGGACAGTGTGTGTTTTATTATCATGCCAGCCACAGTCTTGTGAACTGAGATAACTAATGTCTGATATAATCATTATGCAGACTATGTATAAAGACAGTAACATATTTTCTGTTCATGAGTATTCAAAAACAGTTTGCTTCATCTAGAGTACCTTCATTGAATTTGTTTAATTGAAAATCCAGAATTTTGCAAAACTCAGGGTTAAAATATGTGTGGGTATACTTTACTTTCTTTTTAAAGTCCAAAGCAAGCACACCAGGGGATTAATCTAGATGAGGCACACCACACATGGGTGGATAGGGGCTTAAACCTCTTCCCTCAATTGGTTCTTCCCCTGATAAATGTATTCCCCTCCTTGCAGAAGAACTAAGAAAAGAAATATACAGCTGATACTATTTGAGGTCCCATCCCTTCCAACACACACACTTTTTTAAAGTCCTCACTTCAGGGAGAAAGTTTGATGAAAAAGCAAGGTAGATTGGGTTTGCTCTTGCTGTGTGCCTTCAAACTGTTTCTAACTTATGGCAACCCTAAGGCGAACCTAGACAGCCAACATGGGGTAGTGGTCTGGTGTTGGACTGTGAATCTGGAGACTGGAGTTCCCCACTCAGTCCTGGAAATCCACTGAGTAGCCTTGGGGAACTCACCCTCACCTTCAGAGGAAAGCCGAGGCAAACTCATTCTAACAAAACTTGCTAAGAAAGCCCCATGATAGGTTTGCCTTAGGGTCACCATAAATTAGAAACAATCTGAAGGCACAACAACAACGCTCTTCAGGATTTCAGGCAGAATTTCTTCCTGGGCCTCCCTGGAGATCCCTGGTGTGCCTTTGTTATCTCCCATCCAAGTATTAATCAGCCTCCAAGCTGTTTAGTGTCCAAAAATCAGCTGAGATGGGTGTGTTCAGAATAATATGCCAATTGCTATTGTTGTTGCTGCTGCTGTTATTACTATTGTTGCTAGTTGTTCTTTCTTCATCTCCGTGTTATTGAGGTCCAGTACAACAAACTGCAAAACCCTGTGGGGCTTGCCTGTAATGACATATGCACAAGAATCGTTGATATGCCATTACATCCAAGGTGGAATGTAACAGCTGTTTTAGTGTAAGCAAAAGCAAATCCCTGTCCATACAAGGTTCTGTACAAGTTTTCCACCCTGCAGAAAAGATTTTAAATAACAACTGATCCAACTCCTAGGATTTGTTCCAAAGCAACAGACACCCAAGGCATTGATTGTCAATCTCCTTTCTTCTTTACCTGGGTCCCTTGAAAATCCTAGAATGCCACTCATATTTCCCTAAGTTACATCCAAATGGAAAACATATGAAAGGAAGAGCCTATGCTCTATGGCAGAACACATACTTTGCACGCAAAAGGTCTCCACTTAAGCTTCCAACTTCTGAATGTGTGGTTTTAGAAAAGAGTCTTTTGCCCCAGGGACCCACTGCCAATTGGTTCTGTCACTATTAAGGTGGATGGACAAGCACTCTGGCTCCTATGAAATTTATTATTATTCTTTCACTCTGTTTGAACATTTGAATATGAACAGGGAACAATTTTGGGTTAGTTTGTGAGAAAAAGTGTCAATAATTGGGAATTGGTTGTCCGTGGAAGACCTTTCTGCAGAAGCCAGGGTCAAATACATCCCACAATCGCCTTTAATCAGGGTCAAATCCATCCCACAGTTGCAAACCTGATGTAAGGAGGTGTATTTGAAGGAAGAATTGACCATCAACATAGGATTGTCTGCTATATAATTCCTCTTTTGTAGGGAACTGGTGAAAATCTGGCCCTCTAACCAGCACCTCTAGCTTGAAGGGAGTCCTGGTGGTGCAGTGGTTAAATAATAATAATAATAATTAATAATAATAATAATAATAATAAATTTTATTTCTAGCCCGCCCCTCTGAATGGGCAATCGGGGCGGGGTACAAGAGAAGTTTAAAACCATCACAATTAAAATATCCAATCCCATTCCCAACTCCCCCCCCCCCTTAAAAAAGGATTAAACCAAAGACAAGTTAAAAACAGTTACAAATAAACAAAATCCACAATGTCACACCAAAAGACTTCCTGAGCTGTTTAACCAGATGGAAACTAAGAACTAGCAAGAGATAGCGCTGAGGAATGTTAGACATTTTCCGGGAAGACCTGCCGAAAGAGATGTGTCTTCAAAGCATTCTTAAAGCTGTCAATCAATGGAATAAGACGCATCTCGTCTGGCAGGTCATTCCAAAGCTTGGGGGCGACTGCTGAAAAGGCCCTCTGGGAGGTCTGCACCAACCTGGTCTTCCTGGGCTGTAACAGATTCCTCCCAGAGGATCGAAGTGTGCGGGGGGGGGGGTTGTACGGGGAGAGGCGGTCCCTTAAATAGGATGGACCCAAGCCACGTAGGGCTTTATAGGTCAAAACCAACACCTTGTACTGTGCCCGGAAACTGATCAGTGGAGAGATTCTAGCACAGGTATCATGTGCTCTCTCCTAGATGTACCAGTAATGAATCTGGCTGCCATATTCTGGACCAGTTGTAGTTTCCAAGTTAAGCACAAGGGTAGCCCCATGTAGAGTACATTACAGAAGTCCAGTTGTGAGGTTACCAGAGCATGTATCACAGTTTCCAGATCCTTCCTCTCCAGGAAAGGGCGTATCTGGTGGATCAGCCGAAGCTGGTAACAGGCATTCCTGACCGTCGCATTCACCTGACTAGTCATGTGAAGCGACAAGTCAAGGAGGACCCCCAAGCTGTGAACACAGTCCTTAGAGGAGAGTGTGCCTCCATCAAGAACAGGAGATTGTATTCCCAAACCTGGTTTCGGGCCTGTAACTGTGAGTACCTTCGTTTTGCTTGGATTGAGCTTCAATTTGTTTTCCCTCATCCAATCCATTACCGCCTCAAGGCAGCAGTTGAGAGGAGAGACGTCATCTGAGGTCTGAGTGGACGATCTTGTCATGGAGAGATATATCTGAGTGTTGTCAGCGTACTGAAGACACTGAGCTCCATGCTCTGAATGATCTCACCAAGCAGCTTCATACAGATGTTAAATAGCATCGGGACAGGATGGCGCCCTGAGGGATACCACAATTAAGCTTGATTTTGGGGGAGCAACTGTTCCCAAGCTTCACCCTTTGGGATCTAACGGAGAGAAAGGACCGGAACCATCGGAGCACGGTGCCACCAATCCCCAACTCTCTCAGCCGCTCCAAAAGGATGGCGTGATCTATGATGTCAAAAGCCGCGGAGAGATCCAAGAGCACGACCAGCGTCACACTACCCCTGTCGATGCTCAAGCGGAGGTCATCCATCAGAGCAGCCATGGCAGTCTCAACTCCATACCCTGCCCTGAAACCAGTTTGGAAAGGATCAAGATAATCGGCTTCATCCAAAACTGCTTGGAGTTGGAAGGCAACAGCTCTCTCGATGACCTTGCTAAGAAAAGGTAGCAAGGACACTGGTCTATAGTTGTTCCTGTCCAGGGGATCAAGGGAGGGTTTCTTCAGGATGGACTTTACCGTTGCCTCCTTTGAACATGATGGAACAATACCCTCCCTGAGGGACACATTGATCACCTCCCAAGGTGAAAGTTCTCAATGCGTCCCCTCCCAGCCAAGATGGAGCCTGATCGAGGGAGCAAGTCGTCTTCCTAGTACTGCCAAGGAGCTTGTCCACGTCATCAGTACTCACCAATTGAAACTCATCCAATAAACTAGCATCAACGGAATGACTGGACACCTCACTTGTGGGCTCTGAATCAATGTTGGCTTCCAAGTCGGCTCTAATCCGAGAGACGTTACCTGCAAAATGAGTGTTAAACGCCTCACAGCAGGCTGTCGTAGGCTCAAGTAGGGGTTTGGCGCAGGGGGAACCTGCATCATCTTCCCTACCACCTTGAACAGTTCTGCCGGGCGAAACTCTGCAGACGCAATGTGTGCAGAAGAGAAGGATCTCCGTGCTGCACGCAAAGCCTCCCGATAGGTGCGAAGGTGCAACCTATGGCGAGCTCTGTCAGATGAGAGGCGAGTCTTCCACCATTCGTACTCTTGTCATTGTCCAGCCCGCTTCATTTCCCTGAGCTTTTCCATATACCAGGGTTTCTGATTAGGGGCAGGCTGGAAAGGACTCTTCAGAGTGATTGTGTTGATGGCCCTGGAAACATCGGTGTACCAAGTGTTAACCAGGGTTTCAACAGAATCACCGGCATTCCCAACCAACAAACCCTCTAGGGCTTTCTGGAAACCAATTGGTTCCATGAGCCTTCGAGGGCGGACCAGGTCTGCCACCCCTGGGGGAGGCGGAAAGTGGCCTTTAGTTCCAGCTTGATCAGGAAGTGATCCATCCATGACATTGCAGAGATTTGGGTTACCTCCACCCACGGATACTCCTGTTCCATATTGAAGACCCCATCGAGTGTATGACCTGCACAATACGTGGGCCCGTTGACCAATTGGGAAAGGTTCATGCCTGTCATGGAGTCCTTGAACTCCCAAGTTGCTCCTGTTAACTCAGATAAACTGGCCTTGAGAGGAATGTTGAAGTCGCCCAGAATCAAAAGTCTAGGCGACTCCAACAATAACTCTGAGACCAGTTGGGTCAACTCGGTTAGGGAGTCTGCTAGGCAATGGGGTGGCCGGTATACCAGCAGAATCCCTAAACTCTCCCTGGTCTTCAGGCTTAGGTACATGCACTTGACATAGGCTGTTTTCTGGACAGGCTTCCTGGTCAAGGTCAGACTGGCCTTGTGGACTATGGCCACACCACCCCCTCATCCACTTTCCCTTATCTGCTCACTAACCAGGTAACCGGCTGGGAGAGCCTGTGCCCACGTGGCAGCACTGGCATCCCCCAGCCAGGTCTCAGTAAAGCATGCCAGGTCGACCTGCTCATCCAACAAGAGATCATGGATGATGTGTGTTTTCCCCTTGGCCGACCTGACATTGCAGGGGAACAGATTAAGGGATTGTGGTGTGATTGGGATGCTCTCTATCCTATCCTGGGAAACAGAGTGGACTGAAGAAGGGATTGATATCAAACATCGATCCCTACTTCTTTTGTAACATTTCTCCACTCTGTTGCCGCCATGCCTTCCCTGCCCCCACACAACTTCTGTGTTCACCCCTGACTGTGCCTGGCTCCATTGTCAAATGACTGTAAAGAAGGATCCAGTTTATACAACAAACAGCAAGAAAGAAGAACAAGAAATGTGCAAAGACCAAATTACATCCTATGGAACAGCTCAGGAGAGGTAGAAGGCCTAAAAATGGCCTAATGTGGCCTAAGAGAGTTAACACCCCCATTGCCAATTGCACCGCTGCTGCCACGTGGTTGGGGGAGTGGGAGGTCTTCCGGGGGGCTAAATATGCCCCGCTCAGTCCTAGTCCCACTTGGCGTCCTCCTCTCCCTCCCGATGGTATGGGGAGGGTGCTGGAAATGCTGGAGGGCCTGTTGTGGCCTGTAGCCGTGGTGCTGATGGGGGGAGGGGGGGCCTTAGGAGGCCCAGGTGTTGCTCTTACCCTCCCCGCTGCTTCTCCTTTCTGCTGAGCCCTTTCTGCTGCAAACAGTCCAGCCCAGATGGGAAGAGGGCAAGAAACAGCCCCTGGGCCCAACAATGCTTGTACTGCAGTGATCCCAGGGGCTCCAAGGTCCACTCAGCTGTGCATCTTTCCATATGTCACTAAAATGTACCTATCTTTTGGGGGAGCAATTGGCTTACACATTGTAAACCGCTTAGGGAGTGCTTAGTTCATTGATAAGTTCTATAGAAATGTACTTGCTATTTATTTATGGTATTTATACCCCGCTCTTCAGCCTTAATGGCTATCAGAGCAGCTTACAATTATTAATTTTCATTAGATGGTTCCCTGCCCTCAGGCTTACATTCTAATTATTAATTACATTCTAATTATTTTAATTAATTAATTAATTAATTAATGTAATTAAATAATTACATTCTAATTATTGTTTTTGCTTTAATAAGATTAACTGCTGACAAACACCTTAGAGCAAATCTTAGGGCTGATCTGCACTGCAGAAATAATGCAGTTTGACACCACTTTAACTGACATAGCTCAATGCTACTGGAATTTATAGTTCTGTGAGGTACCGTGTTTCCCTGAAAATAAGACAGTGTCTTATATTAATTTTTGCTCCCAAAGATGTGCTAGGTCTTATTTTCAGGGAATGTCTTATTTTTCCATGAAGAATTGTTGAACAAAAAACATGACAATTTATTATATACTGAATATATATTTATATACAAAAACTTTGCTAGGTCTTACTTTCGGGGGAGGCCTTATATTTAGCAATTCAGCAAAACTTCTAGTAGGTGTTATTTTCAGCAGATGTCTTATTTTCGGGGAAACAGGATATTTAGCCTTCTCTGTCAGAGAGCTCTGGTGCCACAACAAAGTACAAATCCCAAGATTCCATAGCATTGAGCCATGGCTGTTAAAGTGGTGTCAAACTGCATCAATTTTGCAGTGCAGATTAAACCTTAGTTGCCAAACATAGCAAGAGCCAGCTCTTAGGCAGAGTAAAATAACTGCCTATGGCAGCAGATGCCAAGCGGCAATAGTGACAGTCCTCTGGCTATTCCGTTTGAACTGTCTGGTTTTCCCCTCTGTTGAAAATAGACTTGTGTGCATCTCATAGCCCAGTCTTCACCCTCGACATCATCCTGCTGCTTTCTTTGTGCTGGAGGACATTATCTCTTTACTGAGATTGAAATAAGACTTAATTCTCAATCCAACTCTTTTTTTTTTTTACAAGAAGGGTGGGTGGGCGCCATCTTGTCTATTGCCTCAGGCAGCAAAACAGCATGAACTAGTCATGAATAAAACAATTCAGACATCTTAATGAAGAATGAAATATTTTTGAAGCACTTCATGTGAAGCTGGCTATAAACAAAACCAGTGTGGGGGATCACATTTCCAAGTGGCAGGCTCAAAAATCCAAAGTTTACAGCTGCAATTTACAGAATGGGCAAATCAAATCTAATGGTGCCAGGTTTGACATTTTATGGCCTACTGCAATAACTCCAAGAAATCTGTTTTGGAGAGGGGAGTCCGATAATCCCACCACCAGATTGAAGGGTGTGTTGAGCTGGCTTGAGTTCCCAGCCTTTGATGGGACTTTCTACACTTTCTGGATATCAATAAATCATCTTTGCTTGAGATGATTAGCACTGCTGCATCTCATAAAATATGTAGAAAGAACAAACTGTGAGAACTCTGAGAAAACAGATTATGCTGCACTGTCACATTCTGTTGAAATCCATTCCAGAGGGTGGCACTTATTCCTCACCCAATCTAACCTTGTTTTTATGCCTGGGCAGAGTTTGAGTAAAATTCTTTTGGGGGACTAAAATTCCTAGAATCACTCAGCCATCACTACCCATGCTGGCTGGGAGATTTGGGGTGTAACAGGCCCAATAGCAAAGGCTGGCATCCTGTACTGTAGGTATGGATTTGTAATCTAGAGTTATGGATCCATTACTTTTTATTCAGTAGTACTACATATTCACATTCATGGGACCAATATCATGATTGTAAATGACCCCCAAACCTACCTCACCACCCAGCATCCACACTGGGCAATGAAGATCTGTTCCAGTTGGGGCTCAAGTGGTGGATGTTTCCTATCCCTTCCCTCCAGTTAATGAGGCTGTGAGTCAACCAGAAGCAGCACCTCTGTAACAATTCTTCATAACAGGGCTTGCTTACACTGGCCAGAATATTCCATTGTATTCTGACCCTGAACCCCCCCCCCATTTGTTCCTTACTAACTATCTTTTGTTTCACATTTTCAGGTCACACAGCAATCAACAGGACACTATCTTCCCACACAATCCCCTTTTGTTGCCTGCACCACCACTTAGGTCTCAATGAGGAGCCCACCCATGTTATCAATGCTGGCTTCAGAGTGGCTTGCACCCACAGCAGTAACACAGGGCAGCTTATGGACTGCATGGGAAGGCAGCCACCCATCATGGCTGCAGAGAGAGCTGAAAAGCTGCAAAAAAGGTGGGTTAAGGGAGGAAAGCCTGAATCAGATGCCAACGTAGAGCGGAGAGTCTGTTCCCAGTTTGGGAGTGTGACTCTGCATCATGTAAACAGAACACAGTGAACCCAGGGGGAATTCAGGATAAATTACCCATGTAGACAAGTCCACAGTCTCACTGGACCTTATCAGACGTCGGAAATTGGAAGTATAATCCAATAGCAATCTGAACACAATCATGGGGTTTCACATTATTGCGAATTAAAGTATCTCACACAATTTCGGGCAAAAGGGAAGTCATTCCAAATGCAATTTTACCTTAATGCAAATTAAAGCATCTCACGCAATTTTGGGCAATGGGGGGATCATTTTCAGTTAATGGGGTTTCATTCTGAATGCATTTCAAACGCAATAGAAATTCACATGAATTCGAATTGGTTCCATTCGCAATAAAGAGACATTCCTCCCATCTGATAAGATCCACTCACTAAAAGGAGGGGACATAGAGTTTGGCATCCGACTGGTGCAAAATATGCCTGGGAAATGGATCTTGGTATAGAAATCACAGACAACCAATGTTTTAAAATCTACCTGCTACCTCTCCACCTCCTTCAGCAGCAAGGAATGGACACTAAAATTAGCTCATATGTGGCATTGGGCTCCAAATGAGCTTGTCCAGATCATTCCTGATGTCTCTTCTTTGTGCTGGAGGGGATGTGGCAACAGAGGTCCTCTAAAACATTTTTGGCTGGAGTGTCCACATTCTGGAATAAGGTCATGCAGGCAATTGCCAATGTAACTGATCAAAATGTCAAGGGGTATAGTGCTTTACTTCTGTTGCCCATCTTTTGGCATGAAAACACAAACTTGTACCAAAAGGAGCTAATATCCATTTGGTTTCTGGCAGCATGCATGGATAGTCCAGTGTTGGAAGATGCTTAACAAATTCTCCATGCATTCCTGGCTAGACTTACTAACAATTTGAGACAAGCCAGAGGTATGAAGATGAAAGATGATTTTAAGCATATTTGGTTTAGCATTATTATATATGTTTACAAAGAGGCCTCTATGTGGGGTAGGGTCTCCCACTTTCCCTGATAAAAGTTTGGAAAATTTATTTTAAATGGTATTATTAATTTTATTTATACAGCACTGTAAATTTACGCAGTGCTGTACATACAATCTTATAATTAGATGGATCCCTGCCCTCAGGCTTACAGTCTAAAAGAGACAACACAAAAGGAAAAGGGGGAGGTGGTGGGGAGAGGATGAGTTCCAGTGGTTCTTCTCTCCCTCTAGGGCCAGGACCAAGGCAGATGGACTGGAGGGAGGGCACGGCTTCTTAATACATAGTGTATGTATGTGTAGTGCTTTTTTGTTGTAATATTAGATTGAATGATACTAAATGGAGTTTTTCTTTGGTATACATATTGTGATACCCTCATTAGATTCCCCCTCTCTGTTTATGAGATATATTTCTTTACAGACGTTTTTCAGACCTTCATGATGACCATGACAGTGTCCATGGCAGGAGAGGGCAACTGCAATGGGGAAGAGCAGTTTTTCACACACATCTCAGGCAAGTTGCACTGAAATATCCCACATGACTGAAATCAAACTAAAATAAAGGTAAATCAAAACCAGAATGCTTAGCCTACTTTTGTTTGGAGGTTGGTTTTTTTCACTGTTTCCCCCCCCCCCTTCCTGTTTTGAGGTGAGTTGTGGGGAGAATAAAATGAAACTGCCACATTTTGGTGAATTTTGACAGTGTTTGGAACACTGAGGGGGTTGGCATTGAGCTGCAAGGGAAGGGGGGCTTGAGACTTTCTAAGTCTAGGTTAGGGAAAGCTGCTCAATCAAAAGGACCCAAGTTTTTAGCCATCTTTGCATTTGCTTCATAGGATTTGTCCTATTTCCCCCTTTCCTTGATATACTCCCTTTATGCTTGGAACAATTTATAATGTACTCTTTGTTATTTCGTCACTGTCCTCATGGCAATCACATTGTTAACTGCTTTGGCTGGTGGTATTATAATTCACTGTATTCTGTGACTTTATCATTCTTTAGAACATACATGTATGTACACAAAATTCATAGCAACCAGTCTGCCAGTCTTGACTTTCCTCCCTTATAAACATTCCCAGGGTCCCTGAGGCCTGGAAAACAGGGAGTTGGGGCACGCAGGCCGGACTTTCCATGTTTTTTGTGTATAGCTTATGTATTACACACTTCCAAGAATGTTACCAGCAGTGGTATAAATGGTGTCAGGACTGAAGTTTTAGAAGTGTTCCATCTGCAAGAATTCAATCTTCTCCCTTGCTTATTCACTTTATTTATTCATTTTACTTGCTATAGTTGCTCAGTTTACTCATTTATTAGATTTATTCACTCAACATGTTTTCTTGTTTTAATTATGTACTCACGTTGCTTGCCCAGTGGTTTGCCAAGTCACATGTTTTGCTCACAATTTATTTCACCTTTGAATGCACGTCATTGCCTTCGTTCATCTCTTCACCTCATAAACTGAATTGAATCAACAACTGAATGGCACCTTGATGATGTAATGTTTGAAGCAGGTTAGTTATCTTTATTTCAAATCAATATATTTCTGCAAAGAACTATGTTCAGGGGGACATTTGATCCCTTGAAATAAAACAGCTTTCAAATTGCTTTCCTAAGCATAATGAATATTCCATATATAACCTTCCCAATAACTGGATGCACTCTCTGAGTTTAAAAGAGCAGTAAAAACCAGTCTCTTCTGGCAGGGCTATCCAGCTGATTTTTAAATTACAAATTTTAAAGTATGTATTGGTTGTTCTCATATGCATTGCTTTTATATGCTATTTTCATTGGCATGTGCATATTCATTGTTGTTGAATCCATAGGGAGAGACAGGTAAAATATTACTGTTGCTGTTGGCTGTTATTTCCTCCCTCCCATTGAGAATAGTCCATTTCATATCTTAATATAATCATCATCATCATCATCATCATCATCATCCATCAGTTCCTATGGATATGCATCAGGGAATGTGATGGTTTAGTGGTTAAGATGCCAGTTCTGACTATCAGAAATTCAGGAGGTTGGTAGTTCAAGGCCCAAGTGCTGCATGATGAGGTGAGCTCCTGGCTCCTGTCACTAGTTCCAGCTTCTGCCAGTTAAGCAGTTCAAAATCATGCAAATGCAAGTAGATAGATAGGTACCACTTCTCAGTAGGAAGGAAACAATGTTCAGTGCAGTCATGCTGGCCGCATAACCACAGAGTTGTCTTTGGACAATGCTGGCTTAGTAACAGACTAGCACCATCGTCTACAATTAGTTACGACTCATGTCAAGAGACTACCATTAACATCATTTTAAAACACACCAATCAGTTAAAAACACATAACAACAGTTTTAAAGAATATATAAGATAAATACATATTGAAACAATCAATCCATACTTCAACGTTCATAATATAAAAATCAACCCAATAGACATGATGGAAGAGACTGGTCTTTAATGCTGTTTTAAATGTAGACAGCATAGTCAGCTGTTAAATCTCTTCCAACCAGTTTTTCTATACTGTAGGGCAGCTGAAGAAAAAGTGCTCTAGTTGATAGTTGCTAGCCTAATCCTGGCTGATTGGAGTAAATGTCCCTCAGAGAATCTGAGACTATGGGCAGATTATATGGGAAGAGGCAATCACATAGGTAACCTGGACTCAAACCATGTAGGGATTTAAAGGTAACAACCAACACTTTGTACCTTGCCCAGAAACTGTGATATGCTCACTTCTAGACCTACCAGTAGCTAATCTGACTGCCATGTTTTGAACTATTTGAAAGTTCTGAACTTGGTGCAGGAATAGCACAATGTACAGCATGTTGCAGAAGCCCAGTCTTGAGGTTACAAGTGTTTGGACTACTATATTTAGATTCGGGATTATGTGGTTATTTTTCAAATAACATTTCAAGGTAATGAGGATTTGGATCATTAATCTCCAGTATATTGTCTAATTTGGCTTTAAAAAGCTCTTGTCTCTTAGGACTGAGGTGTAGTGCAGTGCTACTCAATGTGGGTAGCATCTGGACTGGAAATCATCAATGAACCATTGGCTGCCAGTCCACAGTCAGTTTTCAGGAAACTGTGCTAAAATGATAACAGTATGGCACAAATAACAGTATATCTGGGATGTAGTGGCTTAGTGGTTAAGATGCTCACTCTGACAATTGCACAGTTGGCAAATCAACAGTTCGAGACCTAAGTGCCGTATGGCAAAGTCACTAGCCCCAGCTTCTGCCAACCTAGTAAAAGTGCAAGTAGATATATAGGTACCACTTCGGTGGGAAGGTAACAGCGTTCTGTGCAGTCATGCTGGCCACACGATCAGGGAATAATCTTTGACAACACTGGCTCCCTCAGCTTAGTAACGGAGTTGAGCATCACCCCCAACAGTCAGACACAACTAGACAAACTTGTCAAAGGGAAAATGTTTAATTTTATTAAAGGCACAAATATGGTCCCCCCTGGCACAATGGGGGGAAATTGCTCCAGTACATCAGATAGATTGAGAAACACTGCTGTAGAGAATTGTTTCTTGAAACTCAGCTACAATATTATCTACTAAGAAAACATATATATCTTAATGATCATTTCTGTACTCACAATATCTTTCTTCATCTGTGACCTGGAAGAAGACATTGTGCCTCAAACAGTTCATTTTCCCCATTAATATTTTTATCATGTCATTACAGCACATTCAAGAAAGGTGCCAGTTTACACTGAACAGACACTAGTCCAGCAGCAGTGAGTGCAATGAGACTAGACACTAACAGAGTCCAGAAACCATCTGCCTAGTGTTGAGTTATTACTAAAACCTCTGCCAATTCAAGGCTGTGAGCTCAAGGAGACACAGGTGTTAATGGCTGTTTAAACACACCCAAACTTTCTTGAATTGCTCTTCCCAGTCATGAAAAGTGGAACAGAACACTTCATGCTCTTTCAAAACATGATGCCACATCTTCAGGGAGCATAGGGCTGTCAATGGCCATTTCTCATGATGATTTTGTTCACAGTTGGAAGCAGTTCTTAATAGGTATTGGAAGGCATGCTAGTGTCCATTTTCTGCTTGTAGGCTTCCCATTGGTATCTGACCGGCTACTGTTGGAATGCTGGATCGGTTAGATGTTTGTTCAAATCTCTCATGGCTCTTCTTATGCTCTTCTTAGACAGTCCCCCCCCCCAATTTTTGCTGGTTTCCTTTTAGTGTATTTGATGATTCACAGATTTGATTAATATGTTCTCTCCAGAAATCTCTAGGGGGGTTGTCATATGCACTTATTGGTCGGTTCTGGGCATTGGCTGGGGATGTGCGTGAGTGAGGGAAAACGGATTTTATCGCATGCTAAACTGTCAGCAAGCCATCATCATACCATCACCTGTCCCTTAGTTGATTTTTCTTTGTTGGAAAGCTTCCGGCGGAGGAAAATCGGGCAGCTGAGCCTGGCTCCAGGATAGGTGATGGTCAGGCAATGGCATGGCGACAGCTTGCCGACAATTTAGTGTGCAATAAAATTTTTCCCTCACCTACACGCACTCCCAGCCCATACCCAGAATGGACCAAAAAGTGCAGTCTTCCAGTGCGATTCGGGAGGCGGGGGGGGGGGAGAGGTGTCTCTAACTCCCATGAATGTGTGGGTCCAACTATACAGAGACAGATCACTTGGTTCACTAACGCTTACTCCAATTTCTGGCATCCTTCTCAGGCAGCAGTCTAAACCTGTGTGACCTTCCAGATGCAGTTGGACTACACTAGTTTCGCCAGGTTTTCAAAAGAGCAAAAAGAGACAGCTGAAATTCATGTCATGCAAGGTTGATAATCAGGAAATAGCTATTAACAAGGTTTCCCTCTTCCTAAATAACAAATGAAAGTAATGATTTCAGTTAATGTAGCCATGTATTTCTCTTCAAAATTAACATATTGCCTGCATTCATAAATTACATCATGCACACAGTTCTTTACAAAAGCCCCCCACACACACACACACGCCCAAAATATGGGATTTGAGGGCATCTTGTTCAGTGTATATAAAAGAGAAAGCTTTCCAACCTTCAAATGGGGGGTGTCCCTTATAATAAGGAACACCTGCCAGGCCAATAAGATACGAGTTTTCCAGACCTCACATAAGGAACATCTTTTATAATGAGGGACATCTGGCAACTCTAGATTACACCCCTCATCATCCTTGATCACTAGCCACTTTGGTGAAGCCTGATAGGAAGCAGAGTTCAAAAAGATCACCACACATGCTTTAGGGTCCTCTGAAAGCATAGAGATACCAAGGACCCAACTTGACATGTTCTCCATGCAGACTATACCTACCACTAAGCTGTGTTCTTATCCTGGCAACTCTCTCCAGCATCCACCATTCAGATGTATGTACTTTCTGGATATTAACCAGCATTTTGACAAGGCCTTTCAAATCCTTGAAACATGAGATCTTTTCAACTTGAGAAACTCCAAAGTGAACCTGGGGTTTTCCACCTTTTCCACAACTTATCCTTAGCTGTAATAAAAAGGAATCCTATTAAGACTACTTCCTTACTCTCTTCTTATATTTCCCAGTATGCATTGAACATATTAATTTTGTTTCAACATGTCTACTTTCGTTTTCAGGACTCTTCCATTCTTGGCATTTTTATCTTTCGCTTAATGATTAATTCTTTTGGCAAAGCTAAATAAATACCTTAAAGGGCTTTGCCTGCTCTTGTTGCTGGAATGCCAATTGTGTATTCTGTGTCAATCCTGCCATCTGCTGGTTGGTTTAGTAATCTACCAAGATTCTCATTTCAGACGGTTAATAAAAAGCTGGCCTTCATCAAAGTAACCATTTTCATGATATGTTCCCCAGACAAAGGTACCAGTGCAACCTTTAGTTCCACCAGTTCCTGTGATTTTGTAGGCAAGTCCTATAATCATATCAGGAGACATTTGGAAAGATAAATTCATATTTTCAGGAATGAGCTGCCAAGTAAAGGTCCCAGGTTGTGTTGTGTTTGCACATATGTCTTTAATTAAGAGCAAGTGTTGATTGATTTTATCATTGGGACCAGCTGAGTTTTATAATATTTGCTTCCATTTGTTCCATGGTGGTCTACCATGAACCCATGTCATATTTTGATGCACCACCAGTCAACTCACTTCTGGAGACACACCCAGCCACATTATCTGTTTTCCAAATTCCAGTTTAAAATCAAGTGTGGGAATTAGCCAGCCACAAATTTCATTATTCCCTCCTTCCTGAGGCTACTAACTGCCTCTGCTAGGCAGCCAGAGAGAGAAGAAGAAAACCAAGGAACATGTAGCTAAGCAGTCTGTGGCCAAGATGGCAAAAGTTATTAATGAGGAAGAACACACAAGCTAGGAAAGGCTACTGCAGTTTTCATTTGCCTGAAAGGGGAGAACAAGATTCCATCCCTTCCTCTGAAAAGAAAACAAATGCATATGTAAATCCTACAGAAGATGTACCGAAAAACTGTACAGCTGAAATCGTGCATCATCAGACATGATGATGGTACTCCATCATTGTAGTTATGTTTGACAATGACATCACACACACACACACACACAAACTTTTCTGCCTGGCAACGCCCTAACCAAAGGCTTGCCAAGGCACTGCACATCAGAGCAGAACTCTTCAGCACTCTCTCCCAGCCCCAGGGTGCATTGAGGACAGGCAGATGGACAGTTTGGGGTCATGCCACAACTACTTGTCTCAGTGTTTCCCATAACCAACAGAGTGCTGCAGATGTCAAATCCCAGTGCTTTGATCTGCAGCCATAGAAACCCTTGGTTGAGGCACTGCCAATATGGGCTTGGGGTGTCACATTGACTCATAAACATGAATCCCTAGAAGTTATGAGATTGTTAGTTCATTTTACAATCTCATAACTACTGAATGTCAGCTGTGCATTTTATCTGTCTCCAACAGCCATGAGGGACAGAGATGTTATGATGTTATGAAGAAAACAGGGCAGCTTAGGCATCAGATGCTTAGGAAAGAGGTAGCAAACTTCCTTCCCTCTGACACCCCTTCCCTAGGTATGTATACCATACTGACTCTGGCAGAATCTGTTGTCTCAAGAGTGCATGGAAAGCTATCCCACTGTGAAGTGAAGTCACTTCAATGTATGGTGACCCCATGAATTTCATAGAGTTTTCTTAGGCAAGGAATACTCAGCAGTGGTTTTGTCAGATCCTTTCCCTTCATTTGTGTTGAACTAAAACTACAGTCTTGGTCAGCTTCTGTAGATGGAGTGAGCAGTGAATCCTATCTTGCCCTTTGTTTCAAGCAACAAAAGTGTCTTGGGCCTGCTATGTTGAGGATTTGGCTTGAAGCCTGAAAGTTAAGGACCAGGTTTTTGCTTTTTAGTACCTGAGTTCCTGTGATATTAGGTTGAGTGAATTTTATCCATAGGAGATAAATTTTGTCATCCATAGCTGATAAATAAAACATCAATTGTTTTTACAAAATGGGTGATGGTAATCTCAGATGAAGAATCCCATTACTTGCCCACAAAGGGAGTCCAATCTCTGTGAGCACTCCAGGCCATCCAGTGCTTGCCAAGGGATAAAAAGCTCTTTGCAAAGTGTCTGCCAAGGGCCTTCTCTTTGGCTGAAATTATGTACATAGCATCAGTTTCCGTTGTACAATTCAGTATAGCAGGGACTATTTTCCCACCCTGAAAGGATATTCTCTCAGGGTCTGTGTCATGTCCTAGGAATCCAGCAGTAGGACTTTATCACAAGAGGATTGAAAAGTAGAATTAGAACAGGATAGTAGCATCTGCTGGCGTACCTTATCAAATGACGGTGTTTCTGTCCAGTAGGTGATCTGTAGTCCATCCATTGCTGGAACACTCCTTCTCATTGATGGGCAAACCTAATCAACACCTCCCAGTCATGCTGCTTTTTCACTGCTGTTACACAAGAGATAAGTTCCTCCCAAAGCAGTTCTGATATTCAGGCAGTCATGTAGTGTGAATGCTCCTCTCCCCTAAGCTATTCTCAAGCAGACTGTTTTTCCTTTAGTTTTTTTTTGTTCTTTTCTTTCTTTCTTTTTTATAATAATAATAATAATAATAATAATAATAATAATGTTTATTTATATTCCGCCCCTCTGGGTGAGCAATCGGGGCAGAGTACAACATTTAAAAATACATACAATTAAAAAACACATCAGTCTACCCTCCCGCCCCTTAAAAATAGATTACTTTTTTTTACTTAATGAATTGCCATGATATGTAATTGCACTAAAAAACAAACAAACATAGACTTAAAAGCATACTGAGAAAGGGTTAGGGTAGGGACACAGCACTATGGAGGTTTGCATAGGAGACAGAAGCCCGTGCAAAAGCAGTACTATGGTGATTTGGAAGAACTATATAATAATGAGTGTCCCCAGCTCAGCTATACAGTATTTGCAATTTCCTAGACTAACATGACTGTGGTGCCTTAAGTTCCTGGTGTGATGAAGTCCTCAGTGGTTGAGTAACTGGTGGCAGTAGCAGCAAAGGCCAAACCACCACTGGAGAACCCCTGACTGAGACTGAGAAATCTAAAGAGAGGCCTTTATGCACCCAAATTATAAGCCTGGACCAGCATTGACAGCCCCTTGAACTAGCACTGGACAACACATCCTTTTCCAAGATCCATAGTGCCATTCCTTTGACTTCAGCAACATGTACAACACAACCCCCTACAATAAGTGTGGAGTGCTAGGCTTCAAGCCAAAGTTTTTCCCCTGTAAAGCATGATATGTTTTTGAGAAGAGGTAACGCCTGATAGCAGTAGCCTTGTCCCAGAGACTCAGCTGAGCTTGTGCCTTGTTATAGTGAGTTGGTCAATTAAAACTCTTCCAGATGCTTCATGATCTGCCTTGAACACAACCGTCTAGAACTCTCTATTGCCATTTTCTTCTTCTTCAAGGTGGGTTTATGGGCCTTTGAGATACAGAAAAGGCTATGCTAGTACAGGCAAGACTCAGACAAGTAGGACTTCATTCATTGTAATGCTGCTTGAAAGCATTTGAGTGGGGATGGAACATACACAAGTCACATCAGCATGTGATTAACCACCCGATGCCTTTCAAACTACACAATTGTAGCTCTAGGATTCTGCAGGAACTGCTATGGTCTATGGAATTCTGGGATTTGCAGTTTAGGGAGGGGTTATTAGAATTTCCAGCAAGAGAGTTCTAATGCCCAGCCAAACTACAACACTCGGGATTCTTTGGATTGCAGTCATGGTAGTTGAAGCCAAAGCACAGTGATAAAATGGTGTAGTCTGAAAGGGCTCGTATTTCTCCTACTCCTGAATCTTCCAAGTTTGCACCTCCCTTCCAGGGCATTATTTCCCCTATACATTTTGGGGCTTTTTAGATTGGCAGGAAAGTGTGACATGAAGTTGCACTTTCCTTAATGCTTAGCTGCTAGACTGCAAGCTCCAGGTGTGCACTTAAAAGGTACAGGGCAGCTAGACTGAGGGGTGTGGGAACGACTTATCTGAGGTCTTTTCTGTGGCTCAGCAGCTACATGGGCAGCAATGAAAGCTCTCAGAACGCTACAAACACAGGTGGAGCAGCTACATGGGCGGCAATGAACGCGGCTTTTAGCCGCGGTGAACCTTTAAAAAAAATTTTCCTTGCCGGCTGCGAACTGCGCAATTCCTCAATGCCCTGCAGATGTAAAAGCTGGGGTTTATCCGCGAAGTTTTTTAAAGCTCCCAAACCCTAGCTCCACCCCTAATCCGAACCCTAGACATGCACAGTAGGGACTCTGGGATGCCGTTACTGTTATTCTACTGTGGATAACATGTCAATTCATTCACAAAATAAAGGGGTTCATTCATGATGCACCAGTGCAACGGCACAGTTTAAAAAGGCAGAGGAGCTGCAATTATAATTTGACGGATCCTCATAAGTATATATTTGTGCTGCGCAACTGCGCAGGTTTGCAAACTGCGCAAACGCAGTTACACCATACAGTCAAATTATCATTGCCGGCTGGGAACTGCGCAATTGCGCAGGACAAATGTATACTTATGAGAAACCGTCAAATTATCATTGCGTTTCCTCCGCCTTTTTAAACTGTGCCGTTGCACTGGTGCATCATGAATGAACCCCTTTATTTTGTGAATGAATTGACATATTATCCACAGTAGAATAACAGTAACGGCATCCCAGAGTCCCTACTGCGCATGTCTAGGGTTCGGATTAGGAGTGGAGCTAGGATTTGGGAGCTTTAAAAAACTTCGCGGATAAACCCCAGCTTTTACACCTGCAGGGCATTGAGCGTTTTAATTAGAAGTGAAGTCCACACCATGCATGCTCCCAACCCACGATCCATTATGATCCACACCTGTATCGCTGCCTTTAAATGGGCGCTTTAAAGAGACAGAGCCCCATTTAACCGTGCAACTACACCTTAGCCTTTAGATGCAATAGCAATGTTGCACCCTTTTTGAAAAAGTAGTGGGGAAATCAAACTACTTTTTAAAGGCACTTCTTCTCCCTTAAAACTCCAAAATAGTGTTTTCATGGCACACTTTCCCTTTTTCTCATCTAAAGGCTGGGCTTTCATGCAGCCATCAACACACCTCTTTTTGCCAATGTAAAATGGGCCAGCTCCTTTTTAAAGCACTTCTTCTCCCTTAAAATGCCAAAATAGTGTTTTCATGGCACACTTTCCCTTTTTCTCATCTAAAGGCTGGGCTTTCATGCAGCCTTCAACACACCTCTTTTTGCCAATCTAAAATGGGCCATGGTTTTTAAAAAATTCCTTGAAAAAGGTTTCCCATCATGCTGTCTAAAGGGCTGCGGGAGGTAATTATGTCATGACTTTAGGGATCTAAGGTTTGTTTTATGTCCAGAAGAAGGCTTTGCACCAACCAGAAAGGGACCAGACATCTCTAACAGTTTGAATAAAAGCATGTCTTCAGCTGAAAATATTTTGGACACACTCACCCCAGCAAGACATAGCAAAGCTGCTCCTACAGTATTTCAAGGGTGAATTTAAGCTTTCTCATCAACCAAAAAAAAGTTCTTTTAAACTGTTTTGGGATTTTTAGCTTTTGGAATACCTGCATCTACATATATGTACATAATGAGATATCTTGGAGCTGGGACCCAAATCTAAACACAAAATTTATTTATGTTTCATATACACCTTATATACTTGAAGGTAGTTTTATACAATATTTTTAAATAATCTTGTGCATGAAACAAAGTTTGTGCACATTGAACCATCACAAAGGAAAGGTATCACTATCTCAGCCACCCATGGGGTAGGGAAAAGGTTTTTGGAATATTTCAGAATTCCAGATAAGGGAGACTCAACTGGTGTATGCCTATACTTTTATACCTGGGTGGAAGAAATAAATATAAAAACAAAACGAAACCAAAATTAGATTAATTATCCTATAATCAAATGTATGATAATGAAATGTTCTCTGACCTTATTAAAATAACAATCATATTCATATTTAAACATTATTCTAGTACTGTAAAAATAAAAACTAATATGTCAGTGTTAACCATTTAAAGAAAGAATGCATTTGTTGTAAAACACTGTATAATGTAGTTACTTTTACCTCAATAACTGTAGGCTCAGATGAGGTCTGCTGACAGTAAAATGTCTAGATCTTGGAAAAGTTACTTCATTGAACTACAGCTGTCAGAGTGTTATTCTTGGATTGTGTTCCCAAAAAATGGATGTTTCAAACCCAGAGAGTGACTGAGTGCTGATGCTTACGGCCCTGGGTATAAAGAAAATAGCAAGACAAAGAATAAATCCTGATGGAGAAAGCTAAAGAGATGAATAAAAATCCAAGAATAATTTCAAAAATATTGATTAATCCCTAATTAATTTGTGCTTGGAGGCTTTCTGTACTACATAATGTTTGTGACGAATTTCTACATTTGAACAGCAAAAGTCAATAACTTTATAGACAGAAGTGCTTATATGCCTTAAATTAAAAGTAAATCATGGAAAATAATTGGAAATAGCAAAATACTGGACAGCGTTTACTGAAAGTTCCGGAGGCTAGATTAGTAAGTACAACTAAAAGGGCCTTTTCTAACTCTGCCCCTCGCCTCTGGAACTCACTGCCTGCAGAGCTCCGCTTGTCCCCTACCCTCATCCAATTTAAAAAGAATTTAAAGACCTACTTATTCAAGCAGGCTTACTTTTGAATGGTGCTTTTTATATTCTGCCTGTCAGCTAGCCACCTACTGCACTGTCATCGCACTTTATACTGGGAATAATGTTTTTAAAAGTTTTATTGTATTTGCCTTGTGCTATTTTATGTTCTTGGATGTTTTTACTGTTTTAATGTTTTATGCATGTTGTACACCGCCCTGATCCTTGGAAGGGCGGTATAAAAATAAACTTTATTATTATTATTATTAATAAGTGAAAGACATGACAATGTGTTTGTTGTTTTTTTAAAGGTATGTTTGTATTATTATTATTTTTAAATTATTTTTATAATTCAAGCAATTGCAAAAGACCACCACTGGAGTGCAGCAAGAAACCACTATTGAATCCATTTTGAAATCTGTGTTAGTGTGGCCTAGTGTTTTTGAATATTTCTTAGAGAGTCTTTAATTTTTGAGTCAGTAAAAATATTTAGATTGAATTAACATTTTGAGAATGTGTATTTCATAATGGTAACTCTTATGCCTATAGTAATTTTAGATGTGGTAAAAACAGTATCTCAACAATGAGATAGTATGGTATGGTAGTTTGAGTATTGAACTATGGACCTTATCAGACAGGAGGAATTTCTCTTTATTGAGAATGGAGCCAATTGGAGCCAATTCGAATTCACGTGAATTCGCTAGTTTAGCGAATTTATGTGAATCCCAATTGTGTTCGGAATGCATTCAGAATGACTTCCCATTACCCGAAAATGACCTCCCCCCATTGCCCGAAATTGCGTGAGATGCTTTAATTTGCAATAACGTAAAACCCATGATTGCATTCGGAATGATTTCCCTTTTGCCTGAAATTGTGTGAGATACTTTAATTCACAATAACGTGAAACCCCATGATTGCGTCCGGATTGCCATTAGATTATACTTCCAATTTCCAACGTCTGATAAGGTCCTATGACTCTGATGACCAGGGTTTAAATCCCTGCTCAGGCAAGGAAGCCCACTGGGTGAACCTGGGCAAGGCACACTCTCTCAACCTCAGAAGAAAACAAAGTTACAATCTCTTTGAACAATGAGCCAGCATGTAATACCCAAGTAAACCCCATAATAGTTGCCGTAGGTTGGAAACAACAACAATTACAAAAAAAAAAAAAAATAGCATCATTGTGCATGATAATTGTACTGCTTATTAAGTGTGTTCATGTTTTTAAATCTGATGGATCATCTTGAGACAACTAGTGATACAGTTGCAAAAGACCATATTGTTTAAGTATTGCAAATAAAAGGATATTTTTCCATATGACTTACACCATGTTTATAACAATAGATGAAATGGGGGGAAACAACCTTAGATCTATGAGGAAAAGATGTTAAGTCCAGTGCTAAATGAAATGAATTTAATAGCTATGTTAAATGCCATGTTTCAGAGTAAAATCCTCCCTTGTGTGACTCCACACAATTTTGAGGAAACTCACTAAACATGTAGAATTTTTTCCTTCTGATTTAAAAGAACTCTCAGCAGGTAATTTTATTACAATACATCAAGAGAGTCTTATATGTTTGATATTGGCACTGAGTTCCTCAAGTCTTAACTCATGAAGTAGTATTTCACTCCAGAACTTGCCAGCTATTTGTGTTAGTCGCAGTTAAATTCATTTCATGTCTGTGGTTTGTCACAGAATCAAATGATTGTTACTGTCCCCCAACAAATCCACTTTTAAACTCCTGTGGCATTTAAAGCCTACATCTGTTATCGAAGAACACAGCGTGCACTACTTGTGTCTATTTACAGTGGCACTGCGGTCTTAAAGATACTCTTGGGCTATGACATTTATTTTCCTGGTACAAGAGAATGTGCTAGTACATGAGATACTGCTGATTGTTAAAAGCTATGTCCATTGTTTAGCTTTTAATCTCTTGCAGTCAACTAACTTACTACTGCTTTGTCAATAACAGACTAGATGAAATAAAACCAAACCTGATCCCACTTTAATCTGAGATGAAATGTTTTTGGCAAGCTCTTCAGAGACACTGACACTCTCTGTTATGGAACAGGGGAGGACCATGGTAAATCTGCAGACTCAGTGGCTATTTAAGATTTGTGCTTGCTGCCAACTCTAACAGTTGTGCCTTATAATATTAACTGCCACTGTCAACCCTGTCCTCCATAATAAAAAAATGTGACGTTTATTGAGTTAATCCACATGAATTGCAAGAAGGACACGAGAAGTACAGGCTACAGTCTAGGATAATAAAAATCATACCAACAGATTACAGAGGAATAGCTGTATTCAGCCATATTCACAACAAGGAACCTTGTGGCACCTCAAAGGCTAAGTTTTATTAAAAGATTGAGTGAACTAGAGCCCACTTGGTCAGCTATATGAAGTGTCAGTCTCAGGCTGCGTTCACACTGGAGAAATAAACCGGTTTAAGTGTCATGGCTCAATGCTGTGAAATTCTGGGAATTGTAATTTGTTGTGTGCCCAGAGTGGAGCAGAGCTCCGCTCTGGGCCCCACAACAAACTACAATTCCCAGAATCTCACAGCATTGAGCCATGGCACTTAAACTGGTTTATTTCTCCAGTGTGAACGCAGCCTCAGTAACCAGATATGTTTTATGTACACACAGATACAAAGCAGGAATGAAGAGAGGAGTAGAGTGTGGGAAGCTGCTTTTAAGAAGGAGACTGACATGCTGAAGCCATCCCTGGCTCAATTATGGATGGCTTCGGCATGTCATTGCATTCATTTTTCTTAAAAGTAACTTTGTGAGCTCTGGGGGGAAATGTAAATAGTGGAGTCAAAAAACAGTTGTCTGAATTGGTCTCTGCATTTCTGTGCAAAACGCAAATGAATAGAGAATTGGAGGAGTGGCCATTCACAACTACAGTAACAGATAATAATACAAGATAAAACAAAATCCATTTAAGAGTGATACCTTTAGTGGCCAATCAAAATATACAAAACACTTCATGCAAACTTTCAAAGCTCCACTGGCTTGCATGAAATATTTTGTGTTTTCTGGATTTTGGTTGGCCAACAATGGTATCGCTTTATTGTTTTGTGCATTTGGATTGACCAATGAAAGTATCTCTCTCTTGTAGATTTTGTATTACCTTGCTGCATGGCCAACACTGCTACTCCTGAATAATACAATCTTCCGAGCCTTGCCTCATTGCACATACAGTCTTTCTCTATGAAACTGAAGTGGTGAGAGACATCAGTCTTTCCATCAAGATATATAGATAGGGGGTCAAGGAGAAGATATTTCCTCTGAGGCCAAAGCTCTTTTTTGTTCTTAAAGGTGAATTTCCATTCTGCCTTACAACTCTTGGACCATGATTCAAGGGACCAAGGCATGGTAATTTAACAGACTTCAGACTAAGCTCTATTTCTAGGTGAATTTATGCGATATAGTGCTCTACTTTTCATTCAAACATCCAGCAAGCCTAACCTTATAAAACATGACCCCTGAGGTAAATTTTGCTTTGCTGTTCTAGCTAGAGGAGGTTAGGGGATGCTGTCAGCAATCTCACCATTGGTCTCCCAGGAACTCTGTCTAATATAAGGTAGATTGTGATTAAAACTTTCTTGTGTCCATGAAAGCTCATATAGTATTAAATTAATATGAATTTAGTCAGTCATGAAGTTTGGCAAATATGTAGCAGAATAATGCTAGCAGTCCATCAGGCCTAGGTTTTGGAGGGGAATTTTAACTGAGATCATGAGTAAATTACTGTCTTCCTAAGAGTGTACAGATTTTTTAAAATTAATTTCCCAATGGCTATGGATTAATCTGTAAAACTCTAATGGTGAATTGAGAGACAACATCTCATCTGGAAACTTGTTCTAGCAAGCAACTCTACATAACATCACCATTTCACATTTGTAAACCACATTGAAGACATTGCCAGTTAGGTGGAATGTAAACATCTTCAATCAACTATTGCCTTGTTGGAAAACACAAAGACCTATCTAGTCCAAAATGATGAGGGCAGACAACAACCAATCTTTACAGTTTGGTCTTAACTACTGTGATATGAAGAGGGATGAAGGTTCCACTTAAACACATTGCCAGATAACCACTGGTATGCAGCCAGCCCTACCATTAGCTAGAGTGAGACATTCATATTTGGCACCACATATCAGTTGTCATGAAAGGAGAGGAAATTGTTATTGTATGTCTTACTACCAGAGAGAGAAAAGTTGTTTATATGGCTTTATACCTCCAAACAACTTCGGACTTTATCACACCAGGTTTGAAAAGTGGAATTACAGCATGAAAGCAATATCTGCTGCCATAACTTATCCTATGATACCATGTCTAACCAGTAGCTTATAAGTAATCCATCCACTACTAAAGTGCTTATTTTCATTCATGGGCAAAACTTGTCAATGCCCCCCAGTCTTGTGGCTTTTCCACTCTTGAGAAAATGTGAAAAGTTCCTCCCAAAGCAATTCAGATATGCTGGCAGTCCTGCAGTGCAAGTGGGCATGATTATGATCCTTTCCTCCTCTTCCCCCTATTGTTTTGAGTCGATCTTTGAGTTGATCTCACCTTGTGGTGACCTTTGTGGATGAGATCTCCAAGGGCTTATTCACATGATGAAAATAATCCAGGTTGAATCTCTGTTGTTCACATGCCCCCCAAATGCACCCAAATCAGTTTTTGGGTGGTTACCAAAAAACTCACTTAACCAGGGGCAAATGATCTTCCTTAGTAATTGTTCCAAGAGCATGATATTTTTTCATAGTAGTATGGTGTCATCCACATATCTTAGACTGTTGATATTACTTCTTTCTATCTTCACTCCTCTTTTTCTAAGTCTAAGCCTGCTCTTTGTATGATATTCTCTACATACATTCCTCCTCACTATTCCTTAGTAAGCTGTTTTGCTTTCCCTTTTGTCGTTTTCTTATCTTTTCTTTCTATAGAGAGGTAGGGCTATGAAGATGAGCATGAGGAAGGCAGAGACTGGGACAGAAGCAGCACTATTTGAACAACTATGCAATAATGATTGTCTCCAACTCAGAATGCTTGCTTTTGATAAACTAATGGGATTGTAGCACTTTATGAGACTGATATGATATAGTCCTTGGTTACCTTGGGAATGGGGTGTTGTTGACTGTTTTCACTCAGGAGCAAAATTTCTTTGACCACGCCTATATTGATGCATTGATCCATTTAAAAAAAAGTTCATGGAAGCCTTTTTTCCAATCTGGTGTCTTCTTGATGTATCAGACTGCAACTTCCATGAGCCATGCATTGTAGACCAAGGCATCAGACTGGGAAAAGTTAGATTATGGGAATGAGAAGCTTGTACAAACACATGCAAAATCATTCTGTTTCTCTCTTGTGATCAGCAACGTTTCATCTTTAAGAAATAAATCTTTTAGAAGCAAGTCTACCTGATCCACAGTCTCCAGATTAATAATAAAATTATTATTAATATAAAGATTATACAACAAATTATTCTTCAGCTTTTGGGACTCCTAAAATATATGATGACCTCATTGAATTAAAGTATTAGACACCATATTAAAATGTATGTCAGTGAAAGACATATTTTCTCATAAAATACAGATTTTCAAACATGCATTTTCTGTATTTTGTGAGGAAATATGTAGTTAAATAAACATTTTCATGTTTAAATAGAAAGCAGATTAATCCAGAAGTGGGACAGAACAGATTTATGAATGAACAGATGCACAACTGACATAGACCAGAAACAGACTAACAACCATCTCTGCTCTTTCTCCTTTACAAACTGCTACTGCAATTTTCTCCCTGTATTTAAGAAAAAGTTTCCAGTGCAGAACAAATTAAAAACTCGTGTTAAGGGAGAAAAACAAAATGGCTCTGTCTGTGTGTCATTTCCACATGGTGTGGCTAAAAGAGCACATCTACATCTTTGGGTAGGCAACATGCAGCCATCTGTCATGTTTTGTGATTTTGCATCACAATATCTTTTCCACAGGGACAAGGGGTGTACAGGCCCTCCCTCTCTGTGTGTCCCACATGGCTTTACTCACAAGTAGAGCTGCATGGGGCAGGGACCGGGGGGGGGTGCCAGGCCCTCTCCCTCCCTGATGCTCACCATGGCACGCATCAGGGAGATGGGGGGGCACTCGCTGGGTGTTACTCCCCTTTTGTGGTGTCACCCAGTGCAGTCCATGACCCCTGAACCCCCTAGTGACAACACTGGGCACATGCTCAGTAAGCACCACTATAGACAACTAGGGGAGCTGAGGAAAGATGGAAAGGACAACAGGAATAGACTGTCTAATGTTCCCAACATTGGCAAAAAGGAAATCAAAAGTGAGAGGAAGCGGATGTGAAGCAGAGAAGGTCAGAACAGAGGTTGAAGATGTTAAAGATGAAAAGAGATGGACAGAAAAGGAGAACAGCCTACTGTGTACAATAAGTTCCTGTACTGCCATACTTTATTCCTTTCTGGTGTCTCAGCTACTCTTTCTGGCCACCTATTTTTTTCCAATTAAGCCATCACTACAAGATGAGGAATCTGCAATCAGAACAAGAGGCTGCTGTCAAAACAGAACATGGAGAAACAGAATGGTTTCCAACTGGTCAGGCCAGGCTGCATCTTATCACTCTACCTATTCAACTTAAATACAGAACATATTGCAAGAAAATCAGGCTTAGACACAGAAGAAGGAGGAGTGAAAACAGGAGGAAGGGATGACAACAATCTAAGATATGCAGATGGCACTATAATTCTAGCAAAAAAACTCAGAGACCTCAAACAACTATTAGGGAAGATGAAAGATGAAAGTGCAAAGGCAGGACTACTGCTGAACATAAAGAAAACAAAAATAATGACCATAGAGAATCTAGACAAATTCAACCTAGACAATGAAAAAATAGAAATAGTAAGAGTTCTCATACCTGGGATCAAGCATTGAAAGGAATGGGGACTGCAGCCAGGGAATCAGAAGAAGAGCTTCTATGAAAGAACTGGAAAAGATCCTAAAATGCAAAGATATAAAGCTGAGCACAAAAGTTAGAATTATACAAGCCATTGTATTTCCTATTACCATGTATGGATGTGAGAGCTGAACAGTTAAGAAAGAAGGCAAGAAGAAAATCAATTCATTTGAGATTTCATGCTGGAGAAGAGTGCTAGGATCCCATGGACAGCCAAAAAACAACAACAAATAAATGGGTACTGGAGCAAATCGGGCCAGATATCTCCCTGGAAGCCAAGATGACAAAACTAAGGCTGTCATACTTTGGCCACATCATGAGAAGTCATGAATCATTGGAAAAAACAATAATGCTAGGAAAGGTGGAGGCAAGCAGAAGGAGTGGAAGGCCACATGTTAAATGTATAGGCTCTAATTAAAGAGATTGCAAGTACTGTATGAGTTTACAAGAACTAAGCAGAGCAGTGGAGGACAGGGGATTTTAGAGATGTCTCATCAGCAGGGTCACCATGGGCTGAATCAAGGGCAGTTAACAGCAACAACAACAGACAGTGAAACAGCAGGCTTGGGGATGTTATCAGATGCATGTGTTCAAACTACAGAGCTGCATGTGCTAGGAGAAGGGGACGGAAAAAGATGCCCCTAGTGCCATTTTCTGTACCTGGGCATGTTAATGGTCTACTCTTTTTTCACCTCAGAGATGTAGAGATAAAATTGGTGGCAACATGGCTAGAACTAGTGGATTGCTGTGTTAATTGTCTCACCTTTGTTTGCGGGTGGAATGAAACAACCTAAAATGGAAGATGAACTTTCTTTGGTCCCCATCAGAAATGTTAGAATAGATATAAGATCTGGGGTACTGGGTGTTCTGTAGGTCTATTAATATGAAGGATGAATTAGAACTATAGCTGGTCAATTTATTAATAATAAATGGATGTCCTACATAAAATAGAAGCCCTGCCATCTATGACCAACTTGTTATTCTGAAGAAGGCTGCTTATTAAGTACCACACCAGGTCAGTAAAGGCAATATGAAGTTAACAGACTATAGTAAATAAATAGGAAATAAATGTTCAGCCACAGACATTTCTGGAAAGTGCTAATCATATTTCTTTTACAAAAGGAATTTGCCTTCTTTATTTGTTTTTAAATAATGTACAGTCACATCCCACATCCTTGAGGAGACTTCTCATTCTGTACAATCCCACCTCTTGTATATTGGAAGTCCAATAAAGGTAAACCACATTGGTGGGAGAAAGGTGAAAACTGTCTTATGTTGAAAGACTGTTGATTCATCCAGCTTGATATTGTCTGCACTCACTGGCAACAGCTCTCCAGGGTTACAAGCAAAGTTTCCCAAGAACTTCATAGAACTTTTCCAAGAACTTTATGGAGATGTAGGTATTGAACCTAGGTCTTTTATACTGAAAGCATATGTAGTACTACTGAGTTACAATGATTTCTCTGAGGTTTCCCAGACCTTGGAATGGCATTTACAGTGCAGAAATTTAGTATCCTGATGTGTACTCCTTCTAATAGCTTCAAGAGGCTATAAATAGACAACATAAAACTAAATAACCTAGTTCAATCATACTCTGTCACGACTGTACAGTAATCCAGAATGCTGTGGATGGGCAGGTGGAATAATCTAGTTTTGTCTTCATACATAATGCAGAGAGAGTTAAATCTACGTGTTACTCATACTTACTTTTTATTTGTTTGTATAAGAATGAATTTGGAGCTTTATTTTTGTATAAGAATGAATTTGGAGCTTTATAACTCAAAATAGTTCACAAAATCAAATCAAAATGAGACACCACCCAACAGTAATTCCAAAATACAAAGAAGCAGCAGGAATTTTTTTAGCAGAAATCCATTTCCAATGAGGCTCAGATTGCAACATATTAAACAAACAGCTGCACTGCAGTTTGACATCAGACAAAACCAAAAGAATAGCCAAACCATGTCAGCTCAAAGCTCCAAGGAAGCTTCACAACTGGGCCATAACCCTGAAAGAACATTGAATTAGGAAATAGTCAACATCTTTGAGAATTGTATTTGTTCATAAGGTTGGTACTGTGGCAAAATTCATACAACATGAAGATAAAGGCTCTGGTCTACTTGCTGATGATGGCTGGTGGACCAGGCCACTGGAAAGGACTGCACATGCTCTGGGATGCCTTTATCTACCTGCCTTGTTCAGAAGTGACAAGGACAGCATGGTTTAGTGGTATGAGTACTGGGCTACAACTCTGGAGAGCAGGAAACCATGGAAACTCACTGGGTGACCTTGGACATGTTACATTCTCTTTGCCTTGAGCAAACACCCTCTGAAAAATCATGCTGAGAAACCCACATGATAGTTTTGCCTTAAAGGTAAACGTATTCCCCATTGACAAGGTTGTCAAGTCGTGTCCGACTGTAGGGAGTGGTGCTCATCTCCGTTACTAAGCCGAAGAGCCAGCGTTGTTGGAGACTACTCTGTGATCATGTGGCCAGCATGATTGTGCAGAATTCTGTTTACACTCCCACTGAAGTGGTACTTATTTATCTACTTGCATTTGCCTGCTTTCGAACTGCTACTTTGGCAGAAGCTGGGACTAGTGATAGGAGTTCACACCATGGCACTTGGGCCTCGAACTGCCAACCTGCCAATCTTGCAATCAACAGGGTAAGCATCTTAACCACTTGAGCCACCACATGCCTTAGGGTTGCTATAAGTCAGAAATGACTTGAAGGCAAACAACAACAATAATAACAACAACAAGGCTTTTCAGATAAGGAATGGCCAAAATGCCCTTGGAGAGGAAGACCCCTACCTAATTCAAATATTCTTGTCCAAACATCAAGCTTCCTGGCCACCTTCTCCCTTGACCACTTGAAGGGATGGCATCTGGCTTGTCTCCCTCTGAGCAGCCAATCTGTCCAGCAGCACCCAAGGGACCCCCCCCCTCTGATTTTCCTGCAAGTTGATGGGGTTGACCAAGTATTATAGATTCCTACAAAACATGTATAATATTTAAGATACTTAATGGATTAACTGCCTTTAAAAAAAAAGAGCTAAGCTAATCATAATGAGATGTCCATTGTTGGACATGGTTGCTAAGTAACAGTGACATTATCTCTACTGTGAAATGTCCCTTGCTGTTTGGCTTTCCAGAGGTCTTTGGTGAGACTAGGTCTTTGAGATGTGGAAGTCACTCATTCTTGATTTCATTGCCTTTCTCAATATTTTCTTTCCCTCCTTGTTTTTGGTTGATTGTGCGGCTTTGTTCTTTCGTTCTGCATTGAAATTTCTCCAAGTATTAATGCATTTGTCCTAAATATGTACATTAATTTATGCATTTACCTTCACGCATGCATTGCATTGCTTCCTCCCTTACTAAATATGCTCGTGCATATCCCCCCCCCCCCCCAATGGTTGGACTAGGACTCTGGGAGACCAGGGTTCAAATCCCCTTCAACCATAACAACCTGCTGGGTGATCTTGGGAAAGTCACACTCTCTCAGTCTCACAGGAAAGCAATGCCAAGTCACTTCAAAATAAATCTTGCCATGAAAACCATATAACACAGTCACCTAAGTCATGGTCAACTTAAAGACACAACAACAATACATTTTAGCTATTACTATTTTAAATTGTGGTCATAGTTTCATGTACGTTATATTTGTAAATGCCCTGTACAAATTTGAGAATCCTGAATCAAAATGGATTTTTTTTTTCACAAGAGGTCTTGTAAAGTGTGAAAGACAACTTTTGTCAAAACTGTTGAATCCATTAAAATTCTTTCCTACAGAGGGGTAAGCATGGGATAAGAAAGAGACTGATTTAGATCATGAGAGTTATAGATCATTGTTAGACTTGGTGAGCTGTTATGAGTTAGATTTACAAAGTGATAGTAGTAGGATGGCAAGAGCCAGTGTAATAGTTTGAATGTTAGATTATGACTCTGGAGACCTGGGTTCAGTTCCCCACTCAGCCATGACTGGGTGACCTTGGGCAAGTCCCATGCTTTCAGCCCCCATAAAGGTATGGTTGGCCAATAAAGGTATTACTGTTTGGTGTATTTTTGTTTAAGCTTTAAAGCAGTTTTGTCTGGAACCTATACTGTGAATGAAGACTTCCGTATATCAAACCACAATTAATTTCACATAATTTTAAACAACTTCGCATTTTAATCAAATGCTTTGATAATCAGTGAATTGCCTGTGGAGAAAAACATCAGGTATATCCATATTTCACTATTATAGCAGATTGATACCCTTTAAACTAGCATGTCTATGGAAGTTTGGGATTTGTACTTTTGTGATGTACTTAAAATTCTCAGCTAGAGGGCACAGGAGCATGTGCACTGGGGAATTTCAAGTATCAGACCACAGATCCCAGAATTCCATTGAACAGTATGTCACGATGAGATGCACACACCCAACTATTTTCTCGGATGGAAGCCCAATGGGTCTGTTTGAACCCACTGCTGACACCAATTATGTGAAGGTGATGGCCACTATCCCATCAATTCTTCACTGTGAGACTCAAACCGGGGACTCTCTTAAGTGCCTCCTGTACTATAACTCTTTTTAGATGCCAGCACTCTGAGTTCCAAATATTCCCCAGCTTGGCACCAACTATTTGACAGCCACACACTCACTATCTAATGTGTCCCAAACCTTTAAAATACTTTTCTCAATGTTGATAGTGTTTTTAATGTGTTTTGTGAAATCACTTCACACAGCTGCTTGTTGAAGCAAAGTAAGAAATTTATTTACAAGTCAGGTTGAATATAGTAATTTTAGTGGATGGTGTTCACAATAGATATGGTGTTTAAATGCTTTATTACTTACACAGTTTGACAGTTCCTTTAGCTTGTCTTTGTAATTGTTTCTTTATAGCTTTATATATGTTCCCTTACAGAGTAAGTTCTCACAGAACATTTATTAAACTTTTGTATCTTATAACCCTTCTAATTATCTGTGACTCCACTAGTCACCAAGCACTATGTCTCCTGCAGGACACTACAGCAATATAATTAAGGACACTTTTTCCCCTTTCTTGGGTACCTAAAACCCTTTCTAGTGGTCCCTTACAGCAGCGTAACTTAGCCTCAAAGGCTCTTCACTTATCAAGGCACAATAAACATCAAAACACTTTCAATCCTGCTCCTCCCTCTTACATACTCCCTCCTGGGAGCAGCCCCCACCTTTCCCTGGCTTTGCTCCCACACAGAGCCGTGGCAGTTGAAGTGGTATCAAACTGTGATACCCCTGTGCTATAGAATCCTGGGGTTGATATTTTGGATACACACAAAGTCTGCATCTATACTGCAGAACTAATGCAGTTTGATACCATTTTAAATGTCATGGCCCAATACTATGGAATTCTGGGATTTATAGTTTTTGTCAAATGTTGATCCTTCTCTGTCAGAGAATTCTAGTGGCACAAGAAAATACAAATCCCAGGATACCATAGGATTGAGCCATGGCAGTTAAAACAGTGTCAAGCTGCATTAATTCAGCAGCGCGGCAGCAGTCTTTGTCAACTAGATGAAGCCTTTGAACTCTTTTTCACATGTCTGTATGTGCCTTTTAGTTGCTCCATGGATTTCCTAGGTTTTCCCAAGGCAAGGAATACTCAGAGGCATTTTTGCTAGTTCCTTCCCCTGAAATATAGCTTAAAGTACCTCAGTATTCATTGGCAGTTTCCCCTCCATGTACTAACACCATGTAATTATAAGATTATATGTACAGTACTGTGTACATTTACAGTGCTATATAAATAAAGGTTAATAATAATAATAACCAGAGCTGGCCCTTCTTAGTGTCCAAGATCTTTCATACTGGTAGGTAATTGTCACCCTTTTGGAAAACTGAGATCCTATAATTCTCCCTTAAAACTGCTGTGTGAAGGATCAGAAGAGACCAATAAAGGGGCTGGAAAGTTTCTCCTCCTTTTATTTAATGTAACATGGAGTGATCACCTACAACAAAAACAGAAACTGTGATTCTCAGCAGAATACTCACATTTACCTCCTGAGAGAAATAGGCCCATCTATATGAAATATGCCTTTTTCTACAATTGAATGGTCAGATTCTATGGAAGTAAGATAATAGGAAACATGATGGCCAAAAAAAAAAAAAAAAGTCCTGGGAAATAAGCAAGTAAACTGTGTAGATGAAAGTCCACGGGTTTTTGTTTTTTTTTTTAATCCACAGATTCAAGCATCCTTGGTTTGAAAATATTTTTTAAAAAATGTATAGATTCCAAAAAGCAAACCTTTATTTTGCCATTTCATATGAGGAACACCATTTTGTTATGCCATCATATTTAACGGGACTTGAACATCCATGGATTTTAGTATCCACAATGGGTCCTGGAACCAAACCCAGTGGATACCAAGGGCCCACTGTAATGACAGTCTTCATCTGAAACTCATTCCTGAAATATCATGACCGTGACTCACAATGCAAACAGCTCAAGCAGCAGTGGTAATGAAAATCTTGGTCTGGCAACATCTACCAGAAACCAGACACCAAACAGACAACATAGCAACAACAAAGAAAGCCAGAGCAGCTGCACACAAAGCAGGAGGGAAATGTTATTCCACAAAGTATTTCTTCCTTTCTTTTTTTAAAGAAATGTAAAAATAAATCCAAGGAGAGAAGAGACAAGAAACTTGCCATTTTGTAAACATAAAGCAGGCTAGCTCTGTATTATTGTAACACGCCAAGAGTTATTCAGTTGTTTCTTCTACATATGACCACTTTAAGCTGGCCTTGTGTTAGCACAGAGAGAACACAGACTGAGAGACCTCACAGGTCCAAGAGAGTTCACCACTGCTTCTAATGCTAATTTCTCTCTTTTATTGTTTTTTTTATGTTTAAATTTCCCAATTAAAAAATAAGAGAGTCCAGTGTCATGAAAAGAAATGTTGGGCATGGAAGCTATAGCCCCACCTTTATTGTTTCCCCTGGTGTATCTCTCTGGATCTCACTGTACTGGACAAGTTCCGGTCAATTTCCAGCACTCCGTTCTTAAGCAAGGTACTAGAGCATGTGGTAGCCACCCAGCTCTAGAAGTTTCTGGATGAGACAAATTATCTCAACTCATTTCATTGTCGTTTCAGGCCTGGTTACAGGACAGAGAAATGTTTGGTGACCTTTGTGCAAAATTGAGGGTCATAAAAATATATTTTTTTAATGCATGTTGGTTTTATCAGAATTTGGTATTCTAAATCCAGAAATAACCTCAGATTTGGTCCATCATGTACAGAGAAGAGGAGAAGGCAGAATCTTGTCCTACCTGATAGGCTGAAGCAAAAGCCAACTGCTGCAGTCTCTTCAGCTTGTGCTTTCTTCTTCGTTAATACTTTTTGATCTCATACCGCTGTATCACACTAGGGAGCAAACAAGATTTAAATGAGAGTTAAACGAGAAATGCCTATGATGTTGCTTGGTGACTGTGTCCCAGTTTTCATCTATGAAATGTGGCATAGCATTGCAACTGTAAGAAAGAGAGACTGGCCAGCATAAAAATACTTTCCTATCTGAGTGACTTAAGGAGACTGGGACATAATCAACTTGAATTAGTTTAAAAGATATGGGGAACCAGAGAAATCTTAGTTTCTTATGTTGCATTTCTGTATTCATCTGAAATTTAAAAGCATCTGCATGGAAATCTGTGTATTTCAAATGCATTTTTGTCACAAAATATACATTTCTAAATATTTTAATTTTCAAACACACATTCTACATAAGTTGGTATGCTGTTTGAACTGTATCACTAAATTTGGAGAAGTTTGAAAGCTGAAGAATAACTGTGTGAACTAAAAGAGATCTTTAAATAATTATTTCCGCCTTATTTCCATGTTAGGTGAAATATATCTGCTTGCAGAGTAACAGCATCATCCTACATTCTTATCACTAGGGAGCACTGCCCTTAGTTGTATCTAAGCAAAATCAGGATTCAAAAGTTTCCTTTTAAGTTCTTGCTTACCTTTTAGTTCTTGCTTATCTTTCTGATGGATGAGTCCTCTGAGCCTTCCATGATGGCTTGGGAGAGAGCCCCATTGAAATTAGTGCATACATGAACAAGTTAGGCTAATGTTATAAATCATGGTAAAAATTATTGTTATTCATTATTTCAAGAGGAGTAATGAGGAAAAGCAGCTGTTTTCTACCAAATCAATGACTTGCATCTGCATGTCGAAAGCATTCCTTACTCTTGATTCAAGCAGGGCAACCCATAAACTCTCATGGAGTTTCAAGCATACATGAGAGACCCTCACACCACATACTAGAACCACAGTATTTCAGCCAAAGTTTATAGAATTCTAAACAATGGTTTGACTTCATTTTTCTTTTTTATTAGAAGGGTTGCATCTGGAAGTTTTGAGCATAAGCAACAAGCCAAAGTTCAAATCTGTTCTCAACCAGGATCTCGCAATACGTAAGCTATTTCTCTGTATGAGGTCAGGTTTGCCTTCAAGAAGCATGACAGGTAAATATAATGTCCAAACTTGGAGGTAATATGCCTAGGGACCCCAGAACTTGGGGGGAGGGTCAAAATTGACAGACCGGTGGTTATTAATTTTGTATACCTGCACGTACTTACAGGAAGAAAGAAAATTACTCTTTCCATCTATTATCACTGAAACATCCTTAAATATGAAGGATAGAAGGCAGGCAGCCTTCACTATTTTGGGGAGAGCTCACCGACAATTGTTGCCTTAATATTTCTTAGGAGGTTATCACACAAGGGAAACTGGAAGTATAAAAGGGGTAGATCTAGTGTTTATTGACAAATTAAGCATAATTGCACGGTTGGTTTTCACACAACATCACATGCAATCTGCTATTAATCTGATAAGAAAGAGAAATGATCCAGCATTTAGGCATTCACAGGAAAATATTGTGAATTCATTTTCGCTTCATTCATAAATTTGCTTTATTTGCACAATTGCTATAGTGTGAAAGCTAATTGTGGTTTATTCAAGGGATAATCATCAATTTTGAGCTTGTTGCTGGATTTCCCATGGTTTATTGGCATGAGTTTTCCTCCTACTGCTTTATCACACTAGGAGGCAAATAGGATTTAAATGAGAGTTAAACAAGAGTTAAACTGCAAATGTCCTGTGATAAACATAGGGCATTTCCTGTTTAACTCTTGTTTAAATCCTGTTTGCCCCTTAGAGTGATAAAGCAGTTATTCTGCTTTGTGGGCAGACATGGCTGGCTGGTGAGAGGGTCGCAGCATTTCATGCTCTGGGTTATTTCTTTTTGGTATTGTTATGTTCCTTTATGCATGTGGCAAGAAATGCAGGGATGGATTGGAGGTCATTGAAATAAATAGATAAGATGAGGATGATGAGGATGAGTACAGTGAGCCCTTGGTATCCACTGGGGTTTAGTTCCAGGGCCCCACCGTGGATCCTGGTGGCACAATTAATACTCATGCTCTCATGTGCAAAAGTCACTGTTTCCAAACCATTAGCAGGATATTCATGCATATGTGTGAAAACCAAATGTGCATTCTACCCTCTTTACCATGTTAGTAATGTACCCTTATAATGTTATTGTTGGCTGTGTGTGAAAATTGTTCATGCATCTGTGCACTTTTGAGCAATGTGAACGTTTTAATACTATAACAGGGTGGTGGCACATATGGCCCCCATGTGATAAACTCCTCAGTTCTTGAACATCTAGTACATTTATGACTGATAATTTCCAAGGAGGCTCAAGTACATAGGACTCTTGGTGTTCCAATTTTGCTAGATCATCTCAAGGGGCTCATGCCTACTCTTGGGGGGAACTTGAGCCCACTGTGCTCCATAAAGGGATGTGATGATTGATTGTTGTTGTTTGCTAAACATACAGGATTTTTATCTCTCAATCCCTTTATATTCCTCTTTACTAGCCAAATAATATGCCAGCTTTGCATTGAAGTGTGAGAATGTTCAGACATAATCATTTGCAAATGAAGTGATGGGGCAAGTGCTTAATATCAAATGTGATTTTTATCATTTATGTACCTTACTTAAACAGTGCCTCTCAGCAGGCAGCAGCCATTCAGACAGGCTATTACACCGAGCACTTAACACCTGGGGTGCTGCTGACAAGACGTGTTGTTTTTTTTTAAACTTAAAACCCTTTTCTTCCAAACACTTCACTGATTTAAGGGAGTAAAACACTCAGATGTCTTCCCCACTGCCACCCCAATGCAGAGGGATAAAAGCTTCATCTCATCCCCTTTCTCCATTTATAATTATATTCTCGTTGGAAAGTAACAACACTTGCTTTGCTTGTTGGTTACCTGGTGGTGGTACTAGCCACATTGAAAAGCAAACCATGGGGAGGGCCAGATAGGGCTAGCTTTTGTTGTTGTGTACTTTTAAGACATTTCTGACTGTGGTGAACCCATCATTTTTTTTTCTTGGCAAGATTTGTTCAAAGGTTTATTGTTGTTCTTTTTTCCACTGCTTTCCTCTGAGACTGAGAGAGTGGGACACCCAGGGGGTTTCCAAGGCTGAGCAGGGATTCAAACCCTGGTCTCTAAGAGTCAGTATTAAATATGCAGCTTTTCCTTTTTAAAATCAAATAGGACTCATTTTGAGCAACCTTTGGACCATTGTTTTGTAATTTTAATGAAAAGAACAGGAATTGGGGTGTGTGTGTGTGTGTGTGTTTTCACATTCCTAATATCATGGGCATTCCAGTTATTGCTGGGAAGCTTGACTTCTTTCTTTCTTTCTTTCTTTCTTTCTTTCTTTTGCTAGAATCAGATCTTTTGTAAGATTCATGGACTTTACTTGCCTGTTTCAGACTGAGTTAGTCCAACATAACTTTGTATTACAAAATTATATTACAAGAGGTAGACCGAACAATATGCAGGTGCTGGGAAAAATCATTTTCTTATAGCTACCTTGAGAATTGCAGCTAAAGTCAGAGGAAATGAAAATGTCTGGGACAGGGTGAGTGGGTGGAAATTTGGTACAAATCTGTCCAACTGCTTTTGTGTGGTATGTAACAACACAGAAACAAAAATGTTGAATAGTCTGTTAAAAAAAAAGACTATTTGTATCACAAAAAGTCTAACATCGTCCTCAATACAACGATTTTCAACTGTGTCAAACTACACCTTCCTTCATCCTCAGATAGCTTGGTGGTTCAGGATGATGGGAGTCATAGTCCAATCCAGCTGGAGAGTGCAGCAAGGCAGATCTAATAGTTTCCACCAATAGCTTTGGCACCAGTGCTGAGTCTGCAAGACCTGAGTAGGGCTGTTGATGATAGGGTGACTAGGAGATCTCTCATTCACAGGGTCGCCATAAGTCAAAGTCAGCAGTTGACAGCAATTAACAGCAACAATAAATTCAGTCCAAACACCCATGTTGTTTCAGACTGGCATTCTGTCAGAGACAAATGGAGCCCTGAGAACAGTCTCCAAGACTATTTTTGTATCCCCAGACACCTCAAGGTACCCCGTTGCTGGCAAAACAAGTGATTTATGGAACTCCAACTATCTGTCCACATCATAAGTGTTCTTGTGCAGATAATATTCTGGAGTAGGAGGTACAAATGAAAATATGTTTAGGTCATAGGTTTGAAAGAAATAGCTTTAAAAATGTCATTCTATTGCAAAACGGTTCAAATAACTTATAACATGTGAGCAGTAAAGGGATCTGAAACTAATAATGAAGCCATAATTTGACACCATGGCTGGCCTACAATTAGGCAGAATGAGACAATTGCCTCAGGCAGCAAATGCTGAGGGTGAGACTTGACAGTGCTGGGCATGCTCCAGGCAACTTGCCCTGTGCCCCAACATTAGCCTCCTGTCTGCAGAAACAGTGGTGGTTCAACTGGCTTCTCTAGACAAAATGGGAAATAATGCTATTTTGTTCTTGGTATCAGGCAGCAAAATGTCTTGATGCTGATGCTGTTTGACACAAATGATTATACTACTCAAACTATGAACATATTTTAAAAATTAAGCCCCAAACCCCATTTTAGGCCCAAAGAATGCCTGAACTATGCCAAATGGTATGCAAGCATGCCATTATTCCATTTTAAGATTCTAGTAAGAAGAACACATGGTTAACATTCATTTGTGGTTTAATACCCTAGGCAGCAAATGCAGCATGACTCAGGAGGACCTGTTTTGAAAATTGTTTTTCTTAAGATGTGTACAAATGTCTCATAAGGAAGATTACGTATGTGTAAGCACTGGAGCAAACATGTGTCTTTTGCAAAATTATTTATTCCTTGGATATGAAGAGTATAGGGAAGAAGCACAGAAACCTATTCATTCTACCACCCAATTGAGAGGTTCTATTTTCACTGGACTCCTGTTGTGTTCAAGTCCTTTAGGAGAGGCAAAACATATTCAAAATCTAGTATGGCTGTATCTGAGTAGAAATATAACACTGTTATTTGATCTCCTGATTATGGTTCAAAGAAGGGTGGCAACATCCCATTAGTTTGTCCTTTTCTTTTCCCTTCCAGCTCCAAACAATTTCTACTTGATAACCAACATAAATATCTCATATTTCCAATGAAGTAATATATATTTTGAAGTGCAGGAGACCATCATGACATCTCATTTAACTTACCAGTTGCAATACAAAAGTCTCTGGGCCCATACAGACAGGCAGGATGCCAAAATCGGCATCCAGCCTGGCCAATCGCAGCCCCAGTCTATTGGCCTATATAATCTGTACAGGTCTATTGGCCTGTATCATCTGTACAGAACAATGCAAGACTAGGGGGGGACATGGGTATGCTTGCCCATGCATTCAGCCCCTCTCTCTGCTAGCAGAACAAGAGAAGGGACCAAGCAAGCCTCCCAAGTGAGGAAATTTCACAGGCTGAGAGCAGCTACTGAGAAGGCTGTCTCCTCTGTCCTCACCAAACATGGTTTTATCTTCTAACTTTCTCCCGAAAATGGAACAGAACATATACTCTGAGGTCTGAAAATTTTATTAAGATTAGTGACTTCCACTGTCCCTTCAGCACAGATGGATTTGTATTCCGCAAACCTAACATTTCCCAGCACTGCCAAGGTGACAGTAGTGATCATCATTGCCACCTAATGCCACAACCCATAACCTGGCTGTGCCTCCTGCCTGCACATGAGGAGTGCCAGCAGGAATAAAAACAGGTCAGTCTGTTCTCATCTGTCTAGGCCATTTTCATGTGTTTATTTGTAAGTCTCTTCCATCTTGTTTCTGGAGCAGAGGTGGTACACATGTGGCCTTCTGAGATGTTACTGGACTGCAACTCCCATGAGTTGTGATGGGCATAGACAATGATGAAAGATGGGAGTCTCAGTTCAGCATGGAGCCCAGTGACAGTCTTTTTCCAAGCCTCTTGGTTGCAGGTCAAGGAAGATATTGATAGCCAAAATGCTACTGGTGTGTTGTGTTAGCCATTTTTTTTCCACAGAGTGTCATAGCAGTGGCAAGTCAAACAGAAATGCGTCAGCTCTGAGCACTATTTCTCCAGTGATTTCTTGCCTGCTGTTCTTCCTGCTGCCACAGTCCATGCCAGTGCAGTTACTCCGGTGTAGTAAATTAATAGTATTCTAGCCTATGTTTGTGTGTTCACTGTGTGAGAGAATGTGTGATAGACAGATATATCTCTGTGTACAATTGGGAGTGTGTGTGTGCACTGAGTGAGAGTAAGAAATATATCATTGTATATACTCATGTATAAGGCTAGATATTTTATTCAAAAAATTTACCCAAAAACCATGGGTCGATTTATACACAAATATATATGGTAACTGAACCCCCCCCCCCCCATTACTACAAATAAAATCTCATTTATACTTACTAACTAGTTATCAATTTATATTTAAAGGAAACTTAACAGTTCATAAATTGACTTTAATACTTTATTAACTAATGATGCCGAACATTGATTGTGATATTCACTAGGACATTGTGAAATTGCACTGTAGTGTTCTCAATCGTACTTGTTAAAATCACTTTTTATTATTTTTAATTGTATGTTTTAAATTGTTTCCAAATTGATTTAATTGGTGTTGATAGTTCAGTTCCATTTTACTACTAAAGTTTTTGCATATTTAACTTCATATGTTTCAATTTGTAAGCTGCTTTTGGCCCTAGTTTGTTAAGAGGGGGTGGCCAAAAATAATAAACATTGTCAATAACAGTAGCAACATAATATTGAGAAGAAAGCCCTTCTGAGTTTAATTCGATATATAGAGGATTGGTCTTACAGTGGTTAAGTCCCATGAGTTCAGTGGAATGTACTCTCAGCTAAGCGTAAATAGGATAAGTTAGTAAAATAATAAGACTAGAAATATTGTCTCAGACATGTATAAACAATTGATTTGCTGTTATTCTGGTTTTCTTTGGAAAACTGCAGAAATATTAAAATGGGCTATGATTCTATTTATAAGACATATTTCCATCATTTTAGCTCCATATTTTACCTCCATATTGAATGTATTACAAAAAAATAATCTCATTGCATGCATCCCACCTTGTATCCCACCTCTTCACATTAAAGTGGCTTCTCTCACTATTCCGACAGTGACAACCTTTTTATTTTTTATTTTTCAGAGTAGAAAAAAGCTTTTGGAAATGTCTGGATTCAGACTGGTACAATATTTTAACTTCTTTCCCCATTGTCTTTTGCAAAGGGATCTTCATGCAACCTCTCACTAAAAAAAAAAAGCCATATGGTAAATTTTTAATGGCAATTGCAATCCTTGGTCACTAAATAAGAAGATCTAAAAAGCAACCCGTAGCAATTCTCGAAGTGAGTCACAAACTCATTTGCATTTTTGGAATTATGCTGCATAATTTCTCTTGGGTGCTCTTTCAAAATGGATTCAGCATCATGTTTTCAGCACTGCACAAAAGAGATCTTAAGGTATGTGTTACTTTGTGTAGCTTTGAACACAAAGCATGTATTTTCTGTACAGTTAATTGAGTTTCCAATAAGCACTAATTCAAACAGCTGTGAAAAATAATTAACCTCCCCTCACAATTAAATGCAAGCTTGCACTTTTGTTATTTTTCAGTTGCTTTAACAGAAAATTGGAATTCTCTGCTTAATTTGATCAGTGGTTTAATTTTTAAAAATAGACACAGTTTAAATTTCTTTCTGGTACAGATTCTAATTTGATGCTTGTTTGTTCTCATGTTCAAACCTTCTGTTTTCATGTTCCACACCACCTCTTCATAACTCATCTACCCAGAAAATAGAAGCTTATATTCCTTTATTATGTTTTTCCACTCAACAAGGGTCTGAATGTTGGAATAGGACCCTGGGAGACCCAGGTTCTTATCCTCACTCAGTCACAGAAATCCCTTTGGTAACCTTGAACAAGGAACATTCTCCCAGCCTCAGAAAAAGGCAATGGCAAACATCCCCTGGACAAATCTTGCCAAGAAAACCCTATAAGAAGTACATAAGTCAGAATAGCAACAAAACCACTTGACTGAGATTATATCTATAAGGGCCAAACTGATCATCACAAACAAACACATTTTTAAATTTTTACAACTTTCTTTATGGGGAAAAAAATTGAGAATACGGTTTAGAAGAAAGAAGTAGGTAAAAATAGAGGTGAGGAAGAAGGGTTGTTTAAATCCTCCATAGCTAGGAAAACCTACACTTTGTGCTATAGCTCCCAGAATCTCACATCCAGCTTGACTTCATAGCTGTGGTACAAAAAAGGATCTTCGTAGCTGTAGTACAAAATAGAAATTCTTCTGCTATTTGTCATTTCCCCAAATGTGTCCCCCAGATTCCCCTTGCCCTTTGATGAGGTTGGGTTCCAGGTATGTCTTCATTCAGTTTTCAATCCTGCTGTTTTCAGTGTTTGGTGGATACACTCTTCATCATATTCATAGTTGCCCATATAATTGATCTGTTTAGTATCCTCTTATGTCTCATGCGCACACGTGAACAAACACACAAAGAATTACCATTGATAAAGTGCATAGTACCACACATCAGCTTGGTCATCTGGCATTTCTCTTTCCATTTATGTATGCAGAGAGACAACACCATGCTACTAACAGAAAATACCAAAGACTTGGAACAATTATTGAAAGAAGTCAAGGGAGAAAGTGCAAAGGCAGGTTTAGAGTTGAACTTTTAAAAAATGAAGTTAATGACCACAGAAGATTTACATAACTTTAAAGCAGATGATGAAACATTGAAATAGTTCAGGACTTTTCATACCTTGGCTCAGTCATTATTCAGAGTTGAAAGTGCGGTCATAAGATCAGAAAGAGATTAGGACTTGGAAAGGCAGCTAGGAAGGAATTAGGCAAGATTCTGAAGTGTAAACATATATCAGTGAATACTAAAAGTAGAATATTTCAGACCACCATATTTCCCATCTCTAGTCATGGATGCGAAAACTGCCCAGTGAAGAAAACTGACAGGTATGGTGCTGAAGAGGAGTTGTTTGGATACCATGGACTGCCAAAAAGACAAACAAATGTGTATTATAGCAAACCAAGCTGGAAGCCAAGATGACTAAACTGAGACTGACACAAGAAGGACTCACAGGAAAAGACAATAACGCTTGGCAAGGTAGACGGCAGTAAGAAAAGAGGAAAACCACATTCCAAATGGACAAACTCATTCAAGGAAGCCACAGCCCTGAATGTACAAGACCTGAGCAGAGCTGTTGAGGATATGACAACTTGGGAGGGTCTTATTTATGGGGTCAGCAGAAGTCGAAGTTGACTTGAAACAACAACAACAACAACAAACCACATGCCAACCAAGTTATTTTGCCACAGGAGGTACCAAATCCTCAAGTCTTCCCCCTCATCATAATCATGCCAGTATTAATCCTGTTTGTGAACTGATTATGTGATTTAATAGTACTGTATATCCTGTTTTTCTCCCAACATATTACCCCAGGAAGCTTACAATAAGACTGAAACAAAACAAAGCTGAAAATTTGCTGATACGACCATACAAAGATGTCAAAGTGCAAACTATGCTTCAACGTTTGTAGCATCTCATATCATCCCAGTTCTATGAAGAGTGGTTTTGCAGTCGTTCTCTCACAGCTCTACGATAACATAAAGAGGACTATGTTTAAGAAATCTACTGCCATCACATATCAGCCACTAAATATGTCTGAGTGTAATACTGTTCCTACAAACTCCTATCATTAAACTTTTTTTCAACGGAAGAAGCTCTCACTGAATGCAACTTGCTTCCAGATAAATTAACTTTGAAATATAGCCTTGAAGGTCATTTCACAATGGATGATTTTCTGGCATCACCATAATGATTTATTACACCCAACTGATGTAAACAAATCTGGAATTTAATATGCACTCTGGAATGGTGTGATTTGTGAATTTTTGCAGCAGAAAAGTAAATATTTTTAAAAATTGTAGTGAGTTGCAGCCATTTATTATATTCCAACACTATATTCTCCTCTCTGGCCTTTAATTTGTCTCTTTTATGGAATGTAAAAAAGCCAAACAATACATCATAAGGACCTGTTATTAAAGAGCTAAACAGTGAAATATGTGTGTGCAATTAAATCTAGCTGTTTTTGAGAAAGACATGGAGAAAAAGATATTGACATATTGGGCATCATGCTTGAAGCTGAAGTAACCTGTAATGACAGTAACTGTGTTTAAATTTAGTCCTGGCTTATCAGAATGGAAATTCCAGTTGAAAGGGAAAAGAGACACATAGATGGGGAGTACAGAATCATCTTCAGACCCATTATTTGTGACTTTCCTCACTATTATTGCTGTCCTTTTTGTACTTTTCTTTTGGCTGGGCTCAATTCTGGAATCAGTAGCTGGGTGCAAGAAGAATGACATCATGGGACAGAATATAGGGAGTGCTGGTAGCTGTAAGCGTGAGGGCAGGGAAGCATCTAATTAAAAAGATTGTATGTACAGCACTGTGTAAATTTACAGTGCTATATAAAATAATAATAATAATAATAATAATAAATAATAATAATAATAATAATAATATCGCTCAGATTTTAAAATGGCCTATCCCAAGTGCTGATTGCTAGTTCCAAAATAGGTTCAGCACCTTGGATAGTTCTTTTAAAGGTGAAACTAGAGCAAGTATGCTACTCCAGTGATATGGGAGCGAACAGGCACTGGTAACACGGACGTAAACCTCAGGGGAGGGACAGGTATAGCAAATATCCCCAACCACCATATATATCCTTTGTTGTTTTAATCAAGCTCTCATTGCTGACTTTCTATATGATTGGAACAAGTCCTGACATGAAAAATATCTAGGCTTTCCTGCAAGTGGAGCTTCAGGCTTGTCACACACAGATCATCGAAGCATTTTTGTTTCAGATATTTTGTCCTTGTTGTGATTTGATTTAAATCCCATGATTCTCCCAAACCTGGAATTCAAGGTGTCTTGCGACATGTTTAACCTCAAAAGATTACAGAAAAAAACCACAAAAGATACAGCATTAAAGCACAATTAAATTAAAAGCACAGCAGTAAAGATAGCACGAGTTCATTCCTTTGAAGTCCCTTCCACAACAGCTAGTCAATTGTCAAAGGCCTGTATGAATAAAAAGGTTTGTGTGACTGCTGACTGAAGGATAGCAGATAGAGGAGACCTCTCTATGAAACATAGCCAGTGGTGTTCAGCAGATGCTATTTGTTATCATTGTGTGCCTTCATGGTGTTTTCTGGGCATGTTTCTTCAGAGGCTTTTAACGTGTAATCTCTTACATGGAGGCTTCTTTTTGGGGTGTGTGTTTTATTTCCTTTTTCACTTTTGTGTGCTTTTAAAATAATTTTATACTGTTCTAAGTGTGATGATTTTTGTTTTTAAAATTCTACTGTCAGGTTTTAACTGATTTCTTTTGTGAGCCACCTTAGGCCCCACTCCAGGAGAAAAGCGGCATGCAAATGAAATAAATAAGTAAAATAAAATAAATAACCCCAGCCTTTCATTGTCATTTTCCTCACATGGCAAGTGATAGGGCTGAAGAAGGGGAGGGGGGGGGGAATAAAAGGAAATCACTTGAATCAGAGACGGTCATTGGAAAATCAGAGTTCTTGCTTCTACGAAGGCTCGCCACGCAAAAGGGAAATTTTGCTTAGAATTCTCAGTATCCATGTGAGAAAACTGAGATTAAAAAAGGACAGCAGGATTTGGTAGCCTCCTTCTTTTTATGTTGATTCAGACTAGGTAAGTAAGACCTGAGTAACACTAAATTGGTTGGCACATTTTCAGCCACAATCAAAATGGACTATCATTAATTGCTGGGTTGTTTAATTCTTTTCTACACAGCCTGATCGCTTTCTGAGCAAGAACATTTCCCCCTCCCCCATCTCTTTTAACCATCTCTGGTCTTTGTGACATGGAATTTGTCAGTCTTTACAGAATTCCTCGTTCCTTAATCCTTCAGAATCATGTATACTGTTTTACAATTCAATCTATTTTTACAGGATAAATTGCCTTTAGCCTAACTAATCATACATATACATATAAATTGTATTTTGTCTTATGGCCTACTGAGCCATCAACCTTTTGACACACAGAGTCCCATTGGGTTGAATAGGGAAGAGCTGAATATATAATGACTGCAGGATCAGCAGGATGGGAATTCTGTCACCCTGTAAAATATGAATTTTCATTAATCTCTGTATGAGAAGGATTAATGTATAATTGTCTCCTAGATTTTCGGCTTCACACATGTGAGGAGGTTGCTGAGATTAAAATAAACTGCTGCATTTTCACAGTTAGTGGTTCTCAGCATTGGCTTGTCATGTTCTGACAGTAAGTGACTGCAGAACAGGGGGTTATATTAAGTGAAACTGATTAATAATGTTGTAGGGCACATGTTTCATCTGGTTTACAAATGGCCCCATCATCTGGGAACCTCTACAGGAAATACTAAAGACAATGTTCTTCTTTGTATCAGTTGCTGGTGATCATAAAATGGTGGGTCCAGTTGTGCATGTGTGTTGCTTGTGAACTTTCCATAGGCAACTGGCTGGCCATGTATGAACAGAATGCTGGACCAGACAGTCCTGTGGTCTCATCCAGCAAGGGTCATGTTATGCTTTGAGTCTAGAAAAGTTATTATCTGTATCCAGTCATGCTATGCCCTAATAGGGAATATTATTTTGAATTGGTCATACTTAGACTCGGTGAAAGCAGTGGGACTTCAGCCCGCACTTACTTGCCCCATTGACTTCCGTGGGCCTACTCCAACAATGATTGAGTTCAGATTTAACATGCTAATTTTGTGTGTCCTGCCATGGCGATTCTGATTTGATGTTATTTTCTTGATACATTAATACTCAGAAGTGGTTCAAAGGTATGATAGATGTATGTATAGTTGAAATACAAGTGTATGCATATTTCATTGCTGCCTGTTTCTTGTACATCACATGTGGTACATTTTCATCACATATTCCTTTTGAAGTATTGGAACTCCAAAAGTTGTTGTTCTTTTAGATTCTAGAATGGTCAGCATTTAGAAAAGGAAAGAATTGGTCCACATCTAAATAGATTAGACCCAGCAAGGTGTAGTGGTTTGAACGTTGGACTATTACACTGGAGACCAGGGTTTAATTCCCTGCTCAGCCATAGAAACCCACTGGGTGACCACAAGCTAGTCATACACTCTCAGCCCCAGAAAACCCTATGATAGGTTTGACTTAGGGTCATGATAAGTCTGAAGCAACTGGAAAGTACAAAACAATATCAGCTAGAGAGATATTCATATAGCCAGTTGAAATCAAAGGGGGAAAAAAACATCCATAAGAATTGCCTAAATTGTTTAAGTACATTAATAGTTGTCTAAATGTATTACTAATCTAGTCTAGTCATTTTCACCAGCCTGCAAACAATGTGGCTGCAATCAGGGAAAGAGACCAAGCCAGCTTTCTTCCCTTCAGGGATCTTTCCTCTCAACCTTATAGTTAAACAATCTACCAACAGGATTGGGACTTCCCAAGGGAAGGTACACATATATTTGTTACTGCTGTTCTGTGCCTTCAGGTTGACTCCAACTATGGCATCCTTATCCCTAGGTTTTCCTTAACCATACTTATTCAGAGGAGGTTTGCCATTGCATTTCTCTAAGGCCTGCTCAAGGTCACTCAGTGAGTTTTCATGGCTGAGCCAGAATTCAGACCCTGATTTCCCAGAGTCTTAGTCTAAAATTCAAACTGTGACATCACACTGGCTCCATGTATGCATGTATGTATTGGGCAGCTGATAGTTGCACCAAATGTAAAATCTCCAGCAATCCAGAGAAAGTAGCAATCAGAAACCACAGGTATCACTGCCAACTGAAATAGCTAACACTAATGAATGTGGGCAAAGAGTGTACTGTAAGTGAGATAATAGGGACTATGATATCAAATCTCTGTACCAGCAGAGTGGAAATATTACAGCAGTTGTATTTCCTCTCCTGTATCCCTCTTTTGCCTTCCTTTATTGCTGAGAGAGTGTGACTTGCTCAAGGTAACCCAGTGGGTTTCCATGGCTGAGTGAGGAGTCGAACCCTAATCTCCAGAGTCATAGGACATTATCACACAGGAGGGAAGTGGCCAAATCCCATGGATGAATGGGATTTAAATCCTGGGAATATCCCGCAAAAGCGGGGTTGTTTTCAGACGACTTCGGGCTAATTGAGCATTAATGCAACATTAACCCATTCAGAAAGTAGCAAAAATGTGCCGCTTTTTACTTCAGGGAAAATCCCAAAAGTAAAAAGTGACACAATTTTGCTTACTTTTTGCACGAGTTAAAGGAGTTTATCATATGGGAGAAATTTCTCTCAATTGCGAATGGAGCCAATTCGCAATTACGTAAATTCGCCTGTTTAGTGAACTTACGTGAAATCTGATTGCGTTCAGAATGCATTCAGAATGACTTCCCATTGCCCGAAAATGACCCCCCCCATTGCCCGAAATTGCGTGAGATACTCTAATATGCAATAGCATGAAAGCCCATGATTGCGTTCAGAATGACTTCCCATTGCCCAAAATTGCGTGAGATACTCTAATATGCAATAATGTGAAACCCCATCATTGCGTTCAGATTGCCATTGCATTATAACCCCAAATTCCTTCATATGATAAACTTCAATGTCACACTAATGTTCAATTAGCCTGAGGTCACCTGAAAACAATCCTGCTTTTGCAGGATATTCCCAGGATTTAAACCCTGTTTATCCACAGATTTAGGTGATTTGCCTCCCGTGTGATAAGTTCCATAGTCCAATGCTCAAACCACTTCACTACTCTGGAAATAGCTATGTAGTAATCCTGGTTCAGAACCAGCATGGTGTAGCGGTTTGAGCATTGGACTATGACTGGAGATCAGGCTTCGATTCCCTGCTCAACCCTGAAAAGCCACTGGGGACTCTTTCAGACGTGGGAAATTGGAAGTATAATCCAAGGGCAATCCAAACGCAATCCTGGGGTTTCACGTTATTGCGAATTAATTCTTCTCACGCAAATTCGGGCAAAAGGAAGTCACTCCAAATGCAATCATGAGTTTCACGTTATTGCGAATTTAAGCTTCTCACGCGATTTCGGGCAAGGGGGGGTTATTTTCGGGTAATGGGAAGTAATTCCGAATGCCTTCCGAATGGAGCAGGGGTTCAGGTAAATTCGTTAAACAAGCGAATTTACATGAATCCACATTGGCTCCATTCGGAATTGGGAGAAATTCCTCCCATTTGAAAGAGTCTTGGGTGGCCTTGGGCAAAACATGCTCTTTCGGCCTCAAAGGAAGGCAAGAGTAAAACCCCTCTGAACAAATCTTGCCAAGAAAACCCCATGATAGATTCACCTTAGGCCTGCTGTAAAGTCATGAATGACTTGAAAGCACACAACAGCAACAACAATCGTACCCTGGAAGTTTAACCACAAACGTACAAGCATGGCTTGCTGGTAGTCAATGGAATGAAAGGATGGCATTGCGCAGTGCGCATTCTCTTCCTCACTGTTCACAGTCCTCAAGACTCAGTATTGGTATTGCGTACACATTCCAGCCTTAAGAGGCAACTTAAGAGGCAAAGAAGGAAAGGAAGAAAGGAAGATGAATGAATGAATGAATGAATGGACTCTGGAGTTTATCACACTGGAGGAATTTCTCCCAATTTCTAATGGAGCTGATTCGAATTCACGTAAATTTGCTAGTTTAGCGAATTTATGTGAAATCTAATTGCATTTGGAATATGTTCAGAATGACTTCCCATTGCCCGAAAATGACCCCCCATTGCCCGAAATTGCGTGAGATACTTTAATACGCAATTACGTGAAATCCCATGATTGCGTTCGGAATGACTTCCCGTTGCCCGAAATTGCGTGAGATACACTCATACGCAATAATGTGAAACCCCATGATTGCGTTCGGATTGCCATTGGATTATACTCCCAAATTCCATCGTATGATAAACTCCACAATTCACTTGCAGGGAGAGCATTTTTGCAAAGAGAAACACCCCCTCCTCTTGTCTTCCGCAGAATCCTGAGAATAGCTTAAGACTTCCTTTTGGTTAACCCTTGGACTGAGCTGATAAGAGCCCTGACCTCCTAAGAAGGTAGAAATGTGTGTGTGAGAGAGAATGTGTCTTCAAGTTGCCTGTCAGCTCATGGCAACCCCATGCATTTCATTGGCTTTTCTTAGGGGAGGAATACTCAGAGGTGCTTTGTTGTTGTTGTTGTTGTTGTTGTTGTTGTGGTTGTGTGCTTCAAAGCCACTTCCGACTTAGGAGAACCCTATCATGGGGTTTTCTTGGCAAGTTTCTTCAGAGAGGGTTTGCCGTTTCCATCCTCTGAGGCTGAGAGACTGAGTTTATCAGATGGGAGGAATTTCTATTTCGAATGGAGCCAATTCGAATTCACATGAATTTGCTAGTTTAGTGAAATCCCATTGCGTTCGGAAGGCGTTCGGAATGACTTCATATTAGCCGAAAATGACCTCCCATTGCCCGAAATTGCGTGAGATGATTTAATACGCAATAACGTGAAACCCCATGATTGCATTCGAATTGGCTTCCCTTTTGCCCGAAATTGCGTGAGATGATTTAATACGCGATAACGTGAAACCCCATGATTGCGGTTCGGATTGCCGTTAGATTATACATCCAATTTCCGTGGTCTGATAAACTCTTGCCCTAAAGGGTTTGCAATGGCCGTCCTCTGAGGAGTTTATCACACTGAGGCTAATTTCAGCACTGAAGAGAGATTAAGTGCCATGGCTCAATGCTGTGAAATTCTGGGAATTGTAGTTTGTTGTGGGGTCCAGAGCGGAGCGGAGCTCCGCTCTGGGCCCCACAACAAACTACAATTCCCAGAATTTCACAGCATTGAGCCATGGCACTTAAACCGGTTTATTTCTCCAGTGTGAACGCAGCCAAAGAGGCGTGAAAGCGGGTTATTATTTCCCCAGTGTGGATGAAATGGAAATCTCTCTTCTGCCTCTTGGAAACCTTGCCCTTCTCCTTCCCTTCCTTGCTTCCCTCCCTCCTGCCTTTCCTCCAGGGCTGCTGCTGCTGCTGCTGCCTGCCAGACATATGGGATCAATCAGCTCTTGGGCCTCGGTGCCGATGTGTGCGTTGTGTTGGGAATGTTGACAGCCTGGCAGACCCCAAAGAGTGTGTGTGTGTGTGTGTCAAAGTGTGGGAGTGTGTGAGAGAGAGAGTATGAAGGGGGAGAGTGGTGTGACAAGAAGGAAGCAAAGTCAGCCCCAACTTTGGTGGAGAGGAGGAGGAGGAGGAGGAGGAAAGAAGGAGGAGAAAGAGAGAGATTAGAAAGAAGAAAGCCCCCTTTTTTCTTCTTCTTTTCTTTCTCCTTTCAGGGAAGGAAGGAAAGAAGGAAGGAAGGAGAGAGAAAAGGGAAGGTTTTGCTCTTTTCTGGAGGAGAAACTGAGGCCAGTGAGGGAAGGAAGCTCTCTTTCTCTCTCTCAGTCTCTTCTTCTTCTTCTTTCCACCTGCGCGCCAAAATTTCTTTTTTTAAAAAGGCGGGCAGGTGTGTTTGTGTGTCTCTGTTTAAGGGGAAAGTGTGTCATTGTGTGTGTGTGGAATTGTGTGCATCTGTGTGGGGAAAAAGGGGGGACGTTTGTCAAAGCCTGTGTGGGAAAGGTAGACAAGGTGTGTGTGTGTAACTGTGTGGGAAACGTGGAGAAGGTGTGTAGTAATTTTGTGTGGGGAAGGGGTGGAAAAGTCTGTGAGGAAGGGGGACAAGGCGTGTGTGTGTGTGTGTGTGTGGGAAAGGTAGACAAGGAGTTGTGTGTCTTTGTGGGGACAAGGTGCGTCTGGGTAGGAAAGGGGGGCAAGGTGTGTAAGTAAGCGTGTGTCTGTGTGGGGAAGTTGTGTAACTAAGTGTCTGTGTGGAAGAGGGGCACAGCTTTGTGTGTCTGTGTGAGGGAAAGGGGGGACGAAGCGTGTAACTAACAGTCTGTGGGGAAGGAAGGAAGGGGGCGAAGTGTGGGGAAAAGTGTGTTAGAAGGGGGCGAAGTGTGGGGAGGAAAGTGTGTAGCTGGGCGGGAAGGGGATGCAAGGGGTGTAACTGTGTGTGTGTGTGTGTGTGTGTGTTTGTGTGGGGACGTGCAACAGTGTCTTGTATCTGTGTGTGCGGAGAAGGGGAACAAGGTGAGCCTTTGTGTAGGGAAAAGTGTGCGGCAGTGTGGGGAAGGTGTGTAACTGTGTGTCTCTGTAGAGGAGCCCAAGGAGGAGGGTGTGACTGTGTGGCAAAGGTGTGTGTTGTCGTTGTGGGGCTTTCAGGGGGCTGCTTTTGGGGTCCTGGGGAAGAGGAGCCACAGAGTCGGAAAAGGCGGCTCTCTCGGAGCGAGGAGGAGGGCGCCTTTTGCGCCTTGGACAAACCATGTCCCCCCTTTTCCTCCTCTTCCTCCTGGGTCTGGGGCATTTGTGGGGGGCCTCGGTGGGGCTGAGCCTGGCCCCCCTGGGGCAAGAGGAGAAGCCGCCGGGGCATCGGGAGGAGGGAGAAGGGAGCCGGCGGGTGGAGCGCCTGGGCCGGGCCTTGAAGGCTCAGGTGCGGCGGCTCCGGGAGCGGAGCGGGGGGCTGGAGCTGGTCTTCCTGGTGGACGAGTCCTCCAGCGTCGGCCCCAAGAACTTCCTCAGCGAGCTCCGCTTCGTCAAGAAGCTCCTCTCCGACTTCCCCGTCGTCCCCGACGCCACCCGCGTCGCCATCGTCACCTTCGCCTCCAAGAACCACGTCCTGCCCCGGGTGGACTACATCTCCCCCCAGAAAGGAGGAGACCATCACCAGCACAACCACCAGCATCACCAGCATCAGCAGCAACACAAGTGCGCCCTCCTGGGCAAGGAGATCCCGGGCATCGGGTACCGAGGGGGAGGCACCTACACCAAGGGAGCCTTCCAGCAAGCGGCGGTGAGTCCCAGGCACTGCATTATATTGCCACCTTGGAGGGACCAGTTGCCCTCCTTTTCCAGGACAAGGTCCTCCATTCCCACCCCTTGGGCATGCCCAAGGGACGTGAGTCAACAGGGCCATGGAGCAGCTAAAAAGGCCAATGCTATTCTAGGCTGCATCAATAGAAGTATAGTGTCTAGATCCAGGGAAGTCATAGTGCTGCTCTATTCTGCTTTGGTCAGGCCCCACCTGGAATACTGTGTCCAGTTCTGGGCACCACAATTCAAAAAGGATGGGGAGAAACTGGAGCAGGTCCAAAGGAGGGCGACTAAGATGGTGAAGGGTCTGGAAACCTTGCCCTATGAAGAACGCCTTAGGGAGCTGGGGATGTTTAGCCTGGAGAAGAGAAGGTTAAGAGGTGATATGATCGCCCTGTTTAAATACTTGAAGGGATGTCACATTGAGGAGGGAGCAAGCTTGTTTTCTGCTGCTCCAGAGAACAGAACTCGGAACAATGGATGCAAACTGCAGGAAAAGAGATTCCACCTCAACATTAGGAGGAACTTCCTGACAGTAAGGGCTGTTCGACAGTGGAACACACTCCCTCGGAGTGTAGTGGAGTCTCCTTCCTTAGGGGTCTTTAAGCAGAGGCTGGATGGCCATCTGTCAGAGATGCTTTGATTGGGAATTCCTGCACAGCAGGGGGTTGGACTGGATGGCCCTTGTGGCCTCTTCCAACTCTATGGTTCTATAATCTTGGAGCATCAGTCATCCCCCTTTTCCAAGGCAGGGTCCTCCATTTCCACCTGCTGATCCACCCAAAGGGATCTCGGAGCACCTCAGTGGTGTCAATGAGGAGGTGTGGGGCATGAGGACAGCACCAGGTGACACCTTAAGATGGGGTGAGGACACTACAGCTCCTCAAATACCTTTGTTTTATTCTTTTAAAATTATCTTCACCAAAAATTTACCAAATTTTCACTTCAACCACATGAAACTAGGTCTGTATAAAAATGCACTGAGGCATGCACTGTATGATATTATTATTAACCTTTATTTATATAGTGCTGTAAATTTATACAGTGCTGTACATACAATCTTATAGTTAGACGGTTCCCTGCCCTGAGGCTTACAGTCTAAAAGAGACAACACAAAAGGAGAAGGGAAAGGTGGTAGGAAAGGGGATGTTGTAATTAAAAGGTATGATTTTAATTTTGCTACAATATGCAACAATTATACTTAATGATTAACATGAGGGCAGGGAACCGTTTAATTAAAAAATTGTTATGTTCAGTTCTGTGTAAATATACAGCACTCTATAAATAAAGGTTAATAATGATGATGATGACTAAGGATTCTGTATGGTGCGGAATGGGAGGAGTTCAATGGGGGGTTGACACTATGAGTTACCACACTGGGTGACACCAACCCTATGACACCACAGACCACATGTCCTCCTTTTCCAGGACATGGTCCTACCTTTCCACCTTCTGAATATGCAAAAGGAATCTTGAAGCACCTCAATGATGTCACCTGGGAGTTTATCATACGACCGAATTTGGGGGTATAATGCAATGGCAATCCGAACGCAATTATGGGGTTTCACGTTATTGCGAATGAGTGTATCTCACGCAATTTCGGGCAAACGGGAAGTCATTCCGAATGCAATCATGGGGTTTCACGTTATTGCGTATTAGAGTATCTCACACAATTTCGGGCAATGGGGGGGTCATTTTCAGGAAATGGGAAGTCATTCTGAATGCATTCCGTATGCAATTAGAATTCATGTAAATTTGCTAAACTAGCGAATTTACGTGAATTTGAATTGGCTCCATTCGAAATTGGGAGAAATTCCTCCCGTCTGATAAACTCCTAAGAGAGTGCAGGGGTTGCAGACCTTACCAGGTGACACCCTAAGGTGGAGTGATGACAAAACTCCTCCTCAAACATCTGCCTTTGAGCAGATATGGGCTTTGGTATTCCTCTGCATCCCTTTAAAACACTGAAGAGATGCAGTGCGTGGGGTGAGGCTCATTGAGAGGAGACAGGAGAGAAAGAAATTTTTTCTTTAAAAACATCACATTTCCCCAAATTTTCACTTCAGCCAATAAAACTACACAGTGTGTAAATGCACTGTGGCTGTGCATATGATACTGTGATTTAAAGCTTTAGTTTGATGTTGCTAGTTGTTTATGTCACAACTATTACCATTATTATTTTGTTTACGAGAATTTTAATGTAGTTACTTGTATACTTTGTATGTGTTTTTATCTGTTGTGATCCCGCCTCAATCCACAGGGAGAGGTGCGAAAAAGAAATAAATTATTATTATTATTACATTCAGTAATATACAGGAATTACGATTAATGAGTAACATTGGTGCAAAAAACATTACTAAGGATCCTGTATGGTGTGGTAGGAGAGGAGGTCAAGGGGGTGTGTGACACCATGAGTTAAGCCACTGGATGACACCAAACCTAGAGAGGCCAATGGAGCGTCTTGGAGACTATTGAGACAGGTTACCTTCAGGACCCCCTCCTCCCATATAAAGCCACCCTGTACACTCAGGTTCTCTGGCAGACATTTATTCCAGTCAGCCAGGCCTAGGTTGGCAACTACGAGGGGGTATCCAAAAGTTTTAATGATCACCCTTTTTAAAAAATTGACAGAAAGTTTGTTTTGATTTGTAGTTGTTAACTTACCTCTATGTAGTCACTATCTAGATTTATATATTTTTCCCAGCATATCTTAACCCTCCAAATACCTGATATTGTAGAAGTCTGCAGATTGCACCTTACGAGGGGTTATCGTAAAGTAATAATTATCTCCTGGAAGTTATTATGGCATAATGATGAAATTTTGTCAGTGTCATCATTGGTCCCTAAGTGTACGTTGCTGAGTAAATTAACTCATTGCGTTCTTTATTTCTGTGACTGGCTCTGCCAGAAGTGACTAAAGTGTAAAATCCACATCAAGTGCAATCTGCAGACTTTTACAATATCAGGTATTTGGAGGGTCAAGATACGCTGGGAAAAATGTATAAATTTAGATAGTGACTACATAGAGGTAAGTTAACAACTACAAATCAAAACAAACTTTCCGTCAATTTTTTTTAAAGGCGATCATTAAAACTTTTGGATATCAGCCAGAGAACGTTTTCTTCAGACACCCCTTGACTGCGGAATAACCTGCCAGAAGAGACTTGACAGCTGCATACGCTGTCTGAATTTAAAAAAGCATTGAAGGCTAGTCTCTTCGGGAAGGCTTATCCCGATGATTTTTAAACTGCGGATTTCAAATGATGAGTTTTAGATGTGGATTGTTTTAATAGGTGCACATCTTATTTGTCCTTTTAAACTGATGTGTGTTTTAACCAATGTGTTTTAACTGATGTTGTCATTTATTTATTTATTTATTTATTATTTCCAAACAAACCCATCAGGGGAAAGGAGGGCTAACGGGGACCTGGCTTTCAGGGACTCCAGAGTAACTGCTTTGGAAATCATGGTGATAAATTAGTGCTTCAGAAAACCTCTGTGATTATCATGGTTAAGATAGATGGGCCCTGGCCTTAAAGACCCAGGTTCAGATCACAAGCTCCCTTTGCATACTGATTTTCCAGAATTTGAGACTATTCCCAAACTTTCATTGTCCAGTTGTTTTAGAGTTCAACTTCCAGAAGCCCCAACTAGCTTGGCCAACAATCAGGAATTCTGGGAGTTGAAGTCCAAAACATCTGGAGGACCAAAGTTTGTGAACCCTTAGAAGAAAGAAGTCAGTAGCATGAACTGTTCATAGACTTGTGCCTACTTCCTCAGAGGCATGTTTCAACTTTCTATCCAGGAGGAATTCCAAAATAAATTCCATTTGGAGCATGACTAAGAAGCATGGATTTACTTTTAGCTTTTATTTGGTCATGTCCTCTGTTTTCCTTGAATGTCGTACACTTTGTGGTGCCTTGTCCTCCTTTGCGGTTACCCTGGGTGAGTTGGTTGCGCTGGGGCAAAGGAGGCTGCATGGGGACCTGGCTTCAAAAAAAACAGAGTAACTGCTTTGGAAATTAAGGTGCTACATGAGTGCCTCGGAGAGCAGGTGTGGTGATAGTGGTTAAGTGAGATGGACCCTGGCCCAGGAGACTCAGGTTCAAATCACTCCAGAGGCATCTGAGGAAGTAGGCTTAAGTTTACAAAAGCTCACGCTACCAACATCTTTCTTTCAGTGAGTCTCAAAGGTGCTGCAAGATCCCTTTGCATGCTGATTTTCCAGAGTAGCATGGCTAGGTCTTTGACTCCCAAGCTGTGAAGTTCATTGTATGACTTTGGCAAATATATTTATAGAAAAGCACAAAAATCTGCAGAGTTTTGTTTTGTTTTTGCTAAGTACTGAATACCAGACTTGAGAAAAGGTGACAAGTTGAGCTAACTTTCACCCCTATGTGATGCACGTATTTGCCTTAATTCAAAAAAGTATAGATGAGGTATTATCACTTCCAAGAATTCCAGGAATTAACAAAAGAGCTCACAGACATGGATCACTGCCTCATTATAGGAAACTACAATAGAGTTTTGCATGGTCTTGCATAATGAGGATAGTGATTCTTCCAATATGTAGGTCTGGATAGTATGTCCTGTATGGGGATAATTTGTAAGCAGAAAGTCACTTTCTGTAGAATCGATCAACAAAGGTCCTTACAAATTACAGCTTAAGCTGAGTAATAACTTGGAGGTCTGTCATTCCCTGGATTCAAATAGTCTATCAACCAGTGGAGACTGCAATTATTTCACACATACTTGCTATGGCCAATTTGTTACCTGACAGCCACCCTTAAGGTGAGAAGCCTCTTTGTATTTAGTCCATCTGGACCTTGGAAGGTATAGTCAACTTGCAGGACTGTATTAGAACCTATTGCAGCCCATGAAGACCAGGTTAGCACAGACCTCCCAGAGGGCCTTCTCAGCTTCTGCTCCCAGGCTATGGAATGGCCTGCCTGATGAGATACGTCTTATTACAACGTTAGACTGTTTCAAAACAGCTTTAAAGATGTATCTCTTCCGGCAGGCCTTCCCAGAAACTGTATAATCTACCCGGCTTCTACTATCTACAATCCTCCCAGCCTATTCTCTGTCCCCTCCCCCCCCCCCCCCGTACTTTGTTGTTACCCATGCTGTGGCCAGAATTGTGGTGTTATGCGTATACATGTTGGTTGTTTTATTGTTTGAAATGTAATTTTAAACTCAGCTAGTTTAATTCTGTTTTAAGGGGTGGGAGGTTTGGAATGGGATCATTGAATTATTTTAATTGTAATTGGTTTTTAATCTTGCTGTACCCCGCCTCGAGTGTTTTTACAGAGGGGCGGGTAAGAAATAAACATTATTATTATTATTATTATGAAATTAGCCAGTGTTTACTCTCTGATGGTATAGTTTTCAAGAACCCATGGTCACCTGCATATCCTGGTAACAGCTAGATTTGCACAGTAATGCAGTTTGATACCACTTTAACTGCCATGATTCCATGCTATGAATTTCTGCGGTTTGTAGTTTTGTGAGATCTTTGACCTTCTTTGTCGGAGATCTCTAGTGCCACAATGAACTACAGATCCCAAGATTCCATAGCACTGACTCATGGCAATTAAAATGGCGTCAAACTGTATTATTTCTGCAATGCAGATGAAGCCAAGATCGTAGTAAAACTTTGTAGTGAGATAGTAAAACTTTTTACTATCCTGCTGAACCCATATTGAGCTTGATACAGTTGTGAAGAATATTTAAGTACTGTACTGAGTACTGAGGGCTGTTCATCACATACATATTCATTTCCTGACAAAAGCAACATCAGAAGAACAGTGTGCATGTCTGAATGGTCCCTCACAGCTGTGACAACTCAGAACTTTCAAATTGTCTCATTTGCAGTGCATTTATGGGGAATCCAGGGCTCGCCAAGAGGTGATGCAGGAAATTCATGATCTTCCCATTAGCTTTCTTTTTTGCAAAAAGTAAATGCAAAGGAGGGGAATAATTTGTACTGTACCATAGGACAGTGTGAGGGGCAATTTAACTCTCCAATTGCTTCTTACAGTCACTCTTTTATTTATTTATTTATTTATTTTCTTCTATGACTAATAGTACTTCTGTGGGACAATTTCCATTGGGCAAATGGTGCAGGGAAAAAGAATTATTTACAACCCACCCAGCACATATACTCATAGGGGCCCCACTCCAAATCAGACCTTTCATTGCTGCTTTTTGCCAGAACCAATCATGTTGGGAAATCTGATCTCAGATGTCTCACATCACATCACGTTTGGCCCTTGGTTCATGTATCCAGGGCCAAACCACATATTACATTGCAGCTACACTTAACAACAATATCTCAGCATCTACCGCCAAATGTATCAGGGTGCTTAATCCGTCCACAGGCAACTGCTTGCCCTCAAAATGTTCCTTTTAAGTGTTTCCCCCAAGTTGTTCCAGAGCTATGCTGCTGAGATAAATATGGATCTGGATGGAATACTAAAGTGTAAAAGCATCTGCATGGAAAGTCAGGATAACTGCAGGCAGGGAAAGGGATCCTTCTCTGTAGCAAAGGCCCCCAGCTTAAGGGTGGTTTGCATTGTCTAGAGACTTGTGTGGCTTTGAGTTATTTCTGACTTATAGCAGCCCTAAGATGAACCTATCACCAGGTTTTCTTGGCAAGTTTTGTTCAGAGGGAATTTGCCTTTGATCTCCTTAGAGGCTGAGGAGGTATGACTTCTTCAAGGTCACCCAGGAGTTTATCAGATGGGAGGAATTTCTTTTTATTTCGAATGGAGCCAATTGGAGCCAATTTGAATTGTTAAGGAAAATGCAACATGGGACATACAGTGGAAGAAATAAAATATGTATGTGAAAGTCACATTGACTAAGCAAAAGCAATTAAGAAGCTACACAGGTGAAAAGGCTAATGTAATTTAGAAGTCCTGTGAGCCATGGACAAATGACAAGGACAGAATTATAGAATACATATTGGAAACACCTGAGAATCAAAAAGTGTACAAGGTAATATGATGAAATACTTAGGTTGGGCTTAAATATGGGTTGAACAATGTGAACCAATCAGAATGAGTGTAAACACCCACAAGTGGCTATAATAATAACAATGTATGCCAATGGTTTGTGTGGTGTTGTGTGGAGTAGAGAATAGCTGAGTTGAGCATTGTATAGAGTAGAGTAGATAATGGAATATAGCAAAGATTGTATGGTGAAGGGCATTTAGTATATATAGTTAAATAAAGTAGATCTTTTATACAAGTCTACTGTGTTGCCTGGTGTCTTGAGAAAGAGAAGATACAAGAGCCACCAGAACCAAGGAGACGTTTGGAGACATCTCTGAAAGAGGAGTGAGAAGGCTGAGAGAGTTTGTCAAGGTCTTCAGCCTATTCTCTGAAGCTCTGCATGCTTAGAAGAAAGCAATAACCACTGATCAAAGCTGGTCTGCTCTGCTGCACAACGAGGTGGTGAGTTAAAGCAAGAATAAGACTAGGTACAACTCCCATCATCCTTGACAGAATTCATGTGAATTCGCTAGTATAGCAAATTTACGAATTCCAATTGCATTCATAATGTGTTCAGAATGATTTCCCATTACCCGAAAATGACTGCCCATTGCCCGAAATTGCATGAGATGCTTTAATACGCAATAACTTAAAACCCATGATTGCTTTCAGAATGACTTCCCTTTTGCCCAAAATTGTGTGAGATACTTTAATACGCAATAACATGAAACCCCATGATTGCGTTCGGATTGCCATTGGATTATACTTCCAATTTCTGTCGTTTTATAAACTCCCCAGTGAGTTTCCATGGCCAAGCAGGGATTCAAACCCTGGTCTCCAGAGTCATAGTCCAGTGCCCAAACCTTTATGCCACACTGACTTGTCTACTGGACCGTTATTCACTGCAAGTTGCATCCATTGAGCTGCCTATCATAAAGAACTATGGAGATGATCACACCCAGAAATCCTGCCAGGATAGATGCTGGATTTAAAAGTCAAAAACATGTGTTCTCACACTTCTCCATTCCTAGGCTGTATGCATCCTGGGCAGCCCGTCTGCAACCCAGACCTTTTTCAGGAACAGGAAAATCCTGGCTGCAGCAAAAGTTTGGGTTGCAAATGGGCTACCTGGGATGGGTACAGGCTGCATACTGCAAAAATCTTGAACTTGTTAACCCAAGAAGTTTCTATTTTGAAGAGGTAGCTGCTAAATATGTGTATCATGTATACAGTATGTCCACCACCACCAGTTGAAATATGCCTATTACAGATATTCCTCAGGCTCATTATATGTGTTTGATGACCATAATTGCTGAACATGTTGTTCAGTTTTGCACCAGTGAGTTTCAGAAGCTTTGTGTAAAGCCTGCCAAGTTGTTGATGGAGGATATTTAGGATCAGGGAACCAGGAGTGAGCTCTGTGTGAAATCCATTGACTACAAAGTATGGGGCCAGAATACTGAATACGCCTAAATGGAAACTTGTATCATAAGTGGACAAAGTACTCATAAGCACTATAAACCCACCCACACAATTCACAACTAAATACGTGTCTGGCTTGCACTTTTAAACACCAAGGTACATTACCAAAGATGGTTTCCCAACCTGTCAAGTGAGGAGGAATACAGAAGAGGTGACAGAGAAAGATATACAATGAGAGTGGTGGAAACACAGAGAGTAAGTGCTGGGCTCATCTATTTTTAGCTCTCTTCTCCCACTGCTGGCTACAGCCCGGTCCACCACTTGCATGTGGCTTCCAAAAGATTATTCCCAAGGGGATGAGTATTCCACTTAAAAATTCCTTGTCTGTTCTTGTTGTAGGGTGAAGGTAAGGCTTTCATCTTGGTTCCATAGGGCAGAATCATTCAATTTCACAGTCTGTTTCTTTTGTGTATCAATATTGTGTTATTCCTAATTATCAGCAATCAGGATTTTTAATTTAGCCTATACAATATAATATGCCTTCAAATGAAGGATATGATCCAGTCAAAATTAAATATTTTTATGCCCCATTAACTTTAGTGGGAAACTTTGACCTATCAAAGCTAAGTAGCTTTAAGAATGCTTAACTTTGCCCGGCTAATGTTGAGAGAGTTTTAAAATATTTATCTTTTACAATTTGTAAAATAAGTCAGTGGAACCTTTTTTCATCATGGCACTATGATGACATAGTGATGCAGCAACACAACCAGTGATCATTCTGCATTGCATGACAGTACTGGTGTCCTGGGATAGTCCTGTCATAGCACCTTCACAAATGTGCATTTTTGTACACTGTAAACAATCCTTTCCTGCCATCAGCCAGGAGCTTTTTTGCTGCAGAACTCCAATCCCATTTCCTTCCATGAGAACTCCATTACTGGGTGGGATGTGGGCAGGTTGGGGCTGTGGCAAGCTAGTTCCTATCTCAGAATTTCCCAGGAAATTTCTACAGGGAATCCACAGACTACTTCCAGTGCTTTGTTTGAGAAGATTACTCTCAGCTGCAGCACCCTATCAAATTTACACCATGATGCCCGAGTGGCAAGGAAATGACTAAAATGCCAAAATGCAACCCACTGCACTGAGTTCAAATCAAAAGTAGGCAGTTTCATCTACACAAGATGGGGAAAAATGGTGGAGGCAGCATGACCACCTCCTTTTCCTTCTCATGGGAAAAGGTGAATAAGTTCCATTAAAAACAGTGGCACTTCTGAATTAATTTGCACAAGATGACTTGGAGAGTTTGTTCAGTCTTGGGGGCAATTTTTATTTTATTTTAACTTTATTATGCTGTGGCACCTTTATATTGTTTAGAGTACAAATAAAGTTTGAGTCCCATTTCATATGGCATTAAATAGGATGAATGGATAAATGCCCTTGATGTCACTTTTATTGTAAATAGAAAGTGATATATTACATTTGTCTTGAATGTCAATAATTTTTAACAAAAATAACTCGAAATAGCTCATTAAACAATAATGTATTTATTATGAACTAAGTTTATGTCACAATACAATAGTTAGTTTTTAAGATGCTACAAGTCCTTTTGTGGTCTTTATTGCAACAGACTTAATACAGCTCTTTGGCAGAAAGAATATTTGTTCATCTATTGTTAAAGCAGGAGCTTTAAGATAATTTCTGAAATGTTTTTAACTCATATTGGGAACAGAAGAAATATCAGCTCCATAAAGAAAAGAATTCTAAGGGCTGGTATAGATGGCCCTGAAGGGTAGCTTGAAGTAGCTCCTTTGAATGCGGGATCCAATCCGCTATTTGCCAGCTCAAAAAGAGGCAGCAAAATGCCACTTTTCCACCACTGAGGTTTTTCTGTGCTCTTGCAGTGTGTGGCAGGTGGCTTCACGGCAGCTTCCTATTGGCTTGGGGATGTTCATCATCTAAACAACACACTCCCAAGCTGTCGAGAAGCCACCCCTTTAGGGCCGGCTGTACTGGCTCTTAGTTACCAAGCTGCTCATAAGCATGTTCAGTCTGAAAGTAAGTGCCATTAGAACAATATGGATTTATTCATATAAAAACCTATAAATCCCACACAAAAAAGCTAAACTGCAGACCTGAATGCATTTCAAACAATTGAATTCTATTAGGATTCTTTTCCACATAATTATCAGAAGCCATTCATGTACTTCTGTATGTGCACAGGGCATACATTCTTGCTTTCCTCTTTTGGCTGCAGCCTTTCATACCATGCAGCATACCACTGTAGAGAGCCATTGAGTTTCAAGAGAGAGGATATTATCACATGGGGTAAGGAGGGATCGCTCCCATCCTTACTCAGCCCTTATCACATCCATGCTTATCCTGTCCTTCTTCCATCAGTGGCCCCATCATTGTATTAATGGGAGTTTCCATTAATACTCAGTGGCGGGCCCATGCCACAAATGATGGGAGAAGGATGGTATAAGTGCAACATCATTGGATAATCTTACTGCAATCGTGCAATAAGGATGACCGAAGGAGGAGATAAGAATAGATGTCATCTGATAAACTTTGCTCAATCATTCCATAAGGACTGGGAGGGATTCATCCTTTACCCAGTGTTATCAAAGGGAGGGGGAATTAGGATGGAATAAAGAAAAGGGAAGAGGAAGAGGAGGAAAGGGGCAAGGAAGATGGCAATGTTTAGGGAAACAGGGCACATGATTGTATGGCAGATTATTTTAACTTTTGCAGAAAGAAGCTAATGGGAAGTTTGTCTCTTTGGCAATAGAAGCACCCACTTAAATTAACTTTGTGCAATTCTCTTCCAAAGCAGATATATTGATCCTGGCAAAAGCTGTGGTCCATTCACAATGAAGCTAGATGCACTTTATATACTTCACCCAGTGTGTTTAGGATCCAAGTATGTGCTCAGGAACATATGGTGCACCAATAGCACACAGTATATGCTTACATATTGTAGTAGTGTCTCTAGGACATTTATCAATTTAATAATAATAATAATAATAATAATAATAATAATGTTTTATTTATAGCCCGCTCCTCTGTATCCAATTGGAGCGGGTTATATCAATTAAAAAATACAAAATCCAAGGAAAGTTAGTCATGCTAAAGTGAATATAAGTCAAAACCACAAGTAACATAACTTGTGGCTTTCAATGGAACTTACGTAAAACTAACTTTATATTTAGATTATCTTTTGTAAAAAAAGAAAGAAGTCTTAATGTGATTTGACAGGATGTCAACTCACATACAATGTATTACAGTGGACCCTTGGTATCCATTGCTATTTGGTTCCAGGATCTCCCATGGATACCAAGATCCAAGAATGTTCAAGTTCCATTATGTACAATGGTGTAGTAAAATAGTGTCCTTTGTTTAAAATGGCAAGATCAGGGTTTGCTTTTTGGAAGTGTGTGTGTGTTCATGTGTGTGAATGAATATTTATTTTCCAGCAGTGTGTGATGGAACCCATGGATGCAGAATCCATGGATACAGAGGGCTAACTGTAATTCATGAAAATGAGTGCTACAAAACAATTACCATATTCTTAATGAAGTATAGAGTATCAAATATTCATTGAGGCGGATATAATTATTTCTTTATTTTCTTCCTTTTTTTCTTAATATTTTTAGATAACTAGACTTTTTGCAAAGTCTGTCTACATTCTGGTTCCTCTTGCCAACAAATTAGAACAGAGATAGGCCCAGTGTGGAGTATGAAAGACTACTATTATGCTAAAATGCCATTATTAGAATGAGCTGGAAAAGTTGCACTTTATTGTAACAACCACGTTTCTTGTCTTCCTGTAACCTATTATGCTACTGTCTTCTATTTTTAAATTCTATTGAATTACACCTGTGTCTTTTGACTAATGTTCATAGAATGTCATTGTGGTTTCTTTGTGATAGTCCTCCTTAACGAACTTTTAAAATGCACAGGCCTTTCACTCCCTGTCATAAGTTTCAGTATAATTATTTATTATTGTGTGCGTTGGGGTGCATTTTCCAAACCTATTATCAAGAGGTCCTGAGATCTTTATGAAGGAGCACAGAGAAGCAGGTCCTGTGACAATGTACTTTCTATAGAACAAAAATGAGATTGTTCAAGTATTATTTGGAATACTGTAGTTGTGGAGTGCACCTACACTATAATGTAGTTTGACACCACTTTAAGAGTCATGGCTTTTCCCAACCAAATCCTGGGATTTATGATTTGTGAGGTACCAGCACTCTTTGGCAGAGAAGGCTCAAGACCTTGTAAAACTGCAAATCCCACAATGCCATAGGATGGAGATAAAGCACTTAAAGTGGTGTCCACCTGCATTTTTCTGCTGTGCAGATGGGCCTGTAGTCTGCAGATTTGCAGGGTAATCTTTTATATATCAACTCAGAAGGAAGTCCCTTTGAGTTCTCTCCTAGGGGAGTTAGGTAGATCCCACTGAACATCTGTATAAATAGGTATATAAATTCTTTCTTCTCTTATTGGACAATTGAAGTACAGTAGCCTCTCCCAATTCATGGGGGATCCATTCCAGACCCCACCCCCATGAAAATGGCAACTTGCAAATATTCAAGTTCAATTGAAAATAATGGTGCATGCCCCTGAAGCCCGCATTCAGGCCTGCGCACAGGCATGCGTTGACATTTTATCTCTCCTTGCTTGTCCCTCCCATGAAGAGTGAGACATGGACTCCAAGTCTGCAAAAAGGGAGGGACATGTGTACATGTTTCTATATACACCAGATTAAGGCTGCAGTCTTCTTCTGCACACTCTCCTGGCAGTTTCATTAAACTTAGTGGACATTCTCAATCAGATATTTATTATGGTCATGGATTGGCATAAGTATAGAGAAACCCAAAATTTAAAATATTAAATCAGTATTTCTCTACTCTTTGCCATGTTTCTTGCAAAGAGCCCAGTCTACCTCTTACTCATACAAACAGTTCACTCAGAGATTTCCTTAAATCTGACAATAACTTAAATCAAATATCTGCCTAAAATGGACACTAGGTTACATAGGTAACACACATAACCTATCCAGTCTCACAGAGGCATAAAACAAAAGAAAGACCTGAAGACTTTCTTGTAACAGTGCAGATTATACAGCTGTTATGCTTCAAACTTTATAGAGTAGATTCCTCTGTTTGAAGGCATCTTCTGGTTAAAGGACTGACCAGGCAACCTCTGCACAAATAAGGAACTAGGAACTCATAAGCAATCTCCACATCATGTCTGTTAACAGACTGGACAAGTAATTTGGATAGGTATTTGTTTCAGTTCATTTTCAGTAAGGACGAACAAAGCATATGGAAATTATCTTTAAAAGGCAATTCAATATGCAAGTTAGCCATACCTCTGTGATGTATCATATAATTTTAATATATTTCTAATATGTTTTTGATTTGAATTAAATCCCTTGACTTTGGTGTGTCAGTAAATTTCTTTTTGGAAATCATTTTCTCCTCTCTGGGAAGTGCAGTAACTCTCTATGATGTAAGAAAGAAATGCAATCGTATTACTGTTGCTGGCTGAACTAAACGAAGGGATGCTATTAGTTATCTTACTGAGTAGCATTAGAGATTAAAATAGTTGAGGTTTTCCTGGTGGGATTAAGAGAAACTTTAGCTAAAAAAGAAGACTTTGCACGGACAGGTTAATCAATTGCAAGATGTTATGAAAAGTAACCCTAGTCCGACACTGCAGAAATAATCCAATTTGACACCACTTTAACTGCTATGACTCAATGCTAGGGAGTTCTGGGAACTGTAGTTTTGTGAGGTTAGCTTTCTCTGTCAGAGAGCTCTGGTGCCAGGGAGGATAAAAGAAGAGAAACATGGTCAAAGCCGCGAGCAGATGTGATAATACGTGGAGCTGAGTTCTGGACAGAGATTAAAACATGGAGGTGAGAGAGAGGAAGCCCTGTCAGAAGAAGATTGCAGTAATCTAGTCATGATACCACTAGGGCATGGACTTGGCAGTGGAGGCTGAGAGGAATGGACGGATTTTATCAATGTTGTAAAGAAAGAATATACAGGCCTTGGCCGTGGCCTGGACCTGGGGAATAAACGACAGAGAGAAATCAAAAATGAAACCAAGACTGTGGGATTCCTGAACCGGTTGAATAGAAGTGCCACAACAGAAACAGAAAAGGAGTATTGAAGGGTGGGCTTAGGTGGAAAGACAAGAAGCTCTGTCTTAGATATGTTGAGCTTCAAGCGCCGATGCCGCATCCACTGAGAGATGGCAGCCAAACAAGAGGAGACTTGCTGTTCGAGCCCCGGCAAAAGGTCAGGGGTGGAAAGATACAGCTGAGTTCATCGGCATACAGATGATAGGAGAAACCAAAAGAACTGATGAGTTTGACTAGGGACAATGTGTACAGAGAGAACCAAAGGGAACCCAGAATAGAGTCCTGAGGGACTCCAACAGATAAGGGAACAGAGGAGGAAGTCTGACCACCCGTGACCACTGCAAAAGATCTGTCTGACAAGTAAGATCTAAACCAGTTGAGAACAGAGTTGGAGAACCCGAGGTCAGAAAGTAAATCAACCAGGAGACAGGAAGCCCTTCAGAAGAAGGTTACAATAAACTAGTTGCAATACCACTAGGGCAGTGTCGAAGGCCACAGACAATTCAAGAAGAATGAAAATAGCGTAAAGGCCATTCACCTTGGCTTGCAAGAGATCATTTGAGATCTTGGTGAGGGCTGTCTCTATAGAGTGCCGTGGGCGGAAACCAGACTGAAAAGGGTCAAGGATGGAGTTGGCTTCGAGAAACTCAAGACAGCGAGAATAAACAACCCGTTCCAAAACCTTAGGACTTGATCAGACGGGAGGAATTTCTGTTTATTGTGAATGGAGCCAATTCAAATTCACTTGAATTTGCTAGTTTAGTGAATTCACGTGAATTCTTATTGCATTCGGAATGCGTTCAGAATTACTTCCCATTACCCGAAAATGACCCCCCCATTGCCCGAAATTGCATGAGATGCTTTAATTTGCAATAACATTAAACCCATGTTTGCGTTTGGAATGACTTCGCATTGCCCGAAATTGTGTGAGATGCTTTAATTCATAATAACGTGAAACTCCATGATTGCGTTCAGATTGCCATTGGCAGAAAAGAAGGGGTTATAGAGATTAGAAGATGGGAGGGGACAGGATCAAGAGAACAAGTTGTAGGTTTCAAAGAATTTAGCAGCATGGAGAGTTCATCCAGAGAAAGAGGTGGAAACACAGAGAGTTTCTTAATAAAAGGTACCAGGAGATTAGCGGTAGGCGGCAAATCAGGAGGAACAATTTCAGATCGAATAGTAGTGACTTTGTGTTGGGAACCATTTTAGGTGATGGAAGCAGGGTGCCACATTGACAAAAGCCACTGTGAGGATTCCACACCTCCTGTGGATGAGGCAGAGGTTTCTTCCACCGAGCTGGCTATGATCTATGTTTCCTTCAACAGTGCCCCATAAGGGGTCCCCAGCTAGGTATGAGAAGCATGCAAGCCTCTTCTGCCCTAAACTATATTCAGTTCCATGAAAAACTACCAAAAGATGTGATTATGAGTAGAAAGAAAACACATGCACCAATGGAGGGCAGGTGAGATGAAGACTGAAGCTCAATTGAAGTTCAAGCAGCCCAGGGAGCAGTTTTATGCTTCCCAGGCCAACCTGAGTAAAACTACTTCACACACCCTGGACCACTGCCCAGACTTAATTGGCCACTTATTCCACCTGCAGCAGGGAGGTTGTGCAGCTTCATGAGACTGTGGAAGAAGATGACAGCTGTGTGCAGAAAATAGCACCAAGCCTGTTTCCCTCTTTTGTAGATTGTCTCTTTTTGAAGAAAGTTTTAAAAACTGTCGCATTTGAAATCACCTCTGTTGAAATGAATTGGGCATATTTATACTAAAATATTCTGCCAACACTGAATATTTTGTCAATATTAATTGCTTGCCCATATTATCACACTGAAGACATAGAATCATAGGCCCGATCTAGATGGGCACTAAAGAGCGCCATTAGGGCTCTTTAGTGCACCATTAGGGTTCATGAGCGCGCATCATCTGCATGCTCACAAACCCTAACATGTAATGGCGGCGGCGCCATTCCCAAATGCCATTTAGACGGCGTTCATAATGGTGCAGCCACAGCTAAATGCAGCTGTGCAGTTGCGGCAGTGGAAAGGCGCCAAATTGCGCCTTTTCCGGAAATCATGCCACAACTGAGGTGCAAAAAAGGAGTACGGTTTCCCTGCTCCTTTTTTGCGGCACAACTGCGCTGCACCACGAATAAAGGTGGCTACAGCGGTCTGTAAAGCTCGATAGAGTTGGAAGAGACTACAAGGGCTATCCAGTCCAACCCCTTGCCATGCACAATTGAAGCACTCTGGACAGATGGCCATCCAGCCTCTGTTTAAAAGCTTCCAAAGAAGGAGACTCCACCACTCTTTGAGGCAGTTTATTCCACTGTCAAAAGGTTCTTAATACCAGGAAATTCTTCTTAATGTTCAGGTGGTATCAGACTACTAGAATCATAGAATCATAGAGTTGGAAGAGACCACAAGGACCATCCAGTCCAACCCCCTGCCATGCAGGAACTCCAAATCAAAGCATCCCCGACAGATGGCCATCCAGCCCCTGCTTAAAGACCTCCAAGGAAGGAGACTCCACCATACTCCGAGGGAGTGTGTTCCACTGTCGAACAGCCCTTACTGTCAGGAAGTTCTTTCTAATGTTGAGGTGGAATCTTTTTTCCTGCAGTTTGCATCCATTGTTCCGTGTTCTAGTCTCTGCAGCAGCAGAAAACAAGCTTGCTCCCTCCTCAATATGACATCCCTTCACATATTTGAACAGGGCTATCATATCACCTCTCAACCTTCTCTTCTCCAGGCTAAACATCCCCAGCTCCCTAAGTCGTTCCTCATAAACGATGGAAATTATGAAGCCATGGTGGGGGCAGGGATGAGGTTTTTACCTTCAGGGAGAAGACAAGCAGAAATTTTTCAGACAAAATGAAAAGTGCATTGTTAGCACACTTTACAGAGTGAAGCCATTTTGTTGTTGTCGCTGTTGTTAACTGCCATCAATGTGACTTCAGCTGATGGCAACCTAGTGAATGCAAACTCTTCAAGTCACACTGTCATCAAAAACCTCCTCAGGACATGCAGGTTCAGGCCATGGCTTCCTTGGTTGAGTCTATCCATCTGGAACATGGTCTTCCTCTTTTCTTACTGCCCTCTTTTCCTACAGCCTCACCAGGGACTTTATCGCATGCACTTTTAAAACCATTTTGGGGACAGGGACGGGACTTGCAGGGGCACGTGTGAATGTATTTTACCACACACGCAAGTGACCACAAAAAGGTCCTGTTCCGGCACCTGTCCCTGTACAGTGCCAAGAAGCGTTAAATGTTCTGATCAGAAGACTTCCGCCCAGACAAAATGACACCCGCCGGCACTGAACAGGGACGGCTTGGGTACAGGAGCTAGAACGGGACCTTTTTGTGGACACTTGCATGTGCGGTAAAATCTGTTCACGCTCGTCCCCGCAAGTCCCGTGCCCGTCCCCAAAATGGTTTTAAAAGTGCATGCGATAAAGTCCCATGTATCATTGTCTTTTCTAATTAACTATGTCTTTTCATGATATGTCCAAGGTACAACAGTCTCAGTTTAGTCATTCTGGCTTCTAGGGAGCACTGAAGCCTGATTTGCTCTAGGACTCATTGATTGGACTTTTTTGGTGGTCTACATTATCCATAGAATTCTCGTCCAGCACCACATTTCAAATGCTCTGATTCTCTTCCTATCAGCTTTCTTCACCATCCAGTTTTTACACTGTTATACATCGAAACTGAAAATATGATGGCATGGACAATCCTGACTTTAGTATTTTTATACTTCAGGATCTTGTCTAGTTCTTTCATAGCTACCCTTTCAAGTCTTTTGATTTCTTGACTTCAGTCTCCATTTTGATTAATAATTGAACCAAGGTATAGGAATTCTTTGACTATTTCATTATCTATGGCCTGAAACAGACAGGCCAAATAAAATGGCTTCCATTTTGCTTTGGTGGCATGGTGTTGAGATGAAGCCAGAAACCATATGGTGAGCATGGTGAGCCAGGATAAGCTGACACAAAAGGGAGTGGCAAAAAGCCGCTTCGGTTGGCATCCCATTTGGGATTGCAGTGGTGGCTCACTTTGAGAATGGGCTGTGCAGTCACCGTGGTTTCCACCGAGCCACAACCAAAGCAGCCTCTGGCCACACTTTTTGGCTCATTTGGCTGACTCCTTTGTTGTTGACTAAAGTTATGTGAATCATCTGTGATCATTATTTTTGTTTTTATAATGTTCAACTGTAACCCTGCATTTGCACTTTCTTCCTGGTCTTTCTTCAGTAGTCATTGCAAATCTTTGCTATTTTCTGCTAGCATTATGGTTTCATCTGTATATCTGAAATTGTTGATGTTCCTTCATCCAATTTTCATGCTTCCTTCTTCCGAGTCTAATCCAGCTTTCTCTCTGATATGTTCACTGTACAAGTTAAACAGGCAGGGTGATAAAATGCATCCTTATCTCATCCCCTTTGTCAACTGGAAACCACTCTTTCTCCATAATACCTCCTGAAGGTAGCCTCTTGACCCAAGTACAGGCCTCTTTGTTACTTTAGCAATATAGTGTGTATTCTGTACGCCTTTACTTGGTATAAAAATCTTATGCTTGTTATATTAAAGGTACAGTTTATTTGGGAATAATAAGTACAAATTTTATTTGCTTTTTAAAATGTTATTTTTCAAATATAGCTACAAGGTCCTGAACTATAAGGGACACCTGAACATTTTGCCAATGTATGAGGAGGAAGCGGGGTGGGGAGGGGACATTAAAGCCAAGAGAAACAATCAACATTAGTAAAACAAAGGAAAGTATTTTGTCTTTCATAATCTTCCATAGCACCATACAGACATAAAGCCCTCATTCCCATAAAAAGAACTGAGGAATGGAAGACCAGGAATTACAATGATGTGAGATACTGTACATAGTTATACATGAATGGTTGTTATTCTGTGATTTCAAGTCATTTCTGACTTATGGCAGCTCTCAGGTCAAGCTATCATGCAGGGGATTTGGCAAGATTTCTTCATAGGGAGTTTGCCTTTGCCCTCCTTTGAGGCTGAGAAAGTGTGATTTGCCCAGCGTCCCCAGTGTGTTTCCATGGCTGAGCAGGGATTCAAACCCTGGTCTCCAGTGTTGCAGTCCAATGCTCAGACCACTACACTATGCTGGCAACTAGTTACATAATTGTTAGAAATAATGTAGAGGAAATAAATATAAGAATACTTTTTCAGAAATGTTTTGTTCATCACTCTAAAAGAAATTATTCCATAATGAATTGAATTCAATTTTTCCAGAAGAAAAGGCTTTATTCACATTTTTCCAGATTTTCCTCCAGGCCTTCACATCTCTAATTCAGGTAGAAAAATATCTTGCATTGCAGTTTCCTGTACAAATATATTGAATAAAATGGCCTAAACCATTCTAATGTGAAAAGTTTGCTATGCATTTCCAAACACTTGTGTTTTCCTTTCTTTAGAACACTCTCTCACAGCAAATATATTTCATATTCCTGACATGTGATTGAATTATAAAAAAGGATATGAAATGCAGGGACAGGGGAGTTCTCCAGATGTGGAAGGCAGTTTTGGGGCAGTACAGACCGCCCAAAAGGGGCGGTCTGTACTTACCCTAAGAAGTGGCAAGACGGGCCAGGGCTGCCTCACCAGCAGCCCCAGAGGCTCCATTTTGCTGCTTCTGCAGGCCGCAGAGAAGTGGCGAACTGGTGCTTCTCCACGGCCTGCAAGCTGGATGCAGTAGGCGCCCTGGGCACCCGCTGCACACCGCTCTCCCCGGCACTGCCGAGGGAAGAAAGAGTCCGCCACCGCGGCCCCTTTCTCCCCAGGGTCCTTGGCGCAGCCATCTAAAGCTCCTTTTGGCACTGTGGAAAGGGCACCATTGGCACCCTTCCGCTGAACAATGTTGTCAGGCACACACAGCATTGTGTAAACGCTGCACGTGCCATGACAACATCATGGCGCGCACATATGGATGCCACCATTTTAAAATGGCGTCTATAAACGCTAGGGTTAGGGAAGGTGCAAACGCTGCGCCCTCCCTAACCCTATTCATGCTGCCCAGGCTCCTCTTACTGCCTGTCTGTATCAGGCCATTGTTATCATCTTAGTAAAATTTTGCATCCTGTCAGTTACTAGCCTAAGTCCTACATACAAACAAGCATATTAACATTATTTATTTATTTGAACATTGCATTACAAATCTTCTAAACAGTTCTTGTGTTCAATGTATACAAGACCAAACTGGAAAGAAATAGCAGTCTTAGTATATATCCACAAACTCCAGTCCCTTGACAGTAGGTTGAACAGATACAATGGTTTCCTGGCACACTACTCATATCATAACACTAGTTAACACCTCAGTCTCATGAGATCTCTCTTGCCCATTTTAGCACATCTCCTTTCAATTTCCCAGCTAACATCATACAACATTCCAGTAACCCCTTCCACTATTCATCTAGTTATCTACTGAATCACCATTGAGCATCATTAAAACTGAACTTGTCACCTCATCACTACACCCACAAGTTTTGCATTTCTATTGCTGTCCCCACGTATAACCTGCTCCTTCATAGGTGTAAATATCTGTCCCTAGGCATTTCACTCTCTGGATCTGATGAAGTAGATTCATGAGTTTATCACATGGAGGCAATTTGCTTAAATCCTGTGCAGAAACGGGATTTAAAAGTCTTTTAAAAATCCACAAAAGCAGGTTGGTTTTCAGACGTGTTTGGGTTATTTTCATGTTATTTCTCCTTTACAAAAACAGAAAGTCATCAAAACCCACTCCTTTCTATTTTCGGAAGTTCCCGAAAGTAAAAAGGAGCAGGTTTTTGGCGACTTTCCATTCAGTTTATTTTCAAATTATTTCTCTTTCACCCAAATGTCATCTGAAAAACAACCCACATTTGTGGGTTCTTTCTACTTTCTGTTCAGGTTAACCCCAAACATCATGTGAAAAACAATCTGCAAAAGTGGGTTGTTTTCACTTTAAATCTCATTTCTGCTGCTGTGTGATAAGCTTTAGTCTGCAAAAGCTTATGCTACCAACTTCTTTCTCTCAATTAGTCTCAAAAGTGCCTCAAGAGCCCTTTCTATTCAAAAAGTAAGTTACTCTCTCAAATAACATCCTGTGTGAAATATGTTTTTGTTTGCTTGTTTATCTTTTTTGTTTACTTACATTAAATAGAATAGCTTTTTGGCTGTATATATCAAAAGTGCTTTCCATGTCAAAGAGATCACTAGGTAGCTGCATTAGTTCTCTTTATTGAGGGAAAATCCACTAGTATCTAAATTTATTGATTGATTGAGGGCTCTCTGCTATTGCAAATTAAAACAAATGAAAATATTATAATGTTTATTTTTACTTTTGTGTCTTTTTCATATTATAATAGCAATCTTGTTTAATGAGCATTAGTATGGTTCAAGAAAGCCCAGGACTTAGTTCTGCATTATAGATTTTGGACACAGTAGTTTAGACTGTGATTCTGTAGTGCCTGAAATGAAACTAGAGTCTTTTTTTTCCCCTTCAGAACTCCCACTTCTCCACCTCATGGGTCCATTGTCTGAAGACAGTGGAGACGTGCCAGGACGGTCTGACTTCTAGACAGCTGGAGTTTAATTGAAATTTTCAGCTGAGAAAGTAACAAAATATGTGGATACCAACGGAAAATTTCAATATGTAACACACGCACACCATTATCTTTAGTGGGCATAATTTGATAAAGTACAGTTGTGTTGCTAAGAATAAAGTGAGACTGTATGGTAGCAAAGCTGTTCTTAAGCCTGGGTCTGTTCCAAAGTAGGAGGTTAGGCAGGTTCAGATTTTTGGAAAAGAGCAGACTCCAAAAGGGCTTCTCCTGTCTGTGGCTTTATCCACCCACAGTCTGACTTCTTAACACTTTTCTCCATTGCTGGAAACTAATGTAGATATTTGGATGTGAGAAAGGCATGTGGGAGTGGTGGGTTAGGGAGCCACAGGCAGATGGGGCAGCCAGGGAGAAATTTAGTTCCTCTTACTCATTTGCCACTTTTATTTTACAAAAATGAATCCTTATACCGTCAGTTTGTATATGGTGAGGCAGATCTAGGATGAATGATTGAGATTTTTTTTCCCACCCCATTTCAGTTATCTCTTACAGTCTGCATTGTACGGAACTAGAGCTCCTGTGTCCCTTTGGTATGCTTCCTGCCTTTAATACTGTAGTTTCTGGATGTTTTTATACATGCATACATCAAGCATAGTTGTGATACATCAAGGAGTTATCTCATGATTTAAGCCAGTTGATTACCCAGCAAATCTAATTCAATTATTATTATGCACAATCCAACCAATGTTATTTGTACAATACCAGTTGATTGAATACACCAGTCTGATGCACTTATATTATCTAATCTAACCATTGCTAGTCAGAGCTTTTTTAAAAAAAATTATGGTAAAGGCATTTGTTCTTCTGGGAAGTGGTGAATATCAGGATAATTTGTCTGTGTTTGCTTTTTTCCAAAGTGGGTGATTTTGCTGTAAGATGTGTGGACAAACTTATAGCATCTATATTGTGGTAAACTTGAGCATATAAAGTGTGAGTCAGTATTTGGCTTTTTACCACTGTCTGCTGCAAGATTGTTGATTGTATGGTGTTATACTGTATCTGGGTGGTCCTGCAAAAACTGAATTAAGTTGAACAATATGTATAAAGGGAGCACACCCTGACTGAAAAGACCGTGACTAGGTCACCAACTTGCTAGCTCTTAGCTTGAAATGTTGTTGTTTTTTTCCCCTTCTTGTAGCAAATACTGCTTCATTCCCGCGCTAATGCTACCAAGGTGATATTTCTTATTACGGATGGATATTCTAATGGAGGGGATCCCAGACCCATTGCAGCTTCCTTACGTGAATTTGGAGTGGAGATCTTTACATTTGGGATCTGGCAAGGCAACATCCGAGAGTTGAATGACATGGCTTCTCACCCAAAAGAGGAACACTGTTATTTGCTCCACAGTTTTGCTGAATTTGAAGCTTTAGCTCGCAGAGCCCTTCATGAAGGTATTGCATTTTGTTCTGTGGAAGTATTAAAGTGACCTTCATAGATATTGACACACACACACACACACACATATATACATACACACATACACACATACATATAGTCAATTGAAATTTCATTATTTATTTGAACTAACGTTTACCATGAGGTCCAGATTCAAATAGCTGATTAAGCCAAAATCACAACATTGAAGGGAACACTTCTCTTTAATATAGGGACTGTATTGTTAAATGCGAAATCAAATGAGAAAATTATAAGTGAGACAACTGACGGGCAAAACAGACCACCTCTTCTGAAGCTAGATTGGGGCTGCAGCAACTGCATGCTGTCACCCCAATCCACCTTTTTGCCAGCTGAAAGAGGAACAGCAAACAGCCACTCCTTTTTGGGCCAGCAAAAAGGCAGCTTTTCTGCCTCGCTGCAACTGGAAGCCAGCTTTAAGGTGCTCTGCTGGTGTGTGGCATATAAACACCAAACAGCTGGAGTGCCCTGAAGCCAGCCCACATCTGGGTGGGTGGTCCGCTTGAAGCCAGCTTCCGCGTATCTTGGGGGCGTGTGTCATTTGTACACCATGACCCCAAGCCAGCTGGAAGCTGGCTTTTTATGCCGATCTGTTTTGCCTCCACCTGAGGTCTAATTTGCACTGCAGAAATAAAGCAGTCTGACACCTTTTTCACTGCCATGGCTCAATGCTACAGAATCCTGTGATTTATAGTTTGATGTGGCACCAGAGCTCTCTGAGACAGAAGGCTAAATATCTCATAAAACTACAAATCCCAGAATTCTATATCCAGAATTCCATTTCTGCTTTGGGTATTCTGGGTACTAGAGGTTTCTGGTTCATCATTTTTCAAAACTGTCCCATTTAGGAAATTTCATATTATAGTTGGTTTACCATCCATGGATTCAACCAATCACAGCTCAAAAATATTTTTTTTAAAAAAATCCAAAATGCAAACTCTGATTTTGAGTTGTTTGCCATTATATATAAGGGGTGCCATTTTACTGTGCAATTGTATATAATGAGAGTTCAGCATCCATGGATTTTGGTATACATGGGGGTTCCTGGAACCAAAGCCCAGAAGATGGAGCCCACTGTATCAGAAGGCGTTGCCCAGTTCTTCAGTGTGGCATATTTTCATTCCTTTAGTAGACATTATTTCCTCCCTCTCCCCCAAAAAAACCCTGACAGCCTGACCGTGTTTGAATGATAAATGAAGGCACCAACTCTTTGTGAAGTTTTAGAATTGGTGTTAAAATTGCCATGGAGCTCATTCTGTTGACCTTAATAAATGAATCCAGCAAAGCCACTTGTAGAGACTGGGCCATAATAAATTTCATAAGAAATGATTCAAACTTTTGTGACTGAATTATTATTTTAAACATCTGAGAGAAAATCCTGTAAGTGCTTGTTTTCACAAATAAAACTGTAGACTTTGCAGTTCCAGAAACTTCCTAAGACTTAAATTCTAGCCTTCTCTAAATGTTCATTTCATACAATAATAAATGTTTGAAGGACTACCTTATCCCATATATAATCCATACTTTCAGTTATGGAAAGTTTATTATTTGCATCATATATTGTTTACTTTGGGTTAACTACAGGCAGGGCATTTAATGGTGCAGCACAGGAGACCGAAAACTTTTTACTGCAAGGGTAGGCAACATGTAGTCCCCTGGCTCTTTGTGTGGAGACCATTGATTTTCCCAACTGTTGCCAAATTTGCCATGTAAATGATGGTCATAGAGTTTACATTTACTGTAAAAATGTACATCTCTCATAAGCATGAATATAATTGTTAAATGCTAGGGTAGACTTGATACTTTTTTGCTGCCACCCAAACAACAAATTCACTGGTAGATAGTGGCGTGTGGTCTCCCTGGCTTTAGAGGTTGCCCAAGTAGCTCTTGAACTCCAGGAGTTACCCATCCCTGCTGTACCAGATACCATGACACAACAACCATCATTAAATTTTCATCACTTGCTAAAAACATTTCACATAATAATCTTTCCATGGTTTGTTACCCAGAGCACATATGCACACACGCACACATACACACACTTACATACACACAAACATTTATGTTATGCTTGGTTTTTGCTCACCTATATTGTCTTATTTGTACTGCATTCTTATTTATTTGTGTCCTTATTATTCAGCACGGGGGGGGGGGGGCTGTTATTTCAGGATGCATAGTTTTGAGCCTTCACTCCACATTCATTTCTGTATGTAACAATTACCTGAAGCCAGCTTCTGGTCACAAACACAATAGCCCTCAGGTTTTTAGTTCAAAAATATCATCTTGCTTTGGAAACAATTGGCTGGCATCCTGTTCAGCATTTATGATGATTTAAGCCAGACTTAACGACTTCATAAATTTTGGAATTCTCATTTACAGGAGTTGCATCTTTGCAACAACTGCAAATTCTCCCCAAAGCCAGCAAAAGCCTCACTGCCAGGGGAACTGTATTCATTTTTTGCTCACTGCTTCATTCCCCAGTGCCTCAGAAATCCCTCCATTGCTAGGGCAGCCTATGGTAGGCTGTTGTTGGGTTGTTGTTGTTTTTTTGGTGGGGAATGGGTGTCACATTGGGAAATTTGTCATTGCAGCTACATCTCATAATGCAGGATCTTGGGTCTAATCTGCACTGCAGAAATAATACAGTTTGACACTGCTTAACTGCCATGGCTCAATACTATGGAATTCTGGGACTTGTAGTTTTGTGATATATTTACCTCTCTTTGACAGCTCAGGCACCACAACAAAGTATAAGTGCCAGGAGTCCATAGGATGGGGCCATGACAGTTAAAGTGATGCCAAACAACAGCACAGCCGTTGTTTGGAGTTCTAAAGCAGCAATGATGAAATAGATGGGAGCTGTGAAACAGTGCACTTCTGCAGTTTACATTCAGTTGAACATTGGGGATATTGCCCAGTGGAGCTAGATTTCAGAAAACAACTTTCAACTATGCAAGCAAAGGAAATGTATCAATGCATAACTGTGATTATGTATCTGAAAAACTTCTCTCACTCGCTACCAAATTCTTACTTTGCAGCCTATGGGATGGGGGGGAGGGAATATTATTAAGTTTATTAAGCTTTCAGCAAAAAATAAAAAAATTAAAAATTAAAATAGAACATCAGGATGTACTTTAGTTTTTCGTACTAAATTATTGTTTTTTCCCTGGTTTTTAAAAAATCTTTTACTGCAGTGATGGTTATTGTTTTTAATTTATTTGTTCATTTTAAAAAAAAAAACACTGAAATCTCCTCTCCATCTGAAAACCTGGTTATAGATCTGCCTTCTGGTAGTTACATTCAAGAAGACATATCCCATTGCTCCTATCTTTGTGATGGAAATGAAAACTGCTGCGATATCATGGCAAGTTGCAAATGTGGTACCCATACTGGGCAGTTTGAATGCATCTGTGAAAAAGGATACTATGGAAAAGGGCTGCAACACGAATGTTCAGGTCTGTATCTATTTTCTGCTTTTATGATTGTTAATGTAGTTGTTTGAGCATTGGGGCTAGGACACTGGGAGATCAGAGTTCAAATCCCTGCTTGGCCACAAGAACCCACTGAGAGCCCTTGGGCAAGTCACACTCTCTTAACCTCAGAGAGATTAACTTCTTGCCTCAAAAGAGGGCAGAAACAACCCTCCTCTGAACTAATTCTGCCAAGAAAACCCCATGATAGGTTGACCTGAGTGTCACCATAACTCAGAAACTCAGAAATGACTTGAAGGCACACGATAACAAATGGAAGGCTCTTAGAGCTGAATTAGAGAGAAGCTTGCATTTGTTCCACTTTTTAAATGTTTCATCAAGCCCTTCAGCCCAATAGTATAAGAAGTCCCAGGCATAAGTATATAAACAGAATGAATTGATGTTTTTAAAATATATAGTACATAGAGAGTTTTCAAGCTATCTCTGAGATCATGTTTGTTAGCCAACTAGAGCACCCTATGTTTTTGCAATCCTAACCCAGACTTTTGGCCTCTAAATACAACCAGAAATGTTAAATGTTACAATTTAAAAAATTGTCATGTATTAATGCTTTTGATGAATAGGCTTGTGAAATGCCATGTATGCACACAGTTATCAGAGAAGTGGAACTGACTGTAGCTTATATGCAGCTTTTGACTGCATAGTCAGTGGAAAGTTTGGTTTTGTTGTTTATGGGGCAATACAGACCACCCAAAAGGAGTGGTCTGGCGCCACTTTTTTTGCAGCACAACTTCACCACAGCAGCTACACGCTGCGGTGAAGCTGTGCAGCAAAAGAGAAGCGGAGTTTCCCCGCTCCTTTTTTGCTCCACAGTTGTAGTGCGAGTGGGGGAAAGGCACCATTGGGCGCCTTTACGCTGCCGCAGCTGCATCTAGCAGCTGCGCAGCTGCAGCGGCACCATTACGAATGCTGTCTAAACAGCGTTACATAATGGCAGCGTTACCATTACAAGTTAGGGTTTGTGAGCGTGCAAATGCTGCATGCTCACGAACCCTAATGGCGCCACTCAGGCGCCTCTTAGTGCCCATCTGTATTGGGCCAAACTAAAGTGTAGGAACTTTTCAGCCACTTCTTGAAGGATTAGTTTTATAGCCAGAACACCATCAACACTCAGTTCTCAATGCTTAGCTGTTAATGTTGTATTGTTTCTGTTTTCCTAGAAGTAGAATGAGTGTTAATGTGTCTCTTGTTTTAATTGAGCACTGAACTTGGATTTTGGATATAGCTCAGTGGATGAGTCCATAGTTTGCATAAAGACAAATTCAATCATAAGGCCAATCCAAGGTCAGTTTTGGAGCCTAATGTTACTCGACTCTTTCAAACGGGAGGAATTTCTCCCAATTCCGAATGGAGCCAATGCGGATTCATGTAAATTCGCTTGTTTAGTGAATTTACCTGAACCCCTGCTCCATTCAGAAGGCATTTGGAATTACTTCCCATTACCCTAAAATAACCCCCCCTTGCCCGAAATCGCGTGAGAAGCTTAAATTCGCAATAACATTAAACCCATGATTGCATTCGGAGTGACTTCCCTTTTGCCCGAATTTGCGTGAGAAGAATTAATTCGCAATAACGTGAAACCCCAGGATTGCGTTTGGATTGCCCTTGGATTATACTTCCAATTTCCCACGTCTGAAAGAGTCTACTGACTGGCCCCAGACTTATGACAAGCCTGGGACTACTATTCCCAGAATTCCCCTTCCCCCATAGCCCAGTGACTGTGCTTGTTGGAATGGTCTAGAAGAATCATTTTTCCAAGTTCTGTTATTAAACCAAAAGACTGACAGATGCCAGAATTAGCACAAAAATGGGCTAGAGGCCTGAAGTTGGGTACAAGATGAATAGAAAAGGAAATCACAGTTAAATGAATACATCAGTCCTACTTTTTTTAATCAGTAAGTACTGACACAATTTTACAACTTTCCAAGAATGTTAGCTATGTAGTGCTTAAATGTTTGGAAAACAGAAGTATCTACAAATGCATTTCTGAAGCTTGTCATTACAAAATGAGATTACTACATATAGTTGTTGTTTTAGTTGTTGTCACTAATTGCAACAACAATCAAACACATCTGTCCTAGATTAGACTTAGAGTGAAGATGGTTGGTTTATGCAAATTCAAAGATATAGTGATGTTAGTCTGTAAAATGACTATGTAGAGAGACTTACCTAGAGGCTAAAGCTTCTACTGCCTTTGCTCACCAACGACCATTGTTAAAACTGGACGTGCCACTTCATTTCTATACACAAAGGATTTCAAATTTGAATTGACATTCTCACACACTGATGGCATATGTAAATCTGTCCCTGGCTTTCCACTCCACCAAATGCATCTGAGGAAGTAGACTTAAGTCTAAGAAAGCTCATGCTGCCAACTTCTTTCTTTCAATTAGGTCTAAACACACTACAGAAATAATCCAGTTTGAGACCTCTTTAACTGCCCTGGCTCAGTGCTAGGGAATTCTGGAAACTGTAGGGTCTGAACAGACAGGCCAGAATAAAGCTGCTTTGGGCCTCTTTGGAGGTATGCTGTTTAAATGGCACACACACACATCTTAAAAGACCAGAAGCTGCATCAAAGCTGCACTCCAGTCCTTAGGACTGGAGCATGGCTTTGGCACAGCTTCTGACTCCTTAGGATGCATGCAGCATTTAAACAGCATACCTCCAAAGTGACCCGAAGCAGCTTTATTTTGGCCTGTCTGTTCAGGCCCTATAGTTTTGTGAGACATTTAACATTCTCTTTGTACAGAGCATAGAGGTCTGAATTCACCTTTGAACTTTTATCTGTAAAGATAGTGAAATCTCACATGCCAAAGTAACTAAAGCTGAATGTTCAGTGATCAACTGTGGGACAACATTTTTCCTGCGTAACTCTGTTATGTAGGGATGAATGAAGCATAATTCACAATGTATGGAGAATTGACCTTGCCTTAAGAGAAAGGGTTTCTAGTTGTGTGAGGTAGGACTTTCAATTTAATTGATCACTCAGATTCTCTTAAGCTCCTTGGCCCTTTGAAAAGTTTCTCGTGAGAACTGGAGGACTCTCCAGAATGGTATGGAATACAGCAGGGATGAAAGTACATAAAGCAGAATATTCCAGCTTTTAGTACAGTAGTACTTTCCAGTAAGGCAGAGCTGCCACTAGATAGAGTTCATCATATTTAAGTGGTATTCCTGCACTGTGGTTAGACTTATGTCTAATGGACAAATCTCCTGCATATACAGAGTTTGGAAATAATTTGTTGCAGGGAAGTTCACCTGCAGTGTTAGGGGCTTTGGTACTAACAAGGTTATAGTCCTGTGCTTTTCCAGAGGTATCGTAACAGCCACCCAGCTGTTACTTTGGGAGGAGTAACACTTTTGCCCAATACTAATTGTATCCGGCATAGGGTAACTTACTTCCTTACCTTGTCTTCTCTTAGTTATATGAGGTGACTTGGTGGCTTTTAAGCAAGAGTCCAGTACTGGTTAGAAAAGCGCAGACTCTACTCCTCCACCTCACTTCCACTCCATTCATGGAGAGTGATGTTATACAGCAGAAAATGTGACGGCAATACTTCCTGGATTAAGTGTGCAGTTATAACACTAGAGCGTACCAGAATTAAAATGCTAGAGTGCCATAATATGCTGTAGCACTAGGATATTCTCAGATATCCCAACATTAGTGCTTCCAGGAGGCTTACCAGACTGGTGTTAGCCATGTCATATCAAGATAAAGGAAGACGAAGGGTGGAAAATAGTCTGTAATATTATGTTATAGAAAGAAGAACACAGAACCGTTTTCTGCAGGAAATGAAGTTTACTGATTTTCTGCACAGTGAAAGCACTAATGTATTAATAATGCCTAACAGAATGAACTAGGAACCCCAATCAGATGATAATCACCTACACAGTGTCTACAAGTAATATAATAACTGCAAGTAATAAGTTCTTTTCTTTGAGAAATGTTCCAAGCTGTGTGCATATGTAATTGTTTTATGGTCTGCATGCAGATTTCACTTTAATATCTGTATAGTCTCCCAAGCAGGAATTTGGTAATGTGTGAGGCAGTCTTCCTAAGCAACAATGGAAAGAGTACCATCAGATGCAGATTCATTTCTCAAGAACTCATTTTATAAGTATATAGATGACTTACTTCTACCCATTAATATGAGAGGTAGAGAAAATAAATGATAGCTGAATATAGTCCAGTGACCCCATGTTTTCTCAGGAAACAGATGCCTGCAACTCTTCTTGCATGTGCAAACTAGATGAATGAGCTTTTTGCCACTGTTCAGAAATGTTAAAGTTTTATTTAAAAATAAATTAATAAAGCTAAGACACGTATATAAAAATGGCAGGGATGAATCTGATGGATGAGTGTGTGGGACTGGATAGAAACCAGTAATTGTCTTTGCTTGAACTTTTGATGATTTGTATAATATTTCTTTGTTATATGCTGTAGTATCAAGTAATAGCCCAATATTTTATCCAAATAGTGTTATTATCCAAATGCTTTGGTGCCTTGAAATTGTTTTTCTTGCTTTTCTTCCAGAATGATTTATGCTCTCAGACGTGAATAATAACCCTTTTAAAGCCTAGTCTATTCTTCAGGATGGGATTCTAGAATTCTTCTCCTTACAAAACTGGATAATAATAGAAGTGATCATTGCCTTATTTTCTACTTTTTATGACCAGCACACATGCTCTTGCTCTCAGTGTAGAGCCAATTTTATGATAAACCAATCCCAAAAGGTGTGACAAATATAAATTAACAATGGATTGAACCCACAAAGAAAGGGAGAAAAATGGGACAAAATTTAAAAATGAATTTAACCTTGGCTGCCCAAGGAGCTGACCTTCAGTGAAAACCTCAGCTTCTAGAGAAGAAAAGCTGGGAGAAAATGGCACCAAGCCTTTTTTTTCCCCCTCCCTTCCTGCAGAGGACCACAAAATTGGCATCCCAAGGATGTCTGGGACCATTTCTTCTTTGACATGCCTCATAAGCCTCACAAGTGCATAAATTGCCAAGATGAGGTATGTTTCTTTTCACACTGAATCTTGTGTGGTGTGAAAAGGCTACTTTTTTGGTTTAGATTGTAAAATTTAATGGGATTAATTTTCTGTCTTTAGTCAAAGACCTGGGCTGTTGCCACACTGTAGCATTAACACAGTTTGACACCACTTTAAATGTCATGGCTCCATTCCGTGGAATCCTGGGAACTGTAGTTTGTTGTGGCACTAAAACTCTCTGACAGAGAAGGTTAAATATCTCACTAAATTACAAATCCCAGAATTCCATAGTATTGAGCCATAACAGTTGAAATGGTGTCAAACTGCTTTAATTCTGCAGTGTAGATGTAGCCATAGCCATTCAGTCTAAAATTGAGATTAATTTTTTGGGTACACAAGGGATGCTTCAGCTTCTTCCGCAAGGCACTGGTGTATGTTCCTTAGCCCTCAAAATCAGAGCCAGAGCTAGATTTATATTATAGTTTGCATGCCAGTGCTAGTGTCTCTAGCTTGTTTTGGATTTATAATGACGAAAAAGCAAAGAAGGAAACAAACAAAACCCTGGTCATCACTGGAGTGATCATATAGTAGCATATGTCACAGTCAATATAATGCTGTTATAAATAATACATGTAACCACAACTCTTTTGCAAAATGAAATATGACAAAGTAGAATAGATTAATTAGCAGTAGCCCTTAATTACTGGCAACTCATATATAGGATAGTACATTTTAGCCTCTTGATCTTAATTATGGCATAGACGCTATCATGAAAGTAGTACTATGAAACAGTTTAACCTTAGACACAAAAATTAGATTCTTCGTTATATTTTAATATTGCGCCATCCTTTGATGTAAAGCTTTGATTTCCCTCCCCCACTTTGAATTTCTGAGGAAGACTTTGATTAAAGCTAAGTATCTGAGTACTCTTTAATAAGCTTCCTTAAGCACACACAGAAATATCCTTGGTGCACGAATGGTTTATGTAGATAACATTTTATGAGGCAGTATGTTTTCTTATAAGAGTTTGCTGAAATTCTGAGATCTAAGGCAGACTTTCCCTTCCCTGAAAGATTTAAAAATGGAAGCAAGCCAGTCTTGTACTTTCAAAACATTTCTTTTCAGAACGTGAAAGTGTAAGATAACTGTAGCTCTGGTTGTATCATCCTGAAGACCTTGCTTCTTGAGAACAAAGAATTGAGCTGCATCAAGCAACTGAATGATTCAGGCAGGCACCTCTTGTAGTGACATAGGGCAGTGGACTTTACAGAAGCAAGGCCAAACCAATGAGTTATGCACAGACATGGCCTGTAGTCTCCTTTGCAGTGGGTGTTTTGCATTCTTGGTTGACTGTTACTAATAGGTTCAGTCTTACTGCTGTTTTAACATTATTTCAAGTGGCATCCTAACTCCAGAAAATGTATTTTATTTGCAGATACTGTACATGCAGAGTATTAAGTATAGGCATATAGGTCAAGAAAGTACTAAATCTTGGACATTCGCTATCTTCTGGACCTGCCATTTTGCAGGCCTGGGAATATACACATGCCTTACTCTCTACTTTCTAACAAGAGATTGTATGTTTTAGGAGCAACTGCACTATCAAGACAAAACTATAGGAGAACTGGGGCATGCCACCAAGGCTGTAAGAGAATTCATTGTGGTCCTGGGATGTTATTCAAGTCGATTACTGAATTGTGTTGTTGTTCTTGTGTGCCTTCAAGTCATTTCCAACTTATGGTGACTCTAGGGTGAACAAACTGGCCTCCACCTGGAGAGCAGTTTGCATTGTAAGGCTTGTTGTTGTTTGCTCTTGTGTGCCTTCAAGTCTTTTCCAACATATGGCAACCCTAAGGCAAAAATATCATGACGCTTTCATGGTAGGGTTTGTTCCGAGGGGTTTGCCATTGCCTTCCTCTAAGGCTGAGAGAGTGTGACTTGTCCAAGGTCCTTCAGTGGGTTTCCATGGCCAAGTGGGAATTTGAACCCTGGTCTCTCAGAGTCCAACTCCAACACTCAACTGTGAATTGTGACTGTTAGGTAATACATGATTCGCAATAATTTTTGTTAGTCTTATAAATGATGCAGTTTCATATTGTGCAAGACTAGAAGTCGGCCTTAGCAGTTTATCTTTAAAACTACTACTAGTTATTTTTTCCCAGATAGGAACCAGCTTCTCAAAATAAATGGATTAATTTATATTCAGTAGTGCAATAAAACATTTCACCTTAAACTAATCGAATAGCATCGACAAGAACATTGGGAATGAAATCAGCATTTTTTTTAAAAAAAAAATCAAGTTACTATAGTGGGGGGAGGAAATTCACATTAATTCTTCTCCTCTTTAGTCAGTATGGCTAGTTGTAACAGCAGAATCTCATGCATGTTGACTTAGTAGTGAATGAGTTCAGGACTGAAACATAAGAGGCTGAGACTTTAACTGATTAGGAAGATCCATAAATGACTTGAACTGATTAGGAAGATCTATAAATGATGACAGAGAAAATTCAATGACAGTTTTTTTATTGAATGTCAAGTGATGTTTGTATAAATGTATTTTGTTGTTTTTGTTGCTGTGGTTGTACTGTCTTGTTTTTGTAGAATTAGATGGTGGAATTGTTTGATGTTTTTAAAACAGAATTTAAACAAAAAAGGCTGAGACTCCCTACAAGATAGTTAAACTTGGAACATATGGATTTAAGACACTTTACTATCATAGATTATTTAAAATCAAGTACATTAGAATTTCTTGTTTTTCCATTGGATTGTCCCTTTTCTTGATATTTTATAGTTACATCGTATGGTCTAAACATATGCTATGACTTGTTTCATCCAAATCAGTTGTATTTCTTTCTAAGTAAATGCACTGAAATTGATAGTCCTGAGCATATTTACTCAAAAGCATGTCCCATTGGGTTCAGGTCAGCTTGCTCCTATATGCACATACAAAGGGTTGCAGTTCTACAATGTATAGTACAATCATGGTTACTTTCTTTATTGACTCAGAACTTCATTGGCTTTCATCTGAATCAAACAAATCATATTATTTCTTCTTATTTCTATAGTCTATATAATTCACCTGTTTGCTCCCTAATGTTGTGGTTCCTATCTACATTATGATCTTGCTTTTTGTTAAGTTCACAACCTGTACCATACCTTACAATTTCTGCACACCTCAGTTCAGAATTGGTAACTATAGTCAGCCACAAAAAAATTGGTCTAATGCAGAAATGGGCAACTTGTGATCCTAAAATTGTTGGATTGCAACTCAATTTCTCATCACTAAGTTTCCTGGCTGGGTCTGATGGGAACTTCAGTCTAACTACATCTGGAATCCCAGACGTTATTTACTCCTGATGGACTGTTGTTATTTTAGCACTGCTGGCATGCATATTTTTTACACCCTGGAGGATGTGTGACTTAAGGTGCCTTTCCCTGCCGACTTTAGGTCACTTAGCTATTATGGAAGAGTTGCTCCTATCATAAACTCATCACTATTCTGATTCTTATGCAGTACAACATCAGCTCTACCCCATCCCATTGGAATATTGCTCTGGAATTGTGACATATTTATCCAAGCTAGGAAATATTTCATTGTAATGAGTTACTTTAGGAACTAGCTACTTTTTGGAAATGTTAATTAGAATATTGTCACATTTTGCCTGCAATAGCCAAAACTTTAGTACACTCCTTTTCAGTGGAATGCACAGAGTTTTATCCTCAAATAGGAAAAGGATGAAATAGAGTCATGAGGTTGTTGCCTCATACTACCTATTGTGGGGTGTTTGGCAACTAGCAATAGGGACAACCAGCAATAAGGAAAGACAGAATAAGGGAAGGAAGGAGGGTAAGGGAGAGAGATTGCAAGCATGGTCTTTAGTAGAGGCTCAGATTACTTGTTTTTAAATAAAGTTAGTCTGCTTTGTCTACCTTCCTCTGTTCTTCCCAAATGAGACAGATTGCTACCATTACCAGAAAGCGAAAGAGAGTCATTGTGAGCTCAAGATTGGTGAGGGAGGGCTGTCTTTCTGAGCTGGCTACTCAAAATTATAGACATTCTGATAACACAATGTCAAGTGCATATTTTAGAAAGATGGAAATCCCATCTCCTGTTGGAGTGTTGTAGTCCGAGGGAAGCAAGTGCTAGCAAAGGATAGTTATGTAATATATTTTGCATTTTAAAACAAGTTTCCAAGGTGCAATGTCTGAAATGGCTGCTTGGCTGAGACAGTGAGCATTTCCCTGTATTTTTAAGTTGCACAATACTAACAGTACCAATAACTTCTTAGTGACAAGTAACTCTGTGGTTACCTTGGTTTAAAAAATGATATTTTTTCTGTTAAAAAAATAAAAGTCCAAACTAGGGTATTTATAGGATTAAATTATTATTTTAAATTAATAACCTCATTAGCACAAGTACTTGGAACCAAACATAGATTAGAAAGAGGTTTTTGGTTTAATGTTACTAGGTAGGAAATTGATTTTAAAGCCCATTTGAATTAACATTTGATTCAGAGAGACATCCATACATTGTTTAATAAGACACATATGTTCTTGTTCTTCCATTTTTATAGATAAATGAACAAAATCTCCTGGAGAAATATATTTTCAGAGCTGCAACAGAAAAATTTAACGACCCAACAAAGTTGTTATTTACTGTCTCAAGACCTTAGAGAGATGGATCTCAAAGGCAAAGTAGTGCCTTGACCACATTTCTCATTTCGAGAAACAGAGCTAAGCTATGATCATGGGTTAGGGGTAGGGAAGGGAAGGTTAGGATTTGTTTCAGATTGTTAGTTTATAGTATACAGCCTCCATTGGTATTCAACATATAATTGAAATGATTCCTCCACATTTTTGCCACTGTATTATTGTGCCAGCATTTGTTCCTTTCAGTGTAGTTAAGGCATTACATTTTCCACAATCAGCTGGAGGTAGAATTGAAATGGCAGTTCAGCACCGGACCTCATATAGAACTAGAGTCCTGGGATTCTAGGGCTTTGCTACTGCTTATTAAAATAGTCCTGTCTCAAATAGGACTGTTTGCTGATACATGTTTTGGACCTAATGAGTTGAATTCCACCTTGAATGGCCTCTCTGAGGGTGTTCCCACATTGACCAATTTAGATAGTGCACAGGGCAAAAACAGGCAGCACATGAGTCCAGTTCACACTCTAGGGTGATTCTCCAGAGTGAAAGTCGCTGTTTGCTTTGAATTAGGTTAGAAACTCTGGGGAATTCCATGGGTGTGCGGCTTACACACCTGTGTGAAATGGAGGGGGAGTGTTGGTGGGTGGGCAGAAGAGGACAGGAGGAGGCATCTTGGGCTGGGTGGGGGCTGCCAGGTGAATGCGGGGACAGTACTGCCAGTATTGCGCCGTTGTGAATGCCGGTTGTGTGAACAGCTTGTCATCCCCATGGATTCGGAAACCCCAACAGTAGGCCAGGTTTTCCCATCAGTGAGGACATGGCCTGAATTGCTTGTGTGTCAAGTTCTGTTCTCACATAGGAAATACTTTAATGACTGGTTCAGATTCTCTCTCTCTCTCTCTCTCTCTCATTCTTCCTCCCCCTTTCCCTCTCTCTCCCACCCCCTTCAGTATAACCCACCTTGAATCCCATTGTGGAGAAAGACGGGATATAAATCCTGGAAATAAATAAATAAAATTAAATAAAGGAATAGGTGCTCCAAAAAGCCTTAATAACTCTTAATCTGACTGTGGTACAACTGTAGTGTTTCAGCAAAAATGTTCTGTGGAATTGCTCTGAGAAGCATTAGAGGATTCCTGTAATCAGAAAACACTTAGAGTCAACTGCCTAACAGCTGCATTAGCAAACAGTGGGTGAGAAAGGACAGAAATTGCAGAGAAAGTAATTATGTTGTGTGGGACCTGTGCCCATCTTCCGTACTGTTGTTTTCCAATCAGGTTGAAGTTATTAACAGAGAAGAGAATGAGATTTTCTGGATCTAATCTACACAAATAACAAAAAAATTATATACAAAGGAATACTATTGCTCTCATTTCATTAAGGTATCAGTAGTTATAATATATATTTTACTTTGTCTAGATAAAACATATATTTTCATATCATGCCATACATATGGGATTATTTTATTACTTCACTTAAAAAATCTACTGGAAAAACAAGAGTTCTGTGCAAGTTGTTAAAACAGTAACTTGCATCTACAGATAATGGTGACACAATGTGAGTTTTAAAATGTAATAAAATTAACATTTCCTCAGGTGAATCACTTAAAATGAAACCATAACAGACCCTTAGAGAGCTATCATTATCTTTGAGTTTGGTGTGAAATGTTCAGCCTTGCTAGGGTATGCTTCATTACATAAATATATTTCTCAAGAACAATGTTTATATTGCTTTGAACCAACATTTCCAGCCACTAAAGACAAACATGAAACAACTGGCTCAGAATGCTTGAGAACATGTGCCATTTAAAATGTTTATTTACTTATCAACCAAGGGTCAGATGGTTTAAGTTAGCTTGACAGCTAGAAGTACAGGCATTCAAGCAACAGAAAATAAAGAGATGCTTATTCCACTTGTTTCCCCCATGTTGTGAAAGAATTCTCCTTCATTGTTTGCTTTCCCGGCCTTTCTTCTGCCTCAGTATGAACATGTTATTGATTTTTAAAAAATTAGCAAACAGTGGGTTTGCTAATATAAAATTTAATCTAAAATTTCTCTGAATTTTAAAGCAGCAGGTCAGTCACTTCACCTTGTCATATACTGGGCCCCTATTAGCCTATATTTAGGTTCATTTTGCTCCCCAATTTTCCTGTTTTGCATTGTTCTGGGGTTGTGACTGTTCTCTGGACCTTTTAATATTCTGTGTAAGTTTTTGTACTAGTGTTCAGAGATTATACTGTCTTATTCTAGGTATCAGTGAAGGCTTGTTTATTAGCCTTCCATTCCAAGCCACCTCTAAGCAAGCTGCGACCAAATAAAGGAAAGCAAATTCTTGAGCAAGATGTCTGTTTACACAAGCATCAGCACTCAGTAATGAAGTTCAGCTGTAAAATTGAAAAGTATTATTTAAAATCTTATGCTGAATTTCTATTGAAAACTTGCTAGTGTCAGACACAGCTAGCAAAAATGGTACTAGGTATGAGCTTTTAATATCTCCCCCATCCTTGCAGAGGGAAAAGGTTACTAAAATCTTTGAAAGCTCAATATGAAGTTATGAAGTTATCTGACCTTGGTCTCATTCACACATCGTTGTATTATTATTATTTTCTTACCAGAATGATGCAAATAACCTCACTCATGCATTCAGAATTTGTTATTCACACCATGGAATCGCATCTTTCCGGGAACCATATTGCTCCTCATCTCTATCAAAGGTGCCAGCACCCTTTCCTTCAGCACCCTTCAGCTAGATAGGGGCTGGGTTAGCATCCCTTTTTCTTTCCACGCTTTTCCTCTCTCTTTCTTATTTTCTCCCCAGTGGCAGCTGTTCCACTGGGGAAGGGGCAGCGCTTTCTCAACCACACGGGCTGCTGATAATGCAAATGAATTTGAAACCTGTTAAAAGCATGGAGAGTTTTATCCTGTGTTTGTTATGGTCTATTCGCATCATTGTTCATGTAGCTTGCAGTGTGAATCTTTGGGGGGAATAAAACCCTCTGGAACAAGACTTGATGTGGAAGAGCAAGTGATTAGCCTGGGGTAAATGAATTTTTTGGCAGCCCCCCCCCTCCAGTTGAGTGCATTCAGGATGTGTGCGTACAACAAAGATTCATCCCGGATTATGTTCATTGTGTGAATAACCCCCTTAACAAAGTGACAGGTATTAATTTCTTCATCCCCCCCCCCCCCCAATTGTCATTTACCTGACTTGTTATGAAATCCAACTCAGTAATGTATTCTGTTGTATATATCGAGCAGATGACTCATTGGCACTGTGCTATAGTTTTCACTGGCGGTCTCAAAATCTTCTAAGCAGCGTTGGATGTGATGGTCTTTGTCATTATTGTTAAGCTCTTCCACAGCAAGTCTGAGGCCATTTCCATCAGTTCTATGTGGGCAGAACGAATAGGCATCATAGTGAGTAGTTTCACCAAAAGGATCCCAAGTGTGTCTCCAGGTGCCCAGCACAGGATACAATCAAGACTGGCTTTCAGATCTAAAGAGAACCTAAAGACAAAGAGGGAATTTCTAGAGATCCCAGTAGATTCCCTCCATGGCCCTTTAATCTGTGTTGGGGCTGTACCAACTACTGTATATAAGAAGCCATAGCTGAGAGAGACTAATTCCTGTCAGCTCTCCCCATCAAGAGATCAGTGTACTCATCTATAATCAAGTGATGAATGATAAGAGATTTTTTTGGACCAATCTGGTATCCATCAGTGGATCCAGATGCCCTGAGTGCAAGAATACTAAGAAACATGTGGTATGTAGTGACAGAGTTCATGCAAAGCAAGAAAAGCTAGTAAAAGTTCCACAGGGCAGAGCAAACCCACAGTAAGCGAATATAGCAGCCCAAAAATAGAAACAAAGGTCAGCCTCACACCAGAGAGCTTCAAGTGGTTAAAGCTGCTCAGATTTCTGTAGTTGGATATAACATTTCTTAGAAAATTACACATCACTTACAGTGTGTCACTGCTTTGCATTAAGTGCTATAGTTAATCCTATTTTAAATGCTTCCATCAATTTGAATTAATTAAATTTGAATTAATAGCCTGCAGTAAATTTATGGAACAACATTTAAGCTTATGTCCTTAGTAGACAGTTGCCTCATCTACAAGCACCTAGTGTACATTACAGTAGTTCTAAATTTTGTAGATTTCTAACTTTGAATAAAGCACAGAACAAAATGGGCATGCATGGGGAGGGGTTATATTAATAATAAAATAATATTTTTATAAACTTATTTGAAAACGTCTTTACAGAAGCATAATAATTTATATAATATAATAGAGGTAAGGCCAGGATTTTGACATGAAATTCTGCATTTATTTTCTAGGTTTCTTAACACTGGTATTACCAGGGCTGGAGAGAAGAAGTAGTAGTAAGGAGTAAAGGAGTAAGAGGTTTTTACAGTGGTAGGAATAAGGAGTAAAGGAGTAAGAGGTTTTTACAGGAGTAGGAGTAGGAATAAGGAGTAACAAAATATATTTGTTACTCCTTATTCCTGTTATTGTACATGCAGCCACCAAAAAACAAACACACACTAGCTTTGCAAAGCAACTGGGGCTTTTCCCCAGGACTGGGGAGTAGGAGTAGTAGTAAGGAGTAAAGCAGTAAGAGGTTTTCACAGGATTAGGAGTAGAAGTAACATTAAGAAAAAAAATCTTACTCTGGAGTAGAACAAGGAGTAACCCCAAAATCACCACTACTCCCCAGCCCTGGTTATTACTGCATACAGAGTTTCACATATATCACAGTGTTATACTACGATTCTAGGATGACAGTTAAAGTGGAATACTAATGCTATAACTGTATTATCTGAAAGAGTTATAGCATTAGTATTCCAATTTGAAAAGCAATACTCAAAGCACAAAGATTTGTATTTTAATCTAAAGTGTGCCCACCTGGCAATGAATAGGGTCTTTACAGAATGGTGTCTTCAACAAATAGTTTGTACATCTGGACTCGGTCCATGGAATGTTTGTCTTGTTGCCGCATGACACAGACTTTTCATATAACACTCTAATTCTGTCTTCATTCATGGGAATTGAAGAGGATTGGCTTCCTTTACAATCTGCTGGCTTATGATTGAGTTAAAGACTTCACATTTTGTATAATGTTAGAATAATTTCAAGGAAACGTATGATATTCAATATGATCTGGAAATGCTGGTTTGTTTTTTTTCTGAAACCTCCAAAGAGAAAAGCAAAGCTAAATAACAGTGTGCAGTTGCCTAAAAATACATTGAAAGTTTACAAAAGCAGTGATCAGGGAAGCATAACATCTGCTCCCCCCTCCCCCCCCCCGGTTAATCCATGTCCTCCCACTGACCCCATTGTATTTGGTACAAGTGTTCCTTGATCTGTCTTGGAAAAGTGATTGAGGGGAAATCACAAATTAAATTTCATGGAAGATCTAACTTGGATTTGTGGAAATGGTCAACAGAAATACGGGTCACAATTCCAAAGCCATGAACTACACATACATTCCTCTTTTCATCTTCAGCAAGCTTACATGCCCAGATAAACACAATGCAGTTGTGGAGCATCAGTACCTCAGCCAAGACAGTTATATGACTACTTTTGTGTCCCAAAGCAACCCGTCTACTTTGCCTTGTCATTTGTTATATCAATTGTCACAACCCCAAAGCAGGTATACCTCCAGAGAGCACTCAGAATACCTGGCCAGCATATCCTCCAACCTTTCACAGGTGAAAACTGGAACATGTGTGGTCAAGCAGTATCAGACCATGGTCAAAGTGGCAAATGTTACTAATGAGGAAGAACACACAGGCTAGGAGTTTACATTTGCTTGAGTCTACAATGAAGGGAAATATTTTGCCCTCTCTCCTTCTCCTCCTGATAAGTTACATTACAAGTTACATTTGCGGGGCGGAATTCTTATTTGAGACGTCAATGTAATTACACCCCTGCACTCTCTGGCTGTGACAGATATAAAGGCAGGAAGAGGTTGGGCACATTTTCATGTGTATCCAAATACCTCACTCTGTGTTCAAGTGATAAAGACTGTCCCCATGACCAAACTTTTCATGGCACCTCACTCTGAAGGAGGACTCCTCAGAGCAAACTAAATGGGACTGGACAATGGTAGGACTCATGGAGCCCATGTGGCACATATTGCCTGTAAGGAGCATCTTGTATGAACATTGCCTCCTAGACCCCAATAGTCCCCTAATTTTTATTTCAAAAAAATCAGCCACAAAATACACCAATTTCTGGCTGAAATAGCCTCTGGAAGTATAGTTTGTTTTTGTTTTTCCTTTTTTCCTTCTTTCGTGTTCTGGAATATGTATTTCCTTTTTTCATTCGTTCTTGTTTTGTTTTTGTGTTGTACAGTACTTGAGATTCTCCTTCACATTAGTATCCCCTTCTACTTGGTATGGGTTTGGTGACACTACCATTAGAAAGAGCCCATCACGTGCTTTAGATCTTCTGAAGTGTTTGAGTGATCAGTGTTTGTTCAGTATTAAAAATGTGAGAACATGCTAATTGGTTTCTAAGGTTCAATAGCAGTGCAAAGCAGATCGTGAAATGTTTTAATCTGACCAGTTATTAGCATCAGGTATGGAATATGTCATGTAAGGATTATTTCCCACTTCTAATTAAGTTCACTGAATAAATGCATTTTAAATATGTAGTCTCTAATGTATTAACCTCTTAAACATGTTCTTTTTACATTGCCCTGGAGCATCCTTGAAAATGCAACTGAGAGAGCAGTACTTTGTAGATACAACTGTTAGACAGGAAGAATGAAATGGAAAAAGAATAGGCAAATGTAATCAGAAACACAGAGGGATTTGTATGAGATGAATCTGCTAAACACACGTTAGCCAGGTTCCTTGCAAGTCATGATTGACTGTCAAGAGTACAGTGGACCTTTCCTGGCTGTGAAGGCTTGGTTCAGGGGCAGGCTGCAGATGGCAGACAGCCATGCCGCAGCTCATTCAATGGTGGCAGCATGTACACAGAGATGTCAGTGCATCCAAATGCATGATATGGGGTGTGGGAATTTGTGGGTGCCCACTGATATGGAGGATACACTGTATCATAAAACATATTGATGTAGGCTGTGGATAAAAAGCATATATGCATTTGATATTACTTCTGGCAAAGCAGAATGGAGTGAGCCCATGATCTGGGTAGGAGGGAACCAGTCACACTAAAAACATATTCGGGGGTGGCCATGTTGGCCAAATAGTAAAATAAAACAAAATCCACAAAAGACCAATACTTTTATTGGTCAACCAAACATGTTTTGTGCATTTTGGTTGGCCAATAAAGGTATTGCTCTTTTGTAGGTCACACTAAAATATTTCAGTAAGCTGGTCTTGACTTGCCCTGTATTACATGTATTTTGCTTTATAGCCTGCCCGCCAGGGACCTACAAGCCTGAAGGTTCACCAGGTGGAATAAGCACCTGCATCTCTTGTCCTGATGAGAATCATACCTCCCCTCCAGGAAGTACCTCTGTTGAGGACTGTGTATGCAAGGAAGGGTATCACTCTAAAGGCCAGGCTTGTGAAGGTAAACTGTTCCATAAAAAATAAATTAAATAAAGATCAATATTTCTTCCCATTTGTTTTTGAAGTTCCCCATAGAGATTTGTTCCCTCAACTGATCTGTTTGGCAAGTTAGGTTGTCAGGATGAATATAGGATGTGGCTCTTGTTACTCTAAGCCTGAACAGATTGAGAACCAGGCTGAGGTACCATAATACTCAGTAAAGCCAGGTGAAGGTATGTGTCCCCCCCCCCCCTTACCTTGAACTTTCAGCCATCTAACAAGGCTTTTGCCTCCACAGTGGATTGTTGGGTGGGGAGATGAGAAGCACCAAGCTCTATTCTTCTCACTGGCACCTCTGCACTCCTTCGCCACTTGGGAGACATGACCCATGTTGGAAGGGAATGGCTGTGGATAAAAGTATGAGATTGAAATGGAAGGGAAGACTTTTGCTTGGCTTCGTGGAATTTTATGGTATGCTGTCCTCTTCTCAGTCTCCTTGGATTACAAGAGCCCTGTCCTGTATCCAACCTGGCAACCCTACTGCCAAGCCCCACCTTTATGGAACCTAGACACATTGCAGAGGATTCTGAGATTGATAGGCAAGTTCACTCTCACTCCATTACGAATATTGGCCAAGCCTGGAATCCTGCCTTTTCTCTCTTGTGTCTATCCATAGTGAAGGGAAATCAACAGAGATAGGCAAAAATTATTTTAGAGACATTTTGTGCTATTTATTAATAGCACATCAGAAACTGCTAGGATTCCTAAGAACTCATGTTAAATGGTGCTTTAAGCAAAATGACTGCTATAATGTTGTAAATATTATTTTGTGCATTAGCTTTATTATAGAACAGTAAGACAGTGTAAATGAATAAGGATATCTTTTCCATTTTGTTAAGCATACAGTATACTTAGGGATGATATGGAAAGACAATAGTTAAGACTGCAGCCCTACACACCAGGATGGCCAACTTTTTATGCTGCACATATTGTTGGATTAGAACCGTCAATGATTTCTTATTGATTGTGCTAGTTAGGGCTGATGGGAACTGTCCAAAAATATTTAGATAGCCATCTGTTATTTACCCCACCATACACTATTGAGAGAAAGCCCCTTTGACAGAAGTAGTCTTTCTTCTGAGTAGATAGGCATGTAAGTGTGCTGTCAAATGTTATCACCAATTTCTGTTTCTTGTTCTGCGTAGTGATCCATTGCCCTCAACTTCACCCCCCTGAAAATGGCTATTTTATCCAGAATGTCTGCAACAATTATTTCAACGCTGCTTGTGGAATCCGCTGTAAACCAGGATTTGATCTTGTGGGAAGCAGCATACGACTTTGCCAGCCAAATGGCCTGTGGTCTGGTTCAGAAACAACATGCAGAGGTAGGAAGCATTTTACCTTGAAATAAACAGCTGCTTTGGCTTTGTTTCAATTATATTATATGCTACACACTCCTGTGTATTGTGGAGGATCAAGAAGATTGCACCTATCTGCCTGCCTCACTAACCATTCATGAAATGACTGCAGGTATGTGTAATGTAGGCCTGAACTGTGGATTTAATGTTGGGAAATAAGAATAAGGAATCAAACACATTAGGGAATCTGAACAATGGTGACTACAGATATTACAGTAAATTTTGTGTACATTCTATCCAAATAATACTAGTATATGTTTGCTATCTAGTACTCTCAAAGGCAGGAGAAACACATTAGATGACCAGAGAGGAAAAGTGTCCATTCTCTTATCCACTGTACAGAAGAGAGATAGAAAAAGGCAATAGATCAACTGGGCCTTTGTTAAAAATCTATCCAAACAGCAAAAATTCTGCCTACCCTGTGTCTTTCTGGCTGTACATGTGCATGTGCACTTGACCCAAGCATTGTGATTCATCACATGTAGCCTTTACAAAAAAAAAAAAAAAAAGACTGTCAGGTTTTAATGAAGCACTATCTCTTGCAAACCATGGCCCATTTTAGATTGGCAAAAAGAGGTGTGTTGATGGCTGCATGAAAGCCCAGCCTTTAGATGAGAAAAAGGGAAAGTGTGCCATGAAAACACTATTTTGGCATTTTAAGGGAGAAGAAGTGCCTTTAAAAAGGAGCTGGCCCATTTTAGATTGGCAAAAAGAGGTGCGTTGATGGCTGCATGAAAGCCCAGCCTTTAGATGAGAAAAAGGGAAAGTGTGCCATGAAAACACTGTTTTGGAGTTTTAAGGGAGAAGAAGCGCCTTTAAAAAGTAGCTTGATTTCCCCACTACTTTTTTAAAAAGGGCGCAACATTGCTATTGCATCTAAAGGCTAAGGTGTAGTTGCACGGTTAAATGGGGCTCTGTCTCTTTAAAGCACCCATTTAAAGGCAGCGATACAGGTGCGGATCATAATGGATCGTGGGTTGGGAGCATGCGTGGTGTGGACTTCACTTCTAATTAAAACGCTCAATGCCCTGCAATTTTTTAAAGCTCCCAAACCCTAGCTCCACTCCTAATCCGAACCCTAGACATGCGCAGTAGGGACTCTGGGATGCCGTTGCTATTATTCTACTGTGGATAACATGTCAATTCATTCACAAAATAAAGGGGTTCATTCATGATGCACCAGTGAACGGCACAGTTTAAAAAGGCGGAGGAAACGCAATGATAATTTGATGGATCCCCATAAGTATACATTTGTCCTGCGCAACTGCACAGGTTTGCCGGCTGTCGGCTGCAAACTGTGCAACTGAGCAATTCGCAGCCGGCAATGATAATTTGACTGTATGGTGTAACTGCGTTTGCGCAGTTCGCAAACCTGCGCAGTTGCGCAGGACAAAAGTATACTTGCGAATGAATTGACATGTTATCCACAGTAGAATAACAGTAACGGCATCCCAGAGTCCCTACTGCGCATGTCTAGGGTTCAGATTAGGGATGGAGCTAGGGTTTGGGAGTTTTAAAAAACTTCGCAGTTAAACCCCAGCTTTTACACCTGCAGGGCATTGAGGAATTGCGCAGTTCGCAGCCGGCAAGGAAAAAACATTTAAAGGTTCACCGCGGCTAAAAGCCGCGTTCATTGCCGCCCATGTAGCTGTTCCGCCTGTGTTTGTAGTGTTCTGACCGCTTCCCATGTAGCTGCTGAGCCACAGAAAAGACCTCAGATAAGTCGTTCCCAAACCCCTCAGTCTAGCAGCCCTGTACCTTTTAAATGCACACCTGGGGCTTGCAGTCTAGCTGCTGAGCATTAAGGAAAAGGCAACTTCATGTCACACTTTCCTGCCAGTCTAAAAAGCCTGCATGACTTCTGTGAGTTTCATATGTTAAATTATGAAACAATAGAAAAATAAGCTCTTAGTACAAAATTAATGTTGCTTCTACCACGAACATTACGGAAAGCAATCCACCTTGTCTTTCTCCAATCTTACATATACCTCCATTACTTTTGCTAATATCCAAGGTAAGTATAAAACTGAGTATTACTAAAGAAATGTTGGCAGATATCATGATATCAGAAATGTTCTGTAGAACCTCATGTCACTCTTCATTGCAGGATTTTTCATGCTACTGTTACATTCATTCTATGTTTGTTTGTTTGTTTTTTTGAACATCACAGAATGATTTCTGTAACTGACAGCAAGTACTAAAAGAATATGCTCCATATGTCCACAAGCAGATATGCCTGTACAGCAATTTCCAGAATATGTGTGTGTGTCATGTAAGAAGAAGGAAAAAATCCAAATGTGCTTTGTAAATCAATAGCTTACTGCTCTGTAGGACTGACTGCTGCTTTCCATTTCCAAATTTGGGGCATCTCTTGTGTCCAAAGGTCCCATATTTTATTATGGGGGGGGGGGGCTTCTTTAGTTTAATTAACCTAGTGGTTCCCAGACTTTGGTTCTCCAGTTGCTTTGAACTTCAGCTCCCAGAATTCCTGATTGTTTTCTAACTTTCATGGGTCTTCTGGGTGTTTAAATCCAAAACCAAAAATTTGGGAACAACTTGTTTAGCCAGATATAAACTGATTTTTAAAACTCACTGTTTGGGCAATATAGGCCTTGAGCAACAAAGGCATCTAGTCAACATCTTTCATTCTTTCCTACATATTCCATTGGTTTCTGGTGAAAGATTATTTCCTGGATCTTTATTTCCCAATAATGGATGAGGCTGAAATCCTGGATCACAGGCTAAAATGCATAATTTTACTATGACAGAGCTACATCACTGACTATGCACAACCATGTTAGTGAATTATGACGACGAACAACAGGGCACCTCCCATCATACAGCGGGGTCCACTATGCAATGGGACATGTGCATTGGAACACATTGTACATCAAGAGATGTTGCACATAAGGGATATGTTTTGCAATGGGTCACATTGTACATTGGGACACATGCATCAAGACAGATTGTGCAATGGTACATGTTGTACATTGGAATCCATTGTGTGATAGGCACTGTTGTACTAATGTACAATATGTTCCATTGCAAAATGTGTCCCAATTGGAAAACAGGACCTATTGAAAATGGACATTCTGCTGGTTCTACTTGCACAGTAGTTCCAATGGCATAGCTATATCATAGCTATAAGTGGAATGGAGTCAGTATTGATACTCATAAACAATACTAGGAATGGAACGAATATTCAATTAATATTTTTTTGAATGCCAGAAAACCCTAATGAGGAAAATTCTAGATGAACAAGAATTGTTGTACTTTGGCACTTATTCTGCATGATGCATATGGGATTTTTGTTTCTCAAAAACAACTTCCTGTGCAAAGAAAGTATCCATATTCCACTGAGTAACAGCATAGCAAATTTTCTGCATAGCAAATAACATTTCTGTGCAGTACACAAGTTCCCTGTGCAGAAAACATTTCTGAGCTAAAACAAGTTTCCTGCAGAGAAATGTGTTGTTGGGGTTTTTTTTGTTGGAAAATATTTTTGCAAAGAATAGCTCCTAACTCTGAATAGACGTTTTTGTCTTGGTTTGTTTTGTTGTTGAAAGCTACAGTTTTCATTTTCATGCAGTGAGGAGAAAAATGGTAAATTATTTATTTTTGCCTGCCAGAATAAAATTTATGAACCATTACATCCCTAACTGGCAGTGGTGTCACTAGGGCTGGTGTCACCTGGTTCAGGAGGGGGATGAACTGCCTTGCTTACCCCACCCCACCTGGCCATACTGCCACAAACACCTCCGCCTTCAAAGCAGCCATGTAGGGGACCCTGAAGGCTCTGCCCCAGTGGCATCACTACGGTTGGTGTCACCCAGTGCAGTAACTCATAGTGTTACCCCTGCATCACTGACCTCCTCCCATACAGAATCCTTAGTAATGTTTTTCTACTAATTTACTCATCAATCATAATTCCCATGTATCACTGAATCTAATGGTAATAGTTATAACATAAACAACTGGCAAAATTAAAATTATCTTTAAATTACAATATCATATGCACAGAATAAATATGTTTATATATGCATTGTTTCATGTGAAAATTTGGTAAAATGTGATGTTTTTAAAGAAAAAATCAAAAATTTTAAAAAAATTTAAACATTTTAAAAAATTAAATTTTGAAATTTTATATATTTTTTTAAAAAAAAACTGGGAATTCTCCTTTCTCCACCCACTGAACTTCACCCGACTCACACCATCTCTTCAGCACTTTAAAGATATACAGGCAAATGCCACATTCTTTTTCTGCCAAACACAGATGTTTGAGGAGCAGTGGTGTCAGCCACACTTAGTGTGCACCTGGTGTGGTCTGCACCCCCTAATGATGCCACTGCTCCATCCTCTGCCCTTCAGAGTTCCACTAAACTCAGAAGTCAGGCGCACCTCACCCAAACACCTTCCAAGTCCAGCACTGTAGCAACCACCATGCCAAACCACATCCACATCCTAGTAGATAACACACACCCCCTCTGAAATGTCACCCAGTGCAGTACATACACTCTGCAAACCACTAGTGACACCATGGTTAACTGGCTTGTGTCTAAAAATGTGGCCAGTGTTTGTTGGCTTCATTTTTTTGTGCATCAAAATTACAACACTGTCAGGAGAGCTTCTCGTTTTACAAGGAATTGTAAAGGAGTAACTTGGGATTTATACTTTTATGTATGCTTGTGCTTGCCTACACTCGTTCAGGTTTGTGGATTAAATCCATTGTTAGGAGTGGAGATTGCCCCGTATACAACGGATTTTCTTCCCATCTCCATTTTGTAAGCCCTGTGTATCCCACAAATTTGTTCAAAGAGGGTGTATTCCAACCCTCTAGAGCATATTTGAGGAGTTATCTAGGGGAGGAGAAAAGTGACCCAGCAGTGGTATATTTTCTGCTGATGATGGGCTCTGTGTGTTTTCTTCAGACAGTAGACCTTGTACTGTATGTTTGGGAGAGAAGGATTAAGTAGCAGGAGAACTGAAGAGTGAGCATAAATAACATCTCATTTCATTTCAGCATTCATGAGGACTGAGATAAACAGTTTTAAATTTGGCTGTGCTGCATATCTGAGTAAAAAATTCTGAAGTACTTGTACCATGAACTACAAACTGTAAACAAAATATACATGCAGTATACATTCAATATACTATTTATTAATTCATTCAATCATTTCATTTTTATGCCACCTTTCTCCCAGAAAGGGACCCAAGGCAACTCACAAGACATTTTAAAAGACATCATAATAAAAGGTAAAAATAATTAAAATCATCTATATAAAACAGTATAAAATTTACACAAAAACATACAAAAGTTTAAAATACATAACTAGACACACACCCCATATAAAAGCCACCCTGTCATGAGTATATATTAAAAAGCCGGCCTATATAATAATGTTTTTGCTTGCCTGCAAAAGGAAAGCAGGGAGTAATGCAGTAATTTCTCACCTTTTTGCTGCATTAACATCATAATGCCCATGAGTGCATTGTTAATTCAGAGAATTGTGGAAACTGTCACATTGGACCATGTCTAAAGTAATCAGAACTGTGGTGGTGAAGCCTGGTTACATAGTGACCCCAGAGCTGGGAAGCTTGTTGTGCAATGTACAATTTAGGAATAAGATACTCTATCACAGAAGTATGACCACTATGAAAATAATGAAACATTCCTTCTACTTAATTTCTGTTTTACTTGAGTTCTGGTAAGGAAATCCTTTTTGCTTAGTGAGCTCGAAGTCTAGTCAGTGATGCAGCATGAAGGTAATGAAGATTTACAGGACTCTCAAATATTTGGCATCTAATCTAAATAATGATAGATAACACTGCCACAAATTCCTGAGTTTATAGCTGCAAAACAACAGGCAAGCTGTTGAGAGATTTATATGCAACAGTGTGTCTCTGGATATTGGTCTCCAGAGTATTATAAAGGTACTATAAGTGTCCTGGCAACTGGCATATTTTGGGGGCAGAGGGGTTGTTGATCATTCTTAAATCTGTCACTGTGGGTTGAGTTTGTTTTTTGTGTTTAAATCCTGGCACTAAGATCCTGAAGTAATATGGAAGAATTTTAACTGTTGCCAAAGTAAACATAGCTGTAATAAAAATTATGGTTTCAACAGCCCATGCATTTTAAAAATCCGCTTGTCTGTTTCTAGTTTAAAAAAAAAAATCAGAAAGCATGACAGGTTAGAGAAGGTCAGTATTCTGGATCTCAGCAGCAAGACAATCCTAATGTACAGTTATTGGGATGTTTGGACTGCTGTTTCCTATTCTACTCAATTGTTTTAAATCTCTGTTTTGCAAGCCTTCAACTAATACACTCCCTGAATGGGAGGGTGTGGTGCTTTTGCTTCTGTTGCTGCTACTTCTACTGTTGGAGTTGTGCCTAAAAGATATACAACTATTTATTTGTACAGCTGACTAAATTTGATTAATATCTCTGAGGATGTTGCTGCTTGTTAGCTTTGGAAATGCGAGAATATCTCTGGATGACCTCCCATTGCATGCTTGTGGTTTTCTCAGTTCATATTTGACAGTTGCTTCAGAAAATAATTAAAACTGGATATTTTTATGTAAAGTAAGAGTCGAAACTTGCTTTGTAGTCTCTATTCATTCAGTATCTGACCTCAGCGGTTCTGCTGGGGGGGGGGATATAAATCACATTTCATTTTGCCTTCTTCAAAAATACATAAAGAAGAGTTGTATTAAATCCATTAGAACAAAGCCCATTTGATCAAGCCCATTTGACATCACATTTCCAAGTTACTGTTTTTCGGATTTAGGTGAGACAAGCTGTCTGCAAATGATCGCTAAACTGTTTTTGGGCTTAAACTAAGATTAAAAATAGAATGGGGAAATTGCTTTAAAAAATAGTGGAAGAAGGTGACAGAAGGTTCCTACAACTTGTCATTAAAAGGCATTATGCAGTTATTAGAAGAAATAATGAGAAAATATGGGAGAGCTACAAATAATTGTTGTGTATAGTTTAACTGAATGGAAGGCAGCTTGAAGGAGTCATGATTACCAGAGAAGAGTATGGAATATATCACTTTTACTTCGATATTTTCCAGTAAAAGTATTAATGTAATATATTTGTTTTAACCTCTGCAGTTCGTACATGCCCCAAACTCTTTGCCCCTCAAAATGGGCAAATTAATTGCTCACTAAATGAGATCTCATATAAGACCGTATGCTTCATGACCTGTGATGAGGGATATGAACTAGAAGGCAACGCTAAACTCACCTGTCAAGGCAACTCACAGTGGGATGGAAAGGAACCAAAGTGTGTGGGTATGTTTTTGTTATATTACCAGTGGCATTCATTGTTATGGTTGTTGATGATGATGATATGGGAAGAAGGAGGAGGATATTTTTACCCTTTATTTTTGACCATATGCTGTCACAAGACAGCTTACGTATACAACTCATCAAATTTTATTGCCAAATTTATCACAAAATTACAACTCATCAAAAATCTTAATAGTTGTCGCTGCAACCAATATGTCCTTGCAAGATAAAACAGGACAAAACACAAATTCCTATGCATATTTTAAGTTAGCTACCTTTGTTTTAACAAAGATCAGTCACAGTTTCTCTGCTTCTTGTCATTCAACTTACTGGATTTCTTTTGTGTTTCCCCCTCAAAAGCATTTTTACAAGATTGTATTACCTAAGTAGGTGTCCAAACAATAGGCTTGTGGGTATTCATTAGAATATGGAAACAAACATCCAGATGGTTCCTCTCTTCCAGAACTGCAGACAGAAACATGAAAAACATATGGTTGTTTATGTTACAAAAGCATGGAGATTGTACCAAGTCAAATAAGTCCTTCAAAAGTAAAATAAAGTTTATGTGCATTTTTGGTAACAAGCTCATAATATTCCAAGGAAAGTTCATCAGGGAATTGGTGAAAAATGATATTGCAATACATTAAGCTCATTTGTCTAAATTATACTGAATATTAGCCTTACAGGCATATAATGGGCTTTCATTATTATCTCCTTTGTAATAAACTGGGCACCATAAATGTAAACTGTGCATAAATGTGAGGTTCTGAACTATGGAAAATCCTTCATTTCTACTGTTGTTTTTGGCAGCCATCAAATATTGCTGGGTGTCAGATTTATCTGCAGAAGATGCTAGGTCTTGTGCAGTTGTACTCAGCCACTTAATCACACTTGGAAATGATTTATTTGTTTAGCTAAAGAATTTGTGTCAAAAATATCAGGTTTTGCAGAAGTTCAGCGTATATTTCCAAAAATGACCCTTCTGCATTTCAAACTGATGACGACATGCAAGACAAATAGTTGAAATTTCACCACATGTATATTCCATCTGCAGACACATAGAGAAAGATATGTAAGGGGGAAGTCACCAAACATCAATGAGGTTTTAGTTCACCATTCCCACTCCACCTCCACTAGTATGGATGGGGAAGAACAGAGAAGGAAAAATAGGCTTGAGTCCAGCTCTAAGTGTGGATTTAGTACTTCTTGCCGAGTGCCATATTCATTGAAGGAGGAGCAAGTGCTGTGCTGAAAGCCAATAGGATTACTGTCCCAGCACCTCACCTTTTCACCCTCTCTGATATTGCTGTGGGTGAAAGAATTAAGAAGACTGTATGTGGCAAATTTAAAGAAGAATTTCAGTCAGTCCCAAGATGGATGGTTACAGCAGATTTTTAAGACAATTGAAAATAACTTTGTTCACTATTCTCAAGTCTTTGCAGAAGCCGATCACTGTGTGTGTTGGGGGGGGGGGGTGTTTAAATGTTTCTGGCAACATCCTATGTTCTTAAACCCCTCTGCTGGTTTTTAGCAATCCTTCCTTCTAAACTGATTTAATGGCTTTCCTATTTTATTTAATCTATAGTAGTATTTGTGCTGCTGGCTTACTGAGTATTAAATGTGTATTCTTTTTTGTGTCTATTAATATTCATGTACCTTCTTTCCTCTAGAAATGCATTGCCCTGTCTTCCAGACACCAAAGCATGTAACTGTTCATCCACATATCTGTGGGCTTGAGCCATCCAAGTATGGAACTGTGTGCAGGTTTACTTGTCCCAATGGATTCCTTTTGTCTGGAGTTAGAGAAGAACTGAGATGTTTAAGCACTGGGAAATGGAGTGAAAATGTGCAGAAGGCTTTCTGTAAAGGTAGGGATTTGGCAAAACTATCCTTTTGTTACAAATAAAGAGAAAAGTTGGAGAAGGAGACTAGTGAGGAAATTTTATGTTTGATATTAGAGTAGCCAAGGTTGAGGTAATTATTCAAAAATGTTAAATAATTGGTGCTGAATGATCACCATTGGCTTGGTGCAGATTTAACCATTTCCAGTTTCTTTCAGTGGTGAAAAGATCAGGAATATCCCAAAGGCTGGTGTGCTCTCTTCTTCTACCTCCTGGATCTACTCATTTCTTCATTTCATTTTTCTTAGCCTGCTCCTTTTTCAACTTCATGTCTACACCATCCATCATTTCCTAACATGCTTTCTTTTCAGTCTGCTTTCTGCTGAACATTAGGTTATTTTTAGGACTCTGAGGCAAGAACTACTTCAGAGCTGAATGGTGTTGCTTTTGTGCAATGAAAACAGAGGGCATTAATCAAAGAATACTGTTATGATAAAGTAATCGTAATATGATGTTTGGACAGGCTTCATGCCAAGGAAATAAAGTAGTCTTACTTGTGAAACTACAAATGTCCTAATTATATAAGACAATATACTCCTGAAAATAAACATATCTGAGCCTTTTATTTCTGTAAAATTTTCATTTAAAGGATAAAAGATACAGAATGCCAGCAACACATATTGTTTCTTAATATTATGCATTTTTTACCAGCAACACATATTGTTTCTTAAAATTATGTGTGTTTTAAAACAAAGGACCAACAGCTAGCTGCTGCTGACCAAAATCTGCTCCTGTGCTCATTGAAGTGATCTCATGCCTAGGAAATTTAAGATTTGGGTCAATTTTTTGTATAGTAAGCTTTTCATATCTATGGGGGTTATCCAGACACACTCCTCCATCAGACAGCAAAATCTGTGGGATCTGAAGTCCTGTTGTTCCCAATGGTGTGCAATATGTGTGCAACTGTGTTGGTGCAGCCGCATAGACGTGCCACCATTGGAAGCAGCAGGGTGGGGCCATCCATAGATGTCCAGCTTGCAGATGGCTAGCCCACAAAATGGGAGAGCCAACTGTACTTTCTTTTTAGTTTTTGTTTATTTATGTTAACATGGTAATCTATAAGCATGTTTTATAAAATTATAAGATTAATACTCTTTGAACAGAGACAAAGCCCATTGGTATCATCTGTGTGTATGTCCATACTGAGAAAATGTGGACAATTTTTTTGTGCTAGTTCATTAAAATAAATAGTATGGATAAGAATGACAACAACCTTTATTTATGTTAGAGATAGTAACCTCTATGTGGATTACAGATAATTTACAAATCAAGACATTAAAGCATGTTGCTGTACAAGAAGAAAGAAAATTTTCCATTCAAAATGTTGTTGCTGTGTACCTTCAAATTGTTTCTGACTTATGACAACCCTAAGACAATTCTATCATGGAATTTTCTTTGCAAGATTTGTTTAGAGGAAAGGGTAACCTTTGCCTCCCACTGAGGCTAAGAGAACGTCAATACACCATTCTTTTCAGGAACCCCACAGTGAAAATTGACTTATTATATCTTCTTGGCACAGACATTGAACCACCAAATATTAGCTGTCCTGACAACATTCAGACTTCTACGCTTGAATACCAGAACTCTGCAAATATTAGCTGGGAGCTTCCAGAAGCAAAAGATAACTCTAGAGATGAGGTGAGAAAGGAAAAAAAATCAGAAATGTTTTTCTTTTTAGGGTTAATTCATATGTTATATGTTATGAATTACTGAAGTAACAGGTAAGGGTTTGTACTTTCAGTAATAATAATAATAGTGTAACTACAAAATGTGATGATGACAGTGCTCATGATGATGGTGGTAGTGAAGATGATGAATATATGACTATGGAGGGGAAAGAGTATTTCTGTATTCCCTTCTCATTTAGCTCAAATAAATGGTGGTGGCAGAAATTTGGATGTGGAACACTACCAAAGAATTAAGGGTAACTTATCGTACGGGCCCCAGGGACGTGATGGGGGCGGAATGGAAGGGGGCAGGATGGGAACAGAATGGGGCAAAGGCCACATTTTACCAGACGCCGGAACGCTGCTGATGCTGCTGGAAGCTCCCATTCAGTTCCCGATCTGTCTCACAGGAGGCAATTTTCAGGAACTGTTCAGAAGCGTTCCTGAAAATCGCCTCCTGTGGGATGGATCGGGAATGGAATGGGAACTTCCAGCAACATTGGTGGCATTGTGGCGTGCAGTAATAATAATAATAATAACAACAACAACAACGACAACAAATTTTATTTATATATCGCTTTTCCAAAGAATCAAAGCAGTTTACAAAAATGCTTAAACAATTACATATACAATTAATACATACATACATGACTAAAAAGTTCATCACCTTACCTTAACTAAAATACCAACTTCAAAATACAGTTAAATTAATGACATAAAAATATATTAAACTATATCCTCCTCTACAAGTCAAATGGTCTGGCCCTTGCCCTTGCCCCCTCCCCCCAAAGCAGCTCACTGGTGGTGGGCCTGCCACAGCAGGCACCCAGCCTTTTTCCCCTTCCCAAGGGGAGCAGGTGTTCCTGGCTGGTTACCTGGGGCCTGGGCCTGTCAGGAAGCAGTCTGGGGCCAGCAGTCCACCAGGTGAGATGGAGCATGCAGGTAGCAAGCAACAAGTCTGCACAGCAGTCCACCAGGTGAGATGGAGCATGCAGGTAGCAAGCAACAAGTCTGCACAGCAGCAGGAGGTACTACACATCTCTTTCCTGGGGTGGTAGGGTGGCCTGGTATTTTCTCCTCTTCTCGCTCTAAAATGCATCCTTTGCCCCATTCAGTTCCCATCCTACCCCCTTCTGTTCCGCCCCCATCACGTCCCTGGGGGCAGTGCGATAAGCTCCAGGGTTAATATGCTCTCCTTTATGGTGCCAACCTTCCACTGGAGATTGTAGCCCAGATGGATGCTTTCAGTAATTTTTTTTTTCAGAAGCTAAATATATGCTTAATGTGTGTTCTGACTGTAAGTGCCCAGTGCTTAAAGCGTAGAATACCAATGTTTTCAGACAGATAAAAATGGAAGACAATACTGAAACTGAAATACTCAAATCTAAACTTATGGTGAAGAGGAATACTATATTTATGAGTTGTTGTTGTTGTTGTTGTTGTTGTTGTGTGCCTTCAAATTGTTTCTGACTTATGGCGACCAGAGTTCAGTGTTTTCTTGGCAGGATTTGGTTTGTGGGGGATTGCCTCTGTCTCCCTCTGAGTTCAAGGGAATGTGACTTGCTTAAGGTCACCCAGTGGATTTCAATGGCCAAGTGGAGAATTGAACCCTGGTCTCCAGAATCCCAGTCCAATGCTTAAACCACTACATCATCCTGGGTCTCCTATTCTGAGTTGAATAGTGTACTAATAAAATATAGATGTAACCGAAAAAGCTAAAGGACAGATTATTCACTTCTGTATATACATCCATTCACACAATTTTATTTATAGATTTATATTTATATAAACAATGTTTCTTTGTTATTAGAACAGTGAATGTTGATTCAGCCAAGTAGTCTGAATACTTACTGTAGATGTGCTAGGCAGCTTCCAGATCCTTTATATGAATCTTAGCTCTGAAAACTGTTACTGAGAACTGTTTCCTATCATGTATTATAACTTGTGACTGAGAATTCAATGTTTAATGCTTCTAAAAATGTTGTTTCTTTACCAGGTGTCAATTCAGGTAACTCCAGCGTTTGTACCACCTTACCTATTCCCAATTGGAGAAGTTGACATCACATATACAGCAACTGATGGATCTGGAAACCAGGCAAACTGTACTTTCAGCATCAAAATTATTGGTGAGTGGTGCAAAGAAATTGTACACATCCACCCAAAAAACTTCAACAACTTAAGTTGATGATTAACTGCCAACATAAATTAAAGCGGATTTCTTAAAGGGTTTCTGTAAATTGTTCAGATTTATGTTTTGTTCTGTCCTGGAGAAAAAAATATCTCCACAGTCATGGAGTTGCATGTCTTTTTGCAGTGATGTCATGTTGTTATTGGGGTTTTTTCCTATATGTATCCCACCTTTTCCCCCAGTTTGAGACTCAAGGCAGCTTACAATAGCTACAAATTCATTTCGTACAAAAGTTTGAAATGTGGTTAAATTGTCAGATAAATTAAAACCAATTAAAACATAACTATTAAAAAGACAACAACAAATAGAACACATTGGGGTGGTAATTATTATCCAAAATTTAACTTGGTCATTTGATGGTTTAAATTCACCATTATCTTGACTTGTAAAAGTAACAAATGGCTTCCACATGTACTCTGATAGGGCTATAGTTAGCCAATTTTTAATTGACAAGCTCTCTAGTTTCTTAAGCCTTGCTGCACATAACATAAGTGATATGAGGTCTTTATGTGATAAATCCTTATTCTCCTTTTCATAGAGGAGGTATCCTTAGTAACGCGTCTCTAAAATACTCCCCACACAGACTATTTGACTTATTCATGAAAGAATCTCATCCCAGAATATTTGCACAAAAACCCCTCGACTAATATAAGCATATTCACGCTCCTTTCATCCACATGAATATCCACCCCAAGTAAAGGCAAGATATGCACCCCAGTCTGAGACACAACAACTTTACAACATGCTGATTTTTTAAAAAAAGAAAGAAAACTACTGTTGTTTCAGAACTGGATAGTGTAATTATTTACTTCTTTACTGAGAGGAAGTTTAGGTGAGATGGAAAACTAGGAAGAACAAACAGTGGGAGGAAACCTTTCCATTTAAGGGTGGAATCCTATATACACGTTCTACCATTTTTGTTTAATTTATATTACACCTTTATCCCAGAATGTTTATTTGTAGAATTATATATATCTGGCTTACCTGGCACTAAGGCTGTTAAGCACAATGAAACTTCTTTTCCCCAGTACAGTTCACCTGGACTGGATTAGTAAAGATGGTCTAACAATGCACATCTGCTCTTTTTAGATGTTGACATTATCACAGTCTGTGTTTCATTTTAGCTCTTCAACACCTCTAGTGATGCACTATGTAAGAAGTGGGGAGACTAATGGGCTAGTACTGTAATAGTATACCTTTAATCCACTCCTCTCCCATTCTTCAGTCCTGTTTGGCATGATGTGAAGGATGGTTATGACTCAGCTCAAAGGATTTTGTGGAGTAGGACATGTAGAATTGCAGTGAGACATAGGTGAGGATGTGGTTTCGTGGCTACATTGAGCCCAAACTGATTTATATGGGAATAATTCAGGCAGCATTCCAGCAGCTTATGTTTCTGCTGAGAAAGTCCTCTATTCCATGCTGTTAAAGCACTCTTATGATTCTTATCAGATGAATGGTCTTATTAAATGCACATGTCTTGAATTAAAAGCTTGCATCAGTGAACTTGTCCCCTCCATTAACTTGGGGAATAACTTGCCAATGCACATATGCTTAGAATCTCCAGCTGTGGCCTGCACAGTGTCTGGTGGTTGAGAGCTAGCAGGAGACAGATAAATGTCTACTTTAGTGGAAGTTGCGGTGCCAGCCCTGTAGTCCTAAACATGATATATACGTATCTGGGTGAAGTATTTTTACTGCCTTCATAAACATAATGTTTAAGTATCTGCTGCCTTTATTGGCATGAAATTGTATGTATTTCCTGTTCTAATGATTTAAAAGTTCACAGGGAATAGTTATTTTAGGATTGGGTGGCATCTCTGAGTTTCACTTGATGTTCTTGTTTACATTTTTCTGCTGCCTTAAAATCAGTTTCCTTTGGTTTATTCAAATTGTTTAGACACTGAACCTCCAGTGATTGATAAATGCAGATCACCACCACCAGTTCAAGTAGCTGAGAAGGAGTACAGAGTAACATGGGATGAGCCACAATTTTCAGACAACTCAGGTGAGTGATTGTGATATAAAAAAAGAAGAAGACAACAAACCATTCAAAAAGCAAGGGAAAAGATGTTCCAACAAATTATTTGGAACATTTATTTAGATTACATTTTTATGAGTTTTGGGACTGAAGTTAAAACACATCTATTCAAAATGTATTAAGAAAAGGAGTAAGCATTAAGATATCATTAAGAAATATAGGATCTTAGGATAAGCCTTTTTTGTAACAATGAGAAATAAACAGTACCACTTTGTTTCCATTCTCACATTTGTTGGCAGCCACAGAATAGGAAATTGGGGATAGTATTAGCTGACAAAAAAACATCTCTAACATATAGTAAGCAAATATTTTTAGAACAACCGTGTTTTCTATTCCAGTGGTCCCCCGGGATACGAACCCCCCGGGGAACGAAATCCCCGGGACCCGAAACCGCCGGGGGCGAAAAAAAGCCCCCGGGATGCGAAGAAAACCCCAGGATCCGAAGAAGAAAAACCGTGCGGCCCCTTTAAATTTGCCGCGCGGTCCGTCCACTAAAGCGGTCCCCCGGGAAACGAAGATTTCCGGGTTACGAAAGGTAATCCGGAACGGATTACTTTCGTAACCCGGGGGACCACTGTATTTTACAGACATGAAGTGAAAGCTATTGTACTCCCTGTCATTGCAAGAAGTCAATTATGGAGGCTGCTATGTAGAGCAGCAAGAGGCTTGTCACAGCAAGAGGGGCCAGTGCATTCATCTCTCCTGTCGCCCTACTGCTAGGATGACTGTCTCACTGAAGCTACAGGTAGGACCAGCCTTGCACTTTGCTCGTGGAAATAAAAAGAAATAAACAGCTGGCTAGATCATAGTTAGGCTGAGATGCACAATGAGAGCACTTCAGAAACTTTGTGGGAAGTGCTACAAATTTTATTGGGTCTTGAATATAACCAGAATGTATTTCTGGGTTGTCCATACCTGTAATTTAGAGTCTAGATTTCTAGATATATAGAGTATTGGAACCAGATTGACTTCTGCTTCCCTTTTCTTATCTCTTTTAGGAGCTGCCTTAAAAATAACTAAAAGTCACTCACCTGGAGATCTTTTTCCCAAAGGAGAAACAGTTGTTCAGTATACTGCCACTGACTCATCAGGAAATAACAGAACCTGTGAACTCCATGTTGTTATCAGAGGTTTGTGTTGATGGTGTAACATGACCTTATGGATGCAGTCTCTCTCAGTTCAAATTATGAAATTTCAAAAGGATTGTTTCTAGAGAGGGTCCAGAACTCATTCTGTCAGTAGAAGTGATATTTTTTAATTTGAATTTTATTCTGATTGCTGCACACATGCATGTTTGCCAAAACTTCCCATTCCTTTGGTTCATTTATGCGTTATCTCCATGCTAATTAGTAACATGCAAAAAAAGAATCTCAATGTGATTACATCTCAGTTATATCAAGAGTTTTTTGTGATAGTTTGCTGGTATACATGAGTAAAAATGTTGCACAGACAAATTGTTGATATAATGATAGATCACATCTTTCATTGCAGCATCTAATAATGAATGTGTACATGTCAATATAAAAGGGAAAGTAGATGCAAAGTTGTGAAAAATCGTGTAAGCTACTGGTCCAAAAATGAATGTTAGAAATTCCCATTAATAAACATTCAAGAAGAGTAGACTTTGAAGGAGAACAAATCTACACAGCAATAAAAGAAAAGGAAAGGGGAGATCCTTTCATCCATGGTGTGTCACAGCTTCAGTATCCAGATTAAAAGAAATTAGCGTACTACATACAAAAAGGGAATACAGAAATCTTTCTCTTATGTGGGTTTTTGTGTGGTTTTTTTTCAGGTTCTCCTTGTGAAATTCCTTTTACTCCAGTGAATGGAGATTTCAAATGCACAGTAGATGAGATAGGAGTTAATTGCACATTACATTGCATGGATGGATATGACCTCACAGCAGGTTCCAGTGAAAACTATTATTGTGCCTACGCGGATGGCATATGGAGTCCGCCTTACTCTACTGAGTGGCCTGACTGCTCTTGTAAGTTTTATTATATATTTTCCTTTTCAGGCATCTGTTGTGTTTTTGTTCTACTAAGCAATACAAGAAATAGAATCTGGAAATTATAGGGGCTTTCTAGATTGGCAGGAAAGTGTGACATGAAGTTGCCTTTTCCTTAATGCTTAGCAGCTGCACCGCAGCCTTTAGATGGAGCTGTGCTGTTCCGCAGTTTTTAAAAAAGAAGCTGGGAAAACCAGCACTTTTTTAAAGGCGCTTCTTCTCCCCTAAAACGCAAAAAAAGTGTTTTCATGGCACACTTTCCCTTTTTCTCATCTAAAGGCTAGAGTTTCATGCAGCCATGAACACACTTCTTTTTGCCAATCTAGAAAGCCCCCTTGTTTTCTTTTTGTTTATTTTAAAAATTATGAGCATATTCACCCTAAACTTGGAAAAGTTACGTTTTTGGACCATGACTCTCAGAAGCCTCAGACAGCGTCACCAGTGGTTATGCTGGACAGAACAATTCTCAGAATTTGGGTCCAAAAAAGTAACTTTTCCAAGCTCTGTATTTATCCATTCTCCACATACACCACTTAGGATTGCAGCCTTACATTAAATAGGTCCTGATATCCCAATATCAGCCTTGGTGGCACAGTGGTTAAATGCCTGTACTGCAGCCACTCACTCAAAACCATAAGGCTGCGAGTTCAAGACCAGCAAAAGGGCTCAAGCTCGACTCAGACTTGCATCCTTTCGAAGTCGCTAAAATGAGTACCCAGATTTTTGGAGGCAAGTAGCTTACAGTTGTAAACCACTTAGACACTGCTTAGGCAGTATGAAGAGGTATATAAATGAAGCTGTTTGTTTGTTTGTTTGTTTGTTTTATATCAGCTAATACTTTATTTAAAATACCACAGGAGTTCTGACCTTCTTAGTTTTTGTTTATGCAAATAAAACCCAAGAAAATTGTTACCATTTTAATGTAAAATATCCAACATAATCTAGCATAAAGTAGACTAACATACTTTTTCTGCTGCAATTACGCTGTCATTTTACCCCACTGTTTTTCAGTGAATCGTTTGGCAAATCATGGTTTCAAATCCTTTGAGATGTTGTACAAAGCAACACGATGTGATGACAATAACCTTCTTAAAAATTTTGTGGACGCTTTTCAGAGTGCACTTGGTAAAATGGTGGGTTAGTAATACATTTCACAAACATCTTTTGTAAAGGGACTGATTTTGTTCAAACTGTTGAACACACAAAATATGTGTTATGGAGGGGAGCTGTGCAGTAAATCTTATTTAGAAATATAAGTTGCAGGAAGGTTTTGGGGCCAAAATTATGGATTTTTTTCTGTGACTCACAGATAGGTTGAGGGTAAAGCTTAGGGGCATATAACAAAGGATGTAGAAGATGAAGCAAAGGAAAACAGTGCCAAAAAATTTACAAAATTCCAGTAGGCATAAATGTTTTTGCTCACCCTAAAGGCTGGATAATAAGGGGGAAATTTTGTTATTTCTCACTCATTCCAAACAGCATGTGAAGGAATGCATTGGGAGAAGGGCCCACTGAGCTATGATTGGATGGAGCAGAGACCTCCATGCCGTCTATCTACCCCTACTCTGCAGTATGAATTAATTTTGTTTTTATAAAAGTCAAAGTGTTTTCCTTCCAGAAAGAAAGGCCAGAAGCAGTTCTGTGGGGAGGGAGGTTTTCCTGGGATAGACTGAGTTCTCACCTTTTGCCACTCTACTCAGAGAACGAAATAGTTCATATATATATATATATATATATGAAGTTTTTGGAATCAATTTTTTGACTAAACTTTCTAGACTTATACATGAGTATATACAGTAATTATTCTAAAAGTTTGTGCTGCTTGAATATGTTTATGATTCTGAATGATGTTGCTGACTACCTTTCAATTTATAAACAATATTGGTTGGTAGAACAGTTTTATTTCTGAAATGGGATATAATATTTAAAGTAGTTAATGCCAACGTCATTAAAGCTAGAAATACAGAAGGTGGTATGTTGACTTTGTGAATTCAAGCCTTTATTATTGCTTCTTCGAATATGGCTTATAGGTCCCATCATTTTGCAATGATGTTGATGATATTGACTGCCGACTGGAGGACTCCCCACAGAAACATTGCTTAGAGTATAATTATGACTATGAAAATGGCTTTGCAATTGGTAAGCTAATTTTTCTGTTGCCCACTAACTGTTAAGTAATGCAGTACTAGAAAGCATCTTTCAATTTATTCTCTTCAGTCAGTGAGATTTTTTTAGATTATCACATGGTCATTTTTTCCCTACCAGTGCATAGGATGGGATTGGGTCAGAACGGGGGAAAACGGGTGTTATCGCACAGTAAATTGCTTCTGCACTGGCGCCCAACCATCACCCGTTCCCAGGTGTGCTCTGCCAGCTGATTTTGGTGGTATGGAAGCTGTAAGGACTTCTTCAGATGAGACAAGTGCATAGGGAGGCTGTGGTATTTGTTGCTATATTTCTCAGTTTTTAAAAAAATATCAAAACAGCATTCCTGTTGTCCTGGACTATTTTCTAGATATTACCAGCACTATCTACAACGTTTTATTCCCATCCTCAAAGGGGTTTCTTTTTAATTACAATATGTATTCCAAGACAACAGACCATGCCCCAGTAGGTAGGAAGGAAGGAAGGAAGGAAGGAAGGAAGGAAGGAACCAACCAACCCTTAAAAGCCCTAGTATAAATCTAATAGATATCTACTAGCAGCCAACAACAACAAAAAATAGACTTGAACAAGTGGGTGCAGGAGCAACAAATACTGGCAAAACCCAGCAAAACACAAAGAACTATCTCATGAGAACTCAGGCTTTTTATTTAAACCAATGTGAAAGAACTCTAAAATGTGTTGTTTGCTCCCAGTGATATTTTCAGAAGGAGGGATGGGTAAGTAGGTGAATGAATTGGGGATTTTGCTACTGCAGCTGCAAAAAGAGGGGGGAGAAAGTTATGGAGGGTTTCTTTTGGGGGGAAAAAAAGTCCTAATCATTCTCTCTGAGAAGTCATTGCTGTTTAGAAAAGGTCTACCAGACTTTCTCGGTCTCTGCTTTATTACATAAAGGTCAGGAGTGAACCTAAATGTGGCACAGGAAGCCCCCCCCCCCCCAAAAAAATCCCACATGTTTCTAAAAAAGAGGGAAAGGAAGCACAGCTGTGCAGTAAAACAAAAGTGTGAAATTCCATTCTTTTAAAATTAAATCTTCTGATCGGAAACAAAAGGATTCATAGTGATTGTCAAGAACTGTCCTCCCCCCCCCCCCAGTTCAGTGAACCAGCCTTCTGTATTTCAGATAGCAAGAGCGTCTTTCCAGTAACTGTAGGTGTTAGCAGGAAGAACTGCTACCATCCCCACACCAATCCCATATTCACAATTCTCTGCCCTAAAATTTGACAGACTTGACTATGATTAGCCCATAAATCGATACATATCTAAGTACCATCCTTCCTGGTCTAATCACCCAGCCCCCCTTAAACACATTCAATTTCCCCTTCTACATCTTTTCTCCTGTGAATAACTGCACCCTACACACATCTGTGCCAAGCAATTATCTTCACTGTAAACCACCCTCAAGGTTCTTTCCCAGCACTATACCTCTGATCATCCTCCATATCCACAATACACATGTTATACTATTTTAAAACAATACCTTCTATATTGCTACATTAATAACTATTACCCAACCATTCACATAACTCATAACAGATTTGGTCAGAGTCTGACAGTGATGAAAAGTGAAGAACAAAAAGTGTGATAAAAAGGACCTATGTGAAAAACCCTTTAATCTTTGGTTTGTTGTTGTGGCTGTGGTTTAAGACAGAATTCCTAGTTCTCACATTATGCTAATATACCGATGAATTATTTGTGGTTTGTTTAATCACTCCCATTTAGAGTAGGAGCAGGCCAGTGGCTACATGTTATCCAGAGAGATCTGAGGCTAGATCTGTACTGCAAGGTGTTTCTCTTTTTTCTTAAACAATTTGACAGTACTTGATATGTTGTTGGCATCTGTGAAAGTTTTTTTTCTTATTTCAATTGCCCTGTTTCCTCTTCTCATGAATACCTGTCAGGTCCCGGTGGCTGGGGTGCAGCAAACCAACTAGATTATTCTTATGATGATTTCCTTGAAGCAGTTCCTGAAGATGAACCACTATCTGGTTCTGTGGATGTTGCACACACACGAGTCAAAAGGCACAAAAAGATAAATATTCCAATGTCAGACCACAAAATAAAACTAGTTTTTAATATCACAGGTAAGAAACTTTTCCTTTTTGATTTTTCAAAACTGTTATTTTCCAGGTCAGTATACAGTACTAGTGTAATGCTCGGTGCACTAATTGTTGTACATTTTCAGAGCGAGTGTAGTAGATTATCCAAAATTGTTTTTATTTCACAAGCAGCTGTAAGACTAGTTGTGCAAGAGATGGCATAACCAGATACGAAACTTCATTGTCCAGCCATTTGCGTACAGGTGCAAATGCAGCTACTGTTATGAAACTAATCTATTAGTAATTTTTACTCTATTTGTACTAGTTTACTTTAACACCCTCATGCTTTACTTGATTATAAAACCAGAGTGCAGGTTTGAATGTCTTTTATGAGCCATTTCCTTTTGCCACTGTACATAGGACTGAAGGTTAAAATTTGAGCGTCACAGAATTGTTATACTCTTCCATCTCTTGCTCTCTCTCTGCTCTTATGGCACATTGTGGCAGTCAGTCCTGTAATGTCTCTGTATATATGTGTAAGGTTTGTTTGTTTGTTTTTCCCCATTCCCAGCTAGTGTACCATTGCCTGATGAAAGAAATGATACACTGGAATCAGAGAACCAACAACGCCTTCTAAAAACTCTAGAGACTATCACAAAAAGGCTGAAAAGGACTCTCAGTAAGGATCCAATGTATTCTTTTCAGTTTTCTTCTGAACTGCTTGTAGCGGATACCAACTCACTAGAAGCTGAAAAGGCCTTCCTGTTTTGCAGGCCTGGCTCTGTTCTCAGGGGCCGAATGTGCGGTAAGTAAAATTCTCTCAAAGTCCTGGTATTTTGTATCATTTTTACAGTATTTGAAAGAAATGTAACCTTTTTTCAAGTGGGGATTAAGATAGTATTGTGGGATGTCAGTACTTGAGGATTCAGTTTATTCTGTTCCATTAACTGTACTTTTTATAAAAGGGGGGTAATATGAAAGAGGCACATTCTTTCTCAATGTGACTATTCACTTTCTGTGTCTGGAATCAATTGTGATATTTTGATGCTGAACATTTTATTAGACAACAACATTTATCTTCCATGACAATTTTCAGTAAATTTTTGTGATATGACATGTATTATTCAGAGTCCAACTGGTTGTGCACCCCCACCCCACAGATAAAAGGAGAGAATAGTCAGGTGAGGAGGCATAACTAGTAGCAATTTCCAACATCTCATTTTCTTTCTGCATCTCCAGCACCTTCCCAAAATCTGTCTTGGTGGGTCTTCCAACCTTTCAGAGCAGATTTGGAAGAGGAGAGTCATTGAAAATCACACACACCTTCACATACATTTCATACAACTGACAGATCACACATCACACTCATGCCCTTCATACAACTGACAGAAGCTTTTCATTGTCAGAGGGAGCTACTCAGATTCCACCTATAATTTGAATTTTTGAGTTTTATAATATTATTTTCAAATGGTAGAGGACACTGTCTCTGGACTATGTCATTTCATACTGCAGGTGTGGAAGTCTGCATATAACTGAATATCCTACAAATAAATAATTCCTACATGTGTAGAATTCACACAGATTGAGCTGCAAAATGAACAGGTGAAGCTACAGCTGCATCCACACCGCAGAAATACTCCGGTTTGAGACCACGTTAACTGCCATGGCTCAATGCTATAGAATTCTGAGAAATGTAGTTTGTTGAGGCACCAAGGCAGAGCTGCTGTTCATTCTGCAGCTTGATCTGTGTGGTTTCTGTACATTTTGGTACTATTGTTTGTATGAGATTCAGTTATATGTGGACCTGTGGACCTGATGTCTGAAATGACATAGTCCACATAGACAGTGTCCTCTGCCATTTGAAAACCATGCCATAAAAGAGCAGTTACCTTCAAGGTCTTAATCTACTTCCCAGATAGTAGCTAAATCTCCCCGGCTCCAAAGTTACACTCACGCTACACTATGCCACTAAGGAACGACTGATTGGGTTGATTGTATTGTTTTTATTGGTTGTATTTTTATTCTGTTTTTAACTGGTATCAATTTAATCCTATTTTAAGGGGTGGGAGATAGGGAATGGGCTGTAAGAACTTCTTAACTGTACTGTTTTAAATTTGCTGTACCCCGCCCCAATTGCTTGCTTAGAGGGGCGGGTTATAAATAATAATAGTAATTATTATTATTATTATTATTATTATTAATTTCCTATTCCATGACTAATGTTTTGTATCATATTTAATCTGGTTAAACATAGTTAACTGCCCTTTGGGTACCTATTACTCCCTGGAACATTATGCATGTGAAAGTTGCTGGATTGGATCTTACCAGGATGAAGAAGGGCAGCTAGAATGTAAGAACTGCCCATCTGCTAGCTACACTGAATATCTCCATTCAAGAAGTGTTTCAGAATGTAAAGGTGAGAGTTTAGCAAACATGCAATACATTTGTTTTTATCAGCTCAACAACTTTCTTTTCATACAGACACATAAAACACTTATAAACATTTATGATTCTAAAATTATGTTTGCAATCTGTTTCAAAATGTTTGGGACACTCTACACTAAACATTTAATCTTGATTCTACGCTACTGGTTATGATAAGAGAGCTTTTGCTTAGCCAAATCTAGAAGTGTAAATACTATAGTTATATTGCTATTTTTTCTTCTGTTTATAAGCTAACTTTTCCATTTGTTTATAAAGTACCAGCAGCTGATAGAATAATGTGTGAGATAGACATTCCAGTTATCCTGATAAATAGTGTAGCTGTCCTTGAAGGTTATGGGCTGTTGAGAATGCTAAGATTCTTTCCAGAAACCAAAATGAAGGGGAACATCACAATGTCACCAACAGCTACCATTTGAACTATCTTTTCAAATTTAAGAGAACACTAGTTCACTGAATAGAAGGTTAGATGTCGGGAAAGAAGATTTAAATGTAGACTGAAACCACTACACTAAACCAGAAAATAAAAAGATTCCTTTACTGGGATTCTCTGTTAAATTGTGGAACTGTAGACATATCATTGCAAATCAACTTTTTTAAAAAACATAGATTCATTTTTTTTAGTAACTGTATTTATTTGCTTGTTTCTGTACTAGCTGAAGTGCACCTAGCACTGCCTAGGTCCATACTTAATACCCAAAAGGAATCTGAGGGGCCTCCTGTTTTCTTATCATTTTATTTAACATCAAGAATCTTAGAAGAGTACTTTAGCTGAAACTGTGCCCACCACAGTTTCCTGATGAGTTATAGCTGCCCGCTCTTTTTTGCTTCTGGCTTTGCCCTGCTGGGAGGAGGATTCCTAGAGCTTAGACTTCAGGGAATGGTTATGAAGTGATAGAAATGTGTCTAAGGGAACATCAGATTAGAACTAACCTGGAAAATGTGTTTAATACAAGGTCTTGTAGTAACTTTTCCTTTTCTGTGTAAATCCATGCACTAACTGAAATCCTTCCATATCAGAGATATCATAATGGGGTCTTAGCCATCCCATAAACAAAGACACAGGGAGACATATGCCTACATGTTTTTCAGTTACTTTATTACCCTTAGACAACTCAGAGGTGGGTTTGGAGGAAGGACTGAGGTGTGATAGGCTACTCCAGAATATGAAAAGAGCAATCTGGAGGGGAGGGGGTCACATACAATTATAGCACAATGTTGGTCATCAAACAAGATTCTTTGTACTTCATTTTTCAAATTTTGCTATATAGTACATGGTCCCAATGGCCCATTTTAATCAAAATGCTTCACTCTTATTTCATGTTTTTACTGGTGATATATGCTCCATGCACCATGTATTTTGCAAGATGTGCTACATGGATCCTCTGGGTTTATAAATAGCCAGTTATACTTTATTTCATAGGTTATTTTTGTCATTGACTGATTGGGTTGTTGGCTGTTGGCCTTGATGCATATTTGAAGCTGGGTGTTGCTTAATTTTGATGTATTGTTCTTACATATCTAGCTCAGTGCAAGCCTGGAACCTATTCTCCAAATGGTCTTGAGATTTGTGAATCATGTCCTTTTGGCAAATATCAGCCTACAACTGGATCGAAGCAATGCATTTCTTGCCCAGAAAATACATCAACAGTCAAAAGAGGAGCTGTGGATATATCAGCATGTGGAGGTTTGTGACATCTGAATTCCAGGAAAAAGCATGTTGCTAAACACTGCACAAAATAAGCCCACATTCCAGATCTCTGCATAACTCACATATTTTTGAATCACAGCGTGTGGTCATGTCTTTCTTCTTCTTTCTTTATAAAGCCCATAATTTTCTGAGCAAAGTAAACAACAGAGCTACACAAAATCCATATGTAGAGCGAAGATGGGCAATGTCTATGGGCTAGGGCTCGCAGAGGATCTCTGATGTGTTCAAGAGGTTTGTACCTTGACACTTCAAGAGGTTTGTACCTTCACACTACAGCTATCACAGCAGCTGTAGGAAAACCTACGCATTTTGTTTCAGGGAAAGTTGTGGTCCTTGAATTGATCTATATACTGTATGTTAGCCATACTAGAGGTTTGGCAGGTTTGAGCATGTAAATTGCATTTCCACAGAATATCTAAAAAATGCCAGGTGTCTGGTTTGGCACTGAATTCTCAATATTCTCTTCTTTTTCTACCTCATCCAGTTCCCCATTGATCAAAAGTCTTCTGTGTATGACTTATTTATGTGACTGGATGAGGGGAAGCTGCCATTGCAATAGTTAAAATGGGTTTTGTTTTACACTTCACAGTACCTTGTCCAGCTGGAGAATTCTCTCGTTCAGGTTTAATGCCTTGCCACCCTTGCCCTAGGGACTATTATCAACCAGACGCAGGGAAGTCCTACTGCCTGTCTTGTCCATTCTATGGGACTACCACAGTGATTGGGGCTCGATCTATAACTGACTGCTCAAGTAAGTTGTTTTCTCTAAACAATACAGTAAATTGGTGACAAAAGTAACAGTGAGAGGTCTGCTATAAACTCTCTTCACCCACTCTTACTAAAGGATCTTCACAAGTTTAAAGGAGAAATAGAACAGAATGAGTAATTAGTGAAGAACCATCAGCCCAGATTCCATGATGCATTTCACACAGGTCTGAAATAAACAGAATGTGATGACAGTGTACCTAAGAGATTTTCTTTATAGGGCAATGGGACTTCAGGGCTCCTTAAACCATTTTGTGTCTAGATGGATTAGTAGCTTAATCCCTCTGAAATATGGCTATGGACAGCAAGGATGGCTAAAGATAGCCTGAAACACCCTCTGTTAAAGATCACCACTCTCATAGTTTTTATCTAGTAAGTAGTCTAGGTTGCCTTAAGGACACAACACTATCGGGATAGTTGTCTGATAAACACTAATAAAGTTGCAGCCTTTTTTTTCCATGTGTAGATCTTGTTTTGCTCTTCTGCTCCTGTCAAGATCACCATCCATGTTTTCTTGGGCAAGCAATTTAATATGCAAATCAGGAACATGGAATGGAATTTTAAGTCTGGTTTTGGCTGATGGAAGCACTACTAATGCTTTAATACTGACAGCCAGTGTGAGTCTTATAGCTCCATGAAAGGTTTTCAGCCTTTTTCTTTGGATGTATCCACTATGGGCTGCTGCGACACTGCAGAATTAATGGAGTTTGACACTACTTTAACTGTGATAGCTCCATTCTATGGAATCCTGGGATTTGTAGTTGCTGCATCAAAGTGCTCTGACAGAGAAGGCTAAATATCTCACAAAACTACAAATCCCCGAATTCAGTAGCATTGAGCCATTGCAGTTAAATTGGTTTCAAACTCCATTAATTCTGCAGTGTAGGTGCAGCCTGAGAAGTAGTTCCAATGTATATATGGGGGAAACTACATGTTACATGAGAATAAATATTTTGTCATTCAGTTTAAGTCTTGTGGCACTTTAAAGTCTAACATGTTTTATTGGGCATGCACTTTCATAGACTGCAGCTACTTCTTCAGGTGACTCAAAACTTTGTTGTATCTATGATCTACTTGCTCAGGTGTCTTAGATCTGAATAATTCTGTTATTTGAATAATCTAGAAACCTTGCGGCAGACATTGCCAAAGCTCTCAATTTGCTCAAAAGACCCATTTATTTTAAATGAGGTTCCATTGAAAATGTTCTGTAGGAACTAAGACGGTAACTCTTTGGGCTAAAATGTTTTCATGATTTTGCATATTAACTAAATGCCAAACTAGATGGGACCAGCATCCCTAATTGGTGTTCGTGTTTGCTGTTAAAATAGCCCACTTTCATTTTTAAATATTTCAAATGATTTGTCATCTAAGCATAGAGATTTGCCATTGTCACATCTGTACTGGCCCTAAATAATTTGTTAGCTTTCAATAATAATGTGATATGACTTGTAGCTCAAAGACAATAGAAGTATGAATTGAATTAATATGTAATTAACTTAAATTTGAATAGCTATATCTCCACAAATCAAAGTGGATCCTTTCCCCATCACTCTGTCCCTGATTGTGTCACAATGTTACCTTCAGCAATCTTTACAATGGAACTTTACAGCTGATTTCATGTCAATCCCATTTAGGTTTTGGCTCTACTTTCTCTGCAGCAGAGGAGAGTGTAGCATTGCCAATCACTCCAGAAAATATCAGCAAGGAATACAAAATCAGCAGCCAGGCAAGAACAAATACAATTTCTAAAAATCCTAGTTTTCTAGAAATAATATTAATGTTAAAGCATCTTGTGTTGATAATAATAATAATAATAATAATAATAATAAATAGTTGTATTTTGCCTTAGTTATCATTTTCTTCAACACCATCATTATCTAGTTCCCACCTTTGCCTCACACTGTGTGCATGTATATGTTTTACATATACAGTACCTTCATTTTATTCTTGTAGCAATGCTTTTATTTTATTTATGCTGACAGAAAGGTGGTTCATTAAGGGAGTTTCATGACTAAGTGGAGATTTGAATCTGGTCTCCCAAGTTGTAGTCCAGTGCTCTAACCATTGTTCTCTACAGTGTTGGTTTTTGCTTCTGGAGGAATGAGCCAAAATCTGGTGAAATATCCATTTTGAACATTTCTTATGTTCGTTGCAGACAAGACAGCATTTCCACTGAACAGGGATTGTGAAAGTTGTAATCCAAAACATCAGGAGGGTGCCTGGTTACCTATCCATGAGCCAGTTTGTTGTTTGTATTTGAATAGGCATGATTTTCTTTTCTTCCTTATGTGCTTTCATAAGAAATTGTGTTATTTCCATTTCAACAGATATTCCATGAATGTTTCCTTCAGCCATGTCATAACAGTGGGACTTGCAAACAAGTTGGAAGTGGGTACATATGCATATGCCCACCCGGATATGGAGGTAAATAACAGTGTTGGGATGCTGACAGTGTGAAACAGGGTGTACGGGGTTGTTGTTATTATTACTGAAAAGCACTCTTCCGATTGTCACTCACTGATAAACGTTGAATAAGATCAACAATATATCACATGCAGTTTGATGAAAATATTAGCTTGGTTCCAGATAATTGTGAGATGGGAGAAATACATGTGTATATGTTTGTGTGTGTATGCACATGAACACACGTGTTTTATGAACACAAATGCTACAGGAAGACTTTTTCAGTGCAGTGCTCTGTGGCATGACAGCAGAAGAAACATTGTGAATTAAGGAAGATACAGGTTACTGTGTTTACATTCAGTGGGTTAGTAAAAGGTCTTGAGAAAGAATTTGTCAACGTGCAAGAATCTACCTGAATTTGAGATAATTTGCCTTTCACACTGTTCTTTCACTTAAAGGGAAGAGGCTTTCCAATAAGAGAAGGAAAGTTTTGTACCTGAGCCTCTGAATTGTTCTTAAGTTTCTGTACTTCTTTTTCTTTTTCTATTATGTGACAGTATTTTTCTTTACTGGAGAAAATCTAACATAAGATACATTTTTTCCCAGTGCAGCATAAGCATTTTGAAGCATATCTATGTACTGATCATCACTAACTAACATTTTCTTTAGTTAGAAATGAAAAACATACTTTGTTGTAAGGAATATTTAAGGCCTTGTATCAATATTTTCTCATACACACTGATAGTTCTAATCCATTTAGCAGTACACTCTTATATATTTCTGCTCAGAAGTAAGTGCCACTGAATTCAAATAATCTTACTCCCAGGTAAGTTTGTATGGGATTTCTGCCTAAAGTCGTTTGTGACTTGTTCTATCAGGACTGACTTGTTTTTGTTGGTAGGCTATGCAGCCTGATTCTGTGCATCTTTACTCCACCAGGGAGTAATATTGATACTAAAATCCTATCCTAAATCCTATACTAAAGTCTTATATACTAAGGATGAGGGGCAGATATATCTCTAGGCAATTTTTTTGTTCATTTATTTCATTCATATCTCACCTTTCCCCCCAAACGTGTACTCAAGGCAATTCACAACATTAGCAGATCTCACAGAGAGTACATGATGTTATAACATTAAATCACTTCAGTTAAAAATGTACAGTCCCCACTTGTTAAAAGCCCCTTCCTCAGCAATCAATCACTTTACTGAAAGTCACTTCATCAAAAAGGTTTTTGCCTATGAGGTGAGTCACAGGGAGTGGGCCAGCTTAGTTTCCATTGGAAGGTTTCTATTTCCGTAGATAAAGAGTGGATTGATAATGATTTCCAATTCCCAACTGTTGGAAAATGGCAACAACAATGAAGAAAACTTCCCCCCAGATTAAATGCTGAAATGAAGAAAGCTTGAATGGACTTTTGTTTGTAAAAATACTGTGAGTTAAGATCAGTACTGCTACCAAAAGAAAATTATACAGTTCAGAATTCTTAAAATCAAAATGTATGTCTTTTAGCAACAGATTCCAACTGGGAAATCTCAAGGTTGCAGTGAAAAACTTTCAGACCTTAACTCTGTTCCAGTAGTTCACTAGGCTTGGTTTCAGTGAGACTCACTTCTGAATAGACGTGAAAAGAATCAGACTGCATGTTTGACAATTCCAACTGGTTTTGTAGGCCCCTGTTATCATACAGACTGTTTTCATGTGTCCCTTCGAAACAATTTTAATTATAAGATCTCGTTTTGTTTATTTTTATATTTTATATTTATTTTCTGTTTCTCTTTGCTTTGCTTTAATTAATCCACATGTGTATATATTTTTCTTTGTTTTCTTTCTTTTGGGCTGTATTCTAGGCTTAAAATGTGAGAAGGACATTGATGAGTGCAGTTCATCCCCCTGTCTCAACAAAGGGATTTGCAAGGATGGCACTGGAGCATTCATTTGCCAGTGCCAGCCAGGCTACTCAGGTGACAAACAATGAACTAAAGCATCAACTCCAGGTTTCATACCTTTGAAAAAAAAGTGTGTGTGAGTCATATTGGCTTCATCTTTACAACTTCCTGCTATGCATTTTTAAAGTAGAGGATTACCCTCCTCAGTGCACTGATGAGAATTCCTTCAGAGTGTTCATGGGTTTAGAAGAAAATGTATACAAAAAATCACTGCAGCAGCATGTAGGAAGTACAATGTGATGTGTGTGTTTACATAGTTTGATTGTACAAAATTATCTGGATGAATGACTGAGGATTAAATAAATTTCCAGAGGCTGCAATCCAAGCATACCTGTCTCAGAGTATGCTTCTCCAAGGTCCCAGCATGCAGCCTATTTGTTGTTCTTTGTTTGGGTGGTCTGCATGCCAAGCAACTGGAGACTTTGAGAGACAGAAAGGGAGGGCCTTACATTACAAGGCACACTGCAGCACAGCAGCACAACTATCTGAGGCATGGCAGAGTGCATGTGAGAGAAAAATCAATAGAGAATCCTTCTTTATGAATGGGAGAAATTGAATCATGTCACTCTTTGATCAGTTTAGCATATGGTCAAAATTTCAGGTCTGTATGGGATTTGAAAAACAACGTTACCACTGATTGTAATAAGTTGATTAGAAGTTTTTCAAAAGCGAGTATGATATGGCATGGTAGTTTACTGTTCAAAGGCAGGAGAAAAAGTTCTTGAGCAGGTCTTTGGCATTCTTAAGGCAACTATTCAGAAGCTTTCAAGACTGACATGGTTTGCTCACGTGTAGGCATTTTTCTTTTGATTGAAGCATTATTGCTACATGGCAGAAATTCAACAAGTGCTGCTTCCTTCATCATTGCATTTCTATGTCGGAAAACATTTTATTGGTTCAGTTTTCCCCTATTGGGCACCTGTTCTGAAAATGCTGTATATTATAATTATGTGAGGACTCTTATATTTATTTATTTAATCAATCAATTAATTTATATACCACTTTTCTCTTAGAGTGAGACCCAAAGTGGCTCACAAAAAGAATTAATTAAAACCTAACAATAAAAAAATTAAAATAATTAAAATTCATCACATTAAAACAGTATAAAATCATTTTAAAAGCCTACAAAAATTAAAAAATAAAGCATACCCCCTCATAAGAAGCCTTCCTGCAAGCAATTACACGTTAAAAGCCTGCTTAGACAAAAACGTCTTTGACTGCCAGCAAAAGAAGAGGAGGGAGGGGTCCAGCCTAGTAGTGACTGAGAAAGCCCTTTCCCATGTCCTCACCAGGTGAGTCTCTGATGATGGCAGAACCAGGAGAAAGCCCTCCCTGTGAGTCTTAAGACTCTGGCAAGTTCATTGTATGGAGATATGATCTTTCAGATAGTTTGAACCTAAGCCATATAGAGCTTAGGTTCAGCACTTTGAATTTTACTTAGAAACAAACAGGTAGCCAGTGAAGTTCTTTCAGCAAGGGAGGTATATGCACACTGTTACTAGCTCCAGTCAGCACTCCGGCCACAGCTTTTTGCACCTGCTGATGTTTCAACATAGTTTCCAAAGGGAGCCCCACAAAGAGTGTGTTGCCGTAGTCGAAACAGGATGTATATAAGCCTTATGTCACTGTAGCCAGATCTGACGTCTCAGGGAACATGCACAGTTGGTAGACCAGTTTTAGCTGTGCAAATACACTCCTGGCCAGTGCTGAAATCTGGATATCCAGGCTCAGAGTTTAGTCCAGGAGAACACCCAAGCTGTTAGCCTGAGATTTCAGGCAGCCAGAGTCCCTATTCCCTGATCTGCTTTTTAACTGACCAGGAGCACCTCTGTCTTGTCTGTACTAAGCTTCAATTTGTTTGCCCTCATCCAGTCCATTAAAGACAGCAGAACTGGTTCAGTATTGAGACAGCTTCCTTGGAAGCAGATGGAAAGAAGAGATACAGATAATAATAATAATAATAATAATAATAATAATAATAATAATTCATTTATATTCCGCTTAATCTCAGGGAATCCAAGTGGATTACAACAGTAAAAGCAAAGTACAATTGGGGGCCACTGGCATGTCATTAACAATGTAATACTCTGAATGACCTCTTCCAGTGTTTTTATGTAGATGTTAAGCAACATGGTGAAAAAATTGAGCTCTGAGGGCCCCCACAAGCTTGTCCATGTTGGAGACATGCATTGTACAAATAGTGCACCTTCAGTACAGCCAGAAGCTACTTCTTTTGTCCCATGTGTTTTGGGTCATAGCTGGTTGTTATATCTTGCAGTGACATAGTGTGTTTAGTTTAAAGAATGAGGAAAGTGCAACCAAAAGACTACATGTGGCCCCAAGAAAGTTGGCCTAGACCTATACCACCACCATCCACAAAGAAAGGCCTTTTATTTTAACAAGAAATGACCTGGTAATTGTCCATCTGTTGAAAGGAAATCAGTTCAGGGGATGCAAAATATGAGGAGATTGATACCCAAGGCCCTCAGGATTGAGGGGGGGGGCATTTTGGCACGAGATTTTTTTTTCAGGGGTAAGGAGCAGTGGGGTGGGTGTGAATTGCAAACCTCTGATAGTTGTCTGCCCCTGGTTTATTCTGTGATTTATTGAAACAAACCAGTATCTGACTCATTTCTAATCCAAGCTTGTTCAGAAACCATTGTTTGCATTATTCATAGTCTTCTCCTTGCTAAAGGTGTTGTTGTTAGGTGAAAATGGAATCAGGTTGTTATAATCTTCTTTTCTCAGTTACACCAGAGGAGAGGGAAGGGAGGAGTATGTACACCTACTGTTTAAGAAAAATATCCCATACTTCAGCATTTAGGTTTAACATTTCATCCAAATTTGGATGTTTGATTAGTTGTTTTAAAGAAAATAGACACTCTACATTACAAAATTACCTATAATATAAATTCCTTCTTACTATAAAATATTCCTGCACAATTAGTGCTCAGAATAACCACATATATGGGCTTTCTAGATTGGCAGGAAAGTGTGACATGAAGTTGCCTTTTCCTTAATGCTTAGCAGCTGCACCACAGCCTTTAGATGGAGCTGCTCTGTTCCGCAGTTTTTAAAAAGAAGCTGGGAAAACCAGCACCTTTTTAAAGGTGCTTCTTCTTCCCTAAAACGCAAAAAAAAAAAAAAAAAAAAAGCATTTTCATGGCACACTTTCCCTTTTTCTCATCTAAAGGCTAGACTTTCATGCAGCCATGAACACACTTCTTTTTGCCAATCTAGAATGCCCTATAGTTTATATGGGATACAGTGAACCTTACTTTTGCTGTTTGCTTGTTGCTGCAAAATACCAAGAACTTATCAAGTCTGGAAGGTTGCAGTATGCAAAGTTCTGAATGCCTGCCATAATGTGGTGGCCATATAATCTCTTTGAAAACTGGAAATGTATGAATTGAGTGGAGAGAAGTGAGTGAGTACACTGTATTTGGCTATAGGGTGAATAAAACAGCAATGCCCATGACTAAATCTGCAAGTACTGTAGGTTTAAAAATATATCATTTACTGCCACCTTTGGATACACTTCAGTGTTTCCATGATGTACTAAATGGAAATCTAGGTATGTGAATAATGTATGTATATGCTGTAACCTATTTTGTAACATTTATTCTTTAAAGGCTTGCTATGTGAAGAAGATATAAATGAATGCAATCCAAATCCATGTCTGAATAAAGCAGTCTGTGTTGATGATATCAATTCTTACCAGTGCTTGTGTACAGAAGGATTCACAGGTAAGTAATTTGATTATTTTTATAAACAGTTGCTAACTTTTAAAATTAATTGTTGCTTCTATGCCTTTAACAGTGGGTTTACATCTGTAGACATTAGCAGGAGATGCTTAGATCCATATAGGTTTCACCCACCAATATGGTGTAAAAACCACCACATTTTTGCATCATAGAAAGCCCTGTTTCAGATGTTTCCAATCAAATACAGCCCTCAAGGAATTTTGTATTATCCACATAGTGTTGAAAGAATAGGGAGGCTTCAAGCTTTCACTTTGAAAAAGGCATACATTTCATCATTTTAAACTCTTTTACTCCCTTAATGCTATAAATTAAAGTTCTATTATATGAAAAATTAAAGGCTGATAAAGATTAATTTAAGATGTCAGCAAAAACTGATTACTGCATCTTCCGTATAACTAACAGCCAGTCTATTATAGTGAAGGCCTTGTTAGGTTTTTTTGTTTTTGTTTTTAATGTAGTCAATAGATTAGTGTTTCTTGGTTTTGATTTGTGAAAAGATTGTTTTATTTTAGTTTCTTTCCCTCTATATGTTTTTAATATATCCTACCTATTCTGGCTTTTGGTCTAATATGCTTATACTTTTCTCTAGGTACTAATTGTGAAGTACAAATAAATGAATGTCTTTCAAACCCTTGTTTAAACAAAGCTACCTGTGAAGATCAGATTGGGGGATTCCATTGCAAGTGCCCTTCTGGATTTACTGGTGCCCTGTGTGAAAAAAATATTAATGAATGTCTCAGTAGACCTTGTAAAAATGGAGCTACGTGTAAAGATGGTATCAATGGCTACAGGTAAACAACAAGACAAAACATTTAGGCATTACTTTTGTGTAATACATGTTATAAAAGATCATTTGAAGGATTTCATCATTCCATGATGATAATGATATCCAAAGCCTTAGTGTGTGTAATGCTATTGTGTCTCCAGACAGTCTATTTTTTAAAAAAAGAAATGGGGTCCTTAAGCAGAATTACTAACCTGCTTTCACATCCAATTGTCTTGACTAGAGTAGATCCATTGGCTTAAAGGAATTTACAGCGCCAAAACAGATGGTTGTAAAGGGGCAGCTTAATGCCACACCTTTGAGTGCCAGATCAGCACTATGGCACCCGCACACTGTGGCCCCAATACAGCGTTTTTCTGGCCCCAAAAGAAGCAGCAAAATGCCACTTCTTTTGGGGGCAGAAAAAAGAATGACTTTTCTGCCGCTGCGGGGTTTTTTTCTGCATTTCTGCATCATGTTTAAACGCCATGCCTCAGAAATGCTGTGATGCCGCCCACTGTGTGGTCAGCGGGGAGACATGATGCTGGCTTGAGCACGGCATCAGGACATGTGGCATGCATTTGCCAGACCCCCACACCATCCTGAAGTCAGTGTTTTTTGCTGGTCTGTTTCGGCCCTTAACTAGTTATCACTAATTCAGTTTGTCTAGTCTAGTGGGGACTAGCAATAGGATTTGAGCTCTAATTTTTCCCTAAAATTGAAAGAAATGGGTCAGTTAAAAAAAGAGAAAAATGTTTGTGTTGAGAGAAGTCTGACTGTCTTACCAAAGGGGACATATCCCATTCCCTCCTGATTTATAGCTCACCTTTCTGTCAAAAGTGGGACTCAAGGAATCCTGCAAATAAAGAACACAATAAGTTATATTATTAAAAGAAAAATTTAAAAATCATCATATTAAAACATATTGGAATTGAAAATAGCATATCAAATAACATACAAAGAATTTACAATTAAAAATATAGCACTCACACATTACATGCTCTGTTTTTGCAATCCAGTTGGTTGCCAAAAGCCCACATGAATAGGAAGATATTTTCTTACTGGTGGAAGGACAACAGGAAGGGGGGAGGCCTCACCTCCCTTGGAAGGGAATTCCATAATGGAGCTAAACAGATGGGCAGGATACCACGAGTTAGCCCCATGGTATCTTTCCTGTGGTTCTGACCCAGGTCTGTCCCAGGTGGGACTGTGATGTGTAGATGCTCACCCACCCACAACCCTTTCCTATCACCACTGCTGCATCCTTTCGACAGGTGCCCCCTTCCAACAGATGCCCCTTCCAACATCACACATCACAGTGGGGGGCTTTAGAGAAGATGTGATAACAGTGTCAAGTGTGCATGCAGACCTGTACAGTCTGCTGGTTGTTGCAGCAGAGTTTCAGCACAAACAGCTGGTCTTATTAGACCAGATTAAGGGTCTGCATCATCCAGAAAGAACAACACCAAGCTGGGGGTCAGGCAGGAAATCAGCTTTTTGGCCTGAGTATACAGCCCCAGTCAGGGGGAAGGTCTGTCATATTTTCACCAAACATTTTCCTAAGAGTAGTGGAACTGAGAAAAGACTGATCCAGGCAGATCCCAAAGCCCAGCCACACTTGTATGGGAGAATATGTTCTTTCAGATAGGCTAGACCAGAGACATATAGGGCTTTGAGGGTCATAGTCAATACTTTGAACTGGTCCCGGAAACAGACCAGCAGCCAGTGAAACTGTTGTAACAAGGGATTTATGTCCAAGATCTGGAGGTAAACAATTGAAAAGGTTGACTGTGAAAAGTATAGAATAGATCTTCTTGCTATGAACATTTATCTGGATACCATGTTTTATTTAGAAACAAATATAGTTATCTATGCTAGTCTATAGACATTTGATTATAGCACCATGCCAGTTCAGGATTGTCCCAGGCCCTTGAGTTTCCAGGCCCAAAACTGAGAGCTACTGTATATACTCAGGTATAAGTCTAGAAATTTTAGTCAAAAAATTGACCCAAAAAACCTAAGTTGACTTACCCACAGGTCAATGTAAATATTGTACTTTAACTCTTATTTAAAAGGAAAGGTGAAAGGTGGGTGTGAAAGGTGGGTGGAATCTGTCCTGAAAGCACTGACTGTCCCCCTACTCTGTCATCCATCCAGCCTTCAATGTGAGCACAGTTATGCCTAGTGGAATTCTTTGGCATTGTTTTCCTTTGCTTCATCCTTTAGATCCTTTTCTACTTGCCCCTAAATTTTACTTTTGACTTATCTAGGGGTCATATCAAAATCCATAATTTTGGCCCCAAAACCTGCCCTCGACTTATACATGAAGTCCACTTATAGTCAAGTGTCTATCATCAAGATGATGGCTGCTGTTGATGTCATTGCATGTGATGTAATAAGTGTCAACCAAGTAGTTCACAGCTTGTCATTCAAACAGAAAGACAGAGAGCGGTGGCATCACTAGGACTCATGTTGTCCCCCTCCCATTGACATCCACCCATTACCACACCATACAAAACCCTAGTAATTTTTTTTTGTACAGTACTAATGTTTCTCATAAATCATAACTCCCATATGTCACTGAATCTAATGGTAATAGTTGTGGCCTAAGAACTAGCAAAATTAAAATAATACCTTTAAATTACAATATCATACGCCCAGCCTAAATATATTTACATATGCATAATTTCATGTGGTTAAAGTGAGAATTTGGTAAAATGTGGTGTCTTTGAAGAACATTTTAAAAGAATAGAAAAAAAATTAATTTGAATTGCATTGATGTCATGGTTTGAATCTGGAGACCAGGGTTCAATTCCCTGCTCCATGGAAACCCATTGGGTCACTTTGGGTGTGTCACACACTCTCAGCTCCAGAAAACTCTATGATAGGTTTGCTTTAGGGTCACCATAAATCAGAAATAGCTTGAATGCCCATGATGACAATGATAAATATGGCTTTTGTTGTTGTTTTTTTGCTCACAGATGTCACTGTGTCACAGGATACACGGGGCCACAGTGTGAAGCGAACATCAATGAATGTGAATCCAATCCCTGTGTGAACCAAGCAACCTGTGTGGATGCCTTGAACTCGTACGTTTGTAAATGTCCCCCTGGCTTTACAGGCAGCAGGTGTGAAACAGGTACACAGGACCAAAGTATTAGCAAATAGAGTGCTAAGCAAAATATCTTGACCTGATACTTGATGACATCCATTCATATAGCAGCTTTGCAATAGGCAGTGTAGATAATCATACATTTTTAAAAGATGAGTACTGTGCATTAGGAATGGCAATATTTACAGTTATTGCCTTTTCCCAAGTTAGTTTTACTTCCACAAATGACAAAGCTTTAGTATTATTTTTCTGTTGCTTTGTGCTGATGTGCTTTAGCAGGTCACCTGCTATCTCTTGTCCTTACAGTCAAACAAAATACACTTGCACTTAATTAAAGAGAAGAGGTGGCTCTGTAATCAACATTTCTGCTCCACAATAATTGTGAACATGTCTCCTGACCAAAGTCTTGCAATTTGCATATCAATATACTTTCAGTCTTTGCAACACCTTAAACAAAAAAAAGCTCCAATACTTCAACCTACTACTGTATATTGTACTTCTCCCAGGTTAGAGAAAAGTGTTAGTTAAATCGTCTTAAAATCAACTGAATCTAAAAGAGCAGTTAAACACATGCTTTTTTTATTTTAGTTTACCATAAGTATGTTTATCTTTCTGTGGATTTTGCTGAAGTATGTTTTTATCTTAATACATGCTTATCTATAACTTTGTTGATATAAGATATTTATATTTCCCTCTCCCCTTCAAGAAAAAGTTATCTCTCAAAGTGGTTTACAATATCATCTGTCTGTCTCTCTCTGTCTATTTCTCTATATTTTATATTAGATATATATCTAAGTAAAATACATTTTGAGCAGCTTAAGGTAGTAACAAAGAAAAAAAGTGTCCTTTAGTCCACCAAAGCTCATGCCCATAAATTCATTAAGTCCTAAGGATGTCACAAGGCTGTTTGTTGTTTATGTTGGGATTAACTAACATGACTTCCCACTTTGGGAAATAAAACAAGCAGTCAGTAGATAAAATTAAACAAGAGAGGCAAATACAATCACTTCTTCTTATACTTAGGATCTAAGTTCACCTGTCAATACAGTGAATATTCCTGTTTATCTGTGTTCAGCCAGATCTGTGTTCAGACAGAAGTATCCCTTTAAGCATAAATGGACAAGTCTTCAGTGGCTGAAAAAACACAAATAAAAAGGAAGTTTTAGTGTACTGAGAATTATTCTATTTAGATCCTAACATGAATCAAATTCTGATACTACATGAAGAAAGTTCCAAACAGTTTGTTCTGGATAACACAAATAGTAAAGGACGTAGTGGGAAATAAATGAGTGTTACAAACATCTTGATAGCTCTGGAGCCCTGCATTCAAGTTATGTACTTGCCTGCCTAGTGATAGTTTAAAATGTTTAACTTTGTGATTGCTTTCAACAGTTAGATATCTCATTCACTACAGTTAGGTATCCCACTATATGAGGGGAGGGGGGGTAGAAGGATAATTGTATATCGTAGGGCTTTTAAGGTGTGTTTGAGACTAGCTTCTCCACAGCCTATTGACATGGCAGACATACGTGAAAAGGCCGTAGCTCTTCAGATTCTCTTTTCTTCATTGTAAGGATAAGTCTGTTTTTAGATAAGCCACTGAAACAGAAATGTAGAAAACAGAATTGAACATTTTTCTTGTTTGTTGCAGAACAGTCTTCTAGATTTAATCTGGATTTTGAAGTCTCTGGAATCTATGGCTATGTTATGCTTGACAGTGTCCTCCCTTCATTAACTGAGATTACATGTGCATTCTGGATGAAATCCTCTGACACTACCAATTATGGGACTCCAATTTCTTATGCTGTGGAAAATGGAAGTGACAATGCATTTCTGCTTACAGATTACAATGGGTATATGAAATAGCAACAAAGCTTAAATTTTCATCTGGCTATCTTCTCTATTCTTGTGGGACTCTGAATTCACCTGAGATAGAAATACATTTTGCTGCTTATGTAACCTAACCCTTCAATGCATAGTCAAGCTCTATAACAAGGATGTCTCTGTTAATGAAGCACATGCATTCAAATGCAGTTGGACTTTAGTATTTTTTTTTAAAAAAAACAGTTAGTTGCAGCTTTAAAGCACAACACAGTTTTAAAGAATATTTTTAGTCAATACAATATAAAATACTATACAATATAAAATATCAGTAGAACAGTTGCCATTCAGCTACATAAGCATTGGCACACATGCCTGAACATCAACAACAGAGAGAAAAATATGGCATATGATACATTATCTTTGTCTAGATGTGTATGGAAATGTATATATGAGAAGTAAACAATCTGTCAGCCTCCTGATGTTTTTGAATTACAGTTCAGTAAGTCCTATTCAGCATGACCAGTTGTGACATATTATGGGAGTTTTAGTCCAAAAGAGGTGTAGAACACCAGGTTGCCTACACCATTATAGATATGTTTTGGGTATAGATATATCCAAGCAAGAATTTTTGAGATCTTTAATCTAATGTCAAGGTATATTACAACACAAGTTGGAACACCAGATAGAGACAGGAATAAAGATTAAAGGAGCTGGAATATTTGTATATATGAATTATTGTAGAGAAAGACAAAGGGGCAAAACAGACCGGCACTAAGTTCCAGGTTGGGTGTGGCATCTGTGCACGGCATTTAGATGCCGCACTCTTATGACGCCACTCCTATGCCACTTGGAAGCTAAACAGCTGACCACACATGCGGCAGCTTCACTGTGTTTCAGCAGGTGGCATTTACACACACCGCACTGCCAAAAAGCCATAGCAGTGGAAAGGGCACCCTTTTTCTACCCCAAAAAGGAGCAACATTTTGCTGCTTCTTTTTGGGCCAGAAAAATGCCATATTGGGGCCACAGCGCTGAGTTGCCACAGCCCCAACCCAGCGCTCAGTGGGGCAGCGTGATGCCACCCCTTTAGGGCCATCTGTTTCAGCCCAAAGTAAATGCATATACAGCATTTGGAACAAACCAATGATGATCTGTTTGAAACTTTAGAGAAGATAGAATAAGGCATGGATGAGACAGGAAGGCATAAAATGAGGAACTAACAGTAAATAAGAAAAAGGAAGGTAACTGTACATTGGTCTGAACCAGGCAAAATAAGGCAGCTTTCAGCTGCTTTGGGGGTGTGACATTTAGACAGTGTATGACCCTGAAGCAGCTGGAAGCTGCCACTGACAAAAGGAGCGGGTTTAATCCTCTCCTGCCGGTGGCCTGTTCAAGACAGCAGCAATGACCTGCTTCAGGAGCAAGCTGTCAAGTTGCTGCAGTCCCAGAGCAATCAGGGCTGGAGAGGTTTTGGCCCATCTGCTTAACCTGTAAGAGACACAAGGGCAAAGGGACTGATGTCTGAATAACACTTTGGCTTGAAGTGACATAGGAAGCTATTTCAATTGTTAGAATGGCAGAATTAGATCATACCTTCCTCTTAGTGAGAGGATTTCAGGATAGTGTACATAAAAATTTAAAAAATCAGTACAGTAAAGCATAAAACTGTAAATTAAGAGATCAAAATGATCAATCAGCATTAAAGAAGACAAATTTAGTTTCATATGTCTTCTATTTATCTGTAAATGAAAAGCTTTTTACCAAACACTAAAACAATGCAAGGTTGGCACCAGGCAAACCTCTTGCTTCTTCATTTGGAGCATAACAGCTGTTTCATGTGAGTCAGATCGAACTGCCCTTGTATCTGTGTAAATATTTGCATAAATAATAAACATCTGCTTTCCAGTTGTTTACATACAAATTAATCTTCCTTACTCCCTTTCTCTTCCTCTTCCAATAAATGTAGGTGGGTTCTTTATGTGAATGGGAAGGAGAGCATTACCGATTGCCCTTCTGTGAATGATGGCAATTGGCATCATATTGCTGTCACTTGGGCAAGTATTGATGGAGCCTGGAGAGTGTATATTGATGGAAAGATATCTGATGGAGGCAATGGCTTGTCTGTAGGATCAGAAATCCCTGGTATGGCTTCTTTTGTATTTTCTCAATTATATTCCATTTCTTGTTCTTATTTGTATGTCATATAGACTGGAGTGTTCCTTGTGCTTGCCAAGAATTAGGCCTAAGACAACTGTCTTTTTAAATTTGTTTACTTTTGTAAAAGTGCACTGTAGAGAGTGTTGGTTTTGTTTTGGGTCGTTCCCCCCCCCCCAAAAAAGGCACCAATATTCTGAAGAGGAACAGATACCAAATACATCCTAGCATTGTCTTACCCAAGTAGGAGTGAGCATGCACATGCTCTATCACAAAGTCAAGTGAACATCATTATCTTGCACTTAACAGAAGTTTTTATACCAGGACTATGGTGAATGTACTTCAAATGAACATTGAAAAAATGACTATCTATCCCTTATAGGGATCTAGGATTTTACTGAAGATCAGAAGAAGAAACATGGCCTGCCCTTACATTCAGCATCCAAAGAAAAAAGCACAGTAACTACAATGACAGAGTTGTTTAGTAGTTTTTAAAATTATCAAGTTCATAATTTGCATCATGAGAATGGTTTCCATGTAATCTGGTTCCATGCCAGTTCAATAACATTTAACAATAGGAACCATGTGGGCTAGCCAGTACGACATGCCCACTCTGTACAATTTACCCACATCGAATCAACACTTAGCTCCCATTATGCAAAGCTAACATATGAATTATTCTATACTAAACTCTTCTAGTCAGCCACAAGTTGTGGAGTGGAACAGCATTTGTCAACCCCCTGAGACACTGGTGACTATTCTATCAACTGTATTCTAGGCTACAGTCCATATAATTGATTCTATATACTGTAATCTGGTACATGACTCTGAAAGTGAATCCATTGATCTATTTACTGAATGGAATAACACTGAGTTGCATTCAGGTTCTCATTAATCAGACACCATCGCTGCTTCTTGGGTTGTTTTTCTTTTGTGAATAGGCGGAGGTGCATTAGTGCTTGGACAGGAGCAAGATCGAAGAGGAGAAGGATTCAATCCAGCAGAGTCTTTTGTTGGTTCAATTAGCCAGCTTAACATTTGGGGTTATGTTCTGTCCCCTGAACAGGTAAAAACCTACCATCTGGTTTTGTTCCTTTAAAGAAGAATTCTTTTATTAAAATCAAAATGACTCATGGTTGTTTCTCTAGATCATGGTTAGCAATACTCAACCTTTAGTCATACAGGTTCCATAGAAATAGGACTATTACAGATATTTTAGTAGCTAGGCTTAGAATCTTCAGGCACAGCTGATCACACTCCATTTGAGCAGAGGGGTGGTGTGAAGGTGACAACATGGCACTGCCAAAATCTCTCAAAATCTTTCCCTCCTTTTTAATGTGTGCCACTGATGCCACCAATTTGTGATGGTAATGGCCACTATCCCACCATCTAATGCGTCCCAAACCTAAAAGACTTTTCTTAATGTTGATAGCATTTTTAAAGTACTTCTGAAATCACTCCAGACAGCTGCTTGTTGAAACAAAGTAATAGATTTATTTATAAGTTAGGCTGAATACACTATCCCTTTTAGTAAAAGGTGTTCACAATGGATACGATTTTAAATGCTTTATTAGAGGAACAGTTTGACAGTTTCCTTATCTTGCTTTTGCAAGTGTGTCCTTACAACTTTTTATATATTTCCTTACAAAGGCCCGATACACATGGGCCATTAGCGGTGATGTTAGGGCTCGATAATGCTCAGCATCCATATGCGCCAAGCCTTAATAGCGCCGCACTGACATCACAAGGCTGTGGCCCCATCTACATGGGGAGCAGCCACATGATGTAAGGGTGCTTGAGCGCCCACATATCTGTGGGCAGAAGAGATGTGATCACAGCACTTATGACATCTCAAAAAAGGAGCCACCTAGAGCAGCTCCTTTTAGTCAGCCTGTCTGTGCTGCAGCATGTGAATGCTGCAGCACAGACATGGGGCAAAGATGGGTGGCACAGAGCCACCCGTCTGTACTGCCCCTTATTATTCTTTTGTTTCTTTTAACCAATTAACTGTGAATCCACTAGTCCCCAAGCACTATATCTCCCACAGGATACTATAATAACTTTATTAAGGACACTGTCCCTTTCTTGGATGTCTAAAACCTTTTCTAATTGCCTATCCTAGCCACAAAAGCTCTTCACCCCTCAGGGCACAGTAAATATCAACCCTAACTAACTTCAAACACTGATGTCCCTCTATTTATACTTGCTCCTGGGAGCAGCCCCCAGCTTTTCTTGGCTTCGCTCCCATTGGCTGCTGGCAGGGCTCTAATCTACCTGTTGTCTCCACAGGTGGGGAAATAGCATTGATCCCTTTTTTGCATTCAGTTTCCGTCACCATTGTTTGAAGCATTCCATTGTAGAATACAATGTTAATTTCCCCTTCCTAGCAGAAAATATCTTGCTGAATTCTGCAGCTATCTAGATCAGCTCTGGTCATTTAACATGGTGAGGAGTACAAATCTACATTTCTTTGCTTCATTTGTAGTGAATAAGAAAGTTTATCAAAAGGAAATCACAATTAGAATATTTGTTGGTTTCTTATTGGTGTTCTTGTTGTGTGCCTTCAGGTCAGTTCCACTTTATGGCAATCCTAATACAAACCTATCATGGGGTTTTCTTAGCAAGATATGTTTAGAGGGGGTTTGCCTTTGTCTTCCTTTGAGGCTAAGAGAGCATGACTTGCCCAAGTTCACCCAGTGGGTTTCCATGCCTGAGTGAGGATTTGAACCCTAATCTTCAGCGTTGTAGTCCAGTGCTGAAACCATTATACCACCCTGGCTCTCTATTAATTGGTATACAGCAGATATATTCCTGAATTTTCTTGAATTTCTCTTTTATTGAAGTGTGTTTTCATTGAGTACAATTCCTTCCCACCTTCTTGGGTAGACATGGGGGGGGGACACAAGTTAACTACAAAAGAGCTTCTAAAACATGGTGTGCATGGTGAAAGAAAACTATTCAAACTTCTGTGATGCTCTTATTTCATCCTTCTGCATTTAAAAAAGATGCATAAATTATTAGAATATGAAAGAATGCTAAATATAAATCCTAGGATCAGATATCATTTCTGTACTTCCAAGCTGTCCAAAAGTTAGTAGGTTTTTTCAATACTTGTCTTCAGATTTATATATTTTAGAAATAGTAGTTTATTGTTTCACTAGCAAAATCCTGGAATTTTTTTTTTCAGATATCTGCAGCAGAAAAGTGTCTTGAACCTAGAAATTATTTGTATTTCAACCACTAAATGAAATTCTCCAGTCAAGCATGGAAAATATATATCCACTATCAGTAGTAGACTAACTATAACTGATCTAACACGGATGTGGGGAAAAGATAACAATATTCTTTGTGAAAATGGGCATTGTGTATCACCATATTTCTTTTTTTAAAGATTAAAATTGTGTAAATAATCCCACTTCTGAGAGACAGGCTTCTAGATTTTGCCTGTGTGGGATTAGTAAAGTGGGAAGGCTAAAAATGGTTGATTGCATCGTTTCTGACTTTCTCTTGACAGTGGTAAAATAATCAGTGTAGAAAAGGGGAAACCAACCCATTTTTGATCCTACACAACCAAAATCAGATGAAAGCATTATCATGAGTTTAGAGACCTCCAAGTATATTTTAGATATGAAACTTCACTATGGACTGAAATGGACAGCCCTTTAAAGCTGCCATCCGGATGGCTTCGGAGTGGAGCGTTTGTATGCTGCATGCTCTGAAGCCACCTGAATGTCAGGCAGCCGCTCCCAGATGTGGGTGGCTTCAAGACATTCTGGCAGTGCAGTGTTTATACCCTGCACACCACCAGACAATCTTGAAGCCGGCTTCCGGCTGCAGTGGGACTGGGAAAAGCACCTCTTTCCTAGCCCAAAAAGTAGTGGATCTTTTCTGCTCCTTTTTGGGCAAGGTTCAAAGTGGATTGGGGCCATGGCATGTGTTTGTCACAGCCCAATCCATCTTTGGCCGGGGGGGGGGGGGGGCATCAAGCTTCCCTTCTTGCTGGTCTGTTTCTGGCCCTATGTTGCCTGAAGGGGAAAGAGTGTTTTGCTATGTTTTTGTTTCAATGTATTTGTTATCAACACATTACTAATATACTAATTAATGAACTTGTATCCTATCCCTTCTCTTTTGATCTGTAAGGTGAAGTTGTTGGCTACTTCATGTCCAGAGGAACTTCAAAAAGGCAATGTATTAGCCTGGCCAGATTTTCTTCCTGGAGTTGTTGGAAGAGTGAAGATTGATTCCAAGAGCATATTCTGTGCTGGTTAGAACTTTTATTTACTGAAAGTGCAACAGCAGGATAGTGCAGTGTTTTTCAGGCTACATTCAGAAAAATCCTAGCAACAATGGAAGATTTTCAGAGGTGCCACAGAGTACATCTACACTGTAGAAATATTGCAGTTTTATACTACTTTAACTACCATGGTTCCATCCTACAAAAACCTGGGATTTGAAGTTTTGTATGAGCCAACATACGTATAGGGATAGGATGCAATGGCTTAGTGGTAAAGATGCCAGTTCTGATGATCTTAAAAACGGAAGGTTGGTAGTTTGAAGGCTAAGTCCTCATGACAGGGTGAGCTCCTGTCACTAGTCCCAACTTCTGCCAAACTAGCAGTTTGAAAGCATGCAAATGCATGTAGATATATAGGTACCAACATTATGTGCAGTCATGCTGGCCACATGGCCATCAGAGTTGTCTTCAGACAATGCTGGTTTTTCAGCTTAGTAACAGAGATGAGCACTGCTCCCTACAGTCAGTTATGCCTAGACATCCATGGCAAGTGGAAACCTTTACCTTTACTTTTACGTATGAGCCACCAGCACTCTTCGGCACAGAAGGCTAAAGACCTTGTAAAATTACAAATCTCAAGATTCCACAGAATGGAATGAGAGCATTTAAAGTGGTGTCAAACTGCATTATTTCACTACATAGTTGCATCCCCAGTAAGTAAATCAGTAATGGCTGAGTAAGTCCCTTTAAAGGCAGCTGATTCGTAATCTACCACTTCCACTTCTGCTCTGGGATGTGTTCTCACTTCAGGGCAGAGGGGGTAACAAATAGTAGCCATCCACACGCAAGCAGAAAAAAGAACACATCACACCATGGAAGAGTGGAGGAAATTTGAAAACACTAAAAGCAAGATTTGGTATTGCTTATCAGATACCAGATACATTTTGAACATTTCTGTTCTTTTTCTTTCTAAAGAAAGTGCTTGACATAAAACTCAAAATGATCAACACTTTAATATAATTCAGTCCCCAGCCAATTTAATAAACCAGTTTCCATGTTCAACATTTTATGCAGTTAAGCAGTCATAAATAAGCTGCTAATTAGTGGTTATAGTTACATGCATGGAAGTTGAGTAAGTTATTTAATTAATATAATCTATTTTTCTTTGTTTTCCCTGGTGAAACATACTGTACATCAGGAATCTGGCTAACTAATCTGTTAGTAAATCTCCTTGTACCTATTGGCTTTAAATTTTCTCTATTTTTAAAATTTCTCATAAATTGTACATGATAGACAGTGTGACAGAATCGCCAATTACATACAGAAACACATGACAGCTAAAACTTGAAAACCACTAATACACAGTATTTATTAGTGCTCCTTATGACACATGAAACTTATGATGCAATTATCCCCTTGGTTCACTGGCCTTCATAGAAATATTTGATCATTTAATGACCAGAACATTCAGTCTTCATTCTTTAAATTCCATGGTTGTGTAATAAATGTTCATTGGGACCTCAAGCAAAATATTTATGGTTTCCTGGATGCAGATGTTGAAAGAGTAAAGATTAGGATGGGGATGATTCCAGTCATCCGTTGGAACAATAATTTAAATTTCTTTTGGCTTTGTTTCCTTTTCCCCCCTCTTTCTTTGTTTTGTTTTTTATTTGTATAAAAATATTTTAACCCTATGGCCTTATACTTTTCTTAAGAGAGCCAGGAAACTATTTTTTTCTCCCCTTGTGTAGTATCTAAAACCTGAGTGATCAACGTAAAACTTCAGGAATCTAAATTGCTTATTTGGAAATGGTTACAAATCTTTCATGCTCCCAGTTCTTAAAATCCATGCTTCTATCTTTCTGCCTCATGCGGGATAAATAGGTGATATATAGCCCCCAAGAACCTTGCTCAGCTAGAAACGAAGTCATGATTTGGCAGTTACAGCATTGTTGGGGATGTACTAATGAAATCTATGTAGCCCAGCCATTTGGGTCCTAGGCCTGTTATTTGTAATAGTATTTAAAGAGATTGATCTGACTCATTTTGTCTGTGCATGCTTCTTTGTTCCCAGATTGCCAACCTTTACAAGGCTCTATACCTCACCTGAGAACTTCCTCAGCTAATTTAAAGCCAGGATCAAAAATCTCCCTGTCTTGTGACCCAGGCTTCCACATAGTGGGCAATTCTGTCCTGTCCTGTCTAAACCTAGGACAATGGACTCAACCTCTTCCACGCTGTAAAAGTAAGTGGATATCCTTAGCAATTTTTGACTTCAGGGTAAACTGCAATGTTGCTCAGAAGATCATAGCCTGAACCAAAAATGAATGGTAAGCAAGACATTGGGTGACTCCTGGGATATACCTTCCAGTATTCTTTTCATAAATTAAAAATAGGATTGTTAGGTTGTTATGATAGATAATTGCAGAATGTATAACTCTGACTCATAAATAAGTCCACAATATTACAGATATTTTTCCTACAAATCTATAACCCTGTCTACACTGGCGAAATAAAACATCCCCCCTTTTCCCATTGTTAGTAGCCCTGACAAGACAGGGCCCAATCCAAAGTTCTGGTACAAACTGTCTGGGCAACATCCAGCCATAAATCACCTTTTGCTCCAGATATTCTCAGAAGATCCAGAGCCTGCCATTGTAATGTAGGATGGTTCTTTACAAAATGTCCCACTGTGCCACCTGGTGCTGCCACAAGTCTCTCGCTCTGAGGTCAGAACAAGGTGGTCAGCCATGTGATTGACACTGGATACCTAATTCTGACATCAGAGCTAGTGACTTGCACCTGTGGCGATGACACCAGTTAGCACAGCTAGGATGCACTTGCAAACAGCCACCTACCAGAGTGCCCAGTTAATGAGAGAATGTTAAGGCAGCTTTGGAGCCAAAAAAATCCATGCTGCTCCTGGCGTAGCCTTTTTTGTGGATTTTGGATTGTGTTATATTTTGCTGTATGAAGGTTTATTCATATATTGTTTGAATGCAGGGATTAGCTGTGGAATGCCTCCACCTTTAGAAAACGGCTTTCATTCTGCTGAGGACTACTTTGCAGGAAGCACTGTTACCTACCAGTGCAACAGTGGTTATTACTTGTTGGGAGACTCCAGGATGCTTTGTGCAGACAATGGAAGCTGGAATATTATTTCTCCATCTTGCCTTGGTGAGTTCATGAGCACTTTTGACCACATTGCTAATATCATGAGGCTTATTTATGTACCCCCCAAAGGCCTATTGATGCAGACATAAACCAAACCTGGCTGGAGTAGGCCAGTTCTGAGACATCAACTTCAAGCATGCCTATAATCTGGCAGGCACCAGAGGGGTTTATAAAAATATTTTTAATTCAAAGTGCAGACCTCTTGTATACTGTATTCCAATCTGGTTTTGAAAGTCTCCATAGTTTCCAAGGCAGTTTTCTATGTAGCACAGGAAACTGCTGTTCAAGACATATAAGCTACAAGCTTCTTCAGGGATACAATGTTTTGGATTTCTTTGGATCCAGACAGTAGGATATTTATGTAGCTCATGATGTATTTCCTTAACAGTGTCTGGATCCAAACATTTCTGAATATTATTCAGATTACATTTCAAATTGAATTTAGTAAAATAACTTTCAAGGCATTGCTTACAATATCAAGAGTGCATGTTTGCATTTTTGTCATTTCTCTGAATTTGTCTGATTTAGTACTTTATGATAAGTTTTTTTCTTATGTCCTTATAAAGCAACAGAAAACGTAAAGAAAGGGTAAAAACTGCTGTCCTTGGACATTTTTTCATGCTGTGTTTTTAGTACGTCTTGGTGGTATGAAACTTCATATCTGTGAAGCAACAGACTGAGTTCCTGAGACTTTAGTAATTTGTGGACCACCAAGGGTGACATTACTGTAGCTGTTATTAATTTAGTGCCATCATTGTATATCACACTTCGGGGAGTAACATAAGCATAAGATAGGTCAACATTCCCTTGCAGTCTAAATTTATATCAGGGTGAAAGTAGAAAAGGAAGATATGAGAGGGTAGTGAGATGGGAGAACCAAACATAGCAAAGGATACATTGGAGCAAAAGTGTTCCCATGTTCTTTGGTTTTATTTCAGTTGGAGGTGAGGATTAAGGGGTACAGCTATGTAAAACACTTTCTTCAGAATTTTGTATTTGAAGAGGGTGAGAAGGCAAGGACATCATTTTGGTGTTCTGAGAGAGAGTTCTGAGAATAAGGGGTGGTACAGACAGCCCAAAAAGGGCGGTCTAGTGCCACCTCTTTCTGCGGTGCAACTGCACTTCAGCACCTAGATGCTGCAGCACAGTTGTGCCACAAAAAAGGGAGCGGGGAAACCAGGCTCCTTTTTTATTGTGCACTTGCAGTGCAGCAAAGAAAAAAGCGCAGTGCGGAAGAGATCAAGGGATCAAGGGAAGTTATAGTGCCACTCTATTCTGCTTTGGTCAGGCCCCACCTGGAATACTGTGTCCAGTTCTGGGCACCACAATTCAAAAAGGACGTGGAGAAACTGGAGCAGGTCCAAAGGAGGGCAACTAAGATGGTGAAGGGTCTGGAAACCTTGCCCTATGAAGAACGCCTTAGGGAGCTGGGGATGTTTAGCCTGGAGAAGAGAAGGTTAAGAGGTGATATGATAGCCCTGTTTAAATATTTGAAGGGATGTCATATTGAGGAGGGAGCAAGCTTGTTTTCTGCTGCTGCAGAGACTAGAACGCGGAACAATGGATGCAAACTGCAGGAAAAGAGATTCCACCTCAACATTAGGAGGAACTTCCTGACAGTAAGGGCTGTGCGACAGTGGAACGCACTCCCTCGGAGTGTAGTGGAGTCTCCTTCCTTAGGGGTCTTTAAGCAGAGGCTGGATGGCCATCTGTCAGGGATGCTTTGACTTGGAGTTCCTGCATGGCAGGGGGTTGGACTGGATGGCCCTTGTGGTCTCTTCCAACTCTATGATTCTATGATTCTATGATTCTAAGCTGTGCAGTTACACCGGCGCCATTACGTAGGCCATGGAAATGGTGTTACGTAATGGCGCTGGTGCCATTACAGGTTACAGTTTGGGAGCATGTAAACGATGCGTGCTCCTGAACTCTAATGGCGCTGCCCAGGTGCCTCTTCATGCCCAAAGAAACAGCAAATGACAAGAAGAGGAGACTTTTAAGAGTGCATAAAGCAATCAGGATGTCCCCTTGTGGAAAGATCTGGGGAGCAAAGATCATAAACAGAGACAGAGCAGGAAAAAATGACCAAAAAAGCAACAACAACAAAAACCCACCAGAAATTAAACTTCAGATTCACCAAGACCATATTCACAAATGCTGATGAAAGCAAACAACAAGCAATATGTCCAACATGCAATGGTGTCTGGTTTCTGCAGAGCGCTCCAAAGAGATTTTTCTCATTGTAATGCACTGGCTTTTAATAAACTATCTGATTTGTCATCACTGGGATATCATCGTTCTTTTGGGTGTAAAAAATTTATTGCTAACAAACACAGCTGGGATGCCTTCTTTTCTTTTTTGTAGATGTTGATGAATGTGCAGTTGGCTCAGATTGTGACTCACATGCCTCCTGCCTTAACACTGATGGTTCATACATATGTACCTGCATCCATCCATATAAAGGAGATGGCAAGAAGTGTACAGGTAAAGGGACAGTAGTATCAAACAGTGAAAGAAAGAAGCAGCAAGAGAATGAGAAATGTCTGTAACAAAATTAATTCATCACATTTTTGACATTGAATTGGATTTTGTTTTAAAGAGATGGCATATTTACACTCATCTATTTGTCAGCAGTTCATACACTTTTACATCAGAGGTGGGCAATGTGTGGTTCATCTGTGCCCTAGACATTTTTGTGGTCCCCCTGGGGATCACCCACCCACCCTTGCTGCCACTGAATTCAGCCCAGTACTGCTGGAATTCAATGGTGGCAGTACTTTAAAACAGTGTGTATTTAATCATTTTTATTTTTTATTTTTGCTTGATGAACAGTGCATGTTGAGGCAAAGGGAGGTCATGCTCCAGGAATCACAGTTCTCCTTTAAGATGCATACTTTATTTTAACCACATTTCAAGATTTTGTTTTCCAAACTCAATTAATAGTTATAGTTATTTCCATTAGTTTATTGGGCAGCACTTGTGTTGGCCGGGGGGGGGGGGGGGGGGGGGGGTCTGCAGAAGATACCAATGAAAGGGACCTACACATACACACACCAGTCCTGCTGTTCCTTTTTGTAAATCAATAAAATAAGAAAAACTCAGTCTGGACAGACCAGCATTTTGCACCGGCCTGGGCCCGGACTAGGGGTGTGGAAGGCTGAGCATTTACATGCTCAGCAACTCTACCATGCCCCCCAGGCATCATCTTGGCAAGCCCCCATACAGATGGGGCACGCCATGATGACATCCACATGGCGCAGTGCCCAAACAGCGCCAGGCCGCACGGACATCATGATGACATGCAAGCGCACTAATGGGGCCCTGCGCACAGCCTAAAAACAACCTGCTGGGAGCAGGTTATTTTTAGGCCTCCCAGAGGCCACGGTGTTTGGTTGCTGCAGCCTCCATCTGGGGCAGAAAGGGGCAGTGTCTTGCCACCCCTTTCTGCCCATCTGTCCAGCCCCTCAATCTGCTGAAAGGGTTGAAGTGCAATAACCCAGACAATTTTGGCAGGCAGCTGCACCTTACTTATTGGCTCCAGGTTTGTTCAAGGCAAAAAGTTTGGTTTTCTACTTTCTATGTATGAACAGATCTCAGGGAATCCAAGCGGATTACTTCCTTAGGTTTCACCTGCACTGCAGAATTAATGCAGTTCGACACCACTTTAATTGTCCTGAGTCCATCCTATGGAATTCTGGGATTTGCAGATTGTTGTGGCACCAGAGTTCTCTGACAGAATAGGCTGAAAACCACAAAATTACAAATCCCAGAATTCCATAGCATGGAGCCATGGCAGTTAAAGTGCAGATGCAGCTTTAGTGTTTCATCTCATTCAAGCAGCCATTACATGGAGGAAGGAGTTTAAGGCCATCGATTTTAATTCTAGCAACCACGTAGAAGAAAATTGATATATGAGAGAGATCAAAACATCCATCCAGCAATGAGATATCTCCACTTTTTCACATACTCAGATCTCCTTTAGCATTGGCTTGTAAAAATCAAGATGGCTACTGCATAAACTATTGTAATTTCCTTGAGAAATTACATTAACAAAAAAACCTGCTTCATTAAATATACAGTGTGCAATTTAAGGGTGTTTGAAAAACAACTCTACAGCAAGTGTGCTGACCCAATCTGTATCCCGCATAGGTGATGATGATTTAAAATTTCCCCATTTGGTTGTAATTTTATCCCCTTTGCTGTACTGTTGATTTTTTTTTTTAATTATTCCTTTTTCCTTCCCTTGCAGAGGGATTTTTAAACAACAATTCAGTAGAGAAAGATTTAAGTATCCCACACCTGTGTGTATTGGTCCCAAGCCAGATCAGAGCTGTGCACTCCTCTTTTAGAGGAAAAAAGAGAAAGTTCTTAAAATATATAACCTGTATTTAATGTAGCATGTAATCTAACACTGAGTGCAAGATGCCCAATTGCAGTATTGAGGCAGTCTCTGCAAAGAGTAATACAGATAGAACTGTTCTTTGCAATGCCTGAAATGTACGTTCCCATGCTCTTGTCACTGGGCCTTTTTTCTTCTCAAATTACCTGCTTAAATGTTGCATGATTTGTTTTCATTTTTAAGCACATGAGCCACACCTGATGTCAGTAAGCTCTATTTTACCTTGTATCTGATTCCAAAGAACCAGTAAAATGCAAACATCCGGGAGATCCTGAACATGGCCATTCGCATGGTGCCAGTTCCAGTGTTGGTAGCGAAATCAGTTTCTCATGTGACATGGGCTACCAGCTGAAAGGAGTGACTAAAGTTGTATGTTTGGAGTCTGGGGAATGGAGCCACCTGATACCATACTGTGAAGGTATTGCTTTCTACACAGTTATTTTGATCATACAGATAGAAACAATTAGAGATTTTAAAAAACAGGGTAAGCTGTTCAATTTTAGTTCACCAGGAAAAGCTTTTTAAGTATTATTGTTATTGTTATTACTACTACTGTTAGTTCATAAACATTCATCCACAGATGCTAAAGTTGGCTTGGTAACTTGGGGCTCTAACTGACATTGGGACAAAACAGACCAGCAAGCAGGGGTGGCTTGAAGCCTCTCCTTCTGAAGATAGATTGGGGCTGCAGCAACCACATGCAGCAGCCCCAATCCACCTTGAAGCCAAACCAAAGAGCCACTTCTTTTTGAGCTGAAAAAAAGCTGGCTTTTGCAGCTCTGCCACAGCCCAAAGCCAGCTTCAAGCCACTCCAGCAGCACGTAGCATATAAACACCATGCCAGCAGAGTGCCTTGAAGCCATCCATGTCTGGGATCCCAGACAGCTTCTCACCGGCTTCTGGGCATCATCAGAGCATGCAGCAGAAGCGGGCTTTTTCGACTGTCTATTTTGGCCCTTAGTGAGCTTTTGTACTCTATCTGCCACTGGGACTATTCAGTGAAGGTCATACCCACACTTTACTCTTAACCTGATCAGACAGTTTTCTCCATCACAAAGGGCCCTGGGAACCATGTCATAGGAAGTGATGAATTCTCAGCAGATTCACCTAACTATGGGTTCTCAAACTACCAGGATTCTTTGCATAAATCCCAGAGATGAAGAGAGAGAGATTGAGAGAGAGAAAGATTTATATACTATGAGAGGATGGGAAGTACAATGGATGTCTTTGCTGCTCTTTCTCTTCAGAGCTAACTGACAAGATCTTGCATTCTTTTGCATCTGTGCCCATAATCCAAAGCTTTCTGTTCCTCACTGAAGCCCTTTGTCTTTATTACCACACCAGTTGAATAATTAAAATATCTCGGTCCTTCAGCTATTCCATATTAAAATTTAGTCAGGCTCTCCTTTTTCTTCTTTTTCATTTGTACAAGACTAACAGGAAATTTTAAAAATAATTATATTGTTTGATCAGAATGATTTTTACCCTTTTGATTTTTCTTCAAGCAATTTCCTGTGGAATCCCAGCTGTTCCTGAAAATGGTGCAGTCAATGGCTCCAATTTTACGTATGGTAGCAAAGTGATCTATAGGTAGGAAAATTGTTGTGCATTTGGAAGTTTTGCTTGGCAGAAAATATGTAGTACTAATGAGAAGCGACCACAGCTAAATTCTACCATCTTGACTTTACTGGAAGAAATCTGGCTCTGAATGGGAAATACATTAATTTTGCATTTGTCTGGGAGAATCTCGGAGATAAAAGATTTGATTGGAGTATCTGTTGTATCACACAAGGCTTGAAGACTGGAATTAGAATAGAATAGCAGCATCTGTGACCATAACTTATCACATGATGTCTTTCCAGCAGCTGGTCTGTAGTCCATCCATTGCTGAAACGTGCCTTCTCATTGACAGGCAAAACTCCTCAGTGCCTTCCAGTTGTGCTGCTTTTCCACTGTTGATGCAGGTGTGATACGTTCCTCCGGAAGCAGTTCTAATATGCAAGCAGTTACAAAGTGTGATTGGGAAGATTATGCTCCTCTCCCTTCTCCCCCTCATCATTCTCAATTAGGCTGTTTTTCTTTTTCTTTTCTTTTTTACTTAAAGAATTGCTATAATTTCAAAATCGCACTCTGTGTGTGTGTGTGAATATATATATATATATATATATACATACATACACACACACACACACACACACACACTAAAAGACATGCTGTGAAAGGGACAGAGCAGGAAGGAGAGACTACGGAGGCCAGTCTGAGGAAGGCAAAGACTGGGACGGAAGCTGCACAATTGGGGAGGGGGGGCATTGAAAGAGCTGTACTATTCCCAAAGCAGTATGTTTGCATTTCCTAGACTAACATGATTTTGACAATTTAGTTTTTTGTGGAGCTTTCAGGCTATGGGGCCATGTTCTAGAATAGTTCCTTTCTGACATTTCGCCAGCATCTGTGGCTGGCATCTTCAGAGAATGATAGCCTGGAAAAAGGATTGGAGATATATATGGGAAGGAAGGAGTAATTTGCAAATGTATTGTTCTGTTGCTCATGGCAGTCCTCAGGGTGGGAGGATATGCAGACAAGGATTAATGTCTGCTAACTGGTGCCCATTGTCTGCTGGGAATCCCCTGGCCATTAACAATACATTTGCAAATTACTCCTTCCTTCCCAGGGTCACACAGGATATATATATCTCCAATCCTTTTTCCAGGCTATCATTCTCTGAAGATGCCAGCCACAGATGCTGGCAAAACGTCAGAAAGGAACTCTTTTAGAACATGGCCACATAGCCCGAAAGCTCCACAAAAAACTATGGATGCCAGCCATGAAAGCCTTCAACTCCACATGATTTTGACATCTTACAAGCCTGGTGTGATGAAGTCCTTAGTCTCAAAAGTGTTACAAAATTCCTTTGTGTTATGAAATTCTGAAATTCTGCATGTACTGATATATTTTTAAAATTCTGTATTATTAGATAGCTTGTACCATTGAATATTAAGAGTTTACTGTGCTCTTGTAAAAATATATTGGACAAAGAGATAAAAAATATTGCAGTTGATAAGAGTACTAAACATTATGCTTTTGACTGCATATAACAACTGTGCTTAACAATATGGCAAACCAAAGCTATAGCTACAACTCCAGCAGACATAGTCAAATAGACAATCTGCAGATTTTCTTTCTCCGTATTCCAAACTGCAGCATCTACACAATCTAGATTTCATACAGGATTGGAATGAGACAAAACGAGTAACCAAGGAGATTATCACATGGCTGAAAAATGTGTCTTACCACTGCCGAATTGAACCTTCACGTGGGGTGTACCCTGGTGTTATAGCATGGCTTTTGTCCTCAAAACCACCATCCGGGTACAGCCCAGCTCCAATGTGGGTCCCTGAACTTGCTTCGGCAGCCATTTTTCAAAGTCAGAAAGTTCCTGACTTTGAAAAATGGCTGCCGAAGCGAGTTCAGGACCTGCATTGAAGCCAGGCTGTACCCAGATGGTGGTTTTGGGACGAAAAACCGTGTGATAACACCAGGATACAGCCCAAATGAAGCTTCAGTTCGGCAGTAGTAAGTCGTGTTTTTCAGCAGTGCAATAACCTCCCCAAAACAGAGCAAGCAAAACTAATTTTGCCAGTAGAGACATGGTAGTCTGTGTCCTCATCCTACATGGTGAGGCACATATTGTTCTAAAACTGCTGAAAATCTAAGGAATTGGGAAATCATGGAAATGTTAAGGTTAGCTGATGGTTGTGAACCATTTTGTCTGATATCATTAGAATCATGATGTAGGATGTGTTAAACATCCTCCATGTTATCCTTGTATAGTTTCTCTGAAACAACAAATGAGATACTGGGAAAAGCCATATACGTGTACATGTTTATATTTTCCTTTCTTGCCTAAATACAGGTGTAATAAAGGATACATTTTGAAGGGTGAAGAAGAAGCAGTGTGTCTTCCAAATGGCAAATGGAATCATTCATCTCCATTTTGTGAATTAGTAAAATGTCCCCATCCAAAGGAAATACACAATGGAAAATATGTAATGAGTGACACAACATACCTTTCTAATGTATCCTATACCTGTGACACAGGGTACAGGTAAACAAGTTACCAAGGTGTACTTAGTGTTGTGTATATCTTTTTAAAACTGCAGGTAAAAGAAAGATCTCCTTTTTGTATCTATGAACTAAGAGTGACACTCATGGAAAATAATACATATGGAATTTGGAGAGAGGGCTCTTTAAGATATTTTCTATATCTCATGTAAAATGTAATGCTGCTGAGAATTCATATAGAGTTAGTCATCTGAACCAACATTTAATTCATTCTTTAAAGTATGTTTTTGCTTGGCAAAAACTGCAAATTACCTTATGATCAAAAGACTCCTATTTATGCCCTGGAGACCAACAAAGTCTTAATTGCTTCTTAATTAATATTATTTTTTTTTAAATCCAAAGAACTCTGAAATACTCAACAGAAGAATCTTCCTTTAAATATAATGACTGAGAACAGCTATGTGTATTACAATGATGTGAGGGGAACAGCACATTTTGATTATAATTGCAAAATGTTGGGCTTATGATGTATCACTTGTAATAATGTTTAACTTCTGCCCACTTTTTGAAATGGAATACAGTGGTCCCCCGGCTTACGAATCCCCCGGGGTATGAAAACCCCGGGGTACGAAACCAGCGGGACCGCTAACGTATCCCCCGGGATCCAAAAGATCCCCAGGGATACGGGGAAAAAAACGTGCGGCCCCTTTAAATCGGCTGCGCGGTCCGTTGCGAATAGCGGTCCCCCGGGAAACGAAAGCTTCCGGGTTACGAAAGGTAATCCGAAACGGATTACCTTCGTAACCCGGGGGATGACTGTAGTTCTACTATACCTCTCCAGCTGAAGTATTAAACTGACTACAGTGGTCCCCCGGGTTACGAAATTAATTCGTTTCGGCCCCTTTTTCGTAAGCCAAAAATTTCGTAACCCGGGGCCTATTTCCAATAGGAAATAGGTAATCCGTTCCGGCCGGCCGGAGGGGAAGGGAAATCCCTTCCCCTCCGAAGCCTGGCCTGGCGGGGGCCTCCTGGCTGAGGAAAGGAAGGTCCGATCCGGTGGATCGGGCCTTCCATTCGTCACCCGCGGAGGCCCAGGCTGGCTGGGGAACGTTCGCTTCCCCAGCCAGCCAGGCTTGAGTCCCTTCTCCTCCGAGGCCAGGCTTCGGAGGAGAAGGGGCGGCCTTGGGTCCCTTCTCCTCCGAAGCTAGGCTTCGGAGAAGAAGGGGCGGCCCAGGCTGGCTGCGGAACGTTCGCTTCCCCAGCCAGCCAGGCCTGGGCCTCCGCGCCTATCGAAAGGAAGGCACGATCCCATGGATCGTGGCTTCCTTTCGTTAGGCTTGCCCCCCAAGTCCGGCTAGAGAAGGGAATCCTCCCTTCTCTAGCCGTGCTTGGGGGGCAAGCCCGGCTAGAGAAGGGAAGCTTCCCTTCTCTAGCCGGGCTTGGCCCCCAAGCCTAATGAAAGGAAGCCACGATCCCATGGATCGTGGCTTCCTTTCGTTAGGCTTGCCCCCCAAGCCCGGCTAGAGAAGGGAATCCTCCCTTCTCTAGCCGTGCTTGGGGGGCAAGCCCGGCTAGAGAAGGGAAGCTTCCCTTCTCTAGCCGGGCTTGCCCCCCAAGCCTAACGAAAGCAAGGCACGATCCGATCGGATCGTGCCTTGCTTTCGCTTCGGGGCGGAGGCCCAGAGGCTTGGCTGGCTGGGGACATTCCCCAGCCAGTCAGGCCTGGGCCTCCGCCCCGAAGCGAAAGCAAGGCACGATCCAATCGGATCGTGCCTTGCTTGGCCTCGGAGAAGAAGGGACGGCCCCGCGATGGCCGTCCCTTCTTCTCCGAGGCCGCCGGCGGAGGAGAAGGGACGGCCATCGCGGGGCCGTCCCTTCTTCTCCGAGGCCGCCGGCAGAGGAGAAGGGACGGCCATCGCGGGGCCGTCCCTTCCTCTCCGAGGCCGCCGGCGGAGGAGAAGGGACGGCCATCGCGGGGCCGTCCCTTCTTCTCCGAGGCCGCCGGCCTTTTTTCGTATCCCGGGGATACGATCGTAAGCCGGGGCCATTTTTCCGGCCCCGACTCTTTCGTATCCCGGGATTTTCGTAGCCCGGGGGATTCGTATCCCGGGGGACCACTGTATACAATTTTAGTAAAAATCTTGACAAAATGGCTTCCCACTTCAGAAAAGCAGATCTGTTTTGCTGTTTAATTTTATTAAATGTATACTATTCCCCTCTTCAGTCCTGGAACAAATATATTATTATCATCATCATCATTATTGAACTACTAAAAGAAAACAAAACACACCCACCTAGCAGCTATGAGGGGGTTCTCATGTCACAATGTATCAGGACACCATGGGAACCAAGACTTACAGGAGAATGATATGTTTGTGCATGCTCCAGGAGCAAAGGAACAACTCGTGTTCATATTCAAGAACATATAAATAACCCATATGCTGGAACAAATGAATGGCCACCTTGGATTCCACATTTATTCATTTATTTTATATCCTGCTTTCCATCCAATATAAAACCCAAGAAAACTCACAATTTGAGTAATTAAATACAGTTAAAATAATCAAATTAGCATAGACGTTTTTAAAAAATATATATATGAAAAAGCACATAAAAAACAGTAATTTAAAATTGTTTTGAAGAGCGGTTAATATATAATAATCATTATACAAATACAAATACAACACACTCCATTTAAAGGATCTGTATCAGATCATTAACACTCAAAGTCCCAAGTGAACAGAAAATAAATACATAAATAGTCCTGTGAACCTTCCACCCTTGGTTTTTTTTATCATGATGTCTGGTAGTGTATTCCAAAGCAAGGAAAGTTACTTTTTTAAAAAGATTTGTTATGTAACTTGTTAGAAAGCCCACAAAAGTGTCTGCTTACTATATTAACATATTTTTAGTTGCTTCGTATAAGTCATTTCATCATTATTTTTCGGGGGGGATCTAAAAAGCTAAGTAAAATGGCCTATAATTTGGGGGGGGGGGACTCAAAATGTCTCCCAAAGCATTCTGACCCTCAACAGTAAAATATATATATTTAAATAGTACCAGAGCCTGTTGTGTGTATGACATTGTTTCTCTTTTGGCTGACATCCTTTGATATAATATAAAAAGCACATGTTTCTTAATTGAGAATTTTTTATTTACTATAACAGTCACACCATCCACGACTTAAAAATCATAAACATGTACCCCTGAATTGATTAATAAAAGTTAATCATTCTCAAGGAAAGGATTGAAAAAGTATCCTTTTGATTATATTTGGATAGAAGAAATTTTCTTCCTGCTTTTTCTATCATTTTCCTTTTTATGTTTTTGTTTCATAGTCTGCAAGGAGCCTCAGTACTTGTATGTGAAGAAACAGCTAACTGGAGCAGTTTACCTCCAGAATGTGAAATAGTTTCTTGTGATCTTCCTCCTGTTATTAAAGATGCTATAGTAACTGGGAACAACTTTACCTTTGGAAACACCGTCACTTATACGTGTAAGGAAGGGTATGTAAATGAAATTTAATAGATTGGAACTGTTAACTAATACAAGTTGCCACACTGTAAATAAAGTCCCAAAATTCACGGGCCAAAAAAGCCACTTCAAGCACCTTGGGGCATGGCATTCAGATGATGCATGCCCCCAAAGTGTTTGGAAGCTGCTCCGACACCACGATCCAGTCCTTTGGAGTAGACCAGTAAGAAGCCAATTAAATCTGACTCCTGGTGAGCTGTCTGCTTTGCCCTATAGAGATGTAAATCATACATATGCAAAAATTAATAATTTTACCATTTTTCTCCCTTCTGTGAGAAGATTGTTTTAAAAAGTGTAGTATCCAAAAACTATTCACAGTTCAGGACTTATTCTGTGCAAAATAAATGCATATTGGATTTTTGTACAGAAACCAGCATTTTCTGCAAAGAAAAACACTTTCCTGCAAGGAAAATTGTTTTCTGTGCAGAATGTTGCGCACACACACACACAAAAAAAACTATTTATGTATGGGAAAATTGTTTTCTGAACAGAAATCATACAAAACACAGGGGCCAAAAAAGTTTCCTGCACAGAAAACAGCATTTTCTATGCAGAAATTCTTCATTCAACCATTTTTTGAATATATTCCCATTTTTTCATCTCTGTTGTAGAAATTATGATAATGCTAAGGCTTTTTTTTTTAAAGGGCCTCTGTTGAAGAGACTTTTGCTAAAACCTACCACTCTGCATAATTATTAGGCACTTTTTAATCTTTCTACATAAAAGTGTGGTCTTAAAGTGAGTGTTGGCAGCACAACTCCATACCTTTTGGATTTAACTAATAGCTTTAATCCATACCAAGCTGGTTTCAAGTCTGTTTATGGGACTAAAAGAGTATTGTTCACCTTGGTTGGTGAACTGTTGTATACTGGACAGGGGAATCTATCAGTTCCGCTGCACTTTTCAGCAGCATTTGATACTATTCGTCATGACATTTTACTGGATCTTTTGGCTGATAGGTTATTTAATTAAAATTAAAATCACTCCACTGGCAAAGTACACAGTTTCTGTCAAAGTACACAGTTCTGGGGAGAGTAAGAAATATATTTTATTATTAATTGCTACTGTTTTGTGATTATTTCTATTTGATTGAAAATCTACAGTAAGTGATACCTACTGTTCAGTAAGTGCTGTTCAGCCTCATGGACTGTGAAGTTCTACAAAGCTCAGTACTGTCCCTTAGGACTTGTACAAAGAGGAAATCAGGAATTTGAGGGATGGGTCATATCACTATGCTGATGATATCCAGCTCTCTTTCTCAGTTGACACCAAGGAGATGCTGGAAATTCATTATCTGGGCAGGAAAGCCTGTCTGCAATTGACATTACAACCTCTTCTGGATGGTGTGGTATAGGCTCTTTGAAAGATGAGCTGGCAGGAGTGGGGGTGAGGTAGATGCTCTTAGATCTAGCTTTGTTTCCAAAAGAATATGTGATTGCTGTGACAAAGAGTACTTTTGACAAGCTTTGGCTAGTGCAGCGGCTGCCCTCCCTCATAACAAAATAAATTTGGCTAGGGTGGTTCATGTCTTAATAATCTCATGATCAGACTACTGTAATGTGCTCTGTATGGGGAAATGGTTTAGAAGCTTCAAGAAGTGCAAAATACGAAAGCCAAGCTGAATTGTTTCGTATAAATTTTTGGACCTTAGAATCAGACTTGGCTATTAGGACAGTTTTTATTGAGTGTGTTTTAAAAACTTGGCTTTTAAAAATTATTTTCATCAGTTCTTAAAGAATATTTTTATTGGTTGTGCATCAGCTTCAGAACCCTGCTGGCTTTCAAGGTGATAGATAAACACTTTTAATAAATAAATAATACTCTATTTCTTATGCATGACAAGTGATGCAGACAGATTATCTTGCATGATTGTAGAAAAATGGTGGTCATCTGTAGGTGCCTTCCTCAGGTCCCCCAGAATTGCATACAGTTGTTTTTATATAAAAATTAAGTATTGCAGACTTACCCAAATACTATTATAATAGTATCCTATGTTATGCATGGATACAGTACAATTAAGATCAAACATTTTAAAGTTCTGTTCTTGTCAGTAGTGTCCCTAAGCTGGGTGTCACTGGGTGCAGGGGACTGCTGGGGGGACCAAAAAATCATGCTCCTCTGGCCCCAGGCTTTCTCTCTGGGAGGAAGCCTGGGGCCAGAGCAGCCAGCAAAGGCACATGTGCAACCCTTTTGCTGGGTCCTGGGCTTTCTCCCTAGGAGGACCCTTGGGGCTGGAGCAGCCAGTAAGGGCACATGTGCACCCTCCTGCTCCAAAGGGGGAGAAGGGCCCAACTGGGTGCCTCTCCTCTTCTGGGTGTCACCTAGTGTGGTCCACACTCCCTGCACTTCCCCAATAATGCCACTGGTTGTTGTTAGCTGCCCTCAAGTCAGTCCCACTTCATGGCAATCTGTGAATGAGACAGGGGCCATGGGGAATGAGACATTCTACTGATTTGAGACTTCCGCTGAAATCAGGGAGACTTTAAAATGCTTAACGTTGCTAGAATCATGCTGTGCCAACATTTACATCAGAAATGCATTTTTAAAAAATGTCTTATATCAGTTAAAAACAAAAATTTCCAAAAGCTTATAAGATTGGTTAAAAAAAACCTTTCAGGTTTTGATTTTAAGGTTTTTAATAAGACAATAGGAGCTATCCCTTAGGAATCTAATATAGGTATCTTTTTCCAATCCACAGCTATACATTAATTGGCCCAGAAACTGTTGAATGCATGGTAAATGGCAAATGGGACATTAATCAGCAACAGTGTGTGGCTGTTTCATGTGATGAACCTCCTCCTGTGGAACATGCTTCTCCAGAAAGTGGCCACCGGCTATTTGGTGACATAGCAATCTACTACTGCTCTGATGGATACAGCTTAGCTGGCAATTCCCAGTTACTCTGTAATGCCCAGGGAAAGTGGGTTCCCCCTGCTGGCAAAGATGTTCCTGAGTGTATAGCTGACTTCTGTGAGAGACCACTGTCTGTGTCATACAGCATCTTGGAATCCTCAAACAAAGCCAAATTTGCTGCAGGGTCAACTGTGAGCTTCAAGTGCATGGAGGGTTTTGTCTTAAACACTTCTGCTAAGATTGAGTGTGTTCGGGGAGGGCAATGGAACCCTTCTCCACTCACTATCCAATGCATTCCTGTTCGCTGTGGGGAGCCTCCAAGCATAAAAAATGGCTATGTGATTGGCACAAATTACAGCTTTGGGGCAATTGTTGCTTACAGCTGCACTAGAGGATACTATATTAAAGGAGAGAAGAAGAGGACATGTGAAGCAACAGGAACTTGGAGTGGCATGGTGCCCACTTGTCATCCAGTGTCCTGTGGAGAGCCAATGAAACTTCCAAATGGAGTTATTGAGGTATTGCTAAGCCCTTGAATGCATGGAACATTGATAATACTTGTGCATTTAGCAGTTCTGAATGTCTAGGGCTCTGTCTCCATGGGCCAAATAAACCAGCCTCCCCCCCATCCTCTCAACAGCCCAAATGACACATGGCCCAAACTCCAAGTCTGATATGAACAGAATGGATGATATATAGCCCATTCAGCACCAACTCTGGGTATGCCGCTGTTAAAACAGGTTTAAATAACTCCCTGTTCCACATCTTCCTGGAAGATCTGGAACCCTCCATTCCAATGTTGGGTGGTCACATAAAATGTGTCCCGCTCTGCTGCCTGCCATGGCGCTGCTGGTGCATTTCACTCATTCTCAAGTCAGAACAAGGTCCCCAGCCATGTGAACAAGGCTGGACACCTCCTGAACTCAGGAGGTGAGACTCATTGTGACCACTCCAGGCAGCAGAGAGGGATGCCTGTGCAAACAGACACCTGGCATCTGAATGGAGAGCCCCAGGTAATGGGGGGAGGTCAGTGCAGAGCACCCTGGCCTATGCAAACAGGACCCAGGCCAATGAACATGAAAAATAATTGAAAACAGAACAAATGGTGTGACATTTTTCAAATGAAGGGGAAAAAAACAATTAAAAACTTAATTATTATGGAAATATCCTACTGTCAGTTATCATGCTTTTGAAAATTAGATATATACAGTTTCATCCACTAAGTGCAGCACTTTTAAGAAGGATGCACACAAAACCAGAAAGCATGCCACTTGCTAAGTTTTCTAATACTCCTCTTCTAGAGAGGGTGACCAGATTAACAGAGGTATTAAGCAATACCTAAAAACCCCTTGTTTTTCCATTCACCATGCATAAATACATTGAGAACAGGAACTGAAACTGCACCCCACACACGTACACACAAACACAAATGCTCACCACTTTAAATATTATTTATGTTGTTTATAATGATGCCTATCAGTGTTTTGATTTCAATATTTCTGTTAACCTGATGCTATAAAAATGACCTGAGAGTTGCCATATGTTAAACTACAAAAGAAAGCCTAAATTGTGCAAAATTGTTACATGCTAAACTAGGAAATATCTTTGAGGTTTTTGAAATCAAGCTCTTAAAGTTTCTGGACTGTCATAAAGCAGTGCTAGACGTGTGACATTTATGATATTAAATCCATAACATTTGCTTCTGTTATCCGTTTTTAGATCATAACAGGACGATCCTTTGGAAGTGAGGTGAGATACCAGTGCAATGCTGGTTACCAGCTGATTGGAAGTCCAGTATTATTTTGTCAAGCCAACCGCCAATGGCATAGCGAAGCACCTCCTTCCTGTGTCCTCCTCACTTGTGAGGAGCCACCTCCTTTCCAGCATGGATTCAGAAAGGGTGAAAGTTTTGAGGTGGGAGCTAAGGTCAGTTTTGTTTGTGATGAAGGCTATGAGCTGATAGGAGATGCTTCTTGGATCTGTCAGAAAACTGGGACATGGAACAAAAAGCAAAACCCCAAATGTGTCCCAACAAAGTGTCCTGAACCACCACTGATTGAGAATCAGCTTGTTCTAAAGGAGATGGCTGATCAAGTGAGCGTGGTGCAGTTCTCATGCAAAGAGGGCTTCATTTTGCGTGGTGCCTCTGTGCTGAAATGCTTACCATCACAACAGTGGAATGATTCTTTCCCAGTCTGCCAGGTGGTACTATGCCGTAGGCCTCCTTATATTCCTTTTGGAGATCCTGTGATATCATCCCTTCATTTTGGTAGCACAGTGACCTACACCTGCATGGATGGTTTTTTGCTGAAAGGAGTTTCTACCATCAGTTGCCAAGAAGATGGCACATGGAGCTTCCCATTGCCAGAGTGCATTCCAGTGGAGTGTCCACAGCCAGAGGAAATTCAGAATGGCATTGTAGATGTGCAAGGCCTCACGTATCTCAGCACTGCACTATATAATTGTAAACCAGGCTTTGAACTAGTGGGAAACATGACTGTTCTTTGTGGAGAGGATGGCCACTGGCTTGGAGGAAAGCCCAGTTGCAAGCCTATTGAGTGCTCCAAGCCCAAGGAGATACAAAATGGCCGATATTCATATGCTGATCTGCACTACAGGCAGACAGTTACATATTCATGTGACAGAGGATTCCAGCTAGAAGGACAGAGTGTTCTGAGCTGCTTGGAATCGAGGGAGTGGGATGCTGAAGTTCCCTCTTGTATTGCTATCACCTGTGATCCTCCACAACCTATTGAGAATGGCTTTGTGGAAGGTGCAGATTACAGCTATGGTGCCATGGTGATATACAGCTGTATACCAGGATTCCAACTCTCTGGCCTTGCCATGCAGACCTGTGAGGAATTAGGATGGTCTAGTGTTAGTCCAGTATGCCTTCCAACAGACTGTGGCCTTCCTCCCCATATAGATTTTGGGGGGTATATAACAGTTAATAATGAAGAAAAACTTTATGGTCAGGAAGCAATATTACAAGAGGGGTTCCATACTGCCAGCCCGCCTATTTTCTCTCTAATACTTGAGAACCAAAAAGACATGCAAAGTTCTTCAAGGGCCATTAATACTTTGCCAGTGTCGGGCTATTTGTATGGGACTACAATATTGTATAGTTGCTTCCCTGGCTATGAACTCTTAGGAAATTCTGTGCTAGCCTGCCAAGAAGATGGAATGTGGAATGGTAGTGCTCCAGTCTGCATTTCTATTCAGTGTGAATTACTGTTGCCTCCAGAAAATGGCTTTGTACATTTTACAGAGAATACCCTTGGTAGTTCAGTGAAATATACCTGTAAACCAGGTTATAAGCTCATTGGCTCAGAAACAAGATTTTGTACATCTAGTAGACAATGGAGTGAAGCAGCACCAACCTGTGAGGTGGTGTCATGCACAGTGCCAAGCAAACCCATGAATGGCACAGTCAAAGGGGAAGCTTATACTTATGGGAGCATAGTCCAATATGATTGTAATCCTGGGTTTCAGTTAAATGGTCCAGAGAAAAGAACATGTCAGGCTGATCAAAAATGGGATGGAAATGAGCCAATCTGCATTCCCATTTCCTGTGGCCCAGTTCCCAATTTAGAGAATGGCCAAGTGACTGGGGAGGAATATACATTCCAAAAATATGTTGCGTACAGCTGCAGGGAAGGTTTCCTACTGGAAGGTAACCAAAAGAGAGTCTGCCTTGCAGATGGAAGTTGGAGTGGAAGGGCTCCTGTATGTAAAGCAGTCCAGTGTCCTGTGCCACTGAAACTTCCTCATGGGAAAATTACTGGATCAGAATTTGGTTTTGGGAAGAGTATTGAGTATCAGTGTGATGAAGGTTATGTCATGCATGGTGCACCCTCACTTATCTGCCAGGCTAATGGTTCTTGGGATAAAGAGGTTCCATTCTGCGAGCCTGTCAACTGTGGGCCTCCTGAGGACATCGCTCATGGCTTCTTGAATGGGTCAGTATTCAGTTATGGGGAATATATAGAATACATTTGCTTTCCTGGCTATGAGTTACAGGGAAATCCAGTGAGGCAGTGTATGTCTAATGGCTTGTGGACTGGAAAACCTGCTTCTTGCCTACCTTGTGAATGCCCTGTGCCAACAATTCAGAATGGTGTAATTAAAGGTAACATTTTTGGCTGTGGCAAGAGAGTCGAATTTCAGTGCCTAGAAGGTTTCAAACTGCTAGGACCTTCAGAAATCACCTGTGAAAGTGCAGGCAGATGGAGCTCTGGCTTTCCCCACTGTGGGTTGATCTCGTGCGGCCCTCCACCAACAATCCTCAATGCATTCATCAATGGGAGCAGCTCTGTGGATCAGAATACCATAATGTATAATTGTGAAATGGGTTATGTGATGCAAGGGAGCTCAGAACTGACATGTACAGAAAAAGGAGTCTGGAGTGAGCCATATCCAAGTTGTGCATTGCTGACCTGTGGTCCACCACCTTCTGTGCCTCATGCCTTTGCTTTAGGAGATTCACAAGCCTATGGGAGTAAAGTCCAGTACAGGTAAGAATAGTTTTAAACTTTATGTTAAGCATGTCTAGTATTCAACTGAAGAGGAGTTTTGAAATATATAAACACATCTCACCTTACATGTTCATCAGAAAGGGGTGACAGGCTGGTTGATATTCACTGAGACTGCAAAATTTTGTCTTCACTATTGTTTTTATTGTTGTCGTCATCATCATCATCATCATCATCATCATCATCATCTTTATTTATATCCTGCTTCCCCCCTCCAAAAAAACCAACCTTGGAGTTCAAGGCAGCTTATAGTTTCAAGCAGGTACAAGATAAGTAAAAACATGCAAAAGGTGAACATTAAAATAAAATCAAATTATTCACAATATTAAAACAAGTTAAAACATAGACTTTTTTTTAAAAAAAGCAATTGAAAACAATTCAATTTAAAATAAAACAGCACCTCTTAAAGTTCATCTCTTAAAAATCTTTGCATCTGGGGGAGGGGTCAGTTTTGCTCTCTTTACTTTGCCTCCCTTCCAGGGTCATTTTAGGCCCAGGAGAGCCCTTTTTTTAAAAAAAGGATGTGTTTACTTCTTGTCTTTTAACAAGGCCTCTCTGAGGTCTGAAATGACCCCAAAGGAGCCAAAGATGTTTCAAAAGTGTCACCCATGCCCCAGAGGGCATTTGGAGGGAATGATTCCTAGGGTCCACAAAAACAGTTCTGGAGGCCTCAGGAGGGTCATGGGCCACTCTTCTGCCCATACCTAGAATAAGCGTATCTTCCAGTATGAGGTTGCCCAGGCTTACAAGAAAATTAGCTGATGAAGACGATTGAACTTGCTGAAAGGGAAAAACTGATAATGTCAATCAAATTGAAACCTTTTGAATAAGTTTAAGAAAGATTGGAAATTTTTTATCACATATTTGCAGTATGAATTGACTTTAGGTTCTATGAAATATACAGTGTTGGTATGGTGCAGAGGCATACGTATTTATCGTATATAAGGAAACAGAGAAATAGTGATATATAGCCATCAGCGTCAGGGGGGAGACAATAGTGTATGTTTATGTTTCTTAAGTAGTTTAGTTTAATTTGCTTTGTCATTGTTTTTTATTATTGTCTGTGTTTTAAATATATCTATACAAATTGTTTTTTGCTGTGTTTAAGTTAAATGGAAATGATTTTAATTTTAAAATGTGAGAAAGATAGAGAACTTGCCTAGGCTTGAGATCCTCACTGGAGTCTCTTCTCTCATTCCCAGCACCCACAGAGGAAGCTTTGGTAGGGATGCACAAGAGGACACTCTCTGTGGCTGCTCCAGATTATGGAGGTTCCAGGAAGACTAAGTTGCTCCCTGAGCCTTCGTTTCCTTCCACATGCAAACAAAAAATATTTTATTCAAATAGACTTTGAGAAGTTGACTGCCTAAGTGGTTTTATTAATCACTGGTGGTGTGCTTTTTTATTGTTGCCTTTTGAAAATGCTTTACTATCTTGCTGTTTTTAATAGGGGAGTTGGTTTGATTTTTATTTGATTTTTTTAGAATTGTAACATTTTGTGCTTTTCTTTGTATATGTTCCTTAATCTTGTTGTAAATCACTTTGTGCCAGTTTTTAGGAATAAGATGAGCTACAGATCAAATAAAAATAAATCAAATAAAAATAGAAAACAATCTAACATAATGTCAGTGATACCATTAAGTTTAGATTTATTCACCTATTTCGTTAAAAATGTTTGTAATCTGTAATGCATTTGCATCAAATTGTAGGGAGTTTGCCCATCATTAGTTAGAGATATAAACATACAGTATTCAGACATTTATAAAAAAATTAAAAATAGAAATGTTAATTGAAGTGAATAATGATTTAATGTTGCTATTGCTGACAACAAAGCTGCACTTTGTGTGTTACAGATGTCTGGAAGGTTATGTGTTGGAGACTGAAATGGATACTTGCACCTGTCAGGAAGATGGACACTGGTCTCCTGATAGCATTTCTTGTTGTCCCAGAAAATGCCCCTTACCAGTAAATATAACCAATGTAATTATTTCTGGAACTGACTTCACTGTGAACAAGAGCATTACCTTATCATGTCCAGAAGGCTATCTTTTAATTGGGGCAAGCACTTCTACATGCCAGGTAAAGACATATCTTTCTCCTGTTTCGTTTTAGTTTTAGGCATCATTGCCAGGGATTCTACAAACCATTTCATACACACTGAAATACACCTACAGCTGGAAAAAATTAATCACTGGGGACAATGGAGAACATGCTCGTATGATTCCATGGGTTTCTGTGATTCTACCTTGTCCAAAGTATAATTCCTAGGAAATAACACTTTTCCGCTAACCAGTAGGGATTTTTCTGATAACATTTCTTATTTCACAAATGTAGGCTTCCACCCGATGAGGCAAACAATGCAGAGCCCTGAGTGCAATCTGAAACACTCCCTCTTGACTTCTGTAAACATACAGAACATCTACATGGCAGAAGATAAACATTTGCACATATATTCCTCTTCAGTTAGGTAGAGGCCCTCACTTGAAATAATAAAAAAGTAAATTGGCTGCAAAGATACCCTATAGTCACACTCAGAACCATTCACTAGGATATTGCACTCCATTGCATATTTCCCTTGAAACCATTTCTAAAGTGATTTTTAATGAGTTTTGAAAAGGCATACATGTTAAGGAGTCTGTGAGCCTCACTTTTTCAACCATATAGAATATTTGTAATTGTTGTTTTTATGCTACCTAGAAAATCTTGAATATGCTTTCTTTTTTCTTTTTAGAATAATGGTAACTGGATACCAACATTTTCAAGTGATATCTGTGCACCTGTGTCATGTGGAAAGCCTGAGTCTCCAGCACATGGAATGGTGGTTGGCAACAAATACAGTTACAGAGACACAGTTCTTTACAAATGCAGCTCTGGTTATGAATTGAATGTGAGTCAATGATACCTACTTTATGATCTGCTGGTTAGCATGTACAATGGGGTATCCAAAAGTTTTGATGATCACCTTTTTAAAAAATTGACAGAAAGTCTGTTTTGATTTGTAGTTGTTAACTTATCTCTATGTAGTCACTATCTAGATTTATACATTTTTCCCAGCGTATCTTGAATAGCTGATATTGTAGAAGTCTGCAGATTGCGCCTTACAGGGCATATTGTAAAGTAATAATTCTCACCCAGAAGTTAGTATGGTATATTGATGAAATTTTGTCAGTGTCATCATTGGTCCCTAAGTGCACGTTGCTGAGAAAATCAGCTCATCGTGCCCTTTATTTTTGTGACTGGCTGTGCCAGAAGGCACTAAAGTCTAAAATCCTCATCGGGCACAATCTGCAGGCTTCTACAATATCGGGTATTCAGAGGGTCAAGATACGCTGGGAAAAATGTATAAATCTAGATAGTGACTACATAGAGATAAGTTACCATAAGAATTACAAATCAAAACAAACTTTCTGTCAATTTTTTAAAAAGGTGATCCTTAAAACCCTTGGACACTCCCTCGTAGTGCAGTAGATCCCTTGAGTGAGTCATGCTTTCTTCGTATGGCTTCTCCTGCCACCTTGTGGATTTCAGTAGAGAAATATGGATATAAACTAGGAAAGTGTCACACAGGAAGGGTATATGCCTGCCTTATTTGGTATTTGTGTCATAACAATACAAGGATGTTGCAACCCCATCTCTGTATATTGGAAAGAACTAATAAGAAATATGTGCATGTTTATTTTGCAGTCAGATGTAAAGACCAAAAGGTAATGCCTGTTTCAGATCTTACTTCTAATTACAGTTCTCCATCTGTCAAAACAAAACTACATCTGAATAAGGTGGTAGTTGAAAGATGACAAAGTATTCTGTATTTCTTCAGATTGCAAATAGGGGATCATATTTTTGAATGTGTTGTGACATTTAAAAATTCTCAAGCAGGAGACTAACATGGTAGGGAAAGGACTAAGTAAAAGTTTTTTCTGCCTTAGCTGTTTGAATTTATAAAAAGTTATTTACATGTGCAAATGTTAAGAAATCATATAACCACCTTCAGTGATACAATTTACTCTACATCCTCAGGATTTCCTTATGTCATTCTGTTGCTTATATAATAATCAATGTACTTGTAAGTTTCCCTTGAAACGTTTTAAAAAAAGACTATATAATATTGAGAGCCAGTGTATGCCACAGTACTTGTGAAGGGCACTCCTGCTCCCTCAGGCAGCCCCTCAAACATCTTTTTTCTCTTTCTGTATTCAGTGCTTTGGTGTGAACAAAGCCCCAGGGTAACACCAACGCATAAAAATAAAATTCAGTGAGGAAAGGTTAACATAATAGAACCAAGATAACACACACACATAACCATCGTTATAATCATTTCTCATTGAAAACCAGCTGATATGTAGGGTGAGCCTGCAGAAAAAAATTAAATTTTGGGGCACATCTGTTCAGGATGTCAGCAAGCCATGCTGCCCTCCAGTTTTCATTCTACTTGTTGTGTACCTTCAAGTTGTTTCTGGCTTACGGCAACCCTAAGGCAAACGTATCATGGGGTTTTCTTGGCAAGGTTTGCTTAGAGAGAGTTTGCCATTGCCTTCCTCTGGGGCTGAGAGTATGTGACTTGCCCAAGATCACCCAGTAGGGATTTGAACACTGTTCTGCAGAGTCTTAGTCCAACACTCAAACAGTTTGGTTCTAATAAATGATAATAAACAGTTGTGAGCAGTTTGGTTCTAATAAATCATATTAATATTTACTATTAGTATTTGAGGTTTTGAAATTCCCAGTGCTAAAATGACATCCACTTTGGTATTAAGTGAACCTCCTTTGGAAAGTCATTCTAGATGAAGAGGCCACAGCTGGAAAGATTCTTTCAAGTGTTATTATGTGGCTCTCTTCAAAAATCTTTGGGACTCAAGTGCTTTCCTGTGTTCTGCATTGCTCATATGCTTTGCTTATTCCTTCTTTTAATAGATTATATTTCATTAAAATCAAATAAGGTTCAATAATTAAGAGAAGCAAAGTGGAAATTACATAATTGATAAACACAATAATCATTGGAATGACATTTCCTAACTGAGAAATGACAGTAGCACTATTGCTTGTATTACATAGTTGGAGAATTTAAAGAATGGCCTTATTTGGGCTACTTTTTGCAGAATCCCTCTGGGGAATTCTAGGTGCTATAGTTCAGAAAAACCCTGAAACTTTCTATATCTCTGCATAATCCAGTGTCAAACCAATATGTTTTACCTTTCTATTTTGTTAAAAGTATGCTAGTAATAATTGGTTGCATGGAGCCTTACAACTATTCATGTAATGGTTTCCTTGAAACAAGTACAATACACATCGTAAGAATAAAGCATTGTGATTGCATTATTGTAATCTTTTATTTAAAAAATCCAAAACATTTTTCCCTAAATATAGGTCACATTTTTATGCACAGGCAATGCTGTTGTATAATACGTTTAAGAAATAGAGTAGAATTTTTTCATACTAATCCTGGATATTAGTTAATAAATGGGTGAAACAGTGAATCACATTGCAAATGAAAATTATGCTACTACTACTACACTGCTATCAGCTTACCTCTTCATAACAAAAGAAGGAATCCCTAAGTGCTGGAGCAAGAGAAGGAAATGCTAGGTGCTTCTAAAGGCTCAACTACACTGTAGAAATAATGCAGTTTGATACCACTTTAATTGCCATGGCTCCATCCTGCAGAATCCTGAGATTTGTAGTTTTGTGAGGCACCAACACACTTTGGCAGAGAACACTAAAGACTTTGTAAAACGACAAATCCCAGTATTCCATAGATTGCAGCTATAGCACCTAAGGTGGCGTCAAACAGCATTATTTTTACAGTGTAGATGCACTCTAAGTGGAGAGCTACTGCCAGTTCGGTTAGTACACCAAATTATATATCCACACTATGCCCAAGTTTTGAGGTAGATTTATACTGTGTTGCACCACCACACATAACTGGATAACTGATAGATACAGTTGGGAATTTGTTAATGAACAAAAATTCAACAATGACATTTACAGTCAAAATCTGGGCCAAAGTTTAGGCCCACCACACAGATTGTATAGAAAGATATGTTTTTCTTTAATGAATGTTCCTGTAAGAAACAAGACATAAGGGATGGGGGGGGGATAGGAGTCTTTGGAGCTCCTAGTAAAATTCCATAAAAGAGGCAGGGTAATTGCATAGTAAAAGCTTCAATTTGGTAATACCTGCTATATGTGGGATGTGGTCCCCACAACGCTCTTATGTAAAAGTAAATTCTTACTTTTTGTTTTACATATTGTACTATTATTTACTTCCATTTCCCATGGCTATATTAATATTTCTACCCAACGTTTGTTTCCAAATGTCAGCAAGTTGGCTAACAATATTTGTGCTAATAAAATAGGGTAACATTTTTTTAAAATGCTAAAAATGTAAAATGTAGATGGATTAGGGAGAGAACTTTTTCCACTAATCCACAAGCCTGTTGAAAGAGCCATATGTTTACTGCTTGATAAAGAGGCAGTCAAAGGAGTTAGGTCATATTTTATTTATGAAAAATAATTTTATTTATTATTAGATGTAGCATCAGAATAATAATAAAAGCAATTTGTTACTGCAATGTGATAACTGAGGACTCTTTCATACAAGGCTAAATTGGAAGTATAATTTAAGGTCAATTCGAATGCAATCATGGGTTTTACGTTATTGCAAATTAACTCTTCGCATGCAAATTCGGGCAAGAGGGAAGCCAATTCGAATGCAATCATGGGTTTTACGTTATTGCGAATTAAAGCTTCGCATGCAAATTCGGGCAAGAGGGGGTTATTTTCGGGTAATGGGAAGTAATTCCGAACGGAGCAGGGGTTCATGTAAATTCGCTAAACAAGCGAATTTACATGAATCCGCATTGGCTCCATTCGGAGTTGGGAGAAATTCCTCCCCGTTTGAAAGAGTCCTAAGTGAAAAGTTAACATTCCATTCCCCAGATTTTGTTTCATGCCCTCAGTAAATCATGCCGAAATTAAAGTATACATATTTCTGATTTCCTTGGCTTTTCAAGGAATGTAAGCTTATGACAAAATGATGGATATTTCTTGCTATTTTCTGAAACCTTCTCTTGCCTGGTAGGGTGATGCAGAACGTTTCTGTCAAGCAGATAAGCAATGGAGTGGAGCAACACCAGTGTGCAAAAGTAAGCTATGCATTAGTTTTATTACGTGTCAAGTTCAGCCTGAATATAGCTTTTTGAAAGGAGAAAAATAGTACTATCTTGATTTTTACTGGAAAAGCTGAGCTATTTTAAAATAGCATTTAAGAATAATTGAGTTCTGAAAAGAATAATATATGATGGACTTTTAAGAGTGTATATTAATTGTAGATATGGTAAGAAGTTTCATTTTGAACAGCTTGGACTGTAGAAGCCACAAGACTTGGAAAGGATCACCTTATCCAGCTTTTGGCTGGAGCCACACAGGATAAAATGCACACATGAAGCTTCTCTTTCTTTCTATATACTGTCCAAAAGACTGCAAAATACCTTAAGTTTAAGTGGGAAAATTGCACCTAGGTTGATTTGCTTTTCAACATTTCTATACAAGTGTCATTGTGTTCCTTCAAATTATGTACCTCTTTGTATTAGGTGATGACTACAGTCGGCCGTCCTTATCCACGGATTTTTTTATCCATGGATTAAAGCATCCATGGCTTGAAAATATTTTTAAAAAGTATATATTCCTAATAGCAAACTTTGATTTTCCATTTTATATGAGGGTCACCATTTTACTCTGCCATTATATTTAATGGGACTCGAGCATCCACAGATTTTGTTATCTACGGGGGATCCTGGAACCAAACCCTAGCAGATAATAAGATCCCACGGTATTAACATTTATGTTTTGCTTCCCTCCGCACTCCTTACTCTTGGGTGAAGCTTCATTATCTTAAAACACCTTAAAATGACTGCATTATATGGCAGTACAATCAAGCAGCATTATTGAACGCCTTTCACACCGTTCACTTAAGACTGGAAACTATCAGCTTCTCTAGTTCTAACATGTCAGTTACTTGTGTTCCTAGTAAGTTGTTACAGGCAAACCCATTGATACCAATCAACCACAGACCTAGACCTACCTATATAGAAAAAAAAGAGAGGATGAGTTTAAAAAGAGAAAGCACATGTTTCTGTACAGAAATTCAAATACAAGGTTAATCTTTGTGTTCACATTTAGAAATATCCTGTGGAGCCCCTGATCCCATAGATAATGGATCCATCATTGGCAAAGATTTCTTGTTTGGAGATGAAATTCTTTACAGCTGTAATCAAGGATTTGAGCTACAGGGGCCAGCTCGAAGGATCTGCCATGTTAACAAGAAGTGGAGCCCCTCAGCCCCCTCGTGTGTGAGTAAGTAAAGATCAGTATATATGAGTCAAACTACTTCAAGCAATATATACAACAGAGTAGAAAAGTCCCCCACACTACAGCCCTCTGTTTGCCATTCATAAAGCTATACTGGCAGTAGCATAACACAGCAGAGTTAAAGACTGCATACTGTGAAGCTTTTCCACTAACAATGAAAAGGCATTCTAACTCTGTCTTTCCCTCTTTATAGCGGAGTGTGTGTGTGTCTGTGTGTGTGCGTTAGGAAAATAGATGGAGCAAATTTTGAGAAAATACATGAAGATTACTAATGGAAAATGCTTTGCATCCAGCATCCCTGGTGGTGCAGTGGTTAAATGCCTGTACTGCAGCCACTCACTCAAAATCATAAGGTGGCGAGTTCAAGACCAGCAAAGGGCTGAAGCTCGACTCAGGCTTGCATCCTTCTGAGGTCGCTAAAATGAGTACCCAGATTGTTGGGGGGCAAATAGCTTACAATTGTAAACTGCTTAGACACTCCTTAAGGGTATGAAGCGGTATATAAATGAAGCTGTTTGTTTTGTTTGTTTGTTTAGTAAAATTCTGTGTTGATGAAGCCAGGTGGCAAGAGATTCAGAACAAATAAAACACAATATGTGATGGCCATCAGCTTTAGAAGGACACTACACAGATTTATGGTGAATAAGGCTGTCAATGGCTGCTAGTCCAGATAGATAGATAGATAGATAGATAGATAGATATTCCTTCCAGTATCATAGGTAGTGTAGCTTTTGGTAGCAGTGTTGGGCTAGTACAGTAGTCTGGGAGACCAGGGTTCAAACCCCCACTCTATCATGGAAACTCACTGGTTGGGCCTTGGGCAAGTCATACACTCTTAACCTCAGAGGAAAGCAATGGCAAACCCCCTCTGAACAAATCACGCCAAGAACACCCTGTAATGGCAATAGAGTCACCATAAATCAAAAATGACTTGAAGTCACACAACAAGAAGTAAGAATATGAGTAAGAAGATGCAGTTACACTCAAGTGGGCTTTCCATCTAAAGACTTAATAGGCTTTTGGTCTGATCCAGCCAAGTTCTTTGATCTGATTTAGCCATACTCTCGTTTTTATCTTCACAGCAACAATGTGAAAGTATATTAGGCCAAGAAATCCTGAACTAATGATGTTGATGGCAGTTCAGGGTTTTGGGGGGACAGAACCTTCCTTTATTCCATATTTATTTTATTTTGTTTATATTTATGTTATGATTTACAATCCACTTTTGAACTCAAAAGAGTCTTATAACAGTGGATATTAAAAATAATAATAAACATAAATTGAAATATTCAAGTGACCTACTATATTCATGAGCTAATATTATGAAAACAAAATCCAAATTGTTTTATAGTTGTTATCATTTGTGTATGCCTTTAAGTCATTTTTTACTTATGGCAACCCTAAGGCTGAGAGAATGTGACTAGCCCAAGGTCTCCCATTGTTTTATACTTGGAGATTAAAAGCATGTTTACCAAGAAATATCTTGATATACCATGTAAAAGGGCCAACAAATTCGCTATGCCTAAACACATTCAAATATCAATCCCTGTTATGTTTCCCGTTGCTGTTTTTATGCAGGATACTGTTTATTTTTTTTAGATTATTATTTCTTCTTCTAGGCATAAAGTGTGAACCACCTCCAACTGTAGAAAATGCCTACACAGTCATCTTAGAAAACACATATAGAAGCAACATTTCCTTTGTATGTAATTTTGGATATCATCTCCTTGGACCTGAGAACATCACTTGCTTGGCCAATGGATCCTGGAGCAAACCCCTTCCATCCTGTGAAGGTGATTATTAGGTTGTGTTCTATTACTGTGGTCTGTTTGATTAGATTTCTTATCTGTGTAGTCACTAGTGATCCAGTCCTCTGAGTTAACATCCAGTCTTCTGATTACAGTCCAAGGAGAGGTTCATAGAATCTCTACAGAAATCCAGATCTACAGAGGATGGAAAGGTTATTGGGAGAGTCCTGACAGATGGGGTGACCTTATGTCACTCTAGAAACTGCTATTCTTCTAATGTGTTATTAAATGATTGATTGGGAAAGAATTATCTTAATTACACTGGTCACTTTTTAGAAACCAGATGTGAAGATCCAGAATTTATTGAGAATGGGAATGCCCTCTATGAAAACAACACTATTGGGAGCAGGGCTGCTTATTATTGCAACAGAGGTTACACCTTGGAAGGAGAGCCTATTGCAGAGTGCACAGAAGCTGGAACCTGGAGCCACCCAATACCTCTATGCAAACGTATGTTCCTTTGCGATAGTAATGAAAACTGACTTTATTTTAAACCTGGGTTCTGCTTTTCCAGAAAACACATCTGTTTCAGAATGAGACTGTTTCCTTTCCTGAAGTTTATCCAGACTTATGCAGCATAAATAAGAAACTAGGAATTTCCTATATGCAACGTATCACAAAAAAATGTATACACTCTTTGACAGCTAATGGTAGCTATGATGATTATTTGGAGGATAAGTAATTACATTTATATTGAAGAATAAATATCATAATAATTAGAGTTCCAAATTACATCTTAGAATACAATTTTATGTAAAGCATTCAAATTGGCATCCCTGTAAAGAAGCTATGCACTGCTCATATTGTGAAATCACAGAGGTGCAAACCTTACTTAAAGTTTCTCTTGTACTTTTGCAGCACTTCTCTACTAATGTAATGTTTAATTCTTCGAGTGCATTTGGTTTTGTGTCATAATTCTATTTTTAAGGTACCCCCACAAGAAGACACTGTTAAAAGTATATACATTGGAGGGGGGATACCCTGTAAATTCTCATGTTTACACTATCTTCAAAGAATGGTACTACTTTAAATTTACATATTTTAAATTATGCTCAAGTGTCTTGTTGTTTAGATATTCTGAACAGCCACTGCAAGACTGCTACATTATGCTTCTGTCTATATTTCATTTCATGCATCTTATGCATCAAGAGTCCCTGACATAAACATAAGCTTTATATGATGACCATTCATTTCTCCATGGGTAGACGTTTAGGTAGGCCAAAAAGCCAAATACTTTTGGCCTTGAACAAATCAAGCCTCCCAAGAAGCCAAAATAACTAAACTGGGGCTATCATTCTTTGGACATATCATGACATGATTGAGAAAAAATGATAATATTTGGTAAGGTTGGAACGCAGTAGAAAAAGAAGAAGACCATGTTACAGAAAGACTCAACTCAAGGAAATGCAGCAATGGGTTTGCAAGATCTTTGCTGGGCTGTTAATAACTAGGAGTCTTGGAGGTTTCTCATTGATAAGGGTTGCATATGTTCTGCAGAATTAATGCTGTTTGACACCACTTAACTGCCATGGTTCAGTGCTATGGAATCCTGGGATTTGTAGTTTTGTGATAGATTTAGCCTTCTCTGTCAGAGTGCTCTGGTGTCACACCTAAAAATCTCAGGACTCCTAAGGATGGAGCCAGGACAATTGAAGCAGTGTCAAACTGCATTAATTCTGCAGTGTGGAAACAGCCACAGTGGATACACCCAAACAAAAAGGCTGAAAATTGAATCCCAGTAGTAAATGACATGTTATGTAATTATCTAATGTGGACTGAAGAGGGCAGCAGAAACTCTTTATGTCAAATTCAATGTAAGAGAACCATATCAGGTCTTTTGTCCTTGGTGTTGTTGTTGTGTGCCTTAAAGTCGTATCTGACTTATGGTGACCCTAAGGTGAACTTATCATGGGGTTTTCTTTTCAAGATTTGTTCAGAGGGGGTTTGCCATTGCCTTCCCCTAAGGCTGAGAGCATGTACCAAAAAAAAAAAAGTTTTAAAGCAGTTTAGGGGGAAAGTACATTTTCGGATTTCCAGTTTTTCCAGTCAAAGTTCACATTACAGCTACCAGCCTCTTGGATAAAACCTTTTAATATGAACATGTCTTACGGATCGGAAGCTGAAATGATTGGTCCAGTCCATTTCCAAGCACAGTTAAAGCTACTGGTTTGTTGTTCTTGTGTGCCTTCAAGTCATTTCCAACGTATGGTGACCCTCAGACAAACCTATCATGGGGTTTTCTTGGTTTCTTCAGAGGGGGGTTGCAATGGCCATCTCCTGAGGCTGAGAGAGTACAGGTGCTTTCCTTTAAATCCCTCCAGTGCTCAGGATGTAGGATCCTGAAGCAGGCTTGGTCCTGTATTTGTGCATGTATTCATTTATTACATTTCTATTTTGTTTTTTCAATAAAATATAATGTGCAAGAAGATGAAGTATTTTAAAAAAAATAAAAACAGATTAAAAAACAAATGAAAAACATGGAGAAAAACCATTAAAATCATTATATAAATCAAGCTATTAAATTAAACAATAAGCAGTAAAGCATTGTAAAAAGCCAGTTTTGAAGAGAGCTGTTTTCAGATGCTTCCTAAATACATTGGGAGTGATCACAGCTGCATCCCACAGTTTGGGAACAACACAGGACAAAGCCTTGGCTCCTCCTCAAGAGTGTGGTTATCCTTTCAGTGCAGGCAAAGATGCCTTCATTTCCACAGGCTTTTAGCTGAATTGTATTGCTTTTTTTTCAAACCAACAAGTTATATTTCATTCATGTTTTTATAAACTGCTATGGAAACCTGACTGAAGGATTCTGTATATATTTCTAAGTAAATGAATTGGATGGATGGATGGATGGATGGATGGATAACTGCAGATATGAAGGGCACAATGGAGGTGTTTTTCCCTTTTCTACAGTAGGGTGAATAACCAGTTGGGGTGGGAAGAAGCTGGGCTTTTAAGCCATGAAAACAACTTCAGGCGATCTGATAATGAATCTTCCATCTGAAAAGCTATTTAGATGTGTGCCATAACAGAAAGTGATGAATTCCATGTATGGTTCTATTTGTCTCATTGGGAAAGAGCGACACGTCATATGGGGATATGTGTCCGACGATATCAATGTATCCTACTGCTTAACACTGAAAGTGGAGAGTACTGACAATCACATATAGTGTAACTCTAAGACTTAAGATTTTTTCACACAGCCAAAAGTGACAGGAGCATAGAGGGATGCTACTGTCACTACTGCACAATTGTGCAAGATTATCTGACGATGTTGCGCAACATTCTATCATTATACCATGAATAAAGAGTAATACTAGCACAATCCCATGAATCCCATGAATGAAAAGTTGTGCTAGAATTACTCTTTATTCATGGCATAATGACAGAATTATGGCAATGTCACCTGATAATTTTTGCACAATTATGCGATAGTGATGGGAGCATCCCACTATGCTCCCATCACTTTTGGCCATGTGATTCAAGTCCTTAGGCCCTAGCTAAGTAGTTAGTAGCTTAGTAGCTAGCAAAAAATACAATTTGTAAGCTTCTGGGAGCATTTTTGCCTGAAAGCTGGGACATAAATACTCTAAATAAATAAATTAATAATCTAAATAAAATAATAATCTATGGCAGTTAATTTCATTAAGGGAAAGAATATCTTAACTGACCTTTTAAATCTAACCTTTCCCTTTTTTTTTCTTTTTTTTTCTTGGTCTTTTTTTCTTGGTCTTAAATAGCAAATCCATGCCCTGTGCCTTTTATAATCCCAGAAAATGCCCTTCTATCAGAGACAACATTTTATGTTGGGCAAAAAGTATTTATCAAGTGCAGAGAAGGATATCAGCTACGGGGACAATCTGTCATTACCTGTAATCCTGATGAGGCTTGGACACCAACCAAAGCTAAATGTGAAAGTAAGTATAGTAAGGAAAACTGACTTTCATTTTTGTTTTGTTGAAAATGTTTATTTTTTGTTGAAAATGGTTATTTCCACTGATGCTACAATGCCAGAGTAATTAAACCAAGTAAAGAGGTTGTATAAACTGATACATATTCATAAATGTATAAGCACATTAAAGAGTTGATTATCATAACAATAGTTATCAGTGATAATCCAAGGCAGGCAAGCCTTGAAATAATATCTAGCCTTCTGCCTGTGAACTCAGCTTTGTATTTGGTTTATTATACAAGTGAAATGAATGTTGATATGCTTGTTGTTTGTTGAGGCTGACATCCTGATCTGCTACCCTCCACTTCCCTCAGAGCCAGGATCAATCCAGGTCAGCACTGCTTAGTTATCTGCCTAGAATGCCAGACCCTCTGTGTACGTGTGGAAATGTCTTCGGCTATACTTATCACATGATGACACCTCCAACCTGTAGCTGTTGTGTCTCCAAAGCACAATTCGAGTGTAGTTGTTCATTGGTGGGGGAAACCACTCAATAAGTTGACGATCACAATAGTCCTCAACTGCAAAATGTCTCTAACAGGGCAGTTTCAATATTGGCAGTTACATGGTGTCAGTGTCTCCTCTTTTCCCACTGTCCCCACTCCCCCTTGCTATTCCCAAGCAAGCTGATTTCATTTAATTTTTTCTCTTAGAATCATAGAGTTGGAAGAGACCACAAGGGCCATCCAGTCCAAGCCCCTGCCATGCAGGAACTCCCAGTCAAAGCATCCCCGACAGATGGCCATCCAGCCTCTGCTTAAAGACCTCCAAGGATGGAGACTCCACTACACTCCGAGGGAGTGTGTTCCACCGTCGAACAGCTCTTACTGTCAGGAAGTTCCTCCTAATGTTGAGGTGGAATCTCTTTTCCTGCAGCTTGCATCCATTGTTCCACGTTCTAGTCTCTGAAGCAGCAGAAAACAAGCTTGCTCCCTCTTCAATATGACATCCTTTCAAATATTTGAACAGGGCTATCATATCACCTCTTAACCTTCTCTTCTCCAGGCTAAACATCCCCAGCTCTCTAAGTCATTCCTCATAGGGCATGGTTTCCAGACCCTTCACCATCTTAGTTGCCCTCCTTTGGACACGCTCCAGTTTCTCCACATCTTTTTTGAATTGTGGTGCCCAGAACTGGACACAGTATTCCAGGTGGGGCCTGACCAAAGCAGAATAGAGTGGCACTATAACTTCCCTTGATCTAGACGCTATCTTCTATTTATGCAGCCTAAAATAGCATTGGCCTTTTTAGCTGCTGCATCACACTGTTGACTCATGTTCAACTTATGGTCTACTTGGACTCCTTGATCCCTTTCACACATAGTTTCATTCAGCCATTCAGCCCTTCTATTCTTTCTTTCTTTCTTTCTTTCGTTCGTTCGTTTGTTTTTTTAAAACTTAAATTGCATTAATAGAACTCCAGAATTGCATTACATAGTGTGTACTGCCTCAGTCTTTGGTTGGGCCAAACATAGATCTACAGCACGCAGGTTATAGAGTGGTAAAAGACTGTAGCATCTAAAACAATGTAGAAAAACACTCTTGCTGCCATGTTCTATAGTTGGTTCATTCTGGTACCTAGTAGCGAACCCTTCTATTTCTCCTCCTGATGGTACAAATATTAGGACTACATGGTCTGAAGTATGTTTACAAGTGTTTATCCATCTCCTATTTCAGTCACTGAATTTTTATTTATCCCCTTTCCCTTCCCTTCCCTTCCCTTCTCTCAATTGTATAAAACAGAGAAAAGGGGTTGTACTCTGGAAAATCCTTGAGGAGGAAACTCACTTATGCCTTCTTCCTATATAGACCAGATGCCTTAATTTCAGTTACCCACACCTGTACAGTATATCAAGATGCAGAAGTCTTTGTGCAGGTTTGAAGTTTCAGTTGTCAGTGTTAACATTTCTATCTCCTTGAGGTTTCTGAATAGTCATTTTTCTCTCAAATTGTGAGAGACTTTACAATTTAGTAACAGTCCTGCTATTGTTTCTGTCTAGAGATATCTTGTGGGCCACCTTCTCATGTAGAAAATGCTTTGGTCCGTGGAACATTTTATCAATATGGAGATGTGGTAACATACTCATGCTACAGTGGGTACATGCTGGAGGGCTCCCTTAGACGTGTCTGTTTAGAGAATGGAACTTGGACTACCCCACCAGCTTGCAAAGGTAAGTAGACATTTGATGTAACCACTGTTCTGGGTGGCCATTCTCTAGAAGTACCTGTTACATTATTGTTGCCCTTTGAAAAGTTTCCAGAGATTTAACTACAGTTGACCTGTTGTTGCTGCTGCTGCTGCTGCTGCTGTTGTGTGCCTTCAAGTTGTTTCCAACTTAAGGCAAACCTAAGGTTTTCTGAGGAAGAGAGTTTGTGACTTGCCCAAGGTCACCTATTTGGTTTTCATTGCTGAATGGGGATTTGAACCCTGGTCTCCACAGTCATAGTCTGGAGTCCATAACAACATGCTCAGTCCATTACACCACACTGGATCCTTTAATCCTAAAGCTGATAGTCCCTGTGAAATAAACATTACCCAACACAGTACATGATTTTGCTTTCACGCATCATACTTCAGGGAACAGCTTTCCAGTTCTAAAACTTCCTTTTTATCTACATTATTTCTTAGGCTTCATTTGCACTGCAGAAAATTATCTAGTTTGATACCACTTTAACTGCCATGGCTCAGTGCTATGAAATCCTGGGAACTGTAATTTTGTGAGATATTTAGCCTTCTCTGTCAGAGAGCTCTGGTGCCACTACAAACTATAATTCCCAGTATTGCTTCCTTTATTGTATTGCCTAGCAAGCCAGCAGGAAGACCTGGGGCATTAACCTAAGCTTGGTTTTATGAGGAGCTGATGAAAATATTTAGGGGAAAGGCAACATTGGCCTGACACAGATGGGCCAAAAAGTCTGACTTACAGCCACTTTAAGGGTGGTGCATGCAGATGGCGCATGCCCCTGGAGCAGCTGGAAGCTATCCTGAGGCCGCTGGAAAAAGTAGCGCTGGGAAAAGGACCATGGCAGTGGCCTGCTTTGAGAGCAGGCCATTCGGTTCAGTCCTTCACTGAATGGGGGCTAACAGAGCTGGAGCAGCCAAAGGCTACTCCAAGAAGCTGGTCTGCTTCACCCCATTGCAAGGTCTGTTGGAGGAAATTTCTCCTTTTGAATTCAGTTCTCTGTTGTTGATCAGAGATCCAAGCTAGTCAACTCCAATATGTCTGCTCCGGTGGTAATTTCAGTACTTCTAGAGCTTTTCTGATGGACAATGTTTCTGGTGGACAATGCCTTCATCCATGCCTCTCATCTAAGAGACTGGAAAACTAGTACAGAACACAGACTGGGAATGCCTGCTTAACTGTCTTCTTCCAAATTCATTTCAGGCAATTCATTCCAAATCCCAGCAGAAGGTCCATGCTGCTCAGTTGTTTTTGAGAGTCAGAGATTTGATCCCATGGGATGAAAGATTCATTTGATAGCTTCTCTTTCTCTCATAACACCAGCTACACAGCCCGTATGGCTCACTTTCAGTTCTTCCCTGGAGAGAAGGCAGCAAAATCCTTCAAACATCTCCCAGAGGAGTAGAAAAAGATAGCTAAGATCTTTCAGGTAGATAAATAAAATCCACAAAAGAGTGATACCTGAATATATTTTCAGACAGATGTTTCCCACTTTCCTAGGCAACAAATAAATGAAGTGCACCATCTGGCTAATTGTAAAGTTCCATTGCATTTCATTGGGCTATCTAAAGAGGCCAGGACCAGGGTTAAAGAATTGCCATTTAGTGGAAAGAAGCACTTTAGTTTCCAACAGATTGTACCTTTGACCAATGGCAGAAAACACATGCCATGACTATGGATGTGGGAATAAGTGCCCAACATTCTTTGGTCTTCTGTAGCTCCTAGACATCAGAATCTTTCAGGAGACAGACTCCCAAATCACTGAGAACATTTTTTTGTCTTCACTGTTTTGTTTCCTGAGGGTTAAAATAATAATAAACATCTACAAAAATATATAGTAGTATTTTTTTTTCATATTTAACAACTGTGGACCCATCAAATATTGAGGATTTACTAAGTCTCAGCTTTCTGCCCCAATATGGTGAATTTAAAAAAAAAAAAAAAGGACCGAGGGCATAAATGGCAAAAAGGATCTGATTCTCATGATTCATGTCACAGCTTTTTGGGGAAGGGGCTGTGGATTTTATTTTAAAGATGTGTGTTATAAATAATGCAGGATAATTGCTTAACAAAAGACCTCCAGTGCTAAAGCCTTTGAAGTGTCTACATCAGAAGCAGCATGAAAGCAGCAGATATCAATGACTCACATAGATCAACTAAGCTTTTAGCCCCAGTAGCATTACAAATGTCCCTGGTCTGCAAGAATAATATATTCTAACCCAATTAAGGATGTATTGATTAATTAATGTTATAAGTACCACTTTTGTTCTGAAGAGGGAGTACTGTAGGCCACAATGGTTTCTGAGCAAAAAATATGTATGTAGAATTCTGGCTACTGTTCAACCCATTGTAATTCAAAAGTTGTCCACTGCAGTCAAGACATGTAGATATATAATCCTCACCTCCTTTAGTGGCTATCCAGTGAGTGTTAGGCTGAGGAGGACTGGGCTCTAGTAGATCTGTAGAAAGCTTTAGGTCACAGCTTTATTGCAAGTGGAAAGCACATTTGGTCAAAGTGCATTTGGGAAGTATGGAAAAGCCAGAAGAAACTGTGGGTCTAAAAAATCCACTGCCCCTCTGTTTCTCTTAAAGAGTCATGGTTGAAGTGAAGAAGGTCAAATATTGCATCCACAAGAGGGCAGCATAATGTGTAAATGTGAGCCTACTGCTTCAGCAAGTGTGTCCTTTCAATTACACAAATCATAAGATTTTCTTGGGCAGATTTATTCAGAGGGGGGTTTGTCATTACCTTCCTGTTAGAGAGAGTGTGACTTACCCAAGGTCCCTCAAAGGGTCTTCATAGCTGAATGGTGATTTAAACCCTGGTCTCCTACAGTGCTAGACGAACATTTGACCCACTGCATCAGCAAATATAAAGCCTAAAATATGGGGCTTGTTTTCATAATTACACCAAGCATTTCCCCCACATTATTCTGGTTATCCTTCCAACAACTTTGAAAGATAAACCAAGACTACTGGCTTCTCTTGTTAACAAAGTGAACTCAAAGTGAAGCCACTTTGAATCTCATTTGGGAGAAAAGTGGGATATAAATAAAATAAAATAAATGGCTGAAAGAGAAACATAACTGATTAATTCAAAATCACTATACTTCATCAAACAGTATTCTTATAGTCAAGGGTAATGCATATATCAAGATATTTTACATCTCCTAATGATATTTTGAGTATGTTCAGTCCAAGAGCCTAACTCCAATTTAAGTACCTCATATTCTAACTTGAGGTTGTTCTCTTTCCCAGCTATTTGTCGGTTCCCGTGTCAGAATGGTGGCATATGTGAACGACCAAATGTGTGCTCCTGCCCTGAGGGATGGATGGGACGTCTCTGTGAAGAGCGTATGTATCCTTGTCTGACAATGCAGTATTTATTTATTTGTTACATTTTACCCTGAGAAGGCCATGCTCCAATCTGATATTGGAGATCAACAATTAATTTTTTCCTACTTGCCAGGAACTGGCACTAATTTTTTGCCATGCCAGAATTTAGCTCAGGACGCTAATCCAGGGACCACTACTTGGAGTAGCACTGCTCTAAGGAATGCTAGATGGATTTTTGATTGTCACTACAATGCTGAGATGGTTAGACTAGCAGAGAGAAAAGGAGAGACTTTGCTATGCTGCTGGGGATATATCAATTCCTATTATTTCGCATCTCTTTCTCCAATTAGTTTTTATTAATTTGTCCAATATATTTAACACAGTATATATGAGACACATGCTGAAGCATGAGTAAAGTATGGTTTCTTCTGAAAAACCATGGCTGTATCCGGAAGACCTGAAATGTATTGGGTAGTTTGCAAGACTAAAATCTTCTTTTTCAACACCCTGAGACTTTTGCTGTTCTCTACATCCTCCCTTATTGCCAATGCTGATCAGCTATCCCCACACATACAACTACAGGGAGGAAAAGTAGGGTCACACATATTAGCCCCAGTTCCTCTGTCACATTTCTGTCACCTAGGCACATATTGGTTAGCTAATTTTGGATAAGGTCAAACGAGGAGAGAGCTCCATCCATCCCCTTGTGATGTACAATCCAGTATGATTAGAGTTTAAAATTATATAGGGAGCCTACACAGGCAGAAGAAGTGTAGTGATGGGTGGGGGGTGATCCATTTAAGTCATGCTCAGCTTAAATTCAGTGATACACTGAAGTAAAACTAAGTCACAAGGTGTAGCTTTATTGATGACAAATTAATGGGGAAAGGATCAGTAACAGAAATTATAAGCAAGGAAAATGTCCTTTCAGCCAAACTCTGACACAGCTTCATGTGCAGATGGTCCCTGGATCTGCACTGGATGTTAAATTGTTCTCTTCATTGTAGATGGGCCTTTCAGCTTCTCAGACAAGGTGCTGACATTTCCCTTTCTGAAACTGTGACAAAGGGAAATTCCCACAGGTTTGAGATATTTACTGGTAGCTAGCAAGGTTGGCTTTCTAGAAGCTGAGAGATGGCATTCACAGGGTTTCAGGAGAGGTTTAGTTCCCCTTCTTCTTCTCAAGGAGGAAGATTCCTGCTCTCAGATAGAGAACTTCTTATCAGCACTTGATCTCACACTAGCTGCATCTCTCTTTACAGTTTACTTAAGACCTCCTTCCAGATTACACAAAATTTAGCCAGAGAACACAATGCAGTTTTGAAACAGTTAAATATGGGTTCAAAAACAAGGTATCATGTATGAATTATTATATAAGCATCTTTTTGCTTATGCTTAAAATCATTTATCTGTTTTGGGCAGTATGTTATCCTTAAATGTATTAAATATTACTATTCAAACATTTGTTAGTATTTTGTGTTGGAAAAGTACTCCTGAAATATGGTTGGAAGAATACTCTTGGTATGAGGGTGCTGTCTTATTAATTGACACTTGGCAATCTGCAAATCTGGCTCCAGCAGTAAGCCAGGGAAAAAACAGGTTTGATTCTAGGGACAATGTTCTATATGTGCTTTTCCAGAGTAGGCTTACTGAAGAAATTACATACATCTAACCTCTGTATATCCCCAATTCCTTCCAAGTTACTCTTGTCTCTTAGTTGTTTTGGGAAGTTAGAGTTGCCATGTGAAATATACAGCAGTACCTTTAATGGATGTGTAGAAGAGGGAATTTCACTAAGCAGCACCTGCTGAAACTCTGTCATCTGTACAACTATTAAAGAGACCAGAGCCCTGTCCTATATTTCACCTGGCATACCTATGGGAAGTCCAGCCATTAAGAGGTACTGCAATAGTAGTGAAATACTAAAAGAAAATATAATCACAACACTCCTTCTGCCTCAGCTCACAAGCTTAGATCAACTGAGATATGGAGAGCAACGTGTGTGTGTGTGTGGAGCACCTGGTGCACAGTCTCCTCATTTTTAAGTATTTTAGTAACTGTACACAACATGAAAGGGTTTCTAGAAATGCAAGCATAAATTTGCACTTCAGAGAAAGAAACACAGGCTGGCAGTTGAAAGGGAGCAGTTGGATGCACCCAGTGTTCCAACTGCAGAAGTAAATGGAGATGACACAATGTCGTATATATTTTTAAAGGGCTCATTTACTCACATTGTACTGGAAATGCAATATGCCACATAGTTTTCCACCTGAGAAATTGAGACATTGTCTCACTAGTGATGCATATCTAGTAGGGCAGGGAATAGAAATAGTGCAGCCCATCAGGGATGTTTATGTGTCCCCCAGCCTGACCCAGACTACTTTAGGAGTTTATCAGACAACGGAAATTGGAAGTATAATCCAATGGCAATCCGAACACTGGATGGCCCTTGTGGTCTCTTCCAACTCTATGATTCTATGATTCTATGGGGTTTCACATTATTGGGTATTAATGTATCTCATGCAATTTTGGGCAAAAGGGAAGTCATTCCAAATGCAAACATGGGGTTTACGTTATTTCGTATTAAAGCATCTCACGCAATTTCGGGCAATGGGCAGTCATTTTCAGGCAATGGGAAGTCATTCTCAACGCATTCCGAATGTAATTGGAATTCACGTTAATTCGCTAAACTAGCGAATTCACGTGAATTCGAATTGGCTCCAATTGGTTCCATTCGAAATAAAGAGAAATTCCTCCCGTCTGATAAACTCCTTAGAGTGCCCCTTTTCTGCCAAAACATATATTGAGTATTTTACTGTAAAAAAAAAAAAGAATTCTTGTTTTTAAAAACTAAAAGTAGACTTCCAGCCATTCTTGGTTTTGTTTTAATTTTTCCCTGGAGAGCATTTTGGCAGCCCATGTAGTCCCAGGCGGAAAATTAGCTCCCCAGACCCACCAAAGTTGTCAGTCCGTGGGCGAGTGAAGCATAATAAAGTATCTTTTAAGGTAATTATTTCAATATCTACAAATGTAACTTAAAGATCAAGAGCTGTCCATACTAATAAGGAAATAAGCCTATTGATTTCAAATTGAATTTTCTTCAAGGTGGTAAGCATCAGGTTGTCTGTAATCTGCTTTTGAGCTACTTTTAAAGGACAGGTGCTAGAGATACAGCAGTAATGTCAAGACGGATCTTTTCCGGCAGGCCTTCCCAGGATAAATAATCCCAGCCTCAGGAACCCTTGTTAAGGATTCTCTGTGGTTTTCCAGGAATACACAGCTATCCTGCTCGGTTTACTGTTGTTGTATTGTTGTGTTGTACTGATGTAGTTTTAATTGCTGGTTTTAAATTGTAACAGATTTAATATCTTTTTAAGGCGGGGAGGGACGCAGTTTGTTTATTGATGTAATGGTATTTTATAGTGTAAGCCACCTCGATTGATCTCAAAGGGATGGGGTAAAAATAAATATTATTATTATTATTATTATTATTATTATTATTAGTGTTTGGTGAGCAATCCTGAGAATATTGTTTGGATTGCATCAGGAACAGTTTGTGGTCCAAGGGGGTAGTGCTAATTTCAAAATGGCAGAGTGAGGGCAATGCAACATTATTATTTTTATCTTTGTCATTTTTAATTTATTTTTTAAAAAATTCTGGGATTTCATTAAAAAGACAGCACACTCAGAGCAGCTAATGAAAATCACTGGGGGGGGAGGGTGGAATTAAACAATAAAACCATTCAAATTATCACAATATTCAGTAAAAAAAATCAAAACAGTTTAAAAGTCTAGGTAGAGGAAATGTGTTTTTCGCACTTTCCTAAAGTGTCTGAAAGTGGAAACTGTTTGCAGTCCTAAGGGGAGCACATCCCACATTCTGAGAGCAGCAAAGGTAATGGTGATCCCAGGACTTTCCTTTTAATTGTGGAGCCTGTGAAGCACCATTCCAGATATGCCTTTCTTTGTGTTTACAAAGTTCAGTGAGAGGTGAGGCAGACACACATCTCCTTGCAGTCTCTGGCTCTGCATTTGGTATGTCACCATTCATTTCTTTACCTTAGTTCTGACAGTGATGTTAAAACCAAACCTCAACACATAGGGATGGTTTTTATGCTCCTAGTCATTATAATCTGCCACTCCAATTCATGTTCTGACTCCCTTTGATATCCAAAGGAGCAGACAGCTGTCTGAATCCATCAAGGCTCTTACTTGGGTAGGGAGGAAACTGGACATAGGTAGCAGCATGCTGGGAGAAGGACTTAGAACTGTCTTACCTAATGTCATCAGTTTGCAAGGGGATCTAATGGTGAGGATGCCAACAACTGCTATTTCATGACACCTCCAACTTGGGAAAGTTAAAGGCTGCTGATGAAAGGGAATTTGGGAAACATGGAATGGCAAAATTACCTTTGGGCTATGTGTCTAGGGTGTACAATGTGCCTGTCCCAACCACAGGCTTGTCATTTGCAGATTTGAGCATGTATGGATGGCAAGCCCTATTGATTTCAATGGCCGTATATGTTCTCACTGCTATTGAATACTTAGGGACTTGAGGTCCCACAGTTTTTTTGCCATCCATTGGGGGGGGGGGTGTCCAGAACAGGAGCACCACAGATAAGAAAGGCTCACTGCATATGAGCCATAAATGAATTTTGTGTTTAGACTTAGTTTCCATCTCCAAGATATTTCATTATGTATGTATATGATAATGTAGTTGGCTCTCAGTATCTGTGGGGCTTTGGTTCCAGGACCCCTGTGGATACCAAAAACTGTGAATGCTCAAGTCGGTATTTAACATTTAAAATTCCCTGGCCAACATTTTCTGGGCACCAGGAAGGCATTCTTCCTGCACTGTTTCCCTCCTGCCAGATTTTAAATCCCTTTGCCACCAATCCACCTCAGAGAGAGGTAGCAGAATGAGTGTGACAAGGAGGTGTATCAGCAGGAAACAGGTTTAAACTCTGTCAGAAGCTTCCATGTGAGAAGGTGGAAAACAGAGTGAGGCAGGAGTGTAAATTCTGACAGAGGTTTCCTTGTGAGAAAGTGGGAGATAGGGGTTTAAATTTTGGCAGTGGCTTTGTGATGTGAAGACGGGAAAGAGAGTGAGGAAGAGGTTTAAGTTCTGACTATGGCTTTGTGGTGGGGTTGACTTCTATGGGGGAAGGACACATCAGCTTGCCCAGATCTTGCCCCAGCCTCTGCTACTGCCCTGGGACCATTTCTCAGGGTGGCAATTGCAGATTAAAAAAATTAAACGTTTCTTCATTTCAATCTGTGGTTGCTCAGATCTGTGGATATCGAACTGGAAGATTCTAAGAGTCCACTCTATAGGAATTCCAAAATCTAAAACTTTTTGAAATCCAAAACACTTCTGGTTCCATGCATTTCGTATAAGAGAGATACAATTTATACACACCGAATTTACTTATTAACAGATCAAGAGATTTGCCACCTTGTATCCCATTTTGGGGGAAAGGCAAGATATAAAATCCAATAAATAAACTAAATAAGTCCCTTTGCAATCATATGCATGGAAACAGGGGTGTGGCTGAAAATGAGCAGAAACTTACTAAGGAACACATTTGTCACAAGCTAAGAATCCTGCTTATGTCAATCATCCCTCATATATTCTCAGTATGGCAAAACCCATCTGTGAATGTGTTCATCTTCTTTATTCATTTTGCTCTGGCATATTTCAGGAAGGCACTCCCAGATAGTGAAGTAATTTTGTGTTTGTGTCAGTCTGTTAGTAGCACTTCCAAATTTAGCAGCCCAGAAAAATACAGTACAGCAAAGTTTAAAATTTTCTTTATCTTTATAGCAATGTTGTTTCAGTGATTTGGAGAAATCATTCTCATGATAAACGATATTAATGTTTTCAATCACTGGTCCTTTTATTTGTTCCCTGTCTATTTAGCAATCTGCATCCTACATTGTCTGAATGGAGGTCACTGTGTGGCTCCTTACCAGTGTGATTGCCCAGCTGGGTGGACTGGATCACGCTGCCAGCAAGGTAAGCCTCTTTAAATTTAAATGTCATGCAATCTAGCAACTACATTTAGCAAAACAAGCATTTATTGTGTGATAATGCTCACTGTCAAACTTTGGTGGGGAAGCAGGGCACCAGATTTTGTTTCCATTGGGAGGAGGTCACTGTAACTATAGATCCAACACTCAAACAACTACATCCCTGTGTTCCCATGATTAAAGAAACAAGCTCTCTGTTTGGTGCACCATCATGGCTGTATAGTAAAACCAGCTCAAAATCCATTCACAGTTGAAAGTATTCAGTGGAAACAATTCTAATAATGGTGAAAAGTGTGTCATAACCTAAATAACCAACAATGTGATCTTCTAATACAGCCGTCTGTCAGTCCCCATGCTTAAACGGTGGGAAGTGTATACGACCCAATCGGTGCCATTGCACTTCACCATGGACTGGACATGACTGTTCTAGGTAAGTAAAAAAATATTATATCAAGATTGATCCATATTCTGTGTTAAAAACAAAATAGATGATATGGCCTATTGTGATCTTTCAACTAAGACTCTGCAAAACAGCTGGTAGTTCTATTTTGAGTTTCTAGTAGGATCTGGGGTTTTCCTTTTCTCTGTCCAAAGAGCCTGCTGTTCACTTTCCAAGAATCCCAGCTTGTGTGTCTCAGAACATTGGTGAAGAACAACAGGACTGAATTCCTTTCTCAGTTACAGGACCCTCCTACCCTGTTTCCCCGAAAATAAGACATCCCCTTAAAGTAAGACCTAATAGAGGTTTTGCTGAATTGCTAAATATAAGGCCTCCCCTGAAAGTAAGACCTAGCAAAGTTTTTGTATATAAATATATATATATATATATATATACAGTATATAATAAATGTTCAATTTTTTGTTCAACAATAAATGTTAATTCTTCTTCATGGAAAAATAAGACATCCCCTAAAATAAGACCTAGTACATCTTTGGGAGCAAAAATTAATATAAGACACTGTCTTATTTTTGGGCAAACACGGTATCCAGTAGGGTCACTCGGGAAGTGAAGGGGGTGCAGCCACACTGGGTAACACCCCAGAAGAGGGGTGACACCCATTCAGGCCCACTTCCCACTGTGGGGTGAGAAGAGGCGAATGTACACCTCCTGCACTTGCCACAGCATGCTGGTCTCTTCATTGGGAGGCCAGTACTGGCACAACAAAAGAAATGGTCAAGCTCACTCCTGACTTAACTGCAAGGGCACTGTTCTCCTCATGAGGAGATCAGTGCTGCTGCAGAGAAAGATAGGGTGGAGTGTGCCCTTTTTGCCACCCCGCAGCAGCTTCCTTGCTCCCTCCAACAGCCCACACAAATGCTGCTTCTGTCTATCAAGTGACGACTACCAGCTTTAGAGACTCTTAACAGGTTCAGCTGGCTTTGAGGGCAGCTGTCAATATCTTGAAGCCCAGTCAGATTGTGACCAGTGGCACCACTTCTTTGGATATCAAAGAAAACTGAATGTAATACACTGCCACATGCGCACAGATGAATTATCAGTACTGCTGAAAGTCTGAATGTAAATCTGTACTTCGTTGCTTTCTTGCATGGAAGAATGAAAAATTACATGAGTTTTATCCCCACTGGTTACAAGAGTTTTTGGACATGTTTGATGATTTTCTTCACTCACCCCCCCCCCCCCCGAAAATGTGGTGTTCTATGCTAAAAACTCCTTTTGCACAAAACTTAATGCTGCTTGAAAAGGAAAAGCTTATTGATTGGTTGCAGGAAAGGACCCAAAAGGAAAATCTCTTACAACACTTCACAATTTTATGTAATGCATTACAGTATGTCAAGATATTATTTCTAACTGAGGACAAGAAAATCTATAAGTATTTTTACATCCCTTATTGAAAATAATCCACGACTGGATGGAGTTCCTCCTTTAATAGCTAAAAGGGTGTGCATTACACTTATTTGTGTGAGGGTTGTGTGAGAGATATTTCCATATAAGCCTATATCTGAGAGTATTTGGTTTGGGCAGGGGCAGGGCAGCAGTCTTCATGATACAGTATGCCCTAATTTGTATTTAATGATCTTCACTCTTTTTGTGTGTGTCTATTTGTGTGCTAATCTAGGAAGAGGAAAACTGGATTCCACCACTTTTAACTTCAAAGAACTATGAACTACTATGAACATTTTTATTCTGATCCATCAGGCCTTGATACTTCAGACACTGTAAAATCAAATCTTGGGGTGGGGAGTTAAACCGTCTGAGGTTTTTAAAATGTTTTTTAATTATTTTGTATTATATTTTCTTATATTTTTTTATTTTGAAAGGAGCCCCTTTTTTCCACCTGTAGAAGTATATCATTTATGCTGCTGTCAATACATGCAATGGTACAAATAATGCCCACTGACAGAGAATAATTTGCAGTCTTCTTTTATTGTTGTTACATATCCCAGAGCATGTGTTGTATCAATTGCTGGAAAGACAAGAAGCTTTAGGACCAGACTTTATGTGAGGGTGGCAAATGAATTTTTATTTTAATTTGTCCATCCACATTCAAGTTGCATGTATGTAAAAGAAGTGTACAAAACAGAAGTGCTGGATCCTTTCTCTTCCCATACCTTAGCTTCTTAAAGTCAGTGACTTGAGCCCTTTTTTTCCCTTCCTCTTTCCAACACTGGAACTGTATCAACTGTCTGGCTCGATGGAGAGATGGTAAGTCATGGGAGAGTAGAAGATTTGATAATTCTCTCCCACATGCTTCTTTTAATTGTTAAAATAAGTGCCTCCAACACCTAGATTTTATATATAAATGAGGCAGACACATGAACAATGGCCCTGTCAAATCTGGTTGCGGTCACCATATTTCATTAGTTGTGGAAGAGGCAACATTAGTTACTGAAAACTGATGGAAATTTTAAAGAAATTGGTCTTGGAATCTGTTTTAGGTATAGTGATAGGTTTGCAAGTGCTTAGTGGGATTTATGGTTCCTTTAAAAACACACATACACAAACACAGACACAGCAAATCCACACATCCCTGTCATTGTGAACCACCTTCAATTTACCTCAATTTTCATAGTTTTCTATGTAGCTTGGAAGGCTAATGTCCATTGAATTATATCATTCTTTCAAACCTAAGCCTAAGTGTAATCAGTAGTGGGCCTTATTGAGCCTTTTCTGTAGGCATGCCATTGGATGCACACATGCCTGGGATTAAATGGATTGACAACCTGGGACTCCTATGTGTGGAGCAGCTCACTGTGAAAGATGAACATGCGTGTTTGGGGACTGAAGGGTCTCCAGAGTACCTTTGGTGTTCTGTTTTGTTTTACTGGGATGATTTTTATTTTTGGGAGGGAGGTCTGTAAATTTATTGTTCACATATGTAAAACACACACATGTTGCTTTGGCATTTGGTTGCCATTTATTTCAAAGTGAAATAAGCTAAAAAAAAAAAAAACCTTGGAAATTGGGCTCCTTTTCTACCTATTATTGATATTCTTTGTTTACATAGTACATTTGCTTTCCACACTGTCTAAGCAAGACAAACTTTATATAATTTCCATTCAAAACTGGTCACTAGTAGTAAGTTGTCTTAGATAAAAATGCAAACAAATTCCTAAGCACTACGACTAATAAGCATTTTTTTTCCTGAACAAGGTTCCATCTTCATATCCCAGTTGAAAATGTCTAGTAGTTTACTGTTGTGATCCAAAACAATACAACTGAGTTGTGATTAAGTTCTGTAGTAATCATTATCAGAGAGCACAACTGCAATGATTTAGTCATTCAAAGAGAAGGGGTGTTGTTTGGTACCTGTGGTAAGAAAAAAACTAGTTGCTGAGGAAGCCCTGGTGGTGCAGCAGTTGAATGCTTGTACTGTAGCCACTCACTCACAAACCACAAGGTGAGTTCAACACCAGCCAGCCAGGTCAACTTTCTGTAGGTTGCTAAAATGAGTACCCAGCTTGTTGGGGGCAATTAGCTTACACTTTGTAAATCACTTAGTATATCAGTAAGTGGCATAGAAATGTACTTGACATTGCTAAGGAACATATTTTACTTAATTCATTCAACCTTTTCCTTGTCACAGTTTGCTTACATACTAGCCATTTTCTCCAGCACTGACACCTTTTACTTGCTTAGTTATGTGAGAGGAGCTGGACCACTCCAGTGTTTTCTTCCCCTCCCCCATTTTATTTGGGGGTTCAGACAGGATTATTTGTGGTTTACTCTGTGAATGTTTAGGTAAACACAGCATGACTTCCTTAGCTTCTGCAGACTAGTGTTCTGCTGTGATCCATATAATGTTGCACTGCAGAAAGCGTCGTCTTGCATATTTTCTAGTTTCATGTTCCATTACCAATAGCATTAGCTTTTATACAACAGTCCCTCACGTCATCAGCATTTGCTATTAAAACTCACAGCAACATAATAGCACAATGTAAATACACACATGCACAGACACAGAGACCATTGCCCTTGAACAGCAGACTTTTGCAGCTACACCGGAGGTTTGCTAGTTTTTGTTAAGGATGGATGGAATCAGTGGCTTCATACATTATGAGTTTATGGGCAGTTTGTGGAAGTTGTGGTGCGATTGTGTGGAATCATATTTAAAATTTTCAAATTGTACACCTGCCCTTTGCATTTCCTTCTTTCTTTTTATATGTGTAGAGTATCCCTTTTGCACACATCTTTACAAACTCTGGGGAAGACTGAAAATACTGCACTTGATATATTCACTTGTACTTTGCGACACGCTTATACATATGTAAAGTGGCAGGAGGTGAGCATAGAAATTAGCTCAGTAGCTCCATGCAGAACCAGGGGTTAGTCACACTGTGAAAGTAATCCAGGATGAATCCAGGTTAAATCTCCATTGTTCACACACATCCCGGATACACCCGACTGCCAAAAAACCCACTTAATCTGGGATAATCGATATTGAGTTTTTCCCCACTTCATTGCTAGTGTGAATAAGTGATGTGAACAGACCCAGGATAAAACACTGTGTGCCTTGAACATGTTGCAAATGCATCTGCATCATCGATTCCATCTTTATTAAAGGCTCACACATGTGAGCAACCAAACTTGCAGAGACGCACATCAGTGCGGTTCCATGGTGTGAATAACATACCCAGAATGCATGAGTGAAGAGGTTCACATCGTCGCACTAAAAAAAAGGTACAAATGATCCACCCACCCTAGATACATCATGATGACTGTGGAAGATCACTAACTAGTTGGGAATCTCTCTATGTCTGATTATTGCTGGAAAGCTACATTACAAAAGTGGGGAGGAATAATAGTAGTTCATATAATCATTTTGTTTTCTCCTTGAGGCTTTTTGTGCACATATAGATTCCCCTCTCTCATGCATGCGTATGTTGAGCATTTTTATAATGTAGGTCTCCTGAGGTGGGGATTTACACATTTAGAAGAAACGGAATAAAAAGGAAGACATTCTAAACCCCCTCTACAGTTGTTTTTTTTAAATAAAAAGAGAAGAAGTAGGAAGATATAGATGTTACTCTTTATTTTTAAGGAGAAACAAAATAAATGTAGGCCTTGCCCATCTGACTGATAGTAATTTGTCCATTACTTTTACAACATTTAGTAAGTGACTCAAACAGTAAATTGTTTCACAGGCTCACATCAAAATTTCTTCCAGATTTGTTATTCCAGTTGCTTTAAACAGTAACAAGTAGTCTCCATAACATAATGCACATAGAAACTGAGATATGGGTCACTGAGCTGGAAGACCCATACATAAAAAAAATTCCAGATATTATCATCCTTAATGATCACACATATACTCCCAAAGTCTTTATAGTGTGATATATACATCCCAGTTGTATGATCACTCAGAGGTAAGTCCCACAGGGTTCAGTGAGTATTTCTCCTAGATGTGTGTAGGATTTCAATCTTATGAGTTGTTTATAAAATGAGAATGATAAGAAATTAAAATTAAGCTGTTATGTTTCATAATAGTTTCTCAAATCCCCATATTTCCACTATGATCAAGCATCAAAGAGGGTTTTTTTTTAATTCTTCATACTAGAAGTTTATATACTTTCCAGTTTACATGGTGAACAGTCAGGCATGAAAAGCTAGCCCAGAAAAAACTTTCAAGATAGACCAATGCTGGCTCAATGTGTGATGCCTAGCATACAAAGCAACTATTAGATGGCTATAATTAGATGGCTGTTTGCAGTATTAAATTCTCAAATCATCACTTTTTTAAAAAAATTAACTTTTCAAATGCAATTAATGTACTGTCATTTATGTCATTGCTTGCCATGTGTTTTAATGACTTTTGTGTGATGCACTTTACATTGTAAATAAAGTTGCACCCCATTTAGTACCCATAACACTAATCTGTTTTGTTTTTCCACATTAATACTAGATAGCTACTTATTTCTCTAACAAAACAGCTCTGTAGCAGGCTTAGACAAAAGTGGGAGCCTTCCAATTTCTCTCCTTACACTACTGCAGCCCATACCAGCCTTTGAACAATGTGTCCTTGCATCTGAGGAAGTAGTCCAGGTTTACAAAAGCTTATGCTACAACTTCTACAGAATTCGTCTTAAAGGTGCTACAAAATCCCCTTACATATTGATATTCCAGACTAAGATAGCTATGGCCTGAGACAGACAGGCACGATAATGCGGGCCATGGCCATCCAGAATTACGCACAACCATGATCTGAGTCGCTTCCTCGATTTTGAACCAGGCCAGGAAAGGAGTGGTATTTTACTGCTCCTTTTTGACCCAGTCCTTTGTAAAAGACGTAGCCTCAGTGTGGTCTCCAGTTGTGCTCAGGGCATGCATTTTTTAAACGCTATGCCCCAAACATGACCAGAAACCAGCATATTCGCCCATCTGGTTTGGGCCTGTGTTTCTGAAAGGTGTCATTAAGCAACAGCCATCTTCAGAATGAGGAGAACACAAGGCAAAACTACCTTTATACTAGTATGGTAAATATATAAAGATGCATTCATGCTGATGGAAAAGTCCCAGATTTTGTTCCTCTTCATTGCAATGTTGTACTGGGTTAAAATAAACAGACCTGGGGAGCTGGTATATACAGTCTCTGATCATATCAGGAACTGATAGAATCTATACTGGGATAAATAAAAGATGCATCAGTCTTCAAAAGAAATTGGAAATAACAGGACAAAATCTTGGGCTTTCTTGGGCTTTTTTATTAGTCTCGATGTGCAATGTCTATCTGAAGCACTATAGAAATGTTGGATATCTTAAAAACCATAGGAGATTGACTTGAGGGCAGTTAACAACAATAGCTGACCATGTAAACCTCATGATAAAATAGTTGCTTTTTTGGTTAAGGCCTGGGGAAAACTACTGCACATTCTGGGTGATCATCCTATGTATATTATTCATAGGAGTGTGGGTCTGTAAATTAAACATTGTGGGAAGGCTGAGCCAAACAAAAAGATACAAATAATCCTCTAGAATATGACAGTACATACACATATGTGGTTTACCAATTAAAGTTAATGTACAAGGGCAGGCACCTCCCCAAACACAGATAGTCAACATATCTAAAGCTACGTTATCTACTCTGGAAATGGAGGTTTTGAACAAAGGTCTTTTGTTTGTTCCTACCCCTACTTACAATTCCTTTGAGACTATGCGTGAAGTCCATCAATTGTTTTGAAAAATTAGATTGGCGAAGTTTTTTTCTAGAACTGGGACAACCAATGAATACCTGGGACCTCCAGATACCGACAAATATAGGAATTTTCACAAAAAATCCAATTTCAATCCTAACACAGATGACCCATACATCAAGGTCTTTCAAGAAAAAGTATTAAAGGATATGCGTGAGATTTCTACATCTACTTCCAATAGCTGGCACAATTTATCTAAGATACATAAAACCACTCTGGAGAACTTGCAAAGGAGGCAGGACATTATCATTAAACCAGCGGACAAAGGAGGTGCCATAGTTATATGGGGGAGGGAGGATTATGAATTGGAGGCATATAGCCAATTATCAAATGAAAGACACTATAGGAAATGTATGAAAGACCCCACAGATGATATTTTGAAATCCATTAAAATCGTCCTAGAGGAGGCATTGAATATGGGTTATATAACAACCAATGTGTATGAATATCTATTGGACTCCCCTGGTAGGACCCCTTCATTTTATTTATTACCAAAGATACATAAGGACAAAATACCGGTTCCAGGCAGACCCATAGTCTCAGGTTGTGGCTCAATTCTAGAACCATTGGCTACATATATTTCCTCTTTCTTGAAACCTTTCATTCTGAACATACCATCATATATAAAGGATACCAAGGAGTTTATTAAATATATAGAACAACTTACACCACCTGTAGAAACATTCTTTCTGGTAACATTGGATGTGGTATCTCTTTATACCAATATTCCTCAGATTGAGGCTTTGGAGGTCTTGGAAGCACTTTTGTTATGCAAACCTATGGGATCTCCCCCAATTCATTTTTTGTTGCATCTAGTAGAAATTGCTTTGTCTAACAATTTCTTTAAATTTGGTAACCAATTTTATTGGTAAACTTCTGGGGTTGCAATGGGGTGTAGATTGCCCCAGAGCTGGCTAACTTCTACATGGATCATTTTGAACGGATTCATATACTGAGCAATGAGTTTTTTCCCCCCATATAAAAACATGGAAGAGATTCCTGGATGATATTTTTTGTATATGGGTGGGTTCGGAGCCTTTACTTAAGGAATTTTTGGTTTTTCTCAATGGGATCCATGAAATTATTAAATTTGATATGATATACAATCCATGCACAGTGAATTTTCTTGATATTAACATTCATATAACAAGGGGATCTTTTATAACGAACCTATATAGAAAACCCAGAGATGTGAATTCATTTCTAAGATACAATAGTTATCATCCCAAGCCTCTCAAAAATAACCTTTATTCACAATTCTTACGTATTAGACGTAATTGCAATACGCTGGAGGGCTTTGAAAAGGAATCAAACATTACAGGCCTCCAGTTCTTGGAAAAGGGATATCCGTTGAAGGTTATAAAAGAGGCACAGGATAAAGTACAGAGGTTAGATCATAGGCAACGTCTGTGTGATTCTAGACCCAAGAAACTATTGGATAGAGTGGTTATTCCACTCACTTTCAATACACACTCACGGAGGGTTAAAGAAGGCATCATGAAGCATTGGCATCTGTTGGAAAATATACCCGGATATAAAAACAGACCGATGTTCGCTTATAGACGGACTCGAAACATCAAGAATATATTAGTAAGAACAGAATTTGCTAGTCCTGTTATACAAAAGAGTTTGACAGCCAAAGGACATTATATCTGTGGAGATTGCTCAGTGTGTAAACATAGCAGCAATTTAAAATCTTTTGTGAATACTGCTGATGGTAAGAGCTATGAATTATATAAGTTCTCCACATGTGCAAGTAAAAATGTCATATACATGATTGTATGCCCTTGTAAACTCATTTACATAGGGATGACCACCAGACAGGTGAGGACCCATATTATTGAACACAGAAGTTGCATCAAAAATTGAAAATTGGAAGCCCCATTGGTTAAACATTTTGTTGAGAAACAACACAGCTTTGATTCGTTTAAATTCTGGTGCATAGATGGATTACCCAATATGAAAAACATAAGACAATTACAAATATTAGAACTGAAATGGATCCATCGATTAAATTCTGAATCTCCAGGAGGTTTAAATGAAAATGTTAATTGGTTAATTTGACTATTTTTGGATTTATTGAGTCACTTCACACCCTCATTTTCCCTAGTTATGCTTGAGTTTTTACAGGATCAAGCTCAGCATTAACACAGCTGGTTATATAAGACACCTTGATAACAGGCCGAGCTCATTACAGCTTGAGAATTTAGCAAGGATATACATATTGTATGCTGAGGAATTGTTTCTTGTTTATTATTTACATAGGCAGGCCACTGAAGAAGGCTTCGGCCGAAACGCGTTTGGCCTTGTTTTTATCTCTTTATTGTTTATTTCGTATTGCCTTGGCGAAAATAAGGGGTGTTATTTTCACCTTTTTTTGTTGCTCAATTGGCCTTTTTCCAGAGCTAATTACCCTGGCATAGAGGTTTTAATATTGTTACCCATTATCTTCCTTAGCATTTTTATAATATCCGTGGGGTATTTACCCTTTTAGATAATTACTTTGGCCTCAGGGTTTCATTTCATTTCGTATCTTCTCTGCCAGAACCCTTTCGTCTTTGTTTTGTTTTTACCAATTAAATGTACATATATCAATCCCATGGTACTAAATACATTCGGTTGTGAATTGCAACTGTAACCATAGAGCCAAACAGTCACAAAAATAACCACGGATAGCCATGTTGGCCACATAGCAAAGTACAGTAACACCCCAAATCCACAAAACGGTGATATGTTTATGGGCCAACCAAAAATGCATAAAATTCAGTTCACAAGCTTTTGAAGTTCCACTGGCCTCTTCATCGGGCAAAGGTGTTAAAAATCATACAGGAGGAGAAAAAAGGGCCAGGAAAAGGAGATATCCCTCCATACCATGCATAGATATCCCTCCATACCATCTGAACAAAACCAACAATATCTTGACAAAAGATAGGCCTGTGACTAACATCATTTTTTTCTCCTGTATGATCTTTAACAAGAGTTAGTGTGGTGTAGTGGTATGAGTGTTGGACTATGGCTCTGTAGACCAGGGTTTGAATTCCCTCTGAACCATGAAACCCACTGGGTGATTTTGGGCAAGTCCCACTCTCTCACCTTCACAGAATGTCAGTGGCAACCCCCCTCTGAAGAAATTTGCCAAGAAAATCCCATGATAAGTTTGCCTTAGGGTCACCTTAAGTCAGAAACTACTTGAAGGTACACAACAACAAGAACAAATGATTTTTAACTGATGAAGAAACCAATGGGGCTTTGAAAGCTTACAACAGTCCAAAAGGATGATTACAATACCATAAGCCTGGCTGAATGGTTTTCTGTATGTAACTCAGGTGCAACTAGTACAGTCTACTTTCAGCACTTCCTTGCAAACAACAGTGACAGAAGCACTTCATGTCTCACAAAAGCACAAAATGGAAAAGATGCTTACCCAAAGCACATGCTACCCTGATCAGAACTGGATTAAGTTTGGTGTGTCCTGACCAATAATTAAACAGGATGTGGTATTTATCCTCAGTGGCACATGATGACCCAATGCAAGCCACACCTGCACATGCTTCTCCTTCAGATGTTGCCAGAATTTTAATCCCTTTGACAATGAAAAGAGTATTGCTGAGGGTATATTTTCCTTCTGAATGCCTCATTAAATGGTCCATTGAAGAGGTTGACTTAGTCACTCTACTACTGTTGTTTTTATGAGGCATCAAGAACACCCAAACCCATTTCATTTATTCAGAGCATTGTGCATATCTTGATTCATTATAAATTATAAGAGGACAGATCATTATTAAGATAGCAGAGTATTAATCTTTTACAACCTTGCTGTGGTTCAAGGGGGAATCAAAATGCTATTGGTGTTGAAAGGAAATCCTCATTGATACCAATATATATTATGATTCTTAAATTAGCTCTTTAAGAGGTCTGGAAATGGTGATTTGGGGCTTCATCACATTTAGCTTTAGCTTTTGAGTGATACAGGATTTACTGAGGTCAATGGGGTCTGCAAAGTTAAAATGAGAATGAAGCTCTCCTCTTCCTCCTCTACATTAGTCTATAGAAGTCTATCATCAGTAGGCAGTAGGAAAAGATTATTGCATTACAGAACAATTTACTGAATAAAAGAAGCCACAGCCCAGAGCTTTTAATGAACAATAGGATCTCTTGGTGATCTCTCATTCATTGGAACACCATAAGTTGAAGCCAACTTGACAGCACAATAATACAAACCTACAATCTTGAGCGGTAGGGATGGATGCTTGAGCCTTTCCAGCTCCAACAGTTTTCTCCACTCAAAATAAATTCCTATGTATTTATTGAATTGTTTGAAACTAACTACAAAGTAAATTGAATGCTTAGGTATTTCTAGGGGAGCTGTGAAAACAAATATTAAAACAGGAAGCCATGAACTAAGAAAGTTTGAGAACCTCTGGCCTAGGATAATCCTGGCAACCCTAGTCATGATAGGCCCCTGAGCTGAGCCTGCCTTAGATGCTTCAGCCTCCAAGATCTTTCAATGGAGGGAAATATGCACAAAGGCCTCAATTTCCTCCTACAAATGGATCTAGCCCAATACCCAAACTTCCACCCTTAGCATTGTAACAAAGATAAAGCATCTAAAAGCAAAAGTTAGCAACACATGACTGGATTGCCCACCATATGTACAGTGTAAGTCAAGTGGGCATGAGTAGAGAAGCCTGTCTAAAGAAGACTGAATGGGCTCCCAATCAGGGAGCATTTATATGCTCCCAGGTGGACTGAAGTGAAGACTTCCAACATCTGCACAGTGGAGTCCTATCTATAGCCAGGTGATCAGCCTTTAGATAGGCTAGCTTTTCTCACCATTATCAAGAAGCATGTGTTTGCCAGAGGACTCCCTGGAAAGAAGAGATTCTACTAGACACAGAAAATGATGGTTCCTTTCTATTCTGTTCTTCTATAGGTTGCAACCAGGAGCTCTCAGTAAGTTGGGAGCCCACGCACATGCAATCTGATAAAAATACAACACAGTCATAATGCTGTGCAAGGGGAAAGCTCCAGCAAAATTGTGGCCACAGACTCATTTTCCCTTATTCCTTTCATCTTCTTAGATATACAGATCAACAGGACAGAAAATGGTTTCCTTGTTAGATTGAGCACCACCCAAAACAAAGATTATAAATGACTCATTTGATTATATAGTGTTTAGAAAACAGCCTGATGACACAAATTCAGCAGCAGTAGGAAATCTCAATTGGTAAAAAAGCAGTTTGGCATTTATGATGTAGTGCTTATTGCTGAATTCTCCCACACTTCTCCAGCTTCTCTTTAACACATTACATGGCCTGGTTAGGGTAGCAGAGGCATCAGCAATAATAAGTTTGAGAAAAGGTACATTTTTCATCCTTCTCCCCCATCTTTTGTAAGAGTCCTGGGTTGGCTCTCTAATTACATGGTATGCCTTTGCATCATTCCTGGAGAAATGGAAGACTGCACTAGCCTAATCTCCTGTTTTTCAAGAGATGTAGCCAGGGTTTGAAGCCAGGGTCAGATTTGTTGTCATCCGCCCCGATTGCTTTTTTCAGAGGGGCGGACTAGAAATATTTTTTTAATTATTATTAATTATTAATTATTATTATTTCCAATGGCTCAGCTGGTGCAATTGCTCCAGGTCTCTTTTTGCTAGAAGCCCAGTGCTGAAGGAAAAATGTGTTGTCTTTTCCCCAGTCACTAATGTTTTTTGTGTTGCACGAGATAAAATAAATGCATGGGATTAGGCTGTTGGTCTCATTTTAGCTGCGGACCTGAAAACTAAGTTCACATATAAAGATATTTGTGCTGCTGTCTGTTGACTTTGCATTTATTTATTTATCTATTTAATTTCCATGCCACCTGGAAGTGCTCATACACATGCCCCAAAGGACACGCTGTTTTTGAAACTGTTCCAGTGCTCCAAAAACTTTAATTGGACTTGACTGGGGCAGAACTAATCAAAGGTGATTTCCTAGAAGTGGGAATAAGCAAACTGACCAAACAAAGAGGGGAGCAACCTGGTTTGAGTCCAGCTGAGGCCCAGATGTCAACCTCAGACACCTCCCCAGCTATCCCCTGGATGAAACACCAGACTCTGAGAGCAATCCAAAGGGATTGGTTACTACCTTCGGCTTTCATATTTGGAAGGTGACATCTGAGGTGCTCCCTCCCAAAGCCCATAACTTTGTAAGAGAGAGTCAGCCCCAAGGGCAATCTCCTTTCATCACCACTCAGTCGTGTGCCCCATAGAAACAGTTCTAGAGACCAACCCTCCACCACAATTTATTTATTTATTTATTCATTCATTTAATTTCTACTCTGCCTTTCTTTCCAAAGGGACCCAAGGCAGCTCACAAATAAAAAAATTCTAAAAACATATTGCAATGAAACAATTAAAACATCAGCTCAAAACAATATAAAATTACAAACATTAAAACCACAATAAAATCACAAAACTCATCCCATAACGACATATTAAAAGTCTGCCTGAACAGAGCCGTTTTTGTCTGCCGATGAAAGGCAAGCAAGGAGGTGGCCACAATGAGGTAGCAAGGTGTACACTGATCCAGAATCTTCTCCCACCTCTACACACCAAAGAAAACCTATTTACTGACACTACCGCAAGTCAGTCATCCCAATCCCAACAGAAACCATATGGGGTAGACAAAAACAAAAACAGGTAATGGGAGGAAATCCTACCCAGCGCTGAAGCGCCCACCAAAGTTCATGCCACACTGTGAGCAGGTTGTCGAAATTGCCAAGATAGCTCATGAGGGGAGCTGACAGACTTAAAAAGCCTTCCTGATGCCCCCAACATTGTGATGAATATTAGTGTTCTTGGTTTTCCACATATTATCCAGCCTCCACCCTCTTTGTTCCATGCTTTTCTCATGCATTTTTTAAATCGTCCGTGATGTCACAGTGATGAGATCAGACTCGTAATCATGAGATTCTTTGGGCAACATATTTCCAGCGATTCAGGATTCTAGAGTTTTGTGTTGTTGTTTTAAGTTTTAGAATTGGCGGCTCTGTAGATAGCAACACACTCTTTTAACCAGCATCAATGGATCCTGTGAAAATCTTATTCATTGAACCAGAAGCTTCATGACTTAACAGAAGCAGGGAGAATGGTTCATGATGTGCCCACTCACACAACATTGACCTTGCAATCTTGCTCTAAGATTTGCGGTAATCCAGTGATTCCCAAATTCTGGCCTTCCGGGTGTTTTGGCCAAGATGGTTGTGGATTCTGGGGGCTGAAGTTCAAAACACCTGAAAGACCAATCACTGCTTGAATTCAACTATTTCTTCAGTATCTGGTTCTCAGGGGATCTTGGAACCAAGACATTATGAGACAAATGGCTTGGATTATCCCACCCCACCCCCACCCACTATACAAGATGCCCATGAATCTGTATCCCCTACATAGCTATGTAGCCACCTAAATTATATAACCAAGTAGTGTCTCCCAGCTCATTTCTTCCAATCCTCACTTACCAGCCAGTAGCCACTGTGTGGAGGGAAGCAGTTGACTGACATTTCCACCACCACCCCATGAGCAATCTCCAGAGCGACTATCAGAAGCAGGATGCTTGTTGCCATTCCTGCTTGTACTGAAGATTGTTTGTTAGGAGTGGTGGAAACGGCAGTCAGCTGCTTCTTGACTGTCAGGGGAACAGATCCCTGTCTATTGCAATGGTTAGCACTTCATAAATGAGGATTGGGGGACTTTTATTGTCCCTACATATTCCCTAAATTAATGAATACACAGTGATTGTAAATATGAACCAGTCGCCAATACATAACTCTAGATTACACATTTCTAATTTCCTTAGTGAATTCTGGCCTGTATGTTTTGTTTTATTTATGAATTTTAGTTTGATTCAGGTTTTTTTCTAATTTGTGTTTTCTGGTTCTGGGCATCTGGATGAAGTGCATTTGATTCTGAGCACATAAACTTGCTTTTTTGAATTCTCAAAAAATTTTGAATTCTCATTGGGGTCAGAAAATAGTCCACAATGCACATAATCATGGGCATGATAATTAAAGAAGTGTCATGTATAGTTCCTCTTCAGAAAACTTTAGAGAATCAAGATCCATGTTTTCTTTCTTAGATTGCTTCTCCTTTGGCACAGAAACTACTCTTATTTATAGGACCAAGGAACATTCTGAGAGACCCACGCATGTTTCAACTGAACATGATCCTTCTGGAGGAAAACTAGTCTCCACTTTTAGTACTATCCTTAAAACTCTGTGATGAATGATGAAGAAACAAAAGTAACATTGTTGATTACAATTTACGGAAGTTCCTTAACACTGTTCAGTCATGTGCATTTGAACACACCCTTAATTCCAAACAGACTCCCGTCCAAACTGTCAGCATTTTAGTACTTTGGGAAAAGTTTCAATCTGTGCTTTCATCTGGTTTTTTCTGTCCTGTGATCATTCATAGTTAAGGTTTAATTATACTAATTAAAGAAGAAGGAGAAAGGCAGCCTGGTCTGGTTTTTACAATTTTCAGATAGCCTTAAAAGACAGATAGTATCCTATTAAAGGAGTTTATCAGGTATACAATCCTAGTAACTCCAACATAAGGTGCTAAGTGCCTTATGAAGTAATGTAGAGGAGGAAAGTGTGCTCTCGGAGATGGAAAGAAGGATAAGCTAAATGGGCCTACTAAGCCATGTTCAGGATGCTACCATTAAAAGTGTTCATAGCCTGATAGGTGTTGTTCAAGTCATCTTCATCTTAAAGTGAAGATGGACTGATCATGTAGGCATGCCTAGCACACAATAAATGGACCCAAGATAAGTGTCTTATCTTACGGACCAAAACAGAAACTGAAAGAATACCTTGTTAATCTTTACAAAGTTGTCATCAGCATACCCAGAATAAAGAGAATTGGAGCTATATAGATTGATGTTGCTAGTGGAAAGCTGGAACAAGGACCCATCTGACAAGATATGATATCAAGACAATAAATTTTATTATTCAAATTAATAACTGCTGCATGCAAAGTCAGTTGTTAAAACCCTGGAAGGTGCTGGAAATGTCTTTGTTTAGTACTTCAGACTATGTCAATCCTAAAGAGATCCTTGTGGCAAGAACAGTTCAATAGAAGTACAGTGGTCCCCCGGGTTACGAAGGTAATCCGTTCCGGATTACCTTTCGTAACCCGGAAGCTTTCGTTTCCAGGGGGACCGCTAAAATCAACGGACCGCGCGGCCATTTAAAGGGGCCGCACGGCTTTTTTCGCTTCGTATCCCGGGGGATATTTCGTATCCCGGGGGATAGGAAGCCGGTCCGCCGCCTTTCGGATCCCGGGGTTTTCGCAACCCGGGGGATTCGTAAGGCGGGGGACCACTGTAGTTTGAAGATTTGGGATTTAATAGGCCCAGAACAGATGGGCGAGAAGGAGTGACCCAAGGCCATTCTGGCCACAAATGCGATGGGACCATGGTGACCGCATGGCCTGCTCCGAAAGTGGGCCATCACCACTGGCCCCAACCCATACTGCCAGGAGCCAGATTATCCCAGCTCCTTTTTGTTCTGGTCCAAAGGACAGGAGTGTAGCATTGAAGCAGCTTCAAGCCACTTTGGGAGCATTAGTTATCTAAACACCATGCCGCCAAAGCAGCCAGAAGCTGCTTCTTTTGGCCCTTCTGTTCCAGTCCCCAGTCCCAAAGACATCCCTAAATAATGACAACTCCCATTTTGGGGTGGTATATTAAAAATATAAATATAATACAGTTGGCCCTCTGTTTTCGTGGAGGATCCGTTCCGAAACACTCCCCCCCCCCCCATGAAAATTGAAGCTCACGCATATTCAGGCTTCATAGGCTTGAATGGGGCGTGCCCTCGTGCATGCAGCACGGGCAGGCGCGCCATTGGAAATAATGCAGGTCGCCTATCCACAGATATTCAAGGTCATGAATCTCAGATCCGCAAGTTAGGAGGGGCCAACTGTATACTATAATATAATATAAATATAATACACATAAACCTTATTTATTTTGTAGTTGGAGTGTGGCAATTAATACTTTCTCACTTTTGCGCTCATGGACATTTTTGTATTTTATTTATGTATTTATTTATTTATTTGGATGTTTACAACTCAAGTCATGTTGATATAAAATATAAATCATAATAAAAAATAATAACCAACAAAACAAACAGCACTAAAACAAGATAATATCATCATAAAACTGTAGTGACAGCAGCAGACTGGAATATTTATTTATTTATTTATTTATTTATTGCTGCTGCTACTTTTACCACCACTACTCCTGCTCCTAGTTCTGATGCTCCTACACCTACCAGAGCATAGGAAAGTAGCTTTTTAGACTATTAGAGGGTAATTTGTTAAACCCTGGGCACTATACATCTAATTAGCATTGACATTATGCTAAATACAATATTGGTTCCCAAAAGAGTTTGTGTGCACAGGAGTAATGCAAGAACTCCAGGAGGGATTCAGAAGTGTGGGGCGGGAGAGATTTAGTTAGGACTGCTAACTTTTCATTTTGAAATGTCATCAGTAAATTACAGACCTCTCCAATCTGGTCTATCTGCTTGGTTTTGCAGAAAATAAGGTGGTTTTTTTAGCTACAATACTGTTTTAGTCCAATTCTACTGTTCTACACTTGGAGAACAGGCAGTACAAATAAGCATACTTATGTTGGAATGAGGGAAGCACAATATTTATCCAGGCTATTTATGCAGGTTTGCAATCTGAATATTCAGTTTGGAATTTGAACACAAAGATTAATCGCAAAAGCCCACTGTGTTCAATCGATCTTCATCCTAGAAAAGCATATAGAGCATTGCACTTTACCAAAAGTACATTGCGCTGTGTCAGGGAATACTCTGGCAAAAGTCCAAAACTATTAATTCAATAGTTTTAGGCAGCAGTGCTTAGAGCTACAGCCTAAAACTATTGAATTAAACCTTTGCTTTCTTATGCACAATTAGGTCAAGGTTTGAACTGAAGTTCAGGTTTAATCAGTGCCTTTGTTTCCCAAAGCCACCATTCGTGTCTAATTGATTAATTAAGCCATTATTCAATCAAACGGGTAGAAGTAAAAGCTTGATTTCACACAAAGTTACCGATCCAATAACTTTACTGCACACTTTGTGACAAAAGATCAATCAATTAACAGATGGCCCAGTTTTAAAAAGGTATTTCAAGGAGTAAGGTAACTATTCTGACAAAATGAAAAGAATTCACCAAGATACAACAATTAACACAGAACAGTTGAAAAATGCATTCGTCCAGACCAGAGCTTGTAAAAGTTACTTTTTGGACTACAGTTCCCAGCATATCCAGTTCTGGTAGGAAGAATAAGTATTTTTTTCTAAATTCTGATCCAGATGCTTGTTGTTGTTAACTGTCTTCAATTCATCCCTGTCTCATGGCTACCCTGTGGATAAGATATTTGCAAGACTCCCTGTCCTCCACTGCTCTGCATGCATTTCTACCATTTTTCTACCTTTCCTATCATTATTGTCTTTGATCTGGCCAAAATACAACAGCCTCCGTTTCGTCATCTTGGCTTCCAGTAACATTTCTAGGATCCATAGGTGTTTGTCTTTTGGGCTGTCCATGGTATTCTGAACACTCTTCTCCAGCACCACATCTCAAATGAGTTGATCCTCCACTTTAAATTTCTCATATTCATACATAGGACATCAAAGAAATTTTAAACTGATGTATTTTGCCAGTCCAAAAAAAAGAGTGAAAAGATACTTAAAGCAAAACGTAATCCACTTAGAACCAAAATAAAATAAAATAAAGAGGAAACACTAATTCTTTGTAAAGCATACAGCATCCTTACTTAGCACTTCTAGAGAGCATTATGCAGGGGAAATACAATTTATCATATTATATAACAAATGATTGATCCTTGTATTTTTGCCAGGGAAATGTGAGTCCAGTTGCTCTCCACTTAGGGTTTTTTGTTGTGTTTTCTTTTGGTTATGTGTGTGTGTGTGTGTGTGTGTGTGTGTGTGTTATTTTGTTTTTTCTTCCATGAGGATAAGCTATATGAGCACTATCTTTCCTTGGAGAAAGAATGGGATACAAAAATGATAAGATGAATAAATAAACCCTGTAGATTTGTAATCTGCAGGATGGTTGTCCTCTGTGTGACGTCTTACTTTAATCAAGAGAAATGAAATCTTTGACTCTTCACATGTTTCAGCCTCCCTTTCCCACCCAGCAAAGACACTGGTAAGCGCCTGTGAGTGTCAAACCATCAATAGTGCCAACTCCTCTTTAATCAGTTCTGAAATGATGCCATTTTGCTTTGATTAACTATACCTGAATTGTACTCTTTGTGAACTGGATAATGCTCAATCTTTCCTCCCTTTACTTTTTAAATATCTGTCATTTCAAGATTCTGGTGGTCTGATCCACTCAAAGGCCTTAAAACCAATCTTAAGAGTAAACGTCTCTTGTTCAGTGGATTATTAATATGTCCGTGACTGCTTTCCATCCCTATTAAAAGACACCATGAAAAATGGGCACTCTACAGGCAGCTGCTGTTTTTCCTCAAACTCATATCACTCTCACACAAACACACACAAACACACACACACTTACTATAAACTTTACCCTTACCTTACCATGCAAACAGAGAAGTATGCCAGAGTACCATGGGAGATGAAAACCTTCAGAATCAAGCAGGAATGTACATCTTCCCTTGTTTTGGTCTTCCATGCAAGAATGAAGAAATTCAAAAGTTTTCTCCCCCTGTCCTCTTGGTGGGAAGTCCAGACAACACAAGGCTCAATCCCAGAATCTGGTGCGAATAGTCCATTAACCCCTTAACAATGATTTTAAAAATTCAGCATCTAAAATTTCACATTATGTATGGAAGTAAAGGAAAATTTCTACAAAATGATGCATAGATGGTACCTGACACCGAGCAGATTGGCAAAAATGTTGGAAGTGTGATCAGTCAGAAGGAATGGTCTATCATATATGGTGGATCTGCCCAAAAGTTAAGAAATTTTGGTGTCAAATTCACAAAATGATACAACAAATATTTAAAATTCAGTTTGTTTGCTAAGAAAACCTCTAAAATGTGTATTATATATAGTGTCAGCTGCAAAGATCGTTTTTGCAAGGAAATGGAAAAGCCCTGAAATACCAACAATAGAAGATTGTCTAGATAAAATATTAGATATGTTAGAAATGGATACACTCATAACTTTGTTGAACGAAAGGCCACTTGAATACTAGAGCAAGCATTGGGAATTAGTGTTGCACTACTCTAAAGAAGGATGAAGTATAGGGAAAGCTACATAATTGGAGTAAAATACTCTCCGGTGTCTTTAGGAATAAGCAAAATAATTAATCTTTTTGGTAAATAACGGATGAAGGAGAGGGAAACATATATGTTATAGAATTTATAATAATAGAATTAAAGAATAAGTTTTGTGATAGAACAATTATATATTATAAAATCCCTGGTCTTTTAAGTTAAATGCAAAATACATATGCATTTGTTGACATGTTGTAAATTTTAATGATAAGTGATATAATAGGAAGGAAAAATTAAGTCAAAGAGAATTTCGAAAATTGGATACTGAAGTTAAGCCTAAAGAAAGTGTAAAGCTGGAGAAGAAGGCGAAAATTTTTAAGTATGTTGGAATATGATTATTACAAATCTGTTTATGTGAAAATGCAATAAATATTATTTATTTTAAAAAAATAAATATTCAGCAGTTGCTCTGGATCTTCCCAGAAGATCTGGAGCCCTCTGCTGCTATTTGCATGTCTTTCCTGCTGTGATGCCTGGTCCAGCTGCTGTGAATTACTTTGCTTTGAGGTCAGTACAAGGCACCCACCATGTGATCATGGCTGGGCACCTCATTCTGACCTCATAAGAGAGAAAATTGCCGTGGTAGCCACCATGAGGACACACATGCAAACAGCTGCCCAGATTGGGTTGAAGGACCAAGGTAACAGGGAGAATTGGGGCAGTTCTGCAGCAAAGAAACTCTGGACTGTCCCTGGTGTATCCTGGCCAGTGCAGAGAGCAACCAAACCTGACTTGGATCACCTTCCAAAGATAATCTGAGAGAGAAGAAAATTGCTGCAGCAGGACATTATGGAGGCACCCATAATGCCACAGAATATTCAAAATAAGGCAAGTATTTTAATACAGGACACTGAAGCACTAGCTTCATACTTGACTGAAAGCCAGAAATACAACTGGCAGAAATCAATTTGAAGCTAGCCCATTCTACAGCAAATAGTGAGTAAGAGGCACTTTTTTTTCAGGATTTGGTGGTGGGAGAGGTAGAATTGTGTTTCAAAGTCTGTTTTGACTATCAGAGGTGATGTGCCAAATATTTTACAATATTGTACTGGGAAATTTTATGCTCTTATGAAACAACAATGATTATTTTTAGGCAGTGTTAAAGGTTCTGTTGTAGTTTTTAAAATTAACTTTTCCCATATTATGGCAGCAGTCAGGCACAATTTATGATTCACCAAGTCAAATACAATCTTTTGCCTTTGCTGTGTGGGTCTTAAATACCTGGCAAGTCTCCATATGAAATATTTTAGAAGGAACTACAGTAAATCCCCTCAAAACACATAGCTTGTTGGATCAGCTGGGCCCAGATGTTTTGCAGGAAATAAGAGACGTCAAATGCTTTGTAGATAAGCTAAGACAAGATAGCATGGCATGAAAGTGGGTAGTTCAATTCAAACTATTGTTGTTTTAGATCTAAAGGATGGATTTAAAGGAGAAAAGACTATGCCATAGTTTAAATGCACAGTAAAAAGTTTGTCATTGCCGTCCTCAGAAACCGAAAATCCAAGGCAGGCAATTGTATGAATGCACAGCAGAAGAGGAGAGAGCCAGCATGGTGTAGTGGTCTGAATATTGGACTAGGACTCTGGATACCAGGGTTTGAATCCCCGCTCAACCATGGAGACCACCTTGGACTCTCAGTTTCTGAGGAAAGCAATGACAAATCTTCTTTGATCAAAGCTTGCCAAGAAATATTTAGGGTGGCCACAAGTTGGAAATGACTTGAAGGCACACCATAACAAGAGCAGCAGCAGCAGTAGAAGAAGAAGCTAGACAATCTTCAGACTTTTAGAAGAGCCATGCCTCCATTTGTACTAAGAAAACTGGTGAGGTGTTGGCTTGTGTTCCCCTTCTGTTTATTCCTTAATCAATAAAGGTTATTACAGTGAAGCACACAATTTGTCAATATGTTTTCAAAACATTCTGATAATAAACAAAAGGAAGATATATTACCTCTTGGCCTTCTCTGCACAGTGACTGCATGCAAACACAAATGATCAGTGTTTTACTGATAACTCTGATCATTTGTTAGAAAGAAGAATGGAAGGTGCTCTGTACCTGTATCGCCCTAAGAGCAACAAGGTATAAGTTGAGTCTCCCTTATCTGAAATGCTTGGGACCAGAAATGTTTTGGATTTCAGAGTTTTTTGGGGATTCTGGAATATTTGCATAGACATAATGAGATATCGTGGAGATGGGACCCAAGTCTAAACCTGAAATTCATTTATGGTGCATATATACCTTATACACACAGCCTGAAAGTAATTTTCTACACAATCTTTTTTTAAATAATTTTGTACATGAAATAAAGTTTGTGTATGTTGAACCATCACAAAGCAAACGTGCCACTGTCTCTGCCACCCATGTGGACAATTCTGGAATATTTTGGATAGCAGAATTTCAGATCAAGGAGACTCAGCCTGTAATGGTGTCTAACAAAAGCAAACCACGTATTTTCAGATGTGATTTTATATGTAACATATTTTCTGTTTTTATTACTCATTCACATTTGCACAATGACAAGGATTTACCCCCATTAATACAGAGCCCTACCATTCAGTTTGTAGAATTCTCACATTATACACATTCAGTTCTGCTGTTTACTATTGTTGTGGTAGTGCTCCTCTTTCTTGGCTTATTTTGGTTGATTTGTCCTTGTCGTTGTGTGTTTGAAATGGTTACCTGTTTGTGCACTTACTTCCCAAACAGAAAGAATTTGAAACGTTTTTGAAGAACGCAGGGTCCCAGCTTGTTGTCATTGACTTTTCTGCAAAATGGTGTGGGCCTTGCAAAATGATTCGGCCTGCATTTCATGTAAGTCTAACATTGCCATCATTCTCCCTTACTCCTGCCAAATTGTTGCTGTTGTTAATTGCTGTTGTCAGGTTGACATTGACTCATGGTGAGCCTATGAATGAGAGATCTCCAAGATAGTCATTAATAACTCTGCTAAAATCTTGCAAAGTCAGGGCTGTGGCTTGATTGATAGATCCAATCCAGCTATATTTCAGTCTTCCTCTTTTCTAGAAGAAAAATGGAAATCCATTGCTGCTTTCACATTACTAACACTGACTAACTATGTTGTTACTTTAAGGGAGCTGTCCAAGATGCTGAATCTAAGTTGCTTCAACACATTGAATAGCTTTTTCAAAGATAAGATCTGGAGTAGAGGGTTCTTTACACTACCAACATGAAAGACATTAGCTGGCAAGGACCAAAGGCTGAGAAACAGAACAGAGAGAGGCATCTCCCTCACACAACAAATTCTGAGTTTAGATGAAAGAGCAGCAAATTGTTGTTGTTAACTCCCATCAGGTCAACTTTGACTTATGGCAACCTGATGAATAAGAGACCTCCAAACCCTGTCATCAACAGCCCTGCTCAGGTATGCAAACCTGGTTGATTTTCCTCTTTTCCTACTGTCTTCGACCTTGCAAGCATTTTCTTTCTTGTATGTCATGTGTTCTCATAATATTTCCAAAATACAACAATCTCAGTTTAGTCATCTTTCCAGTTTCTAAGGAGAGTTCAAGCTTGATTTGTTCTAGAACCCATTTATTTATCTTTTTGGCAGTCTGGGATATCTGCAGAATACGATCCACAGAATACTGTTATTACTATTGTATATCTACTGATAAAGATGGGGAGAGGTTACACGAGGTGTACAAACCTAGGAAAGAAAAAGACACAACAAAAGAGGGAAAGAAATAAATAAGAGAAAAATAATAATGAAAAAGAGTAGAAAGTCCTGTCAGAAGAAGAAGAAGAAGAAGAAGAAGAAGAAGAAGAAGAAGAAGAAGAAGAAGAAGACTCAGCCTCGGAGGATTAATAAAGTAACTAGGCTCAAAAAGGAGAAATTTGTTAAATATATTTGGAATGTTGGAATGTTAAGGGAACATATTTTCGAATGTTAAGGGAACATGGCCACATAGCCCGAAAGCTTCACAAAAAACTATGGATGCCAGCCATGAAAGCCTTCGACTCCACATTGGAACATGTTTTGTTTACAAAAGGAAAAAGATCTTTCATTATTTTGAAAATAAAAACTGTTATGTTTACAAGAAATTAAAATAAAAAAGAAAGATGCAATATATCTTTTTTAAAAAAAACCTCCAAACCAGGACAAAATTTTCACTTTCTGAATGAAAAATGAAAACAAGGCATTGTTCTATATATAAATCGGAAGTTAACAGGGAAATAAAAATTTTGAAATAATGAAGGGAATTATATAGGGGTGGAAATTAAACTTGCTAACCATGTTTGGACAGTGGTGGGACTATATATCCCCAAATGAAAACAAGCAAAAGTTTTTCAAAAAAATTACACAGAGAAATAAAAAAAACTGTAACAATGACAGGGTATTGATCATGCAGGATTGGAATGCAGTGACAGAACCACAGTTAGATAGGATGTCCAAAAAGAAAATCATAGAAAATCAAGGGAAACTTCCAACTCTTTCTTTAAACTCAATGAAGATCTGGATTTAAAAGATGTTTGGACAACCTTATATAATGACACTAAAGGTTACACATTCCACTCACAACAACATAACTCCTTTTCTAGAATCGATATTTTATTATTTCCGCACTTTTAACACCAAAAATAATCTATGACCATAATACAATTTTATTGGTGTTAGAAGATGGCACAAAACAATGTAACTGGAAACTGAATAGTAAACAGTTAGCAAATTATGATTTTGTTCAAACAATGAAAATAATCAAACTTTTCTTTGCAGAGAATAGGAAAGATGACTCACGAATGAATTCAGAGAAACAGAGTGGTTTCCAATAGGCAAAGGGGTCAGGCAGGGCTTCATTTTGTCACTATGCTTGTTCAATTTATATGCAGAAAACATAATAAAGAAAGCAGAGCTAGAATCAGAAGGAGGAGGAGTCAAGATAGGAGGAAGGAATATCAACAAACTAAGGTACATGGATGATACCATGTTAATGGCAGAATACATTACAGACCAGGAACGGTTACTAAAGAAGGTCAAAGATGAAACTGCAAAGGCAGATTAATGCTGAACATAAAACAAAAATAATGACCACTGAAGAAATAGATCAATTCAAACTAGACAATGAGGAAATCAAAATACAGCACGCCCACTCCATATGCGGGCCTGCCATACGCAACTTCTGGTTTACACAGAAGCCGTGCTACAATCTAATGAATGGCACACACTCCTGCGGCATGTGCACGCCACGTCGCCACGAGCATGAGCCCCATTATATTGAATGGAGCTCAAACTTACTCAATATTTTCCTTATGCAGGAGAGGGGTCCAGAATAGATCCCCCGCATAAGGCAAGGCTCCACAGTAGTTTAAGAATTTTCATAATTAAGATCCAACATTGATTCAAATGGTGACTGCAGTCAAGAAATAAGAAGAAGATTAGGAATGGGAAGAGCAGCTATGAAAGAACTAGAAAAGCTACTGAAGAGTAAAGCTATACAACTGAGCACTAAAGTTAGAATCGTCCAAGCCACAGAATTCCCCATCACTATATATAGATGTGAGAGCTGGACAGTAAAGGAATCAAACAGAAGGAAAATCAACTGATTTGAAATATAGTGCTGGAAAAGAGTGCTTAGGATACCATGGACAGCCAAAAAGACAAACATATGGGTCTGAGAACAGATAAAGCCAGAGATCTCATTAGAAGCCAAAATGATTAAATTGAGGCTGATGTACTTTGGCCATATAATGAGAAGACATGGATCACTGGAAAAGACAATAATGCTAGGAAAGGTAGAGGGGAGAAGAAGGAAAGGAAGATGCATGCCAGGTGGATGGACTCAATCAGTGGGGCGACACGGGCATGGGCTTGCAGGAACTAAGCAGAAATGTGGAAGATGAGGTTCTTGGAGGTGTCTCGTCTACAGAGTCACCATGAATTGAAGTCAACTCGAGAGCAGTTAACAAGAATGTAATAGTAGTAGAAAAGTATTAATAATAATGGTGGTAGTGGTGATGGTGACAGAATTGACCCCCCCCCCCAAAAAAAAGAAACCCTGACAGAAACATCATTCACTCATGCTATGATCACTGGTAGGATAGACCTCCTTCTCCCCATGCATCTGATGCCCTGGAGAGTAGATAGCAGGAAGTTAGTGTCAGTAGTGTCACAATCATGACTAAGTAGCAATTGTGAATACAGAACAGATATGCAAATCACCTCCTCTCAATCAACAGTATATATACCCTACTCTTGTCTTTTCCAGCATTCTTTGAAGATGCCAGTCACAGCGCTGGCAAAACATCAGCAATACACTCTTCTAGAACACAGTCTCATAGCCAGAATAACCCACAAAAAACTATGCTCATAACATTATACCTAAAACCAGTTGCCCCATCTAGCTAGTTAACTATGACTGACGACAGGTCCTGCAGGAGACAAACAGTATTCTTTTGCAGCCCTACTTGGGGATCTCTGGTATTCCTTGATGATCTGCCATCTAAGTGCTAATCAAGCCTAAGCTTCTGAAATCAGATGAAATCTAGTGTTGTAAAGCAGCCAAATTGCTATTTGGAGGGGGAGCAAATTGCTAATGCATCTTGCTAAAGATCACAACAATGGGCTTTACCACTTAGAGTGAGGCGAGTTTTGGATTTATTTTCTTTTAATGGATCAAAATGTAAGTCACAACGGTGATTTTGTAGAAAGATTTTAATGGTAGCAGAGGAAGTATGCTCATGAGACAAAGTGGAGATCATCTGACTTTTTCTAGCTATATGCTGAAAAAATACCAACACCTTTGTTCACTCCATAGACCACTGTGTCATGTCTATTCTTACCTGATGATAGGTGAAGCCCTGTATAAACACCACTAATACTTTACTTCAGAACCTAATACAATTACTTTTTTGAACTATAACTCCCAAATCCACTCTGTTGCCTAACAGTTCTCCTACTATACTGAATGGAAGGGACATTTTCAGCTCCAGTCATTTTGGTGGCCTATGATGATCACCTGGCAGAGTGCAAAAGTGACATTTGAGGTGAACTGAAATGGCCTTTTGTTAGGGTTGTCATTGTTGCTGTGCACCTTCAAGTCATGGCAACTCATCACATGGTTTTTTAGTAATGGGGAAATTCAGTGAGGCTTTAGGAGCATCCAAGATCTCTCAAAAAGAGACATGATTCCCACTTCTGGTCTATTGTAAAGACTGTGAGTAGAACTAAGGATGCTTGTGATACTCTTGTGCCCCTTGAAGCAGCCTCATTGATCATGTTCTGCTGCTTTCCTTCATAAAACACAGGTTATAATTCTATATTGGCTTGGTGGTGAATAAACCTCCCCTAAACATAACACGGACCAGCGATGAAAAAAACCTTTCCCAATATTATAGCTGTTTTTAATGCATTTTTGGCTGCTGAATTCAAAAACACAATAAAAATGTCATGGCACACATAGTTCTTTCGCAAATTTGATATTTTTCAGTTGTTACTCAGCTTTAAGTACAGGCATTGATGTTCCAGTGCAATTTCTTTTAGTGCTAATTGAATGGATTTTTGTATTTCATATCAGCGAATTAAAGTGTTTTTGAAAGTCAATTAGAAAACTTTATCCCCTTTCTTACTCTTTGCAGGATAATTCTTTATGGGATCATTTCATTCAGTCTCATATTACAACCTAGAAACTTCAAAGCAAGTTGTGATTAAAAAAAATGTAGGTGGTGGAGCTAATCTGAGCTCACTTTTGGGTTTAGAAGGCCAAATACCTATAAAGCCAACATACTTTTTTTTAAAAATCACCCTCAATTTTGCAGACCTGTGCTACCCACAAACATACACACGCAGCTGACCTGCAGTTTGCATCAATGTTAATGTCTATATGTTATGCCAATTATAGTATGGTATAACATTGTATGATGTGGTAATGTCTATTGTGCTGGGTAGGTTAAGGCAGAGAGTCTGCAGGAAAAGTATAGAATGTTGGAAGTGAATGGTTGAAAGTTTGAAAGTGTTTGAAAACTGGTGGGTAACAAATGAGAGTAACAGGGTTTTTGTAGGGTGCAGAAGTCAGAAAGAGTAGAGTCAGCACTGTTTATTGTTGTGGCTGGAATTAGAATGGGTAGTTGTTTATATGAGCAACAGTCACATATAAAAAAATGCCTGTCTACAACCATTTGCTTCTGTACAATGAAGGTGCATCTACACTATTAGAAATAATGCAGTTTGACACCACTTTAGGTGTTGTAGCTCCATCCTATAGAATCCTAGGTTTTGTAGTTTTACAAGTTCCCCGGCCTTTTCTGCCAAAGAGTTCTGGTGTCTCACTACAAATCCCAGGAGTCTGTAGGCTGGAGCCATGAAAGTTATAGTGGTGCCAAACTGCATGTTTTCTATGGTGTAGATAGACCCTGAATAACCTTAAACCTTTCTGTTTGAATTAGAAGCAGTGTTTCACTCTCTCACCCACACTTCTTTACTAACTATGCTTGTGGCAAGAGTTGTCCAACAGAATTGTAACTGTGGTGATCGTGATACAACACTAGTGTACAAAGCATATGGAAGAAATCTTTTAGATTGTAAGCCTGAGGGCAGGGAACTGTCCAATTATAAATTTGTATGTACAGCATTGTGTAAACCTACAGCATTATATAAATAAAGGATAATAATAATAATAATAATAATAATAATAATAATACAACAGGAGGCAGAGCCTAGTTCTGAGGTTTATGCGTCAGTGCCACAAAGTAGAGGGGGAAAGGAAATCTCCAGGAAGCAGTGGTTTAGTGGCTGGTTTAAGTATATACATTTAAAAGGAGGGGGAGGAGAAATAAAACATTTTTCTTCTCTCTATCACATTCAACTACCCCCATTAAGAGGAGTAGACCTGTTAGTGAGATGTGCATGGCATGACACAGAAACATTGTCTGTTAGTCACTGGAACTGGGCACCTCATAATGTAGATGCTTCAGGCATGGGTAACAGAAGTAACAGCCTCTTGGCTATTCTTCCTCCCAAAATCCCTGTCTGTATTCCATTCAGAAATGTATATATGCCACACAAGCACACTCCAGCCCTCCTAGTGTGGCCTACACCTTCAGATGTGGCGGAGGATACTGTCCCATCATCAGTGCTGGAGAAAAATTCAACAGTCATGCTTCTGTAGATGGCCTCAGGTGACAAAATGTCTTGATCCAGCATAGAGCTTCCAAGTTCAGAGCACAGCTGGGGACAGTTAGGTCCTAGGCTACAACTCCCAAAATTTGCATCCAGCACAGTCCCCAGTCATGCTGACTGAGAGATGCTAGGAGGCAAAATTCCTTTTTAAAAAAAGAAGAAGAACACCTCTCTTTCATTCATATACATGGAGTCACACACATGTGCACATACACACATGTGTGTGTACATCCCTCACACTTTTTTTAAAAAAAAAAGTGGCTCCCTGTAAGCCAGTGCCATTGCAGTTGTTCTCAGCAACTGCTTAAGTGAAGCAAAAGTTAGTGAAGAGTCTGAATGAAAATCTCACACTATAAAAATCACTTAGCAGCAACCTTTTAAAGGAAAAACCTCTGCACTTCCCCACTTTAGGGATTTACCCTTCAAAAACCTTGCAACTTCACAAAGTATGGGAAAACCAAATGCAAAGGAACAAGGGCTCCCATATTATCGGCACTGCTTAAAAACAGGAGTGGGAAATAAAATAGATCTGGATTTTCTGGTAGAGTGGTAACTTAGCAGTTTGTCATGGCTTTCTAGCTCTCCGTCATTTAATTATAACAGTAGTAGTGACTACTTCCATCTAAATTAGGCAGATTTAGACAGCTTAGACCTCTGTGTGAAAAGGCCTGAGAGCTCTTCAGTTCTGGTACTGGGGGTGGGGGTGGGGGATTCTGAGATGCAGAATGTATCTAGGCTTGGAGACACACAGCTCAAGAGTGGGCAACATTCAGCTGTCCAGCAAGTGCACACACACACACACACATTACTGGACCTCAAGTGAAAACCTGCCATGGTACCCCCAACCAGAAATCATGTTGACTTTTGAAAAAATACCACCTTGAGGTCTAAAACGCTTTGGGAACAGAAAAACATAATGAAATATGCTCTCTAAACGTTTTCAGGGAAGTACTACAGCTCATTTTAGGAGGCCACATTTTCAAAGAAAATCAGTCGTGTGTTGTAGTGAGACCCTGAGGGTCACAAAAATAACTTTGGGGCCACACAAAGACTCATTAGAACCCACAGATGATACTTTGTTTCTCATTGATGGACCCCTGGGTTCTAATACAAAAATAGGTCTTTATATTTTGTATCTAATACAAAAATAGAGTCTTTGCAGCTCTAGCATAAAAGGGAATGTGAACAGAGGCCCATATGAATTAAAAGTAGCATGCATTATGGGGTCATTTTCCATTAAGAATCAAATGCTCTATGTCTACATCATGACCATGGAAGAATTACAGAGTGGCTTACAATTTGTTAATTAGACATTTCCCGGCCCTCAGGCTTACAATCTAAAAAGACACGACACAAAGGAGAAGGGAAAGGTGGTGGGGAAGGGGGAAAGTCCAGCAGATCTCTCCCTTGAAGGCCTGGACCGAGGCAGATGGACTGGAGGGAGGGCTCTTCTTCTTTTAGGGCAAGGCCTGTTGGAGCTGGCTTGCCATTCTCTCCCTGAAGATGGTGGAGGGAGGAAGGGCTCTTCTTCTTTTTAGGCAAGTATGGATGTATGGATGTGAGAGCTGGAAAGTGAAAAAGGGGGATAAAATGAAAGTCAACTCATTTGAGATATGGAGAAGAGTGCTAAGAATACCATGGACAGCCAGAAAGACAAACAAATAGGCCTTTCTACAGTATCAAGCCTGACATACCTTTAGAAGCCAAGATGATCCAACTGAGGCTGTCGCACTTTGGCCACATCTTGGGAAGGCATGTCTCATTAGAAAAGACAATAACATTGAGGGCAGGAGAAAGAGAGGAAACTCACACACCAGATGGCTAGATTCAATTAGGAAAGTCATGGGCATGAACCTGCAAAACTTAAGCAGAGCAGTAGAAGACAGGGAGGCTTGAAGATGTCTCATCCATAGGGTTGCCATGAGTTGAGGTCAACTCAAGGGCAGTTAACATCTAAAATCTTTTCCATACCAAATTGCCTGCTGAAGAACTCCTGCATATATACTAAAGCTCCGTTGTGTATTGCTGAGAATTCGGGGAAATATTTTAGCAGTCACCCTTTGGGATGCTGATCAGTTTATTGGACCTTGGCAGATGCCATATGGATGGTATGCATCACAATCCTGATTTTCTTTAAATGGAAGCTAGCTCCCTTGATTTCCAAAGAACTTACAAAAGACAAACAATTGCTGGATTATATCAAGCATATTTTTCCTGGCTCACTGATACACTCAATCCTTACCAACAATCTCATGTGTCTCCATTTTACAAGAAATACTAATAGTCTTTTGGGCAGCTTGCCAACTGAGTGAACTTCTCATTAAGAGATTCTCAGCCAGCTTCTAACTGGTCCCAAGGAGTGTATTTGAAAACCACTCCTTTAAAGGGAAACGCTTATGGTTGCCACTTTTTCCTTTGAAAAGCTATTGGCCTTTGTCCCCATTTGCTGCCTCTCCGATGCCAACAGATGGCTGCAATTATGAATACTGTCAGGCAGAGGGATGGAGCACCACCTAGCCCAGTCTACTCCAAGCATCTCATGGACCTCTCAAAATGCATCAGCGCTGTAACCAGCCAAGACAAGCTAAAAGCATCAGCATGACAAAGGCACAGCAATCCATCAGCAAAGAAGGATGCGTTGGATTTAATCCAGCAAAAGTTAATCACAGGTTGGCTAACTTGAAATCAATATGGTTTATTTCCAAATATTACTATTTCTGATTACTATTACTATTTCAATCCTGCCTTATACAATCATTTAAGACAACATGAATGATTTAAAACAAGACAACCAAATAAATACCCCCCCCCCCACACACACAATAAAAACAGAACTAGGTTATAACAACTGATCTCCAAGAACTGGAGTGATGGACAATATTTAGTTCGGCACTGAAGTGAGGCTGTCCATTCCAGCTGAACCTCAAAGAAGAGGGTGTTCTTTAGTCCACAAAAGGGCCCTCTCCTGCATCTCTACACAATGTACTGTTTCCATTTATGGGACAAAGAAGAACACCTCTGTTGCACTGGTTGTGGGAAGGAGAGCTTTGGGGACAGGGGTCTATCATATCCACTTCTAATAGGATGGTTCCACAGAGGAAGACAAATCCCCTCTGAGCAAATCTTGCCAAGAAAACCCTGTGATAGGGCTGCGTTAAGGTCACCCTAAGTCAGAAATGATTTGAAGGCACACAACAATAACAATAAGAACAATGTTTAACACCCAGAAGACAAAATTCTACTTTTAATATCATGCAATTTATGTTTTTTGATCTTCTGAACACTTACATTTCTTTCTCAAAACATTGGTGCTACAGTTTTAAAGACAAGAAAGGGTTAGCTGAGGAGACACTAAAGAATTATTGAGACATAAGCCAAAAACTGAAATGGTGATTTAGACAAAACCAGTTTCTTTGCCAACTAACATAACTGATCCTTTTTTGTTCTGCAGGAGTTGGCTGTTCGGTATGAAAATGTGCTATTTGGTATTGTTGATGTGGACTTGGCAGAGGTAAGATGCTAAATTCAGAGGACAGATTATGTTGAATATTTCTATTTCTTACACATTTAGAGTTTACCAGATTAAAGAAGAGAGAATTAGGGTATTGTCTAAAGTAGACCTTATTCAATATGAAAATGTGCTATCTTGCATTGTTGGTGGGGATTTGGCAGAAGGAATTTAACTAAATTAAAGGACAAATTAAGTGTTTCTTTCTGTTAGAGTAGCCTTTGCCAACCTGCCTGGTACCAGCATGACTGTATATTCTAAAACAATTGGAGGGTAAGAGATTAGGGAGTTTATCCCCTGCCGTTTTAATTCAGTTTACCTCTATCTGGTTTAAACCTTAATTCAGGTGGCATCCTGATATTATCAGACAGTTTTGCTGCCTAATTTTCCACCCAAATACAGCCCGGGACTGTCCCTGCTTCCAGGAGTGCTACCTCGGCCATTTTCTCAAGCTGAAAAACTCCCAGATCCGAAAAGATCTGGGAGGAGCGGCTCTGGAAGTGGGGATGACCTGGGATGTATTGGGGAGCAAATTAGGCAGCAACAACCATCTGATAAGAACAGCATGCAAATTAAGATTTAATCCCGATAGAGGTAAAACAAATTAAAACGCCATGGGATAAACTCCTAGGAAAGAGAGTATTAAAATATTGCCCAAAGGGAGACTTTGCTTCATAACAACTGCAGTTCTGGAGCAGATCAATGGTCATCCAGTCCATGATTCTCGTTTCAAGCCAGATTCTACTAAAACCAGCTTTCCCCATCTCAGCCCCTTTTAGATGTGCCAGATTACAACTCTCATGAATCAGTATAGTCTCTGGTCAAGAACTGTGGAAGCTGTAGACCAAAATAGCTTCAGGGATCCTGGTTGATAAAGATGCTTCAAAATCCCATGACATAGCCCTGTCTGCATCACCTTTTTTCTGTTGGCTCTCAGACTTGAGAATCAACTTGAGACCTGATTTGAAAGTATCTTGCAAGGACCTGAGTCTTGACTTGAGGCTTGAAAGTGGAAAATTGAAACTTGACTTGAGACTTGGAGGAAAAGACTTGACTGCATCACTGCCCATCCCTATAGTCCAGTGTATGCTTTACAGCCAAGCCCTTGTTAACCAGATCCCTGTCTTCTGTACAGGACTGAGCTTTTAATGGTGTTCTATAAAATATATAATAATAGTAAAACTATTAATAATGCATGATGATAAATAGAAGAAAAAGAAAAACTGTAGTAGTCATAATAACAACATAGCACCAAACAGTATATCCAAATATTTAATGAGACGAATTTGGCTTTGTTTTGGCAATTCATTCAGCAGAGTCAAATCTGATTCCAAGCAGATACCAATGATGATGATGATGGCTGGAATCCTGTTGGAGAATTACAAATGAGCAAACACCATAGTTACAGTGCTGCACAGTGAAACCCATCTCAGTTTTCTGAATCTCCAATTGTTGGGCAGCAGCCACCTGAGTATACAGAGTGGATTTTGGGAAATAAGATGATCCTGTAGGTAACCTGGACACAAACCTTATAGGGGCTTTAAATGTAATATTCAACACTTTGTACTTTGCCCAGAATCCAATTAACAAAACTGGGAGATACTGGGTGCAGCTCAAATAGATAAGGTGTAAAACACATTGCCTTTGTTTTTTCTCATCTTTTTTGTTATTGATTTTTTTAAAAAAATAAAAAAATATCAGCATCTGGTATAATGTAATGATGTTCTTGATTTCATGATATATCATGCCATCTCTCTTCCCCAGGATGTGACTGATCTTTGCAATATCACCACTGTGCCAACATTTCAGTTCTTCATGAAAGGAGAAAAGGTATTTGCGTCCTTAGAAATACAGTCTAGTGGACTAGACTCTGTGCGTCTTTGTCCTTAACTTACAGGCTCCACTCTTTTTTGTCCCATCTCTAACCCCTGGTGGCACATAGCAGGGCAGTCTAAATGAACATTATCAGTCTTGATCTGCATGTCTTACTGGTCCTAGCAACCACTCCACTCATAGACTTGAATTCCAGGACGATCAGACAGGACTTGATATTGTCCACCAGATATTGTTTTATGTAGCCAAAGAGAGCCATGATTTGGCTATAATATGTGGTCTGTAGATTTCATTAAGGATACCCGCCCTTCTCCTTGTAGTCTGGATTTTTATCACAAGTCAGCAAACAGTCTCAGACACTACCACCAGGGCAAATATAGCTGCTATTTTCTCCTAAGTGTAGCCATTCACCTTGCTCCTTTTAGCATGATGTGAAAACAGCAGCATGGAAGTGTATGTATAGGTAACTCTACTTTTTTGTAAGCCAAGTACCTAAAAAATATAATACATTAACATTCTTTTGGGAGACTGAAAGGGTGGGGGAGAATTACACCTCAAATCAGGGCTCTCTTTGGTAAATTTCATACTTTGGTCTTTATCCTGATCGAACTATCAGCCTGACTTTAACATGACCTTCTCTGACCATAGCATTTGTGTAGGACATTAAAGTAGCGGTGTGAAACTTTCATACTCCAGATGTCTGAGCCTACAACTCCCAACAGGCCCACTCAGGATGGCCAGCAGTAAGAGATTATGGGAATGAAGTCCAAAACATCCAGAAGACCAAAGGGTTATCCCAGGGTATCTTGGAAACTATAGTTCATATTAATGTATGCTAGAACTCTCTAGTAGAGAATTTTAAATATTTCACCAAAACAAAAACAAAAACAACAACAGGATTCCTTAGAATGGAGCTGTGACAGTTAAAATGATCTCATACTGATACAACCTCATATGCAAATACACTTTTTGAGACAAGAAAGGTTACAATTAAAGCAAGTCACATAGAACTCAATAGGAGTTATTTTTTGTTCTGATTGGGAACGTAAAGAATAGTTGTAAATTTTCTTGCCTTTGACAAGATAGGATTTATCAGCACACTGAGAGACCAATTTAATTGCTGCTGCAGAGACTAGAACGTGGAACAATGGATGCAAGCTGCAGGAAAAGAGATTTCACCTCAACATTAGGAGGAACTTCCTGACAGTAAGGGCTGTTCAACAGTGGAACACACTCCCTCGGAGTGTAGTGGAGTCTCCGTCCTTGGAGGTCTTTAAGCAGAGGCTGGATGGCCATCTGTTGGGGATGCTTTGACTGGGAGTTCCTGCATGGCAGGGGGTTGGACTGGATGGCCCTTGTGGTCGCTTCCAACTCTATGATTCTATGATTCTATGATTCTAATATTCCAGTCACTGCTTAGGTCCTGCAAATTCAGGCCCACGGCCTCACTAAATGAGTCTGAGTCTGCCATATGGCATGTGGCTTCCTCTCTTTCTACTAGTTTTTACCTTCTCTCACATTATTGTCATTTCTAATGGGTCATGCCTTCTCATGATGTGGCCAAAATACAACAGTTCAGGCTTGATCTGTTTAAGGACCCATTTGTTTGTCTTTTTGGCTGTCCACAGTATTCTCAGCATTCTTCTCCAGCACCATATCTCATACGAATTGATTTTCTTCTTATCTGCTTTCTTCACTGTCCAGCTCTCACATCCGTACATGGTGATAGGAAATACAATGGCTTGGGTGATTCTAACTTTAGTACTCAAGTTGTATATCTTTACACTTTAAGATCTCCTCTAATTCTTTCATAGCTGTCCTTCCCATCCTTAGTCGTCATCTTCTTGGCTGCAGTCTCTGCCCTGTTCAGTATTTGCTACAAGGTATGGAAAATCTTTAACTTATTTTTCTTATTATAAAGGTTGAATTTATGTAGATCATCCATGGTCATTATTTTGGTTTTCTTCATGTTCAGCATTAAGGCTTCCTTTGCATTTTCTTCTTTGATGTTCCATAGTAGTTCTTCCAAGTCTATGATGTTTCCTGCTAGTAGTATAATGTCATCCACATATCTTAGATTGTTGATTCTCCTTCCTGCTATCTTTACTCCTCCTCCTTCTGAGTCTAAACCTGTTCTTCATATGAAGAGCTGAACAAAGAGGGTGACAGAATGCAGCCTTGCCTGACCCCTTTGGCCAATTGGGAACCATTCTGTTTCTCCATATTCTGTTCTAACCATAGCCTCTTATCCTAAGTACTAATTTCTCATTAGGACTATCAAATTGAATGGTACGCCCATGTCTTTAAAATCAATCCATAGTTTTTTGTGATCTATGCAGTCAAAGGCTTTGCTATATATAATCTATAAAACACATGCTGAATTTCTTCTGGAGTTTCTTGATGTGATCCATTAGGACTCATATATTTGCAATATGGTCCCTAGTGGAGTACTACATTAAACATAAAAACACTAAATATAAAAATCATTGTGTATGTAGTTACACTTTCCTGTACATGCACCCATTTGTTCTGCAAACCCTCTCTCTAACTTGTGAGTTGGTGGTTGGTGTATTAACCAACAGTTATGCACCAAATGAGCTCAAGATTGTGGTGTCCATTGAGCTATTGGTTGCACAACTATATAGTCCAGCCTAACTGCAATGGAGTATATTTATGCTATACTAAGGCCTCAGTTCAACACCCCCTTAACATAGTGCAGATCTTATGCTACACTGATCCATATATCACCTTCTGACTTTAAAATCAATGAAGCCACCCCTTACGGGCATTCCATGTGTCAAGTGAGCAGGCAGAACTGAAGTCGTTCTGGCTGTTCCTCCCAAATAGCTGTATGCACAACAATGACAGCAGTGATGAGATCCACAGCCATCTTCTGGAAGTCTTGGCACTGCTGTAGTCATTGTGGATTGGGTTGTGGGGTGATATTGCTGGATGTTTTAAAGTAAGCCAGGAGAAGTACTGTGCAGAGAGGATGGGAACACGTACCACTACAGTACCTGAAAAAGCACATCTGCAGGCATAAGGGACCTGTACACATGTAGATGTCCCAACCTGAATTCTGACCTATACATGCATAGGATCTTGGTTTTACGTCCCTATCAGGCATGTATAGCATTAAAACATTTCTTCTGATCAAAGAGCAATACTTGGACTTGTACTTCGTTCTCATGTGTGTGTGTGTGTGTGCGCACGCATGCGCACGCATGCACGCACGCCTTCAAGTCACCTATCAACTTATGGCAACCCCATGAATTTCATAGTATTTTCTTAGGCAAGGGATACTCGGAGGTGGTTTTGCAAGTTCCTTCCTCTGAAATGCAGCCCACAGCACCTGGTATTCATTGGTGATCTCCCATCCAATACCAACCAGGGCTGCTCCTGCTTTGCTTCCAAGATCAGAGTGGATTACTAGTACAGTGGTCCCCCGGGTTACGAAGGGTAATCCGGATTACCCTTCGTAACCCGGAAATCTTCGTTTCCCGGGGGACCGCATTCTCTGACGGACCGCGCGGCCGATTTAAAGGGGCCGCGCGGTTTTTCCCTTTCTTAACCCGGGGTTTTCTTCAGATCCTGGGGGCTTTTTGGCAGTCCCGGCCGTTTCGGCTCCCGGGGATTTCGTTCCCCGGGGCCTTCGTATCCCAGGGGGCCACTGTATTTAGGGTATTTAGACAGTCTCTTTATTATACTAACTTTTGCATAATTCTAACAGCACACATAACCAGGTCATCTGGTTACAGTTGCTCTCACTATATTCAGATGCACTACATTTCTATCAAATTGGTAGTGATTCTTTCTGCTTATACACACACACACACACACACACACATATTAGTATTTGTGTTAATCTGAGCCTTTTCTACATTGCACACAACCCTGAATATAGGGAGAGAAAATGTAAAAAAACAGCTGTTCAACTTCTGAGTGGAAGCACATTCTAGCCACCCAGAACTGTTATATTCAGATTGCAGCCATGGGGAATGAAACCACTGCTTTAAGCACCTTTTAAACAATAACCTCTTTATCATAGTGATTCAGTGCAGTTACATTGCTTCAGCTCCATTACATTTGATGGATTTTAAGAAGCTTGTATCCAGGATTGTAACCTAAGGGTGAGAGCAGATATATCATTTTATGAGTAGTGGAAGACACTGAGAGCAGTGTTTCTGTCTTCCAAGCAATTGTATATATTTTAAACAAGAGCAATAGAAAATAGCTCTGTATGTTTATTGGGGAAAAGCAGGCTATAGTGAGGTAGCTATTTGTGAGTGCTCATAGTATCTCCAACACATCTCCAATAGGCTGCCCATATGTCCTCTTTACAGAAACCATTTGTCTATTCAGAGAGGCGCTGTTGACCAAGAGCAGCACTGAATTCAGGGATTCTTTATGTGGAGAGCTGTCCAGTCCAGCATAATTTAAAGAAAATGGGACATAAGAATAGGAAGAAGGGCACTTGCATTCACCCACCACCTGGATGAAAACAAGCACACAGATCGTCTAGTTACAGTTGCTCTCACTATATTCAGATGTACTACATTTCTATCAAATTGGTAGTGATTCTTTCTGTTCATACACACACACATGCACACGCATAACCAAGTTTTTATTAAATGTAAGATAGAACTTTCTTTTGTTGTCTTTTGGGCAGGGGAGGGATATGTAAGGAGGCTACTTGACTCTTCCTTACAAATCCCAATGCACTCCTATAACTGTTTTTAAAACATGATCAGGTGTAAGGAGGCTACTTGACTCTTCCTTACAAATCATGTTTTTAAAATATGATCAGGTGTAGTTGTATAGAGAGTAAGAAAAAATGATGAACATGTACACAAGTAAACTACAAAAATCTACTAGTAGTGTTTATTTAGCTGAGTAGCTCGCTCCCTTTCATTTCACTCATAATATTTATATCTCACACATAGTCTCAAATAATTTCTAAAAGGTCAGTGAATCAGTAAACAATAAAAGCTATAAAAGAGGGAAAACCACAGGACCATAAAAACCTCAGGAATATCTCCGGACATAACACATACATCTAATTCTATCAGCCTCAGAATGCTTCCAGGCAAGAATCTGTTATTTATCATTATGGCTCAATCATCAGTGGGTACTTCCAGACCTTTGTATTTTACAGTGCAATAGCAGCATTCATGTTTACAGAAGCTCCAGGTGATATCAGATGGAATCTTGTTGGTTAAAGAAGATCTCTGGTACTTCCCTGACTCTTGCAACAGCCATTTGAAGGTGCTGGATGTACTCCTATGGTCAATATGACCCACTCTGACTTCTGGCAGGTACCCTGGGGGCCTGAGAGCATGGCAGCTATTCCTTTTTCTCAGCTGCAAAACCCCTTCCGCCATCATCCCCTGAATGGATATGGGGGTACATGCCACAGCAGTGGAAGCCCAGCAAAAATACTCTGGTTTCACCGAAACAGGATTTCAGCCAGAATCATCAGTTTGTAGCCTTCTCTTTGTCTTGTCCACCCATCGTCTTATCAGAGAAAATTCATAAAGAAGGATAGATGGACTTGCTGTACATTGGATGCTTCTTTCTGTCTGGAAGCATCCAGTGTTTCCTATTTGTGGCCCACATGTTTCCTGGTGATGCTTCAGTCTGTGTTTAAAAAAAAAAAACCACAGGAGGAAGTCTGGCTTTCTTTTTGTTTTTCTGGGGAGGCAAGAGAGGATGAAAAAGTAACATGATCTCCAGAAAGTTAGATGTCTTTGGTGCTGCTCTTCTATCTTGTTAAAGACAACTGGTAAGACAATGTGGAAAAGGAGATGGAAAAAGGTGAGAGGGTAACATAATGGAAGATTATTTTGTATAGACACCTCCTCTGTTAAACACCTTGATAAAATAGTGGTGAAATGCATTTATCATATTATAGCAATATAACACTATGATACTCTCTAAAGTGGGATTTTGCTATTTTAATTTTCCAGTGCAAATATTATTATAAATAAATAAATGAGTAATTAAAATGATGCCTTTTGCAAATGGTACAGTGAATCTGTACAAGGTGTGGTTGATTCTGGTACCCAAGGAGTTACTACTAACATCAAAACCATACCATCTAAAAAGAGAGAGAAGACTGGCACTAAGCTCACCAGTGTGGGTGGGACATAATGGACGTACACAAAGAAAAGGCACAATGTCCCCTGAAAGTGTCCAGTATTAGGTGTTTGTGGAAGAAGATCAATTAATGGTGGGAGATGTTTGTGCAGAAGCAGTCATTTTAAAAAGAAAGGGTTTTGATAGGCATATGTTAATTCCTTCAAAGTAAAAATGAGATTAGCTTCTCAGAGGAGAAAGATTCCAGAGGTTGGACACCATAACCCCAAAAATGTCCCAGGGTGCAATTTCACTGTAGAGATAATGCAGTTTGACACCACTTTTACTGGCATGGCTCCATCATACAGAATCCTGGGATTTGTAGTTTTCTGAGACTCCAGCATTCTGGCAGAGAAGGCTAAAGACCTTGTAAAACTACAACTCCCCTGGTTCCATAGAATGGAGCTACAGCACTTAAAGTGGTATCAAATTGTACTTTTTCTACAGTGTAGATGCCCTCTAAGCCACCAACCACCTGATCTCAAAAGGTGAGAACATCTGAAGAAGGGCTTGCAAGGACAGATTCAGTACTATAATGGGCAGACCGATATAGAAGGGATGGCCACTTCTCCAGAATTCATGGTTCTTCAATTAATTTAATTTTTATTTTTGTTTGTTCCTAGATTTTTGAAATAACTGGTGCTAATGCAAAAAAACTCGAGAAGAAGATTAAAGAGCTGATGTAATCCTTGACGAAAACTCTACTGTAATGCCATGTTGTCGCCAACAAATACCAGTAAAATAACATCTTCATAAGCTGCTATCTCATTGAAGGATATGCTCATTCAATGAAGCTACACAGGAATGGTCCATTGAAGGCAGAGATAAAGAGGATTATGTGCAATTAAGCAATATTGTCATTCAGTCACCATAGAAAAGATGCAATCCAGTCTCATGCCTCATTTCCATAGGGATCATGTTCTGTCTGAGATCATAGGGAATTGCATAAAGTCTTGAGATGTCACAGATAGCTCTATGGGAGAAAGTATTCTCAGCAGTTGCCCCAGGCTTTGAAAGACCTCTTTGGTCTTCAGACCTCAAGAAGGGATTTGGAAGTGTGCAAATTTAGGTTGCAGTGCTCTACCAATTCACCCAGTAGTAGCTGCTTTGAGCTTAATAGGACTTGCATCTAAGTCAACATGTATAGCAAGGGGTGGGGAAAGTGTGGCCCACTGTTTCTGAAACCTCTAAAGACTGGCTTCCAGTTTATCTCCTAGGCCTAAAACTGCTGGGCAATAGAACCATAGCAGAATTGACCCCATACCCCAGGAAGTCTTGAGGGACATTTTGAATTTTAAAAAATTAAAATAGTGTGTGTGTGGCATGGGGTGCAACCCTCTAAAACCTTCAAGTGGTGTGTATGGTTCTTCTTCGTGGTCTCTGTGCCTCACACAAACATAAACCCATTTGTGTGAGTGCACAGATGGCCACTCATAGTTACAGGTATGCAACTTTTCTTTCTTGGACCTGAAGTGGTTGTCTGTCCCTAATGTATACCTTTATGCTGTGACTTGATCCTGGTACATCTATACTCAGTTGTTGTTACTCTTTGTTTTAAAGATTGTTGCTGTTTTTAAATGCTTTTTATTCTTGTATTTTATTATTAATTGATAAATTAGATTATTTGATATGTTCATTTGGAAGGAGTATGTTAGTTAGCTCACTGGGTTATCTTAGGCTGCAGTGTTGTACATGGTTACATAGGAGTAAGACCTGTTGAAATCAGTAAGACTTACTACTTATAATACATGCACTGGATTACACTATTATTGAGACATGGGTAGGAGAGAAATCCCACTTCTATTTTAATTCCTCCTCTGCAGCCTCACATGTATTACATCTACTTTTAAGTGTTTATAGCCATATGATCACCAGAATGGATCTGCAAAACTATGTTGGACTGATCTGTATGATAGCAGATGAAGAACAGGAGTGTCTTGTTTCAGTAGAAATTGTAGCTTGCATTCACAAAAAGAATTCCTCCACCCAGCTGCCCCAAGACTTTTCTGTTTAATAGCCCATCCAATAAATTTCACATCCATCCCAAAGAAAGTCCTTTGACCGTAAAAAGCAATTTGGGTGCTAATGGTGGTACAAAAACTGCTAAACATCATGCTCCTGGGAGAGGTGCGTGTATTATTTATATCAATACGCTTTAAATATCTACATAAAAGGACTGGTGGAAGTCAACTGGAGATTGTAAGTGCAGGACTATCAATATGCCGATCACTCACTTTTTTATCTCTCTGTTGGACTCTGCAGAGGCACTAAAAATCCTAGACTACTGCCTGGTGGGCTGCATTGAGGATAACAAAAACTAATCAAGAAAAGACAGAAATACTGTGGGGGTGGTGATAGAGTTGATCTGGATCTAGGCTCTTCTGAATAGAGATAAACTGCTTCTGAAGAACATTCCTAGTCTGGAGGGCTCCTGAATATTCCTATATTCCTATTGCCACTGCAACTGGTCTGCCATCTAACTACTGTTGGAGTCATTCAGTGGGAGTAATCATTTCCCTGATATGAACCATCAGGGCAAGCACTGAGGACAGGAGAGCATTGAAAGAAATCAGCTGGAGGGCTCCCAAACACAACAGAATTAGCTTGCTGCACTTTGAAATAAAGGAATACACATTACTATCTAATATTCACACAATGGTGATACTTTTTGTGCAACAATGTTTAAAATCACACAGGATAAATTATTATTATTATTATTATTATTATTATTATTAACCTTTATTTATATAGCACTGTAAATTTGCACAGTGCTGTACATACAATATATGGCAATGTTAGTGTCACAGGCCTGCATTTTGTCAAGATGTTGCTGTTGTTCACAGTTAAGTTAGTATGGCGGGCAGACCATTCCTCCTTCTGGCCAAGTGAGTTCTGGGAGACAAAGAATCTTAAACTCCAGGAAATTTATTTGAAGAAAAAAATTATATGAAGATGCCAGTGGAACTTCAAAAGCTTGCAACATGTATTTTGTGCATTTTGGTTGGCCTAAAAAATGTTATCACTGTTTTGTGGATTTTGGGTGTCATTGTATTTTGCTGTATGGCCAACACAGCTACCCTTGGATACCTTACCATCTAATCACACACACACACACACACACACACACACACACACTTGATATTGATCATAAAACGAAAAGTGTAAAATTAGTTAACTGCACTACTTGCAAGGGTGTTGTCGTTATTAGCTGCCCTTGAGTCAGCCTCAACTTATGATGACCCCATGTATGAGACATTTCCAAGCCATTTCTGACCCCAAATACTGTAGATTACAAGCCACCATCTGAGAGAGAAAAAAAAACAAAGAAATGAAAAGAAACCAGCTAATGGTGACTGCAAGCATATGCAGTTATACTGCCTTGGATTCTGCTGTGTTTGAGCCTAAGGACTTGGAAGTTTGTCAAGTTATCACCAGTCTGGGACAGTGTCCAAATAAACCAAATGATCCTTTTTATCCTGTGATAAATACAGTAACTGTCTCAATTCTCATGAAAACCAGTTAGTTTAATGTGGGAAGTGAATGTTCTATTTGGGAAATTCTGCCCTTATGCACACTTTAAAGAAAGTAAGGATTTATTGCCTCTTTATCAAATCTGTATGTTTATTTTCCCCCTGACAGTAATTTTTATAATGGATGGGTTTTGACTGGGGCTGTCAACTATTCTAAACTTCTACAGAAATATCTTTTGGAGGAATAGTCCCAAAATTTGGGTCCCTAGATGATGTTAGAAACTCAGACCATTAGTTATGCTGGCTGGGGCTTCTGGAGCTGGAATCTAACAACCTCTAAAGAACCTTATTAAAGCTAGTGGCAGCTGGTGGCTCCCATGTCAATGGGTTTGTGAATCTACTCCAGACTGTAGTCTGAACTGGAAATGACTTTGTCAAGGTAGTGAGCCATGTCCTTAAATTGGTTCCATACCTTGGATAGCTCCTTAAAGTGTAGACTAGAGGAAACTCATTGCCAAAGTAATGTGACAGCCATCAGTCACTGCTGAATAAAGCATACAATCAAAGCCTTTGTTTCCAGCATTCAAGTGATGTGTGCTATTGCTTATATAGGATTACTCAAAACATATTCTGGGATAGCCATGTTAGCCATACAGCAGAGTACAATAACATTCAAAATTCACAAAAACAGTGATACTTTTATTGGACCAATCAACATGTACAATATATGTGTTGAACACTTTCCAAGCTACATTGGCTTTTTCATCAGGCAAAATGTGTAAAAAATCATACAGGAGAAAGGGGGGGGGGGGAAGTGGCAATATTAGTCAAAGGCCGAATTTTGTTAAGTTGTTGTTGTCCTCAGTTCAGATGGTATGGAGTGGTATCCATGCAGGCAGATCCCTCCTCCTTCTGGTCATGTCAGTCCTTCTGGCCATGTGGATTCTTAATTTATCAGATAGGGCAGTAGACCAAACTCTGTCTAACCAACCCCTTAAAGGAGAGAACCTTGCAAGTTTTTGGAGATTTTGAAGCTTCCATCCAGGCAGCTCTCAGTCATAAAGAGGTAAGATTTTTATGCAAAAAGTTTTTATTGTCACAGTCAAAGACTGAGAAGAGTAGAAGTATATCTCTCACCAGATGATTTGGTTAGACATTAAACTCAGCCACTCTGTTGTTTCTTTCTAATATGTTTTTACGGTAGGCCATTGTAATCACAAACGTTCCAGTGAGCCTGTACCTCCATATCCTTTCCATCAGCTTTTTGAAATCTCTCTGTTAATTTTTTACGTTTAGTTGGACATACATGCCACCTATGAACTACACATTCCTTAGCTGCTCCTGAAACAGATTTAAATGGGGGAGAGTAAAAATTCTGTTGCAATGTTCTTCTGAGAATCTGAGATTACCATTGCTAAGTCTGATTCCCACATTAGTTTTGATCCTATTGGTTTGCGAAAGCATTGTTCTATTACTGTTTTATATAGTTTTGATATTAATCCAGTTGTTTTACTAGTTTCTGCCATACATCAGGTCTCAAATAATGTTAATGCTTTTGGAGCTCCCAGAGCTCTTTATAAATAAGATGCAAATGGGGTGAATTGCAACAATTGCAACCGCAAAACATCTTTGTTCTCTCATGTTATTTGCAATTGCCCTGCTGTTATAGATTTAATTCCTTCCTTTCATAGAGCTATTCAATGCACAGAAGGAAACACCACCCTTTAGTATTTTCTTTTTCATACACACAGCTGCAGCACATCAGATGTAATCTAATCTTTAAAAGTAAAGAAATGTGTCTGTAACTCATTCAACCCCATGGATTTACTGAACAAATCAATTAAAGGTTGTAAACTGATTAGATGTTATTCTGGCAAATCTAAGGAGCATTCTCTTTCATGCTTCCTGCTGTACATATTTGATACCAACATGGAAATAAAATTGACTGAAACCTCAATAATAGCACAGTGGTGTTTAATCTCTGAGAACTCAACCCCATGCTTGCTTCAAGCCAACTTGGCACTGTAGTAAACAATCATATCTACATGCCATCGTCTGTTCGCATATATGTGACTGAACTTGTGCATTGTAACATCTTGCAAGAGCATCTGTCTACCCCACTTTTCTCTAGTTAATTTCCACTATTGTAAAATAGAAGCATTTAAATGATGTGCTGAATAACAGTTTTAAGAGCAGCTTTGATTGTTAAACAAGAAATCTGACCTCCGTGCGGCATGGATAGTCCAAATGTTGCAATGAAACTGTTGTACTACTAACAACGGAAATTAATTAAGGACTAATCATATTAAGGGAGCAAGATCACAGGATGTTTCGTGCATGGCCACTGTCTCTCCCAAACCTTAGAAAGCCAGCAGTTTTTGTACCACAAAAGACCTGTGGTTAAAAACAAAACAAAACAAACCTTCTCCTCCAGGGGTAAACTCTCTCACCAAATGGCTGGTAGTTGCCAACCTATACCAGATAGCAGTTCCAGCAGTCATATTTTCGACTTATCCCCACACTCCGGGGATATTCAGACACTGGGTTGTTTTTTTTTAGTGTGGCCATGCAAATAATCTCACTCATGCATTCCGGGTTTGTTATTCACACTATGGCACCAGATGTATGCACATCTATGCGGGTTCTGTTGCTCAAACATGCCAGCAGTCAAATAAAGATGGAGTTAGCAATGCAAATGTATTCAAAACATGTTCAAGGCATTCAGAGTTTTATTCCTGTTTATCCCAGGTCTATTCACATCAGTTATTCACATTGCTGATGATACAAATCTTTAAAAAAAACTTGGGAGGAAAACCAATATTGATTCTCCCAGGTTAAGTGGGTTTTTTGGCAGCCTCCCCCCGCCCCCCGCAATTTAATCAGATGCATTTGAAATATATCTGAACAACAAAGATTCAACCCAGATTATTTTCATCATCTGAATAACCCCTCAGATGTCGTTTTCATATGAAATGGATCTTAATGTCAGTAGTTCCCTGATAAAGGAGGAAACCATGGGAATGATTAACATGACTTGAATTTAGATTACAATGTTGCCTCCTCTCAGAAACTCGGATGTTGAGACTGGGGGGAAAATGTAACATTAATGAATGAAGGACTGCACATCTGCGGGTTACAGAATTACAGTAGCTAGATTCTAAACACAAGCCAACATCTCATCAACCTAGTGCTATGAATGATGTGCCTTATAATTATGAGGGCCTGGTAATGCTACTTTTCTGAACTAGAATTCCTGGATTTCCCCAGCCAGCATGACACTGTTCATGCTAACTATGGGGTTTTGTGAGTTGCAGTCCAAAACAGTAACTTTTATAAGCACTAATTATTACTACTTATGGAAACCCTGTTTCAGAGTAAAAGTGTCCAATAATAATTTGTTTATAACAATAGCTGGAATGCTCCTAGTGAAATAATAAATAAATAAATAAATAAATGTATTTGTATTTCCTGCCTCTCCCTACGGATCAAGGCAGGATTCTAACAAATTTCAAACAAAAATACAATTAATAACATAATTTTGAATTACATATGTGTTATGTCTGGTTTTGAATGTTGCACAAGGTGCTATTCTATTGCTCCTTGCACAACTTCCAAAACATCCTGAAAAATAGCTTTCAGACCTGGGTCAGTGCTAAAGCTGTTTACTGGCTGCGGGAAGGGAGTGGGAGATAACCAGGAAGCTGCGAGAGGAGAGAGATGAGTTCTCTATCGATCTGGTCACTCTTTACTCTGTTGTTTCTGTTCCATCGGCAGAAATGCAATGACAGCTTCTTGCCCAGTTGCCTCCCCTTTCCCTGCCAAGTAAACATATACCCTCCAACTGTCCCTCATTGGAAGGGACAATCCCAATTAATCCTCTGTTGTCCCACTTTTTCAGATGCTTTTAAAATGTTCCAGTTTCCCTTTTCTCCCCTCAATTTCCCCTTTGTCCCCAGCTTACTTCATTTACTGCAGACTGAGTTCAAAGCACCAAAGTAGTTTGCCTTCAATTTACTCAGCAAGGTGGGGGGGGGGGGGCTGGAATCATGACCTTCCCAGCAGATTTAGGCAAAAGCAAACTGCTGCAGCCTCTCTGAGCTTCTCTGTTCTTCCTCATTAATAACTGTTGCCATCTTGGCCACACTTTGATATCATTTGGCCACATGTGTCCTGGTTTTCACATGTGAAATGTTGGAGGATATGGCACAGAGTTGTAGCAGTGGCCCTGGAGCCTAATGGTTGCCTTACAGACGGCAAGTCACAGAGTTGTGTATACAGAATGCTACACTCCCACACTTTGATCTAAGATTTTACCCAGTTTTACAGGCAGTGAAAAAAAATGTATGAGCCCATTATTTCCAAACTGATAGTGTCAATATATCTAATTTGACATCAGACCCAAAGATATGTAGGGATTCAGAGGTAGAATTTGCCTTCATCCTGAAGCTCAAGGCTTCCAGAAGCAAAGAATTTTTTATTTGTAAGAACACGCATTCAGAAAAGTGATCTCTCACCTGGGTTTTCAAACAGTATGATCCATGAAGGGGCTGTAGACTAGGCAATTTCTCATCATTTGAACCTAGAGTAGATTTCTTTTTCCATTATCTTTTTCTTCCTCTCTGTCACCACCTATCCATGGCTGACAGTACAGATGTGAGCTTTACTATTGCTCCCCTTTTGCTTTCAGTGAGCTCTTTATAAGTCGACTTCATCAAACATCGGATGAGCCTCCGTAACTAACATAAGGTCAGTCAATAGATTCTGTGCACATCCTGGCTCTGAAAAGGAGGCAGGTTGTTTCACAACTGACATAAATCCACTGCTGACTCCAGATTCTGTGACAACCAGAAAAACAGGTTTGCCCTGAATTCTGTCTAACAAAGTATGTTTTGCACACATCTTGGAAAAGTTACTTTTATGGATTACAGTTCCCGGAATTGCTCAGTGATTACCAACTCTGAGAGCTGTAGCCCAAAATAGTAAGTTTTCCAAGCTGTTTTTTGCCACAACGTATAGCAATCTCAGCACTTAAGTACGCCTGTCTACACCTCTAGGTATTGTTTCAAATGGAGATTAAAACTAAGGAGTTGTGGCAAAATCCTGTAAAACAGGTACACAGTAATGTGGAATTTTATTGTCAGGAATGCGGGAAGGTGGCACCACGTAGAAGTTTGGGCAGTAACTGTGTTAGCTCCCCTGTATACCCCACACTGCATTTTGGGGGGTCCTCATATTTTCATATCTCATATTTGGAGATACTCTTTTTGAGAGATCGATTACCTTTCAGAAACACTACGTCAAGTTCCTGGGGGAAAGCAACACATCCTGAGGCATGTGCACATGCAGGTGATCAAGACCATCAAATCTAAATGTATGAATTAAGTGCTCCTTCCTTCCCACCAAATAATCTGCATTTCCTCTCACAACGTGAGACATAGGATCTCCTCATACCCCAAACATAAACTAACCTCTCTGCCTACCCCCTGTTGTGTCCCCAGCTGAACTTCCCTGTCCACCCCCTCAGGGCTATCCTGAGCCAATCACTGTTTTTGTGACACTAAAATTAAAGCCATCAACAAATATGTACAGTAGAGTCTCGATTATCCAACATAAACTGGACCGACTGATAGTCGGATAGGCAAAATTGTTGGATAAGGGTCCAAGAAAAGCCTTGAAATCAGTATGAATTGCAAATGTATTGAAGTTTTATTGCAGTAACAGTAAAAGTAAATGTAAAGAAATCACTGATCAACATTGTGGTGTACAGTAGAAACAGTTCAGTCCTCTGAAAATTTAAAGAAATCATAGAAATTTTAAAGAAATCACAGCAGCCGCGACATTGGATAATCCAGAATGTTGGAAAACCGAAGGGTGGATAATCGAGACTCTACTGTAATCCCATTGTTGATTCCTGGGAAAAGACATCCAGCTTTTGTTACCTGATCAGATCCAGCTTTTGTTACCTGACCAGCCCATCGCTTGGGGCTAGCTTTTAGGTATAAATATGGTTCGAAAACCGAGGCTCTACCTCGAACTCTGCACACCTCCAACTCTGCATACACAGTTGACATACACCCCCACACTCTGTGTATACTTTGTGTCACCCTCAGACCTCCCAGTCTAAACAATTCCAGCCTTCCATGGTCTGCTCATCAGACAGGTCATTATAACCCCACTGCAAACCCCTAAAAATTTCACTATTCCGTTTCCATATTTCCATGTAGGTTACCTCTTCATGCTGTCTCTTTGAATGGTTATAGTGTGTGTGTGTGTGTGTGTGTGTGTGTGATAACATTCTGCATTTTTCTAAATGAAACCTTCTCAATTCACCCCAAACCTGAAGTTCTCTTTAGTTAGTACTGGTATAAACAGGTGCAAATGGTCCATAGTTTACCCAGGCCTCTTTCCCCAACATTTGAAGTAATGCTAATAGTAGGTGGGGATCCCCCAGTCCTTCCCTCACCTGTTCTTTGGGTAACAGCTGCTGGGCATATAGTTCAGTAAAAGAAACTGGTTCAAGTTGTTCAGCAGCAAACTAATTTTAGATGGCTGGGTGTGGCATAACCAGATGAGCAAACATTGTGGGCACACATATAACAGCAAAATAGCAAAGTAAGTAATAGATTATACTGTTATTAGCATGTTTCAGATGCACTGGGTCCAAGCTTTCTTAATGGAGAAGTTCTGACCCTATCATAAGGCAGGGGAGTGCTGGAGCACAAGAACAAAAGCATGAAAATGGGGGGAAAAACTGCGTGAGCCATCCTGTATCCCTTAGCTTAACTCGCTGCCTTCAATGGCAGGGGATGAGGCTAGCCCACATCCCCAGTGCTAAATTAATATTTAATTGCCTGTCTGGTCAGCTTCTGAACATTGTACAAGAAGGGCTGCCATCTTATCCCATTTGGATTACTGTAAAACACTCTATGGACTCTTTCAAACGGGGAGGAATTTCTCCCAACTCCGAATGGAGCCAATGCGGATTTATGTAAATTCGCTTGTTTAGCGAATTTACATGAACCCCTGCTCCGTTCGGAATTACTTCCCATTACCCGAAAATAACCCCCTCCTGCCCGAATTTGCATGTGAAGCTTTAATTCGCAATAACGTAAAACCCATGATTGCATTCGAATTGGCTTCCCTCTTGCCCGAATTTGCATGCGAAGAGTTAATTCGCAATAATGTAAAACCCATGATTGCATTCGAATTGACCTTAAATTATACTTCCAATTTAGCCTTGTATGAAAGAGTCCTATGTCAGGCTGCATTTGGAAGCTGTTCAGAAACTTCAGTGGATCCAAAATGCTGCCTCCTGAATTTATTCTTTTATTTATTATAGCAAAATCAAGGTTTGCTTTTTGGAAATTATATATATATTAGACATATTATCAAGCTGTAAATGTCTGTATCCATGGATAAAGAACCCACGGATACAGAGGGCTGACTGTACTTTTTAAGGTGTTGTGTAAGGGGGGATCCCATACAGCCTTGACCAATACCTTTCCCTGGTGACTCAAGGCCATCTGGAGACTACCCTCATCCAATGGCTCTGTTCTCCACTGAAGACAACGACTGGCTGTAGGGATACATGCAGAAACCATCTGGCTGCCCTTGCACATGAAAGGAAGAAGCAGCATACACTGCACCCTGTGCCTCAACAAAAGCACACTGGTGGAAATATATGCTTTACCACTTGGCCAGTGAGATCTTTGCCATTATCAGGCCCCCACAGCTAAAGATCCTTTCAAATATCTATCAAACAAATAATGTATATTTAAAAATAAATCTCATGGGACCAGCAATAGTGAGATGGTGGATTGGTGGCAATGTTTCTTGCTACCTTTGACAAGAGGTTAATCACAAAAGCCTCTGTCTGCACATTGGTCATTTGGGAAATGTGCTAACACAGCTCACTGCTGGCACATTGCAAAATTAATGCACTTTGACACTGCTTTAACAGACATGGCTCCATCCTGTGGAATCTTGGGATTAGTAGCTTGCTGTGGCACCAGAGCTCTCTGACAGAGAAGGCAAAATAGCTTGGAAAACTACACAGCCTAGAATTCCATAGCACTGAGCCATGGAAGTTACAGCGATGTCAAATTGCATTAATTCTGCAGTGTACATGCAGGCTTAGACAGGCATTTCCCACAGCATAGCAAATTCATGGCCTGTGGCAACTCCAGAATTCTTTCACACTTTACAATTACAACTCTTTGACTTCATGTTGACTGCCATGGCTACATAGTACACAATTCTAAGATTTGTAGTTTGGTCAGTCACTACTAGAGCTCTGTGGCTGAAAATTATGAATGGCTTTCCCTAAAGTACAATTCCCAGAATTACATAAGATGTTGCCATGGACATTGAAGTAGAGTCATAACATTTTGAAGCATGAAAGTGTTCTAAGTGATATGATAGGTTCGGGATTAAAGGTAAACTCTCCCAGCAGCTGTACTGGAGGATGGCATCTAAATCCTTTAAAATGTATAAACAAACAAACAAAAGACATGCATTGGTGAATTATGAATTTGTCACAGTGTATGTGTGTGTGTGTTGTGTGCCCGTAAGCATTTCCGACATAGGACAGCCCAAAGCGAATCTATCACAGGGTTTTTGTGGCAAGACTTGTTCAGAGGGGGTTTGCCATTGCTGTTCCCTGAGGCTGAAAGAGTGTGACTTGCCCAAGATCACCCAGTGGGTTTCATGCCCAAGCTGGGAGTCAAACCCTGGTTTCCAGAATCATAATCCAACACACAAACCGCTATATCTGATGTTGGCTCTTGTCACACAGTATATCCATACGAATATTTTGTACACAAAAATTTACTGCTGCCAAGTATATTGTGTGCCTGCCTAAACAAGGCAAGCCTTAGAGAATGTGCTATTTGCTTTAAGCACAGAAAGTAGTGATCTACACCCACACTGCAGGAGTAAGCAAGAGCACACAGTATCCACAAGTGGATCATCACCTTCAGTATTTCTTTGACTGGCAATTAATGATTAACAGGGATGATATTCTTTATTGAGCAAGGGTTCTGTCTCTGGCCACAAACACCAAAACCCAGGCAAAAACTTTTTTTAACCCCATTCCATTCCTCCTACATGGTCCTTCTCAGAGTTCACATTTGTTTACAATTTATTCATAATGTCTTAATTGATAGTATCCCCATATCAGCAGCACCTGAAGTCTGTAATAAGGGATGGATGTGCACATTCGAAGGATGGGGAAGTGTAGCTAAACAAAAGCCATATGTCTTAGTTTGTACAGTCACCTCTCCATATCCACGAATTCATTATCCAAGGATTCAACCATCCATAGCTTGAAAATATGTGTATATATATATATATATATATATTCTAAAAAAGAAACTTGATTTTACCATTTTATACAATGGGACATCAGTTTACTACACTATTGTATTGAACATCCATGGATTTTGGTATCCATTGGAGGTCCTGGAATCAAACCCCAGCAGATATCAAGGGCCCATTGTAGATGAGAGACAAAAATAATGCAGTTTGACACCACTTTAATTGCCATGGCTCAGTGCTATGGAATCCTGAGATTTGTAGTTTGTTGTGCCACCAGAGCTCTCTGACAAAGAAGGCTAAATATGTCACAAAACTACAGATCCCAGAATTCCGTACCATGGAGCCATGGCAGATCAAGCTGTGTCAAACTGCATTAATTTTGTAGTGCAGACAGAGCCAAAGTGGCCTGATCTCTTTGGATCAGAGCCTATGCTGGGGGCATGATGAAGAACATATGAGGCCTAGATTGAACAGGCAATTTCCTGTTCCTGTTTTATCTGTAAACATCCTTGTCTCCTTATAACTGCATATGTATATATTTGTATATTTTCACCTCAAATATTGTTCATGGAATTAGGAATTGCCAGCCAAATATAAAAACAATTGAGCAAAAAAAAAAAAAAAAAAAAGACTGCTTTTCAGAATGATGTCCAGGGTTGTGTGAAATTGTCTATCTCATGGTTGTCAAGTGTCTTGTTTTCTCACTAGAATTTTCATTCTCGCCTCCCTTGGAGTGTAAGAATTATTTTTTCGTGCACAGAAATGTCCGTATGCTTTTATGCACATTGTAAACAACGTTTACATTCTTTTAGTGCATGTTGTAAAGGCACTCATTTGTGGTATGCATTTTCCCCATTGTTGAAAGTGTGTTTCTGGCCATTTTTCAACTGCAGGCCTTTTGAGTTATGCATGTTTCCCAAATGTATGCATCAACTTGTGCACATTTTTGCTAAAACTCTTGGCAAGAGGTAGATTTCTGAGATAAACTGACTTTGCTGAGGATCTCTCAGAGGTGTGAAATGGCCGTTTCTACCCATGAACCCAAAGGATTTTTGCTTCTTCTTCTTTTTGACAATCCTAGTTTTATCAGCATATGTGTGTTGAATGAGTAAGGGAATGAGGGGGAGGGAGAGAGAGAGAGAGAGAGAGAAATTTGGCTTCAACGCCGGGGGTTTTTTCCCCAGCAAACATCAGCAGTCACATTTGCACTTTGTGCACATTCTTCAGTTCTGTTGGCCATGTTACAACAGATACTGCAAAGAGCATATATTTATTTGTTTTTCACTGCAGTGGCAGCTGCGGGGATTTCTATTACAGTTACTTCCCTGTATGGCCCTGCACCCTGATGTGACTCCAATTTTGTTCCTGCTCCTTCCTTAGCTCTGAGAAATTGTGCGATAAAAACAAGAAATTTTATTTGTGATAGTTTAATCACGTGTTCTTTTGTAGAGGCTTTTCTCCTACCCTGACAGATACTGCAGTCACACGGTTGTTAATCATTCATGATGTGCTTGCTGCATCTGTCATGGCTAAGATAAACTTTTAAGAAGGAATTAGGGAAATGATGATCAATGATGTAACACCTCTTCAAAATACTAGGTGCACTATGTGCACACACCCAACAGAAGCCCTCAATTACATCGGTTCTTCGTTTTAGCAGGGCCTGCTGTTATATCCACTGCCTGGGGCCCTTCTTTTTTGGAACCAATGCCACATAGGGGTTATTCAGACATTGTTTTTGTTAGTGCGACTATGCAAATAATCTCACTCACGCATTCTGCTTTTGTTGTTCACAGTTTGTTTATCGGAACTGCATCTATGCGAATCTCTGTGAGTTCTGTTGCTCACACATATCAGCAGTGCAAATAAAGATGAAAATCATGATGCAGATGTATTCGAAATACATTCAAGGCAGGCAGAGTTTTATCCCAGTTTCTCAGGTCTATTTGCACAGCCAACAATGTGATTCTTTTAGGAATTAAAAAAACCAAACAAACCACGATTTATCACGGGTTAAGTGGGGTTTTTGACAAACCCCTTCCCCCAAACTTACTCAGGTGCATTTGAAATGCATGTGAACAAAATAGATTCAACCCACATTCTACCAGGATTATTTTCACCATCTGAATAACCCCAGATAGTCATAATTTTGGGGTTCCCCCTTCTTCAGGATCAAGGCAAATACTTTCACTTAAGAAACCCTCAGTTTGCTCAGAAACCCACTAAATGCTTTTCTACTGGAGGAACAGCTCCAGTCTGTACATTATTTAATGCCTTCAGTCATTAAATCTGATTGTGCAGAAAGGGTTTATGGGCTGATCTCCTTTCAATCAGCTAGGAGATGAGCTGACATTTGGCACCTCCTTGCCCACAGGCAGAGCTTGGAAAAGTTTATTTTGTGGGGAGTACACCCTAAGAGAAGCCCAGACTCTGGGACTTGTAGTCCAAGTACGTAACCTCTCCAGGATTTGTTTTTGGGGTATCTGTCAGTAGAATTCTGCCTGGCTGCAGAAGAAAGAGATACAGGGCTGTTCTACCTGCCAATTTCACTTGGTCCCCCAAATGTTTTTATTTACTATGGTCACCGCATAAGAAGAATTTTGTTGCTCAGGATCAATCCTATCATTAGAGGGAGTAAGGAGGAGTTGCCTTAGGGGACAGATGCTGGAACCAGCAGAAAAGTGGAGTTGTATGTGCCATGCAAACTTCCACATCTCTTAAGTTGGCCGCTAGCCTCGAACATGATAGATAAAGTTGTCCTACAGTCAGGACTGAAGCGAAATTGAATTTCCTGTCTGATCAGCTTTTCTATGAGGAATGAGAACAGGTGTCCCTTTGCCAGAGGCAGCAAACTTTTTAGACCAGCCTGTTGTGGGCCTTCATGTCATTTCTGACTTATGGAGCTCCGAAGGCGAATCATGGGATTTTCTTGGCAAGATTTGCTCAGAGGAGATTTGCCATTGCCTTCCCCAGAGGCTGAGAACATGGGACTTGCCCAAGGTCACCCAGTGGGTTTCATGGCCAAGCCTCGGTTCAGTCATCCCAAGGATTCTTTGGGGCTTTCTAGATTGGCAAGAAAGTGTGACATGAAGTTGCCTTTTCCTTAATGCTTAGCAGCTGCACCGCAGCCTTTAGATGGAGCTGGGCTGTTCCGCAGTTTTTAAAAAAGAAGCTGGGAAAACCAGCACCTTTTTAAAGGCGCTTCTTCTCCCCTAAAACGCAAAAAAAAGCATTTTCATGGCACACTTTTCCTTTTTCTCATCTAAAGGCTAGAGTTTCATGCAGTCATGAACACACTTCTTTTTGCCAATATAGAAAGCCCCTTTATTCACAGATTCAAGCAACCACAACTTGAATATATGCATTTCCCCCCTCCCGAACACAGTTGGTGACCTATTAGGAACAGCCGCCTTAAGAATGAAAGTGAGTCAGGCGAGGCCGGGAAGGGGAGAGGCATGTGAAAGGCTGGGTGTGGTGGACTGTGTACTCCACAGATTTCCTGCTCATCATTACACAGCAGTTTTTGCTTTCCCCAGTCCAAAGCCTGTGTGAGCTATGAAGAATCGCCTAGAATTAACTTCAAACTCCGACCCAGCAAGTGCCAAACAGGCATTTTAGATCTAAAGCCAAACAACCTTCCCTGTCTGATTTTATACAGTTAGATTTGAAGTATCTACCCTGATAAAATGCATCCTCTTGCCGTCAGCTCTCACTGCTCCCAAAGGCAAACTGCATTTGTATTTCAAATTGTGTTACGCTAAGGAGTTTATCAGACGGGAGGAATTTCTCTTTATTGCGAATAGAGCCAATTGGGACCAATTCAAATTCACGTGAATTTGCTAGTTTAGCGAATGTTTAGCGAATTCACGTGAATTCCTATTGTGTTCAGAATGCATTCAGAATGATTACCCATTACCCGAAAATGACTGCCCATTGCCTGAAATTGTGCGAGATGCCTTTATTTGCAATAACGTAAAACCCATGATTGCGTTTGGAATTACTTCCCTTTTGCCTGAAATTGCATGAGATACTTTAATTCGCAATAACGTGAAACCCCATGATTGCGTTCGGATTGCCATTAGATTATGCTTCCAATTTCCAATGTCTGATAAAGTCCTAAGCGATCTTTGTTCAAACCCCAGGATTCCTTTTCTCATGATCCATTCTTTCCTTTCTTACAGGGTACAGCAGAGGTGCAGGACAGGGGGAAATCGAGGATTTAAAGAGCCATTATCCTGCGATTGAGGAAAGATTTTCACACACATTCCAGTGAAGTGAAGCTGTTTTATCAACTAACATTGTCTGTATATTTACCTGCTTTTGTTGCCACACATACAGATGTAAATAAACCATGATTAGAGAAGAAGAAAAAGGAAAGCAGTGAGAAGGCTGCAACATGCTTGTAATCTATAAGAAACTTAAGTTATTTTTTATTATTTTTTTATTTATTTCATTTCATTTGTATGCTGCCTTTCGCCCAGAAGGGACCCAAGGCTGCTCACAGATAAAAACATTAAAACAACGACAAAATATTACAATAAAATTTAAAACAGTCAAAATTATCTAAAACCTGCATAAAATTACATTAAAATATACAGAAAGTAAAAGACATAACTAAAACACACATACTCCATTAAAAAAAATGGTATTATTGATTTCAGTGCAATCACATAATTGCAATTGCATTGTGAATTTTCATGAGATATCTGGAGGAAACAACTTCTATATATTAATTACAGGATCAAACTTTTTCTCCATCAGAACTACAATACACAAATGCTTCTCCTGGATTGTTTAAGAGTGAAAAAGGAGGTTTATATCCCACCCTAAAAGTATACAATGGAATATATGGGCAAAAAAGTCTGAGGTTAAAGAATGTGAAACACTGTTCCTACATTATGAATTTTAGACACCTAACTGGCATAGAGCCTGGGATTGTGAAACAGTCTTTATGTATTCTAAATGTTTATTTGGGAGTACTGTATACACTTGACTATAAATTGACATCATGTAAAAGTTGGGGGCAGGTTTTAGGGCCAAAATTATGGATTTTGATATGACCCAAGGATAAGTCAAGGGTAATACTTAAGGGCATGTAACAAAGGAGCTAAAGGATATAACAAAGGGAAACTGTGCCAAAAAACTTAGAAAATTCCAGCAGGCACAATTATTCATGTTCATATTAAAGGTTGGATGGATGAGAAAGTAAAGGTGGATCAGTGCTTCCAGGGCAAATTGCACTCTTGCCTTTCACCAGGAGATGGTTTCTTTTTAAAAATAAAGAGTTAAAGTACAGCACCTGTATTGACCCATGGATAAGTTGACTCTGTTTTTGGGGGGATCAATTTTTAGACTGAAATTTCTAGATTTATACATGTGTATGTACGGTAAATTGCAGTGAACTCAGCAACGCTTATTCCTAAGTAAAGATGTTCATGACTGAACAGCATAAAGGATTCACAGTAGATAAAACTGCCATATCTGTTGTTCAGAGTGAGATTGTTATGCGAGATTATTAGCAAACGTGACTTCCAAGAATTTGCATTCCTTGAACAAAGTTTTTGTGCAGTTATATTTTTTGTTCACACACAAACTATTGAAGCAGTCTAGAAGCCAGTTATCTGAAAATAATATTTAATAATATTATAATATTTATTTATTTATACCCCACTCTTCAGCCAAAAGGCTATCAGAGAGGCTTACAAATTGTTAATTAAACATTTCCCTGCCCTCAGGCTATACTATAAATCCCCCTCCTGATGGTGTACATTATCCAACCCCTCCTGCTGCCATCCATGTGTAGTTTGTATATTTATAAAGGAAGGTGGTCTCCACAAATCCATTTTTATATGTGTGCATACAAGCATGTGGTCACACACACACATACACAACACACAAAGAATTCTCCATGCTTGCCGAAACAGACAAATGGGGAGGTTGAGCAGAGATGCTCAGTGGACGTAATAGCTTTCTGCTGCCCTTACATTTATATAACCAAAATAACTGGTCCGCCAAAAAATAATTGATGATATACTTCATTAGGTTTTTGTTTTTTTTACACTGACCTCTGTACACGATGCAGAGAAAGAAGTTTTTGTCAGGCCTGATTAATGGTTTCAAAGTTTTTAAATCCCCCAACAAGATGTGTCCCTTCTTGGCTAATATATATATCTCAAAGACAATCTCTTTATTAGGTCAACCAATAAAGTGAACATCTTGTGGAGTTGTTCAGAGTTCTTCATCAGGCTGGATATTTAGCAAGTTGGGGGCGGGGGGTAGAGAATGGAAGGAGAAAAAAAGGTTGGTTGATGCTGAAAGCCAAAATCTTTACTCTTCCGGGTAACAAATTAAAAGGGAATATTTACTTTCAGCTGTGAGACCTTGGAGTTTATCAGACGACGGAAATTGGAGGTATAATCCAACGGCAATCTGAACGCAATCATGGGGTTTCATGTTATTGCGTATTAAAGCATCTCACGCAATTTCAGGCATTGGGAGGTCATTTTCGGGTAATGGGAAGTCATTCTGAACGCATTCCGAACGCAATTGGAATTCACATAAATTCGCTAAACTAGCGAATTCACGCGAATTCAAATTGGCTCCAATTGGCTCCATTTGAAATAAAGAGAAATTCCTCCTGTCTGATAAACTCCCTTGTCATGGTGACTATCTACTCTTTCATACGAGGCTAAATTGGAAGTATAATTTAAGGTCAATTCGAATGCAATCATGGGTTTTATGTTATTGCAAATTAACTCTTCGCATGCAAATTCGAGCAAGAGGGAAGCCAATTCGAATGCAATCATGGGTTTTACTTTATTGCGAATTAAAGCTTCGCATGCAAATTTGGGCAGGAGGGGGTTATTTTCGGATAATGGGAAGTAATTCTGAACGGAGCAGGGGTTCTTCCGAATGGAGCAGGGGTTCATGTAAATTCACTAAACAAGCGAATTTACATGAATCCGCATTGGCTCCATTCGGAGTTGGGAGAAATTCCTCCCGTTTGAAAGAGTCCTATGTGTTGTTAGTGTCATGAAGTGCTTCTTTATTTTGTTTGGACTCTACATTGTGAAACTTAACTTTAATTGTATGACTTTAAAAAAAACACTCTTGGTTAAATATAGGCATTTTTTTCCAAGACATTTGGTTATATGCAAAAGAAATGCAACTGAAATGGAAGCTGCATGTTCGACTTCTGGAGTATTCTGAGTAAACCAGTTCTTGTTCATAAAGATGCCGTAAGTCAGTGTTGAATTGATAGCTGGACTAAACCCATAGGCTGGAATTGTGTTGGTGTGCTATTCTAATGCTTGTATTTTTTCCAGGTTCATGCACCAGTGGTGTAAGAAGGCAGAGCAAACCAATTCTGAGCTGTCTATTTCTCTCTTGCCTTGCTTTCTTCATGGACACTGTAGCCATGGCCTTTTCCCTCCTGCCTGCACAGGTTTAGCAGAGCAACAGGATAGCATATTGGATTACTGAATCCTAATGTTATCAATTAAAAGGCACTGTGTAATTATTCTTTTTCTTCCTTAAGAGATTATTTGTGTAAGGAAGAGAGAAGGGAGAAGTTGTGAGAAATACTTTGATCCATAGGGACAGACAAGGATGATGATGATGATGATGATGATGATGATGATGATGATGGGGGGATGTCAATGTCTGGAAAGTATCAGCACCTCAGCTATAGCCCATGTCTGAGGCAGGGAAATGGCAAACTGAATGTCTCTTTTGGAAGTATTTGTTGGTATTTAATTACCATTATATTAATAGAAGACCTTTTTATACTCAGAGTTGCTTCTTCTGACAGAATGGAAGAATTGTGATTTTCCCTAGTTTCCCATTCGTTTTACATCCTCAAGATCCTGTCATCCTATGGAATCCTGGGATTTGTAGTTTGTTGTGGCACGAGTGCTCTCTGACAGAGAAGGGTAAATGTGTCACAAAACTGCAAATCCCAGAATTCCATTGCACTGAGCCAGGGCAGTTAAACCAGTCTCAAACAACATTAATTCTGCAGTGTAGATCCACTTTGCCACCTCCCTGTGTTTCTGAAGGGACCCCACTATGGGGGGGGGCATTGTCTTCCTCCAGTGGGAATTGCCCGCCTTTCAATGAAATTTTCCTTCAGCCTTGTTTCTAGTATTGCAGTAATTTAAAACTTTAGTTGAACCTTTAGAAATAGATCTTAGGCATCCAAAGAAAAGAAGCAGGAAAAGATACCAAGGAAATGTGAACACAGCAAATATAATATGCAAACGATTTTCAATTTATTTATCACTCTCTGTGATGTAGAGAGATGCAGAGAGGGAAATTTGGGAATTAAAGATACATGTCAATGGGGGGCACAATCCTTATTTGAGAGTCCCTCCTGTAGTTACACCTTTGGGTCCCCCTATACACCAGTGTACATTTTTGATGGAATAATAAGTGAAAAGTATACCCCTCCTATTTCCCACTGGGAGCATCTCTTGAACAATGCTTCTAATTGTTTTGTGCCTTCAAATTGTTTCCGGGTTATGACAACCTTACGGTGAACCTACCATGGGGGTTTCTTGGCAAGTTTCTTCAGAGGGGGTTTGCTATTGCCATCCTATGAGGCTGAAAAAGTGTGATATGCCCAGGGTCACACAGTGGGTTTCTATGGAATCTCACAATCCCTGCCATTTCTCCCATTGTGAAGCTGACAATCACCTCTGGTACACTGTAGCTTCTAGTGCACACACTGTAGAACTGGTTTTTGCACGTGCTCCTTTTATTCCAATGAAATCATTGGGATAAATATATATATTTAATTGACAATGGGCTTTCTAGACTTTGAACTTGGGAACTTCCTAAGAAACAGCTTCTTGGAATTGCTCCATCATCGTTTCTAGCTTGACTCATAGCAGATTATCACTTTCCTTTTCACAACAGTAGTATCTACATTTCCTGGAGCAGCTAGATTCCCCAATATCTCCCCAAAAGCTTCTCTTTGTATGTTACAACAAAATACAAAATCCACAGAACAGTGATGTTGTATTGGCCAGTCTAAATGCACAAAATTCATCATGCAAGCTTTCCAATCCTCATTGGCTACTTCAACCAAGATCTTAAAAATCATACAGGAGAAGTGATGAAGGTAGCCACGGGCCTACATTTTGTCTCAGACTGTCTCTTATTTCTGTTGTCAGTTAAGATGATCTGGGGGATCCTAATGGGGAATAAGGACAAAGGGTGATAAAAGAAAGGTAATCAACTTTCAGCTCCATCAGGAACAGAAAAGTAACTCTAGGCCTATGTAAATGCTGGCGATGTTTTTCTCTATTTTTATACCATCTATTTTGCCATCTAAACCCTTGAAAACAGGGTGGGGACCATACAGCTGTTGGATTGCAACTCCCAGCATACCACATCATTTCCTAGCCTGGGTACAACTGATGGAGTTTGCAGTCCAGTTGCATTTAGAGGACAATAGAGTCCTTCTATTCTTTTTCTAAAAGCTAAGGTTTAAATGCAATGTCAGCTAGAACAGACCTCTGGAATCAATAGGAACATGTCATGTCAACACTTCCCATACATTCCATTGATTCAATGCATGCATATATAAATTTTTTCCTGCTCTAAGGCCATCCACAGTACAAAGTGACAGGGTGTTTAAAAAGACATGTGAATTCTATGCAAATCTGTACAAATCTGTGCAGATTATCTTGTTATTATGGCTCTTGCTATTAGTTGGTTGAGGCAACCCACTCCCAGAAGCAGATTTAGGGCTACAACTGTAGGACAGAAACTTTTGACCTTTTGCCTTGTATGAGCAGAGAAGAAAGCAAACTGTTGTGACTCATGGGAGACCAAACAGCAGATTTGGGACCACACCTAAAGAAAATATATGTGTCCTTTCTTCCCTTGCCATGTGGATTTTCAGCCTTGTCTTGACAGAATGACAAACAATATATCTTGATTCATCTCTGGATCGCAACCAATTGATAGTGGTGGTGGTGGTGGGAACACGAATGAATTTCTAGCCAGTGAAGCCAGAGAGTCTAGGTGTTGGAGTAGGATCTCAGGAGATGAGGGTTCAAATCCTTGCTCAGCCATGGAAACTCACTCGGTGATCTTGGAAAAATCACAGCCTCTCAGTCTTACAGGAATGCAAGGGCTGTGGAAACCCCCTCTGAATAAATCTTGCCAAGAAAACCCTTCATATCTTTCACACTAGACCTTTCACACCGGCAATTATAGCATTACAATTCTATTTTAACTGCCTTGACAACAGCCTATGGAATCCTGGGGTCTGTGGTTTGGTGAGGCATTGAAGCGATCCGGGTGAAACTTCTAAATGCTTCTCCCTAAAGTAAAAACCCAAGGATGCCAAAGAATATTGCCAGGGCAGTTAAAGTGGAATCATAGCACTATAACCATGGAATTTATCATACAACAGAATTTGGGGGTATAATGCAATGGCAATCTGAACGCAATCATAGGGTTTTACGTTACTGCGAATGAGTGTATCTCACGCAATTTCGGGCAATGGGAAGTCATTCCGAACGCAATCATGGGGTTTCATGTAATTGCTTATTAGAGTATCTCACGCAGATTCCGGCAATGGGGGGTCATTTTCGGGAAATGGGAAGTCATTCTGAACGCATTCTGAATGCAATCAGATTTCACGTAAATTCACTAAACTAGCGAATTCATGTAATTGCGAATTGGCTCCATTCACAATTGAGAGAAATTCCTCCCATGTGATAAACTCCGTGTGAAACACCATTTGTCAGTGGAGTTTATCATATGATGGAATTTGGAGGTATACTCCAATGGCAATCCGAACACAATCATGGTGTTTCACGTAATTGCGTATGAGTGTATTTCACGCAATTTCGGGCAATGGGAAGTCATTCCGAACGCAATTAGTCATGGGAAGTTATTCCGAACAAAGTCATTCTGAACACATTCCAAATGCAATTAGATTTCATGTAAATTCGCTAAACTAGCGAATTTACGTGAATTCGAATTGGCTCCATTCGAAATTGAGAGAAATTCCTCCCATGTGAGAAACTCCAGAGTCAACTTTAATTAATTTATATCCTGCTTTTCTTTCACCACAGGAACCAAGATGGCACATGATAACAACAATAAAACCAAATGCAGTTCAAGCATCAAATGTGAAAATATGTTTGTTCTGTGGACAAGATACTCTCCACTTACAGTGTGTTCTATACAGTCTTAAGCATACATGTTCCTAAGAAATCTAACCTGCTGCCACACCGCAGAATTAACGCAGTTTGAAACCACTTTAACTGTAATGGTTTCACCCTGTGGAATCTTGGGATTTGTTGTGGCACCAGATAGAAAAGGCTAACTATCTCACAAAACTGCATATCCCTATATTTCCACAGCAATTGAGCCATGGCAACTGAAGCGGTGTCAAAATGCATTAATTCTGTAGCGTAGTGCATTCTCAGCTGACTTTCAGAAGAAATCCTTAGTAAAGAAGAGGGGCACTTTTGGCCTTCCAGGATGTTGCAAACGACAGTCCCCACAATCTCTTATCTTTGGTCAAGCTGGCTTGGATTTGCTGCTGTTGAAATTCAAAACATCTGGATGATAAAAAAAAATCCAAAATCTGACTTAACAGTATTGCAAGTAGCTTTTAGGCTGGCATGATTAACTTACTCCAGACTATTTTTTTTGTTCTGTTAAGAAAAACAACTCTCTTAAATTTGTAGCATTCCCCTTAACCTAAATAGTTGTATACAAGGTTCCTACTCCTGCTGCAATAAAAGTGTTAGTTTTTAAGATACCATGGGACTCTGATTTGGTTGGGACTCTGAATTGCTCCACATTAATAATTCTTGGGGAAAAAGCATAGTATAATAAAAGAAACAATAAAAATGGTAAACTAAGAAGTCCGAGGATGCCACAAGACTCTTATTTTTCCTCACAAATACCTTCTTTAGTAACTGTTCCAAATCTATGCTGCTTTCGATAGATCTCATACATGCTTATGAATCTTGTTTTAACAATTGTCTAATAATTGTACAGTGCAATTATTATTTTTACCAATTTTATTTTTATACACTGGTCAATGATCAAATAAACTACTACTACTATGGTGCTTTCTGCTTGTATTATGGTGCCATCTGCATATCTTAGATTGCTGATGTTCCTTTTATCTTCATACCTCCTCCTCCTGACTCTAAACCTGTTTTTTGTAGGATCTTCCCTGCATATAAATTGAGCAAACAGGATGATAGTATGCATCCTTTCCTGACCCCTTTGCCAATTGGGAACCATTCTGTTTTTCCATATTCTGTTCTAACAAGTAGCCCCTTGTCCTAAATACAGATTTCTCATCAGGACTATCAGATGTGTTGGCACCCCCATGTCTTTAAATGCCTTCCATTGTTTTTCGTAATCTATGCGTGTGTGCAGCAGCCTGAATTTAGGACTGGAACTAAAGCACTCATTATCACAAATGAGCCAGTGTAGTAGAGTGGTTTGAGTGTTGGACTGTGACTTTAGAGTCCAGGGATCAATTCCCAGCTCAGCCATGAAAGCCACTGGGTGAACGTGGGCAAGCCATACTCTTTCAGCCTCAGGGAAAGGCAATGGCAAACCTCCTCTAAACATCTCTTGCCAGGAAAACCCCCTTACGGTCACCATAAAGTTGGGAATGACTTGGAGGCACACAACAACAATCGGCTCTCACATCCACACATGGTAATAGGGAATACCACAGCTTGGACAATCTTCACTTTAGTGCTCAGTTGTATATCATTTGTGTGTATGTAGCAGCCTGAATTTGGAACTGGAAATAAAAACCCTGAAACTACGAAGGGGAGTGGATACAGGAAGAAGGGTAACCAGAGCTCCTCCTTTTCTAGGACGTGTCCTACATTCCCACCTTCTCTCCAGGAGGAATTCCAAAACATCCTCCATTCTGAGCATAACCGAGAAGCATAAATTTATGTTTCTATGAGGGCTTTTTTTAGCTTTTATTTTGCAATGTCTTTCCTCCATTTCTTCTTAGATGTCCAACATTTTGCAGCACCTTGTCCTCCTTTGCGGTCAGGACCTCTGTTTTTAGCTTCTATTTTGCAACACCCTCCATTTTTGCTTGAATATCATCCATTTCACAATGCCTTGCCCTCCTTTGTTGTTAAAAACTCTGGCTACACTGTTTACATGAGTATTTTTATATTTTATTTTGCATTGCCCTCCAAATTTTCTTGAATGTCCAATATTTTACAGTGCCTTGTCCCTCTTTGCAGTTAGCACCTCAGGTCACTCTGTTTATAGGAATGTTATCTTTTAACAAAACCCTCCATTTCATCTTGGATATCCATTTCACAAAGCCTTGTCCTCCTTTGCTGCTAGAGGACCTCTACCCACCCTGTTTACATGAGTATTTTTTAATCTTTTTAGTCTGCAATGCCCTCCAATTTTATGGTGCCTTGTCCTCCTTTGCTATTTTAGGACCTGTGGCCACCTTGTTTACATGAGCATTTTCATATTTTATTTTGGCAATGCCCTCATTTTCTTCTTTGGCACCCTCCATTTCACAATGCCTTGTTCTCCTTTGCGGTTCGAGGACATCTGTCCACCCTGTTTATATGAGTATTTTTATATTTTATTTTAAAATACACTCAATTTCTTCTTGGGCATCACCCATTTCACAATGCCTTTAAGGTTAGAGGACCTTTGCTCGCTCTGTTCACATGAGTGTTTTTAATATTTTTATTTTGCAGTGCCCTCTAATTTTACGGTGCCTTGTCCTCCTTTGCAGTTAGGACCTCTGCCCACCCTGTTTACATGACTATTTTCATATTTTATTTTGGCAATGCCCTCAGTTTCTTCTTGGGCATCCCCCATTTCACAATGCCTTGTCCTCCTTTGTGGTTAGAGGACCAGTGGCCACCCTGTTTACATGAGTGTTTTCATATTTTATTTTGCATTGCCCTCCATTATTTTTTTCCTTCAATATCCACTATTTTATGGTGCCTTGGTTGCCCCCCTTTGCAGTTAGCGCCTCACCTCAAGGCACCATAAAATAGTGGACATTCAAGAGGAATAAAAATGGAGGGCAATGCAAAATAAAATATGAAAATATTCATAAAAACAGGGTAGGCAGAGGTCCTCTAACCTGAAAGGAGGACAAGGCACTGTGAAATGGGGGGGTGCCCAAGAAGAAACTGTGAGGGCATTGCCAAAATAAAATATGAAAATACTCATGTAAAACAAGGTGGCCACAGGTCCTAAAATAGCAAAGGAGGACAAGGCTACCACAAAATTGGAGGGCATTGCAGACTAAAAAGATTAAAAAATACTCATGTAAACAGGGTGGGTAGAGGTCCTCTAGCAGCAAAGGAGGACAAGGCTTTGTGAAATGGATATCCAAGATGAAATGGAGTGTTTTGTAAAAAGATAAAATATTCATGTCAACATTGTGAAATTGGGGGGGGGGGGTGTCCCAAGAAGAACCTGTGAGGGCATTGCCAAAATAAAATATGAAAATATTCATGTAAAAATATTCATGTGGCCACAGGTCCTAAAATAGCAAAGGAGGACAAGGCTACCATAAAATTGGGAGGGCACAGCAGACTAAAAAGATTTTTAAAAAATATTCATGTCAATAAGGTGGGCAGAGGTCCTCTAAATAGCAAAGGAGGACAAGGCATTGTGAAATTGGAGGAAATTGGGGTGCCCAAGAAGAAACTCTGAGGGCATTGCCAAAATGTTTATAGTAAGAATGTTTATTTTTAAGAAAGCCCTCCACCATTTTCTTCAGGGGCACCCTCCATTTCACACAACAAGGCCAAGTTGTTGTACTGTAGTAGTGCTCTGTCTGTCACTCAGTGGAACAAGGGGGCGGGGCTTCATTGATGACGACACTCTTCCCCTGCCCCCTCAAGTAGTACAACTTCCTTCGTCATAAATATACAGAGACTGGGCAAAGCTCGCGCATGCGCACTCGAACCCCCTCCTCCCCAGCAGAGCTCTCCCTCCCCCCCCTCCTCTTCTTCGCGCATGCGCAGAGAGAACCTCCCTCCCCTTGCCTTGCCTGGTGGTGGTGGTGGTGGTGCATATATAAGAAGAATGGAGGAAGAAGGAGGCGCCAGTGAGACTAAGAGTGGCTCTGAAGCAGCTGCACAACCAACAGCAGCATCAGCCATTCCAGAGCAGGGAGAACCCAAGCCACCACCACCACCACCACCAGAGCCCCAAGAGCAGCAGCAGCAGGAGCCCAAGCCAAAGCCTCAGCAGCCAGAGCCTCAACAGCAGCCAGAGCCAGGACCCAGCAGCAGCAGCAGCAGCAGCCAGGGAAGCCAGCCACCAGCAGAGCCCAGTGCAAAGATGGTGAAGATAGTGGGGAGCCTGGTAAGCAAGAGAGAAGCCTTAGAGGGAGCAGGAAGGAGCAGCAGCAGCAGAAGACACCCAGCCATGCAAGTCTGCCTTCCTCCTCCTCCAGCTCTTGCTGCTGCTGCTGCAGCATCATAAATTGGGGTGTCCTCTTTTTCCCGGACGCGTCCTCCATGATTTTTTCCCGGACCCACCCACCCCCTTTTCCAGCCTTCTGCCCCCCCCCCCTTTTTCCTTCCTTTCTTAGGAGGAATTTTTTTTAAAAAAAAATAAAATTAAAAGTGTCCTACATTTTGAGGACATGACTAAGAAGCATTGCATTTGCATTGGTAACTGGAGAGTGTTTTCATAGATTGCTATTATTATTGGTCATGTCCTCCATTTCAGCCTTGGGAGAGAGAAATGTGTATATGTATATGTGTCCTCCATTTGGAGGACTGCTCAGAAGCATGGGGGTTTTTTTGTGTTTATATGGAGTGGTTTATATAGCTTTTCTTTAAATCATGTCTATAGATAGAGATATAGATATATCAAGATTTCTGTCCAGGAGGGATTTGGGAGGAGAAAAAATGTTCTCCATTTTGAGGATATGACTAAGATGCATGCATTTATATTGATACTTTAGTGTTTTATAGATTATTATTATTATTATTATTACTACTACTACTACTATGTGGTCATCTCCTCCATTTCAGCCTTCTCTCCAGGAGGAGAATTTGGGCAACAGAGAAATAAATATATATGTTATATATATGTATATATGTGTCCTCCATTTGTGTTTATATCGAGTGGTTTATATAGCTTTTTTGTTTGATCATGTCAATATATATCTTTTTCTGTCCAGGAGGGATTTGGGAGGAAAAAAATCTCTCTCCATTTTGAGCATGATTAATAAGCATGAATTTACATTTCTATATGAAAGTTTTCACCTTTTATTTGGACCTGTCCTACATTTCAGCCTTCTCTCCAAGAGGAATTTCTGTCCTGGAGGAATTGCAAAATGTCCTCCATGTTGAGCATGGCAGAAAAGCATGCATTTAGATATATCTCAGCTGTTTATCACTTTTATTTGGTAAGGTCCTCCCTTTTTCTTGACTGTCCTCCCTTTTGGGGTACTGTGTCCTCCTTTGCAGCTCTAGGACCTCTGGCACACTCTTTCAGCCTCAGAGAAAAGCAATGGCAAATTGTACAGCACTATGTAAATTTACAGAACTGTATAAATAAAGGTTGATAATAATAATAATAATACCCCTCTCATGGGAGAGGTCCTCCATTTCCACCTTCTTTCCAGGAGGAATTCCAAAATGTGTCCCCTTCTGAGCATGACTAAGAAGCATGGATTTATATTTATAGTGGGTGCTTTTAGGGGTTTTTTTAGGTGGTCATGTCTTGCCTTTTTCCTGCAGGTCGTACATTCTGCTGCGCCTTGTCCTCCTTTGGCAGTCGCAACATCTGGTCACCCATTGCAAACCTGCCTTGGGAACTCTCTCTTGTGTTGCATCAGCATGAACTTCTGTGGGGCAGACCTCCTTCCTTCCTTCCTGCTTTGTCTGCTTCCCCATGGAGGCCTAGTAGTGCCACACGCTCCTCCTCCACCACCAGCAGCCCCACTTTTCCTCTAATGTGGAAACAGTGGCATTTCCCAGCAGTTTCGCCTTATAGACAAAACTGCTGGGAAATCCTACTGTCAACCCATGGCAACAGTTCCACTGTTTCTGCTGTTTCCACTGGAAGCAGTGTCAGTTCCCAGCGATTTCACACACACACACACACATATATTTAAAAGGTGAAACAACAGGGCAGTGCTACCGATTCGTTGCGAATATAGTGGCATTTCCATTGGAAGCAGTGCTAGTCCCAGCAGTTTTTCATATTTGTATGTGTGTGTGTGGCAAAACTGCAGAGAAATGCCACTGACTCATCATGGACACAGTGGCAGTTCAACTCTTCCCAGTAGAACCAGTGCCTGTTCCCAGCAGTTTCTCTTATGCACACATACAGATATATATTTAAAAGGCGAAACTGCAGGAAAATGTCACTGTTTCCATTGGAAGCAGTGCCATTTCCCAGCAGTTTTTCGTGTGTGCGTGTATGGCAAAACAGGGAAATGCCACTGATTCCTCTTGGATACAGTGTCAGTTCCACTGTCTCTACTGGAAGCAGTGGCAGTTCCCAGCAGTTTCTTTTCTCTCTCTCTCTCTCTCTCTCTATATATATATATATATATATATTAAGGAAGTGCCACTGTTACCACTATTCCTAGCCTGTCTGTCTGTTTATCTTATGTATTTGAAGGTGAAATTACTTTGGACTGCTGCTGTTTACACACACACACGTATATATGCATGTACATAGTCAGCCCTCCACATCCACAGATTATTTTATTCACAGAGTCAAACATCCAGGGCTTGAAAATATTTTAAAAATATATAAATTGCAAAAAGCGAATTTTGATTTTGCCATTTTGTAGAAGGGACGCCATTTTACTATGCCATTGCATTTAATGAGACTTGTGCATCCAGGGATTTTGGTATCCATGGGGGATCCTGGAACCAGACCCCAGCAGATACCAAGGGCCCACTGTGTATATATACACGCACGCACACCTGTATATACATATAGACACATACTTGGTTGAGCTGTCCTTTGTGTTCACTTGATTGTGGGCTGTTGACATGGCTGGTTCCCAGAAGTGGCTCACCCTCCTTTGGCATTTCTGGTTAATTTCTGATTAACTACCCAAATAAAACAAGCTCTTCTTGTTTTTTAGACTCCATGTACAATTCCCCCCCCCCCCCACACACACACAACTATGTATGAGACAGAGAGCAAAAATTTTTGCTGGTTGTCAAGGAAGTTAGACCCACAAGTTTCAGGCTGTTCTTTCTAAGCCACAAAAAATCAATTTGTTTTAAAGGTGTTGTGTGATACCACCTTGCCCCTTCCTATTTTTTAATGCTGAAGCAGCCAAACTTGGCTGTTTGAAAGTTATTGGAAGTTTACTGCAAAGGAGGTATGTGTGAGATAGTGCCTTAGAGGAGATTCCTAGGTCTACTCAGAAGTAAGCTGGTGGTCTAGTTTGCCTTCATTTTGTTTTCAACTTAAGGCAAAGGTGACCCTGTCACAAGGTTTTCTTGGCAAGTTTCTTCAGAGGGGGCTTGCCATTGCCATCCCCTGAGGCTGAGAGAGTGTGACTTGCCCAGGGTCACCAAGTGGGTTTCCACGGCCAATCAGGGGTTTGAACCTTGCTCTCCAGAGTTGTAGTCCAACCCTCAAACCACTATACCATGCTGGCTCTTACAGGTAAATGGGTATTTGCTGTTGGACTTAAAATGCTCAGATCTGTGGTCTGGCCAGTTCATGTTTCAGAGCTAGCTTTTCACCTAAGGTACCCAGCTTCTGGTCGGTAGTGAATATCTTGTGAAATCCTTCTTGTTCTTATGGTTCCCTGTCTTCTTTGCAGCAGAGTTTAATGGCTGCGCAAATGGGTGCAGTGCCCGCCAAATGGAGCAGCGTGTGGTGATCTCCGCTCTGTTGCTCTCGGCTCTCCAATGGGGGGAAAAAGGGAGGAGGGAAATGGCTGGAGAACAGAAGGGTTCGCCTTTGCAGCCAAGAAAATGAAATGATTACTGCAATAACCTGGCACAGAGACTCTCTTGCAAGCTTCTGAGTCTTTCGTAAAGACATTACCAGCTGTTCATTTAACCTGTCTTCCCCACTTCCATTACCTGCAGGGACACCTTTGTTTAAATGTGGCTTATTATCCTGAAATAGCTTACTCTCCTTAGTTTGCTGATTAATTTCTCAAGTAAAACTAGCCTTCTTTTGTTGCTATCGTTCACCATGTAAGTGCTTTCTATTTAATTTTAGGGCTAAATTCACTATTTCGTGTACAACGGTAATATGTTCCTCAGTTGGTTTTTAATTTTGCAAGAGCTCAAAATCAGTCTGAAACCATCTAGGAAGAAGGTTAGTTTTCAGGGCTCTTATTACTCTGAGTAACAAACCATTGTATCTGCTCTTGGTCTTAATTCTTACTCCTCCTGGCTTTAGAAGCTGCAGCAGGCCTGAAGAACAAAAGATACTCATGGGAGCTATCTCACATACAAACATTTCTGTGAAACCATATGAACAGAGGAAGGTTGCTGTTGTCGTGTGCCTTCAAGTTGTTTCCAACCTGTGGAGACCCTATTATGGTGCTTTCTTGGCAAGATTTGTTTTGAGGAGGTTTGCCATTGCTTTCCCCTGAGGCTGAGACCACGTGACTTGCCCAATGAGTTTCCGTGACCAAGCGGGAATTCGAATCCTGGTCTCCAGAGTCATATTACAGCACTCAAACCACTACGCCACGCTGCTTGAAGAGAGGAATAGCTCCCTGTTAATGATAACTGAACTTGCATCATTTGGTGAGCTATATAGGAGAATGCAGGTATCTGCCTCTGTGTGTATGCATTTCAGTAAAAATCAGAGGTACCTTCACCACCCTGCTTATGGAAAGATGACACATAAATTAAATAGATACATCAAATGTGAAAAAAATTGCTTGCAGCAGTGTGTGACTCAAGGAGCTCGAAACTCTCCTTCCCAAGGATGCATGCTTTGTGTGCTTTTTCTTGCTCTCAAATCCAGTTCTAGAGCCTTTTTGAAACTGCATGCTTAAACCACTAGGCAATCTTGGGGTTCTAGAGTTCCCTAGCTTGGAATTGTGAATTCCTCTCTAAACTGCAAATCCCAGGATGTTGCCATGGCGTTTAAAGCGAAATGATAGCACTATAACTGTGCACCATGAAAGGGGCACTGTTATAGGGAAGCTTTTTTAAAAAAAAATGGTTATCCATTACATTTAGAAAACCTGTAAATATCACTGAAGAGTCCTAGGCTTCATCTGCACTGCAGAATTCATGCAGTTTGACACTGCTTTAACTGCCATGGCTCAATGTGATAAAATTCTGGGATTTGTAGTTTTGAGAGTTATTTTGCTTTCTCTGTCAGCGCTTTAGTGTTGCAACAATTTAGGAATCCCAGGATTCCATGAGATGAAGTTAAATATGTGTGAAACAGCTTTTTTACAATATTCTTTTTACCACTCTGAAGCTCAGGAGACCAGCAGTGCTTCGCTTTCTCTGAAATCCTGACACACCCTACGCAGGAAAGCAAATGACCTGTTTTCACTTTTCCCAGCCCCCACCCCATCTTTCCAGTTACCGCTGCAAGGCCTGAGCTTGAGTCATAATTGAGTAAAACTTTGTTCCTTCATCTGCAAATGTTGCAACATCAGTAGTTGACTGGTGCAGCAATGCTGAAAAGTGTTGCTTATATTTAAAAAGGCTTGGATGTTAGGGGAGGTCAGAAGATGACAAAATTGCTACCTTGATCTAGGCCAAGGGTGGCCAGTTGTATCTGTCCAGGTGCTGTTGGATTGCAGTGCCTATAATCCCTTACCTGTGGCTTTACTGGCTAAGGCCGATGGGAGTTAGAGACCAAGGATGAGTGTGGAGGGACAGAGTTGCCAAACCCTGCATTAGACTTTCAGGCTTTTATGTACATTTTGCAGCACTGTCACGAGAGGTTTGCAGGCCACACCAGGTGACACCCTAAAGAGGGGTGACACCACAGCTCCTCAATCATCTGCTTTTGGGCAGAAATGGCCTGTGATGTTTCTTTGCATTCCTTTAAAATACTGAAGAAATTGTGTGAGTGGGGCAAGGCTCAGTGGAAGGAGAAAGGAGAGGCCCCAGGGTTTTTTGTTTTTTAAAAACTACTAATTTAATTTTTTTTCCTTTTAAAATTTTCTTTAAAAAAACATTACATTTTACCACATTTTCACTTTAACTTCATGAAATTACATTAAGGCTGTGCCTATGATACTATAATTTATAAGTATAATATTAATTGTGCTAGTTGTTTATGTCGCAAGTATTGCTATTGTATTCAGTGATATGATGCAATTATGATTTATGAATAACATTGATATGAAAAACATTACTAAGGATTTGGTATGGTATGGTTTGGAAGGCAGTCAATGGGGAGGTGACACTATGATTTATCACACTGGGTGATGCCAACCCTAGTGATGCCACTGCATCACTTTTAAAAAGCAATCCTTATGCCAACACTATTAAGACATGTTGGCATTTTTTCTCTATCGATTGAAAGTGGGGCCTGATCACAATGCTGATCAGCAAGCTGAAGAATCCAGTCCCCAAACCAGATTGTCTTCCTTGTAAAAGCATTCCTGATAAGTGCTTGTCCAATTCTGCCTTGGGAAAAGTAGGTAAGTCCACAGCTAGGCAATCAAGTCTGTTGGTAACTTGATAAGTCTTCCAATCTTTAGCTGAAATCTCTTACTCTTGTGTAGTCTATAGATATATTACAGGTGATCTGTTCCCCAGTAAGATGGTTTTTTTTCCCCCTGGCATTCTGTATACACTCCAAACCTGATAGTCTTCATTTGTCATGTATGAGCAAAGGGTAACACATGACCTTTTAGAAATTGTTGAAATGCATTTCCCATCATCCCTCACCATTGGCTAACCTGACTGGGGCTAACAGGACTTGCAGTCCCACAATATCTCAAAGACCTCAAGTCACCCACCCCTGTACTATTTCTACAGGCTTAAAATGCTTGGGGCTGCAGTTTGAAATACATTAAGTGTGGCATAGTGCTTTGAACATTGAACTATGACTCTAGAAACCAGGGTTCGAATCCTGGTTCAGCTATGCAAATCCACTGTGTGACCTTGGGCAAGTCACATTCTCTTGGCCTCAGAGGAAGGCAATGGCAAACCTCTTCTGAAAAACCTTGCCAAGAAAACCCCATGATAGGCTTGCCTTAGGGTCATCATAAGTTGGGAATGACTTGAAGGCACACGACAACAACAACAAACTGAACAGAAGGAATTTATGCATAGGGTGTGCGGATGCAGAGGACTGTGATGGTTTATCTTCTGGAAACTCCCTCATAGGTTGCTGCTATGTTGTCTTTTTGATTCTGTAATCACATTTACTAATCAAATTTACCTAGTGGCTAGTAAGCCATTGCTAATGTTCTGTGCTCTTGCAGTAACCTGAAATGACACCATTCCTCCCGATTTATATCACCTGAGAACCTAATTGTACTGTTGTCTCCATCTGAGTCCTCCAGTAGACTGTGCTCTGCTTTTTTGAAAGGGTGAATGTCATTAACCTAAGGGTACCTTGGTTAATTTATGGTGAGCACATCCACCACATGTAGGGCTAGCTGTTATTCTGAGCTCTGTGTAAATGGCAGCTTAGATGCTTCTGCCTACTAACAACATCATTGAAAATGGTGCAGCTGTTTACCCTCTGACCATTTCATAATTAGAATGGCTTGCAAAGTGCTGGCAGAGTTCTACTAATCAGAGTTCTAAAGAAACTTTCTCTTAAGAAACATGTGCAGAGTGCTTTGTATGGCAAATAAAGAGGTAATTTATACTGAGCTGCTTCACAATATATCTGTCTTAATTGTGAAAATCTCTCCCCAACAGTAAATCTACAGATAGTCAGAGGGTGTTGCCGTACTTCAGAGTTAAAGCAATTTGACACCACTTTAACAGCCATGACTGTTTTACAGAATCCTGGGATTTGTAGTTTGGTGAGGCACCCGAGCACTCTGTCAGACCAGTCTAAATACCTCACTATGGGAGGATTCTGTAGGATAGAGTTGTGACAGTTAAAATGTTGTGAAACTGCTTTAGTTCTGCAGTGTGGCTATACCCAGAATTGTCTGGTTTCTGACTTTATGGTGATCTTGAGAAGAAAACCCATCCTTTGCAAGATGTAGTCTAGGGTGTGGCTTGTACAAACAATTTCTCAGAGCCTGCGTGACTTAATGTATTGATCATTGTGCTTGTCTGAGAGTCTCTACAAATATAGTGAATTGTTTGAACAGCCCAAAAGATCACCTTGTTGAGCATTGGCTCCAGGTTTGTAGATGTGAAGGGTGTATGCAGAATTTCTGGCAAGTGCCACCATGAAGGCTTTCTGTTTTATCGTGAGTATCAAGTGACCAGCTTTCAAGCACTGGAATGAGGAACCTTTTGGCCATCCCCCATAGTTTCATTTGCTATGCTGTTGAGGCTGATAGGAGCTCTAGCTCAAAACCATTAGAGCGGCAGTTCCCAACCTGTGCTCCGTGAAGCGCTTACGTCTCTTCAAGTCTAAAAGGTTGGGAACACCTTCACTAGAGGATCCATCTATGGTCTACCTGAAGATACCTGTCTATGGGCATATAGTGTGTCTATCAACCTGGACACCTTCTCATTGATAGACTTTCTGGATGGCTCTAGGCAACTAATCTTTGCTTATACACTCATCTATGAAGAGAGGAGAATTATCATTTCTTGTTTCTGTCTTTTCAGAACATCCCTGGAGTCCATAAATCATTTTGAATGTGTTCTCTGGTTTGGCTGCAGTGCAGTGCTGTTGGCTGCCAGTTGTGCTAATGGTTAAAGACCTTGAATTTGAGGCTTTTGGAGCTGAGGAACTCTAAATTGATGGGCTCGAGTTCTTAATGCAGGGTTCTGGTAGAAATCGATATCCTACTTTTCTGCTATAATATTGAAGTTTGAGACGATCCTGAACTGCTAATTAGATTTTTGCACTAAAAACCTGTTAGCTTTTTAATTAAAACTGAAAGAATTCAATGAATAAGCCTTGGCCTCTTCTATATAAGCCAAAGAATTCATGTCCTTCCAGAGCGCACCCTCCGCAACCACCACAGTGGGAGGAAGTGTCAGGGTTGTTGTTTTTTTCATTTATCTCTGGAATAGTAATGTGCCCATAATTTCTAGAAATGCTGCTGGCCATTTTGCTGCATATGAGGGCCTTTGAGGACACCTTAAATCCTTTAGGCCTAGATCAAGCCATTTTTTGTTGAGAAAGAAGCCAAGTCTAGGCCTGGAACAGGTGAAAGGGGTGCAGAAATATATCCAAATACAGTGAAATGGCCAGTACCATTGTTCCTGATGCTTTGGGCAGCTTTTGGGTATTGGGTACAAAATCAGGGTGTTAATGCAAAAGGGGAAGGTGTTAAAACAAGGATCTTTCTGGGGGATGACACAGAACCCTCAACCCCTTGCAATTGCCTAACCCTATATATGAGAAGTGTGGTGCCTACCTGGGGCTGTGATGAGATTTTGCAAGAGACAGCATACCTATAGAGAGAAAATGCTATACCTTTTCCAAAACTGTGATATCTTTGAATAAGGGTGTTTTGGATAATCTCGGGCTTATTTTGAGTCCGTGCTACATTAGTATATCTTGGAAATAGTTACAAAAATTTTTATGCAGATAGTTAGCACAACAGATAGTGTTGCCTTTTTTCCTTCTGAACACAATTCTGGTAGAGAGAGAGAGAGTGGTTTCTGGAATGGGTATTCTTGAAACTTCATAATAAAGCCACTTACTAAGATATGGATACATAATGTTCAGCCAGCAACAAAATGCCGCATGCCAGTGTGTCCTGCAGCGAACATTTCATAATGCTTAATGCAGAGTTGGCTGGGAAGTGAATGTGGTTTTTTTAAAGTTCTAAACTAATGCAGTGTGAGTATTGTAATGCAAAAGGATTGGCTTATTTCCTCTATTGAGCTGTTCCTTAGTTGCCTTTACAATATGTTTGACTGCAATTGGAGTTGTGGAATTTCTTGGACCTCCTGAGTACAAATGCTACAATTGGAGGGTTTGTAGATAATGATAAAACATGCTTTAGGGCAGGGTTGGGCAATTGTTGGAGGTTAGGGGACCACACTGGAGGTGCATGTGGGCCTCCAATCCCCTCCAAACAAAAATGAATAAAACATTTTTTTTCAGCAAAACGCTTCCTAACAAGTGGGCTTGGAAGTAAATTCACCATGTTTTAGTCCCCAAGAGGCTCCCCCACCCAACAGGAAGAAATGGCAAGGTCAATTTCCAGGTCATTTCTTGTTAGAAAAAAATCTTTCCTGGGCCTAAAATGGTGTTTGGGGGCATGGAGGGGGGTATTTTAAAAAAATGGGATGCTGAAGAGCTTCGGGGGTAGAGTACACCAACACTTTCCCCATCCCTGGTTTTAACACACTGTGCATGAACAAAAGGCAGTCTGGGTTGTTGCCTGGAAGAAGGATAAACCAGTATTCCTCCAGCATGGCCCAGAGAAGGAGGAACAAACCAGTATTCAATTTCAGTTTGCTGGATTCCTAGCTTCCTAGTTGCAGGAGCCATATTCCCGACAGCTTAAAGTAAATTCTTTTCATCTGCTAAGCAAGCTAGGTACAAACTTTGGATTGTCTGGTTTGTCAGATAAACCAGACAGACCACTATTCTTGGCTAACAGATAACAACAAACCAGGAACTAGCTCAGATAAGATTTATCACTTGAATGTTACCTCTTCTTGCTTGTGCAAAAGGAGGAGGGGAGGGACAGGGCTATATTTGACCTAATCCTTAACACAGAGCCTTCATGAGCATGAAACAAAAACCTGTGGTTTAGTGATGTTACGCAAACATAGGGAGTAGTGCCTTGGTCCAAATTCATACTGCACAATCCAGGGATTATACACTGTACATGTTAAATGAATGCAGTTGGACCTGTTAAGTGCTGGCTTTTATGAAGATGGGTTTTATCTAACAGCAGCCAAGGGCTACAAATGTTGACTGTGCTTGGTAGCCAGCCATCTTTCTTTACTAGCCAACAAGCTTTGGGTAAATGTGGTGTCTCTTTTTGCACTTGAAGTCTAGTCTATTGTGATGGGGAACACAAATGGGGAACTGATTGCATAAAGGGGATACTGGAACATTACCCATGCAGGTAAAATGGTGTCCAGCATAACACCCCAAGTTCTTCCACTGGTGAGAAGTACTTGAAGTGAAACACTAATTAGAAGTCAGCAAATTACAACATGCTTTGAATTGTATTCAGATTTTTACTTGGAAATGTATGTATACCTTACTATAATATTTTAAGATACGGCATCTCAATGGTACATCTTTTAGCTATTTAAATGTAATCATAATGTGAAAGGAAAAAATAAATAACTGAAAACTGTTAACATAACAAGCTGTGCATAATCTGTATTCCTCTTGGGGATCATTGCCAGGAAGGGAGAGAGAGAGAAAGGAAGGAAGGAAGGAAGTCCAATCAAATTAGGCATAGAATCATAAGAGTTGGAAGAGACCACAAGGGCCATCCAGTCCAACCCCCTGCCATGCAGGAACTCTCAATCAAAGCTTTGCCGACAGATGGCCATCCAGACTCTTATTTAAAGACCTCCAAGGAAAGAGACTCCACTACACTCCAAGGGATTGTGTTCCACTGTCAAACAGCCCTTACTGTCAGGAAGTTCCTCCTAATGTTGAGGCAGATCAGACTCTCCTCCCATTTGATGTGCTACTTTCTGGGTAACCATTAACTCCACTGGAAAGATGAGATCAGACACACCCAACTGCAGGAAAGTGGTTTGGATACTGTCCACAGAGTAATGGGCATGGATATTGATGCACAGTACTTATAAGGAAGCCTGTGGAAAGTTAAGTACATGCACTTAGTGAGCCCTTGGGAAAGCAACCTTAGATCTGCTAGTGAATCATCAAACTGAAAGCAACTCAACACAAACCAGGTGGGTTAGGGAGGGAGGTCATGCTGACTCTCTTTACAAGGTGCACCTGGATTTATCTAGGTGTTTGTGGCGGAAGAGAAAAATTGTCCAATTTGTACTTTTCTCAAGCAGTTAAAGATGGTGTGATAATGTCTGTAAGAAAGCCATGAAGGGGTTGTGAACGTTTGGGCCACCACCCACCACACACAACCTACCAACATTGGCAAATTTGCAAGTAATTGCACAGGATTTGAGATTTAGAAAATTCAAATGTAGGAGAAAGCAGACCTTTTTGATAGTTCATCCCTAGAATGTTGCAAATCCTTCCTTAGCAAGGGAGGCAGCTAGAAATGGGTCTTGGCTCAGCTGAGTTCCTAGTACAGAACACTCAATTGCTGTAGTGGAATTCCCTTCTCAAACTGAAATAAGGTGTGTTGGTCAACAGTTCTTGCTGATTGGCTGAGTTTTCTATATCTCACTCTCCTCTTCCTGTCCCAGCCTTTAGAACAAGAACAGACATGTGGTGCCCAAGACCATTTTTGCAGCTGGTAAACTTTAATTTTTTGTCCTGCCCTTCCAAGCTTTGTGCAATTTGTGGTGTGTCCTGGGGTGGACAAATTAGCCTCTGGGCTACCTCAAGTTGGCAACTCAGGATTACTTCACCAGTTCCAAAGCCTTTCAGAATTCCCAGTGTCTTTGGATTCCAGGGGTTTCCTTCTGTTTTGTTTGAAGGAAAGAGAGAAAAAGACCCTATTGTGACTTGGTGCATTAAGAAAGCAGTCTTGAGATGTTACTTCATGCCTCACTTATTATTTACTGAATTCATACCCTGTCTTTTTGTTAGGAAAGGGGCACTCAAGTCAGGTAACAATGATGACATCAGACAAGAAGAAATACAATTTAAACATAAAAACTACAAATACAGTTGAAATGTACCAGTGAAAAGAAAACACCATCCCTCAGCCAGTCACAGCTCCTCTTGGGAACAGTCGAGTAGGGTTGTTTAAACCCAAAAGTCTTGAACTGGGCACCAAAATAAGACTAGAAAAATCTCACTTGGCAGAGAACATGTCATATGGTCAGGTTTCTGGCACATGAAGTAACTTCCTTCCATTAAATTATCTTGATTGCATAAAGCTGGAGTGGTAAGCATGTAGCCTTGCAGATGTTATTGGACTGCATCTTCCATCATTCATCACTGGCTATGCTTCTTAGGGCTACTGGAGGTTCCAGTCTCAGAATGTCTGGTGGGCTGCATGACTCCCACCCTGGGCATAAAGAAACTTAGTACATAAACAATGGCTGAGGCAAGCATATTTACAGTGCAGTCATATACATGTCTACTCAAAAGTAACTTCTACTGGATTCATGTTTTTTACTGACCTGGTTTCCTTGGTGTGCACAGTGTTCCCATCTCCAGAAACATAATTTTCAACTTACTAGCCATTTCTCTGATTGATTTTCTGCATTGCTCATAGATTGGTATACTGAGAGCAGTTCTGGACAGTTTCCCTAACCATTCAGGCTAAATGCCATATTCTTAAACATTGTAACTGCTTGCCTGTAAGGAGATCCACCAGACAGAAAAGGTCTAGACATGTATGGGCAAGTAATCTGTCAGCTAAGTACAAAACTGAACTAATTGTTGTGGTCAAAAGATGACAAGAAAGCTTGTCAAAAGAACAGTAATGTGAGGCTTTTGATCAGCTTCACAGTGCTTACATGTCCTTTTTGTAAGAGGACATGGGTTTTCTTTCGTTACCTCTATTCCATTCTGTTTTTTCCTCTGGCTTTTCTTTTCTTTCAAAAAAGTCTGTGAGTAGCGAAAAAGAGTTTTCAGTTGCAAATTTACATGGCTTTTAAAAAACAAAAAAGTAAGACCATCATGTTTTTGAACTCTATATTTAAAACTGATGATGTCCGTCTGTCTGTTCATCCTTCCTTCCCTTTTTTCTTTTTGATAACTGAAAGGTGAATCAAAATGGCTTCTTTTATAGTTGTCCAAAGCTTGTCCAAATGTAACTCAGAGTCCACCTCCTCCCTGTTCAGAATGGCTAGTGGCTATGGTGATTGGGGGGTTCTGGGAAATGCAGTCTAGAAAATTTTTTTCCAAGTTCAGTTAATCCTACTGACCAACACAGCCACTATTTCAGTAAAGTGGTTACTTTGAGGCCTGGGTTGAGGGAGGGAATCTTTATGGGCAAAAGGGCAAGGTGAGTGAGAGGAGCCCAAGGGTTGGAACTAAAGGACTAACCCGGAGAAGGGTTCTGTCACAACAGCTATCTTGCTTTTATGTCTTACTGCATAGGCAAATCTTTTTCTTCAGTTGTAGTACAAATACTAGAATGCAAAGGTAAGCAGATACCTTTCTCATTCTCATTCACACTACACAAATATAGAACTGATTTCTACTTTAACTGCCATGGCAACACCTGTGGAATGCTGGGGCTTGCAGTTTTGTGAGGCATTAGAGCTATCTGGATACGAATTCTAAATAAAATAAATACAATGTAAACTCCCACTCCCAGGATTCCATGGGACATTGCCGTGGCAGATAACGTGGAATATCTTGCTATATTTGTGCAGTGTGAATGGGCCCCTGGTCTGTCTTCATGCCAGTCTTAGAATTATAGAATCCTAGAGTTGGAAGAGACCCCAAGGGCCACCCAGTCCAACCCCCTGCCCATGCAGGAACTCTCAATCAAAACATCCCCAACAGATGGCCATCAAGCCTCTGTTTAAAGACATCCAAGGAAGGAGACTCCACCACAATCTCTGAGGAAGGAGTGTGTTCCACTGTCAAACAGCCCTTACTGTCAGGAAGTTCCTCCTAATGTTGAGGTGGAATCTCTTTTCCTGCAGTTTGCATCCCTTGTTCCAGATCCTAGTCTCTGGAGCAACAGAAAACAAGCTTGCTCCCTCTTCAATATGACATCCCTTCAAATATTTAAACAGGGCTATCATATCACCTCTTAACCTTCTCTTCTCCAGGCTAAACATACCCAGCTTCCTAAGGCATTCCTCATAGGGCATGGGTTCCAGGCCCTTCACCATTTTAGTCACCCTCCTTTGGACACGCTCGTTTCTCAACATCTTTTTCGAATTGTGGTGCCCAGAACTGGACACAATATTTCAGGTGGGGTCTGCCCAAACCAGAATAGAGCGGCACTATTACTTCCCTTGATCTAGACACTATACTTCTTTTGATGCAGCATAGTGTCTAGATCAAGGGAAGTAACAGCACCACTCTATTCTGCTTTGGGCAGGCCCCACCTGGAATATTGTGTCCAGTTCTGGTCACCACAATTCGAAAAAGGTGTTGAGAAACTGAAGCGGATCCAGAGGAGGGCGACTAAAATGGTGAAGTGTGTGGAAACCATGCCCAGTGAGGAATGCCTTAGGGAGCTAGGTATGTTTTGAGCATTTTTGTAAGTTCTCTTAATGAGAGTTGCTTCTAAGATAAGGTGTTTGCTTAGGATGTGTTTGATAAAGAGGGAAATAATCTATAGATAGACTGTTATGTCAACCAATACTTTGAAAAACCCTTGTTTCCTGCAGGAAACGAATATGGCCACCTCCTTGGAAATAAATGGTTACATCTTAACTTGTCACCCAAATTGCTCCTCTCAATTACTTTGTCTCTTCTTTCCTGCAGGATGAATTCCAAACAGCACTTATAAGTGCTGGTGATAAACTTGTAGTTGTCGACTTCTCCGCCACATGGTGTGGACCGTGCAAAATGATCAAGCCCTTCTTCCATGTAAGTAAGCCCCTCTACTTCCTTTCTTTTTCAGAGTATGTACTTTATTTATGGCTCTGTGCTATACTTTTACAGAAGCTGTGGTTGGGTTGAAATTGAGACTGATAAGACCGGGTGTTAAAAACATATAGCCTCTTATAGAACAACAGTATTCCTGTCCATCTTCCCCCATCTTTTTAATCCTTTTCTCACTGTTCGACATGTTTAAGGTGTTTTCCCATGTGCCTCCTATTTCCCTGCCAGCTCAAATAGCCAAAATACCCCTCCAGGTTTCACCACTAAAAAGGTGGACTCATTTGGGTTGGACTGTAATAAACAAACAACATAGAACTTGCTGAATATCTTTACATATTGTATTTCTGTTGAATAATAATAATAATATAATTATTATTATTATTATCATTATTATCATTATTATTATCATTATTATTATTTATATTCTGCCTTTTTCCAAGGGAATCAAGGTGTATTACAGAGCAGAAATAACAGTAAAATACAATATAAAATAAATTTTACAATTTTAAGTAATGCCATCCCCAACCCTCCTCACAAGCATAAAAATAACAACTAAAAAGCAATAATAATAAAAACTAAACAACAATATAAATTTTTAAAAATTAAGGTAAACGATTATCTAAAATTAAAGGTACATTTGAGGCGAGACAGGTATCTTCTTCTTGAAGGCAGGTGGGGACCATCAATATTGGTGATACATCCATCCACGCAGAAATGTTCGAAAGCCTTGTAGTCAGTGTAATGGCACAAGACTTCTACTATTAGAAGCAAGACTTACCTGTCATTCATAGTTCCCAGTTCCATGACTGCAATATTTTCTCCAGTTTCCTGATTTCTTTGCATGAACTTGGAGATTTATTCAGTGTGCGTACTGCACATGAGGAGTAGAGTTCAGCTTTTCTCTGTGTGCAAGTTAATAGTTATTTCAGATTTTTATATACTGCCCTTGGGGAAATTTATAAATGTAAAAATGCAAAGCAGACAGCAAAGTCACAACCAAAGCAAATAGATTAGCCAAAATGGTATAAAAACCCTTAAGTATTGGGATATTAAGAGTAGGCAATAAAACATTGTAGTAAAATAGAAAATAAACACAAACATCAAGGACTGAATGCTTGCCAGTAGAGTTTTCATGTACAAAACTAAATGCTCTTCAATTTTTCTTTTTATAATCAAAACTCCTTAACCATTGGACACAACCATCACATAAGAAAAAAGTTACCAATTTAATTACAGTTTCAGTACTTTACTGATACTTGTTTGATTATACAGTGTCTCCTCCGTTTTCGCAGACTTGAAGACCACGTCCTTCACCTGTTCTCGAGCGATAAATGGAAGAGAAAATGAGGCACACGAATTTCCATTTTTACAGGGGGTCCAGAACAGATCCCCCTGCAAAAATGGAGGGGTGACTGTATAACAAAGCCTTACATAACAAAGCTGTATCAGTGGAATAAAACTCAAAAATTTCATTCTATCACCTTGGCTGAGATAAAGTTAAATGGTGAAGTGTAAGAGCGTACCATTTATTCTCAATTTCAAGTTCATGATCATGTCCCCAAATTTGTTTAGCTGTTGATGTGTTACTAGGGCTATATCTACACTATAGAATTAAGGCAGTTTGACACTGCTTTAACTGCCATGGTTTAATTTTATGGGGGCTTTCTAGATTGGCAGGAAAGTGTGACATGAAGTTGCCTTTTCCTTAATGCTTAGCAGCTGCACCACAGCCTTTAGATGGAGCTGCGCTGTTCTGCAGTTTTTAAAAAAGAAGCTGGGAAAACCAGCACCTTTTTAAAGGCGCTTCTTCTCCCCTAAAACGCAAAAAAAGTGTTTTCATGGCACACTTTCCCTTTTTCTCATCTAAAGGCTAGACTTTCATGCAGCCATGAACACACTTCTTTTTGCCAATCTAGAAAGCCCCATGGAATCCTGGTAATTGTAGTTTGTTGTGGCACCAAAGCTTTCTGACTGAGGATGATAAATGTCTCACAAAACTACAAATCCCAGAATTCCATAGCATTGAGCCACGGTAGTCAAAGCCGTGTCAAACTTCATTAATTCTGCAGTGTGAATGCAGCCTTTATTAGAGTTAGAGCAGAATAAATTTTAGATATTAGGCCTATCAGTTTTACACTGTTAAGATTGGGGGGGAGTGGGGGATACTGCCAATTTTTACTTCAGAATGGAACAGAAAATATATTGCTAGATGCATCAGGAAACGGCTGTGTTACCCAGCTATTGCTTTGGTAATAGTTTTATTAAGGTGTCTATTTTTCTTTGCCTATTTTCAGTATGTAGTTGTTTCCTTTATTTCCTGCTCCTGAAGAGAGATAAGCAGGGATCATGAGTGGGGTGCAAACTGGAGGGCAACCCAGAAAATTTCTGATGCCTTCCAAGGGGCACAGAAAGCTTTCTTTTCACCTTTACTCCACCTTACTCTTCCTTCCTTTTCTCCTAGAAGAAAGAAAATCGAAGTCTTATTTTTCTTTTTATTGTGCAGGGAACAAAAGGTGCCTGCAATTTTTTTATTTTAATAAATATCTATTACAAAAATGTCTGCAGTGTACCAGGAAAATGCACACTGGCTCATGTATTTTATTGCTCCCTGTTGGCTAGCCTCCAGTTAGGTACTTGGCAGCACTTCCCTGGGCTGCACTACTTTTTTTTCTTGAGTGCTCTGATTTTTTAATCTTATTGCATGCCTGCCCTCCTCTTCCTCGGGTAGATGGGTGAAGCCCTGTGGCTGGTTGATTTAACTGGGATGGAAGTGGTACCATCAACCAATTGTCAGCCATTTCCTTCCTGAGGTTGAGCGAATTCATCTCTTAAGGCAGTAAGGGCAGGAAGCAAGATAATGCATCTAATTTCACAGAGGGCCATAATTACTGGTTGACTTGGTTCACCAAGCCAGGAATTGTGATTGCAAGGTCCTTTCCTATTCTCTGCAGTTTTGTGCCGTCCCATAGAATTGGAAGAGACCCTCAAGGGTAATCCAAACCAACCTGCTGCCATGCAGAAAGACACAATCAGAGCATCCCCAACAGATAGCCATCCAGCCTCTATTTATAAACCTCCAACTCCTCCACACTCTGAGGCAGTATATTCCACTGTCAAACGGCTCTTACTGTCAGGAAGTTCTTTGGAATCTCTTTTCCTATAGTTTGCATCCATTGCTTCATGTCCTAATCTCTGGAGCAGCAGGAAACAAGCTTGCTCCATCCTCAATATGACATTCCATCAAATATTTAAACAGGGCTATCATGTCGCCTCTTAACCTTCTCTTCTCCAGTGATGTTGGTTGGAAAACCTTGGCACGCTTTTGTCCAGCAGGGACCAAGAAAAAGCTCTATCAGACATTCTTGATGAGAAAAGTGTTGTATTATGTGTGGTGATAGTGACTTGATCCTGTGTCCTGGTTTAGCCTCACATACGCCAGTGATCTCTAGCCAACATGCAGGGCAGGGATTGTCACCAGGGAAATTGACAGGATGATGGCTGTCCACCTCAGCAGCTTCAGAATTAGGAGTCTGTCTATACACCCAACAAGCAGACCAAAGAGGTGCAGCACAATTGCCATAGTGAACAAAAATGCGGAAAACTACCTGAGTATGTATGTGCTGCAAGAATTAGAGCTTAGAAATCAGTCTTGGCTAGAATTTGGGAGTGTATGCTTACTCTTCTAAGCCTTGCTACGGGCACATGTTTACACTGAAAGTTCAGAGTAGTGGAGGTACTGATGTGCTCTTGATGCCTCCAGAATGATTGACTTTTGTGTAATTATCTTCTTTATTAACAGAGTCTTGTTGAAAAGTATCCAGACGTAATGTTCTTTGAAATTGACGTGGATGATGCTCAGGTAAGCTCTAGGGTGGTACCTCTAAATCTGGCCTGAGGCAATGAGTGGTGCATTGTTATAAAACCTGTTATATGTTCTGAGGGGACAGTAAAATAGAACTAATAATGTCTTTGAATATTTAAACAACACCATTTCTCTAGCAAGTCAGCTTGTTTTAAATACTGTACACCATATTATTATATGTGTGTAGATACATTGTGCTGACTCTGCTGATCTAACTTTGTATTGTTCTCACTGCCTACTAGTGGCTCTGTAAGAATTTAAACAGGAATATTCCCCAGCCCTACCTGGTGACACCAGGGATTAAAATTAATACCTGAGTTTGCTTTTCTTTCTCTTCCTTTCCAAATCCCTTTCTTTTTGTGCTGTGCCTTTCATATTGGAAGCTTCTTTGGGAGGATTTCTTAAGTTGAAGAGCGGAGCAAAATTTCTTAAATATTTGAATCTAGACTCCTTTGTTTTGCAAAACATGTGTGGCATCTTCTTGGTCTGCATCTGCACTGCAGAGGTAGTTCAGTTTGACACCACTTTTAACTGCCATGGCTCAGGGCTATGGAATTCTGGGGTTTGTAGCTAGCCTTCCCCATCAGCAGGCTTTGGTGCCACAATAAACACCCAGGATTTCATAGAACAGTACCATGGCACTTTTAAAGCAGTATCAAATTTCATTATTTCTGCAGTGCCTTAAATGACAGACATGAGGGTTGACTAGCATACTAGCAAAATGAAGTCTCCAACACCACCTTCCTGCATGTCTCTTCACCAGAGGACACACAAACAATAATTTAACCGGTGTTGACTTTGTCAAAATGTATGCTAGTGCATCTCATTGTGGAGAGTGATCTCCCTAAGAAGTAATGAAACTCAGTTGAGTGGATGATGCATGTCTTAAGTACTCTAATACCTTGACAAGCAAGATTGCTCAGTTTGGGAACAATGCTTGTAAAATTTTCCTCCTGAGCAAGCAGTACTCTTTTTTATATAGCATGGCTAACTCGGTCAAATTTGGAAAGTGGTGGTTTAGCTTGGGTTCTGGTATTTGGTGTGGTGAATGTGTGCAGGACCAATCAGGGCTGTTTTGTAAATGTCACACAGAATTGTAAGTGAGCTTCACATAAATTCACAAACAGTATGCGGAGAGATCTTGTAGCACCTTTGAGACTAATTGAAAGAAAGAAATTGGCAGCATGAGCTTTTGTAGACTTCAGTCTACTTCCTCAGATGCATTTGGTGGAGTAAAAGCCAGTCACAGACAGATCTATGCCATTACTATGTGAGGATATTCTCACATACCAATGGCATATATCTGTCTGTGACTGGCTTCCACTCCACCAAATGCATCTGAGGAAGTAGACTGAAGTCTACAAAAGCTCATGCTGCCAATTTCTTTCTTTCAGTATGAGGCTGTGCAGACTGTCCCTAAGGGTTGCCCTACAGCCACCTCCAGCTGCGCTGGATCGGGGCAACTGCACACTGTGGCCCTGATCTGGCCTTTCTGGGGTGCAAAAAGGAGCCGCAAAAAGCAGCTCCTTTTTGCACCTTGGAAAGGGTGTGATAGCCACAGCACTGCGGCTTTAAGAGGCTCCTTTAGCGTAGTGGAGCACACCACACACCGTGTGGAGCAACGCGCAGTATCATGCAACCCTGGGGTGGAGTTGGAGTGTGCGTCATATGGACTCCATGCCCTAACCCCGCCCCCAGGCCAGCTTTTATGGCCAGTATGCATAGCCCCCGAGTCTCAAAAGATGCTACAAGATCTCTCCACATACTGATTCTACAGACTAACACAGCTATAGCTTTGAATAAATTCATAACAAATATTGACCACCAAAAGAAATGCTTTGTATTCTTTTGCAGAATTAACTTGGTTCTCTGGACTCAGAATGGTATGTGTCAGAATTCTGGTCATCACTGGATATAGTGATACCAGGCACAGCCTGTGGCATGAAACACAAGCTGTGACAGACTTGGAGGAATGTGTCTTAAAACGGCTGAATTAGGTGTTTGAGTGCCAGAAAAAGTCGTCTCTGCTTGCTTTCCTCCAGGCAAGTGGGTGAGAAACACTATTAAATCTAACAAAGTAGATGTGGGATTACTTCTACTGCATACACTTGGCACATGATCAGTTGTTGTGTTACTGTTTTCAGTTGATGATTTGGAGGCTGGAAACTCCTTCAGAAAGTGCAGTTAGTTCATGATCTGCTCTGGTTTGCAGACATGCCTTGAGTATTCATCACATCATCCATAGATACAGCAATATTCTTTTGCGAGAAAGCATGGAAACTGAAGTTCAGTAAATGCTGACAATTCAGGACTACAGTTCCTAGGCAAGATAAAATTGTTGTTAATCTGTGACTTCATAGTCTCTAGTGGAGATATGACCCCCATGAGTTTACCAAATTATAATTTCTAAGGTTCCTTGGAAGATGCCATGCAGAGGTAAGCTGTTCTGTATTTTGACAGAACCTTTGAAATTAATAAGTAAAGAGCACAGTTTAGGGATAGGGAACATTTATTTGACTTGGTAGAAGTTATTGGGCTGCAAATCCCAGAAGGCTTAGCCAGTTTGGCCAATTGTTAGAGATTATGGCAGTTACAGCTGACAAAACTGGCAGGTCAAAGGTTCCCAAACCCTACTTCAAGCTGGGGTATAATAAAGTTCTTGATCCCATTTACCTTTGCGGGTTATGTAGTCTGTGTTTGTGTGTAAATATAACAGTATGCAGAATCTGGTTTCTCTTGAGAAGCATTATAATAGAATTATAGTTTCATAATTGTGGAATATGTTTGCACTGATTGTCAGTTTGGGCTGCTTTAAAAGTGAAGTAGATAAATTCTACTGAAAAATGGATTAGATAAACTGCCGACAAGACCACCAGTGTTTCTTATAGATACTTGTTTGAACAGAACATCAGTCTGATGAAATATAGCTCATAATTTCATTGCAAGACATCTGCAGCGATAGAATCTTCCAGAATCCCAAGGGTCAAAAGGGACCTTGGAAGACATTTCCTATCTTGAATGCTAATTATGTACTACACCAGACTTATCTGAACAAACCTTTTTTCATCTCTTCTAGGACGTTGCCGCACACTGTGAAGTGAAGTGCATGCCAACTTTCCAGTTCTACAAGAACAATGAAAAGGTACATGATCCCAACTTTTCCAGCTAAAAGTTCACGGGGAACATGGGATGTCACCTTTAGGATTCTATTGTGTGTTGTTCTCGGTATATGAGGAGCTGGGATAATTCAGGCATGATCCCTTATCTCTGCTCCAACAGGCTTTTCCCCCAATCTTTCTTACATGCTCTGGGCAGGCTTATAAACATACATTGATTCCCCTTTTCTTTTCTGATGTTGATCAGCTTTTGACTAACAATGTAAACATAAAGTTGTGAGCAATCCAGTAAAAATATTTGTGTTTTTTCTGACCTGCTAGTCTTCTGTGTTTCCCTGAGGGATACAGAATAGAAGCCTGTTACGTGTTAAAAACAAGGATATTCACCTTAAGTGATCCACTGCAAAAACTTGTGGTTGTTGTTATCCTTGCTTATTTTGTCTGGAGCACTGGGTCCCATGTCATTCTGGCAAAGTAATTACACTATTTTTGCTGGACATAGTACCATGCACATGGTAACTCCATACCAGGTTTAAAATGTTAGCTATGTGTTAAGTAATACATAAGCAGCTTGGAAGCAGTTTGTAGTGTTTTTACGATGAGCCATGCTATAATCCATCTTCATTCTGAATGGAAATGAATGGCAAATTTTCAGAGTCTGAAGGCATAGATAACAAACAACTAAGGAGTGCTGCAGGTATGACTGATGAAACGTGTATTTGTGTTTACCTATTATGTTTGTGCCATGCCCTTTGAAAGTTTTCCAAAACAATGTAACCAGAAATGAAGGCGGTTTTTTTGTTTTTTGACAGTCAGTGTTCATGAAGGACTTGCTTTACTAAGAGCTGACCTTTTCATGTTGAGTCATAGGTGCAGAAATGCAGAGTTTCTCTCAAGAACAGGCAGTATATCCTGTTCTGTAGCCCTGCCATCAGTGCAGACATTTCCAGTGCCTGTGTTTGGATGATCAAGGAAGCTCCCAATGTATTATACCTTTTTGGAAAGTGTGTGCTTCTTAAGTGGCAAAGATAGTATCCCCTCCCTCAAACAATAAGTTGATTCATCCTATAAGCCAGTGATGTGTTGTTAAAACTGGGTGCACAGAAAAACCACAGGGTGCTCACCAACTTCCACTAGATCATCTATCATCAACTTGGTGTTAAGGTTCTTTGTAAGAATCACTACAGCAAGCAGAACTCAATCTGATCCTTTGAAGCAGTGTTTCAACATTGCTCTTCCAGATGATTTGGACATCAATTCCCATAATGTCTTCCCTTTGGTCATGCTGGCTGGGGTTTTGAGGAGTTGGTCTAAAACATCTGGATTGAGAATCACTGGTTTAAGACATGTATTGTCAGTGTTCATAGGATTCCTGAATGGCAAAATTATTTAGCTTTGGTATGTGCATGTCTGCTTTTGTAAACAAATGCATTGAACTAGGTGAGACTAAAGCTGGCCTACTCCCTCTTCTGACCGTACAAGTCTGGTGGCTAGAGTTACAGAACTGAAGTCCTGTGTTGAAGATGGGATTTTACATATGTTGCTATTTAAAAACAAGTTCCTAGTCCTGTCTGGTCACACAGACCAACTCCTCCTCCATGAATCTGCCCTAAAATCATGGGAGATAACATGACTTTGCAGTGTGACATGACCTTAAAATGCCCCCCATCTTTATGCTCTTAAAATCATTACGAATGAATTGTAACCTAACTGGCTTTAAACTTGGACTACCTGTATTTCAGGTGCATGAATTTTCTGGAGCAAACAAAGAGAAGCTGGAAGAAACCATTAAGAAGCTAAAGTAACCATTGGTTCTGGTTCATGAAATGCGACTGTTAAGTTATAGCCTTTTCTACATAAACTGACCAAGTTAGCATATGTATCCCAAATACACTTTGACTCTTCAGACTGTAAATGAAAAGAATAAAAAATGTATAAACAGTTCCACAACTCTTTTTTGTTATTCCCCATTTGGGGTATGTGTGTGTGCACATGCGCATATGTGCTTTAGTTCATTTTATTGTTTGTAGCAGTATCTGTATTATAACCTCAGGATAAGTAGCTAAGGGAATGGCTGCATTTTTCAAAACTAAACCATCTTCTAAATGTCAGTTGATGTGGCTTATATAGTATCTGGTTCTCTTTTGCATCACATCCGGTTGACAAACAGGCAGTGCTTCTGTTGGGAATTAAGCGTTACAAAAGTAACCAATAATAACAAAGGCTGCAGTTGTCTCAGCTGTAAGTCACAAAGTTAATTTAAATTATAACATTTTCTGCATCTGGGAATCTTGAGAGATTTTTTCCAACCCCAGAAATGGTTGGCTTTTACTAGTGGCTTTCAACTTTGGATCCTTAAAGTTTCTAGGAATTGGAAGTCCAAACAAGTTTTCTCCCTTGCTCTAATTTTTATTTCCAGTACAAAGAATTCAAATGTTGATTAAATTTCTATATGAACTGAACTGGAGTTTTCCACTATTGGTCTGGCCAAAATCAGTAGGTTCACCTATTCCCAACATAGAGATCATGGTGTACCAGGAGTGTCTTAGGAAAAAAGATGACATGTGTAACTGACCATTACTGCACATAGATCCCAATCCAGACTTTGGCCAGCATCCTGCCAGTGACTTTCATGTGCATAAGGATAGGGCTCAGAGGGCTGCCTAGTCTGTTACACTTAGCTGTATTAAAAAATCTCCTGTGCTGAGCAGCTTTCATGCCTTCAGTTTCTTACTGGTGGAAAGCAAAACAAGTAGGAAAGGCAATTCAGTCCATGACGAGATGGCTGTTATGAGCTTCTGGAGGGAAGGAAGGTTTTTGTACAGCGCCGTGTACACTTACGGCGCTTTATAAATAAAGATGATGATGATGATGAAAAGGAGGGTGTACTCATCCAAAACCCACTGTCATTTCTTTTAATCCACCCCCAACTGAGTCCAGCTGCTTCTTCATAATCTGAATTCCCTGCCACTCTGTGCTCTCCCAACCAGTAAGAACAGACCCCCTTTACAGCTGCCAATAATCGGAGGACTTTACAGCTGCCAATAATCGGAGGACATAAGAATGCTATGTACAAAGCTGTGTACATGGTTCAGTCATTGAAGATTTTCATACCTGGCTCCATTGCTGCTAAAATATTCTCTGAATGACCCTAAAAAGGTGGGGGAAGCGCCTGTATCTGAAAGCCAGGCATGCTTCCTGAATCGCCATGGAAATGTGCCTCCCCAAATTGTTCCTAGAAGAGGATTTCCTATGAATGCAGTTCGGAGGAATTCCTCTCCCTAGGAATGATTCAGGGACGCAAAGGAGGAAGGCACATTTCCATGGTGATTCAGGAAGTGTGCCTGGCTTTCAGACATAGGTGATTCCCCCACTTTTTAGGGTTGTTTGGAGGACATTTTAGCAGTGATGCAGCCAGGTATGAAAATCATTAAGTGTTCAATAATCAAAAGCCTGTTTATAGATGGCTATTTTTAAAATGTTTTTTCCCCATGCTGGAGTATTTTTTTTAAAATTGCCCATGCACTGAGAAATGGGGTATAAATTTCTGCCCGGGACTCCTCCTGGACAGCTGTCCAGTGGATCGAGGAGTGGTGGCTGGCCATGCCATGTGCCAATAGCCGGACACACCACTGGGATTCTTCTTGTCTTGTGTCTGACTGTTGATGTGTAACTGGAAACTTATTGGCTACAAAACAGGCCTCTTAGGGCCCTCAGCATGAGACAGGTAGTTTAGGGGCTTTGTCATTTTTTTCATCTGAAGTATGAGGAACTTTACACATCTGGATGATATCTCCCAAAGTGAGGCAGCATCTTTATAGTGCAATGAACACTGAGTAACTATTAACCTTTATTATTATTAACCTTTATTTATATAGCACTGTAGGTTTACACAGTGCTGTACATATAAACTTATAATTAGACGGTTCCCTGCCCTCAGGCTTACAATCTAAAAGACACGACACAAGAGGAGAAGGGAAAGGTGATGGGGAAGGGTATCAGGTCCGGTGATTCTTCTCTCCCTCTGAGGCCTGGACCAATGCAGATGGACTAGAGAGAGGGCTTGGCTTTGTAATGCACAGTTAAAACGGGCCAGACAAAGTCACACATCTGGGAAAGCTTCTCTAAACAATATAGTCTTTAACTCAGTTTTGAACCTGGTTAGGGAAGTGATGAGGCGTGTATGGGGGAAGAAGGTTCCAGGAGTGAGGGGCAGCAAGTGAGAAAGGACGAATCCGGGACAGGGCAGTGGAAATCCTTGGCTGGGACAGGAGACCCTGACTTCCAGAACAGAGGGTACGAGAAGGAGTGTGAGGAGAAAGAAGTTCAGACAAGTAAGGAGGGGCCAGTCCATGGAGGGCTTTGAAAGTCAGTAACAAAAGCTTGTACTGGATGCGGAAGGGGAAGGGGAGCCAGTGAAGGGAGGACAAGAGGGGAGAAACATGGTCAAAGCGGCAAGCAGATGTGATAATACGTGCAGCTGAGTTCTGGACAGAGATTAAAGGATGGAGGTGAGATAGAGGAAGACCTGTCAGAAGAAGGTTACAGTAATCTAGTCGTGAGACCACTAGGGCATGGACCAGAGTCTTGGCAGTGGAGGCTGAGAGGAATGGACGGATTTTAGCAATGTTGTAAAGAGAGAATCTACAGATCTTGGCAGTGGCCTGAATCTGGGGGATAAACGACAGAGAGGAATCAAAGATGAAACCAAGACTGCAGGCTTGCTGAACCGGATGGATAGAAGTGCCATCAACAGAAACAGAAAAGGAATATTGAAGGGTGGGCTCAGGTGGGAAGATGAGGAGCTCTGTCTCGGACATGTTGAGCTTCAAGCACCGATGCCGCATCCACTGCGAGATGGCAGCCAAACAAGAGGAGACTTGCTGTTCAAGCCCCGGTGAAAGGTCAGGGGTGGAAAGATAGAGCTGAGTGTCATCAGCATACAGATGATAGGAGAAACCAAAAGAACTGGTGAGTTTACCAAGGGACAATGTGTATAGAGAGAACAAAAGGGGACCTAGGACAGAGCCCTGGGGAACTCCAACAGATAAGGGAACAGAGGAGGAAGTCTGACCACCTGTGACCACGGCAAAAGATCTGTCTGACAAGTAAGATTTAAACCAGTTGAGAACAGAGTCGGAGAACCCGAGGTCAGAAAGTAAGTCAAGCAAGAGACAGTGGTCCACGGTGTCGAAGGCTGCAGACAAGTCTAGAAGAATGAGAATAGAGTAGAGTCCATTCGCCTTGGCCTGTAAGAGGGCCAAGTAACTACACATACTTCAGTATGTAGCAGAATCCCTAATGAACCCTCCTAGTGAGGACACTGGCAAGAGTGTTCCGATGTGCTTTGGGCTCTACCAGTGAGCATCAACACCCCCTAGCTGGTGTTTGTGATGTGTATCAGTCATTTTGCTTGTTCCCCCTACATAGTAACGGAACAGCAGCCCCTTGCTGAATATCTACTTCTGAAGAGACAAGTCCCCAAGTAAATTTCAGCCTGAATTCTCACTGATTTTGCACTTCTATACTTAAAATGATTGGTACAGGTTTAGGATTAGTGGTTTGCTGGTAGAGCAGTTGAAAAGAGTTTTAAAGGATTGTTCTGAGCTATGCTTGCAGATGCCAGGGATTGAACTGGGACCTTCATGCAAACCATGTTCTCTGTACCCTTGAGCTACAGCCTTTCCTTTAATTGTAAACAAAACTGCAGCAAACCTGCTTAACTTGTCTGAGGCTAGCAGAGAGAGAGTCCTGTTTGACAAGTAGATGTAATAAAATTGTTAAGAAAATATGCACAGAGTTTTTTTCAAGCTTCCTGGAACTGGGCATCAGAAAAGCATGCTTGGAAACTTCTGTGGATGTCACTATGAGGGAGAAAATCTGCATGTCTTGGAAAGAATACATATTATCAAACATGAAACAAAATAGAACGCCATCTTAATAACTGATGGTTTATCATGAATGATGAACCGCATGTGTTAACTGAAGTTTTACAGGGACACAGTATTTAATGTATTTAAGGTGTATCTTGCTTGCTATTTTATCTGTTCCGTTTTTAAAAGTTGATCTTAATCTTGATAAATTCTTAAACTTCTGAAGTAGGCTCATAAAAGACACATCAGTCTTAACAAAATGGCAACTTCCTTCAAAATATTGTAGTATCAGGCATGGTCACCATAATGCCAACCATTCAGATATGAACTGGAAAGATGCAATTTGGAGGATTCCTGTTTATTGTTTGGAGGGGAGTAATCTGTCTTTTTGTGATGGACAGCCTGCCCAGCTTGTGTCACCAACTAATCACAGCTCTCAGAATATGGGAGGAGGGGCTGAAGAGGAAAATGAAAGAATTGGATAGTCAACTTGGGGCTGTTATGGAGGTGAGCTAGTAGTGCAGTGTCTGAGATGAAAGGTCAGGGAGGATTAAAGTAGATACAAATGCAACAGTGAGATAAGTAGCCAAGGAGTAGTGGTATAAAAGTATGAACGGAGTTTAAAACCTCTTGTTGCCAATTCTTTCTAAACACGTGCAGAGGTGTCCACCTTCAACATAACTTGAAAAAGAAAGTAACTGCAGTGACTCATCCTAGATATGTTCAGTCAGGAGGAAGCCCCACTGTGTTCAGAGGGGTTTTGCTGTTGTGTGCTTCAAGTCATTTCCGACTTAGGGCACCCTTAAGGCAAACCTATCAGGGGTTTCTTGACAAAATTTGTTCAGAGTTTGCGTTCCTCTGAGGCTGAGAGAAAGTGACTTGCCCAAGGTCACCAAGTGGATTTTCATGGCTAAGTGGGGATTTGAACTCTGGTCCCCTGAGTCATAATCACATGTTCAAACCACCACACCACACTGGCTCTTACTTTCAATAAGGGGAAAGAAAAGAGTTTGCCCGTACCAGGGGCCAACTCATTACACAATTACATTGTTAGGATTCCACTTCATGTGACATGGCTGCATCCTATGGGATCTTCAGAGTTGTACTTTGGTGGAGGCATTAGTGCTATGTGGCTTAAGCTCTTAAATGCCCTTCCCTAAACTTCCACAGGATGTTGTCAAGCCAGTTAAATTAGAATTATAGGGCTTTAACTATGTAGTATGAATGAGCCCCAAGATATTCCCACAAACTCTTAACTTTGGCTTCTATTTACCTATCTGGTCCCTGATTTCTCTAACGACCCCTGAGTTTGCTACTAAGGGGGCTGTAAAGTGGCTACCAGTATGGGCCAACAGATAGTATGTGTGTCTATATATATATATATATATATATATATGAGAGAAAGAGACTACAGTGGTCCCCCGGCTTACGAATCCCCTGGGTTGCGAAAACCCCGGGATCCGAAAGCCGCCGGACCGCTAAAGTATCCCCCGGGATCCGAAAGATCCCCCGGGATACGGAAAAAAAAACCTGCGCGGCCCCTTTAAATCGGCCACGCGGTCCATTGAAAATAGCGGTCCCCCGGGAAACGAAAGCTTCCGGGTTACGAAAGGTAATCGGGAACGGATTACCTTCGTAAACCGGGGGACCACTGTACTTACCTTATTGCACTGGCTTTTAAACTGGAATTTCACTGGGAAAGCAGCAGCTTTGGCGATATTGCACAACGCTTCAGACTTGTAGCTGTCATGCATCCCCAAACCCATTCCTTTTTGCACACAATAATGCCAACTGTTCATAATAGCCTAGGACTGGCTCTGCCATGAGACAGCATGAGGCATCTTCAAGTGGCAGATTTTGGCATGCCTTGAAAACGCAGCAAATATTTACTTACTTGAACAGTTCTCACACTCTCCTCTAAGGACTTTGTTCGCAGACTGGGGGTACGTCTTGATTTGTCGCTTCACATTCATGCTTCAGGTGAATGCGACGGTCAGGAGTGCCTGTTATCAGCTTCGGCCGATACGCCAGCTGCGCCCTTTCCTGGACATGAAGGACCTAGAATCTGTCGTACACGGTCTGGTAACCTCACACCTGGACTTCTGTAACACGCTTTACATGGGGCTACCCTTGTGCTTAACCCGGAAACTTCAACTGGTCCAAAATATGGCAGCCAGGCTCATAACCGGAACATCTAGGAGAGAGCACATAACACCTGTGCTTAAGGGTCTCCACTGGCTGCCAATTAGTTTCCGGACACAGTACAAGGTGTTGGTTTTAACCTTTAAAGCCCTACATGGCTTGGGTCCATCTTATCTCAGGGACCGCCTCTCCCCGTATGACCCCCCCCCGCACAGTTCGATCCTCTGGGAGGAATCCGCTGCAGCCTGTGAAAACTAGGCTGTCGCAGACCTCCCAAAGGACCTTCTCTGCTACCACCCCCAAACTTTGGAATGGCCTGCCGGATGAGATGTGTCTTATAACATCCCTTGATTGCTTTAAAAACGCTCTGAAGACGCATCTCTTCTGGCAGGTCTTTCCTGAAACTTCATAGATCCTGGCTTCAAAAATTGGATCTATTAATTTGGATCTGTTCCCTTGTTTGGTTGCCATCCCCTCCTCGTTTAAGAACCATGTTGAGGATGCTTATGTTTTTAATTTTGTTGTTGGTTTTAATCACTGTTAATTTATTTTTTAGGGGTGGGTGGATGGGAATGGGTTGTCAAATTATTTTAACCTGTATGTTTCAATCTTGCTGCACCCCACTCCGATTGTGTTCCACAGAGGAATGGGCTAGAGATGATGATGATGATGATGATGATGATGATGATGATGATGATGATCCCATCCTATGTCAAAATTTCTCAGGGCAACAGCCAGCTAAAATCAATGCTAACAGGTTAAAAAATAACCTGTTTTATTGTAAATTCTAATAAAAATAATTTCAGTAAAGTAAAAACATTAAAACGTGAACAAGTTGAAACAGGGTTTCAAAACAAACAGGTGCAGCAATGGCTGCTCTACAAGAGGTTGTTTGCATTTTATTATCAACCGCATGATTGCTGCAAGAATGGGGCTTGTGCAGAAGACTCCTCTAACATCCTCACAATCATTTCACATAAACGCCTAGGTGGAGATCAATAAAAGACCAACACATGTTTTATTTAATGAATGCCATTTCAGAGTATTACTATGCACAGACTACTTATTTCAGTGTTGCAATTTGTATCTACTTTAACCCTCCTTGGAATTTCATCTCAGACACTACTACCAGCTCACCTCCTTAACAGCCCCAAGTTCCCAAATTGATTGGCCAATCCCTTTCCTTTTATTTTCCTTTTCAGTCCCTCCTCCCACATTCTGAGAGACATGATTGGTTGGTAACACATGCTGGACAGGTTGTCCATCATAAAAAAGGCAGATCCCCCCCACCCGCCAAAAAAACCCAAAAAAACAGGAATGCTCAAAATTTCATCTTTAAAATTAATATCTGAATGATTGGCATTATGGTGGCCCTGCCTGATATCTTCTGTCAAACACATACTAAAATATATTTAGGCAAGTTAACATTTTGTTTAGACTGACATGCCTTTCACGAGCCTACTTTGGACACTTAAGGATTTCTCAAGATTAAGATGGTTTTTTAAAAAAATGGAACAGATAAAATTATAATTGTTTTAGCTAGATACATCTTAAAATACATTGCCTCCTTTAGGCCAGTGTAAAGAAGTTCACCCCTTTTTTGTCTTAGGGCCTTTGTAAACTGCACAACTACAGAGCTATTATTTCACTTTAGCTGTCATGGCAACTTTTCTTGGGATGTGCAGTTTAGGGAAGGATATTAGGAATTTTCAGCTGGAGAGGTCTAGTGCCTCACCAAATGACACACCCCAGGATTTCAGAGAATGAAACCTTAGGATTTCACAGGATGCAGCTGTGGCAGTTAAAGTGGAATCAATGTCCTGTAACAGTAAGGTGAAATACCCTTATGCTGGGGTGAGCAGCTGTTCCTTTCCTTTTCCAAGAGCATATGGAACAAGTCTGGGCACACTATCATTGCTGATCAGTAGCAAAGGAAACAGCTGAACTGGACACCTTCCCTTACCCATTGCTCTATTCCAAGGGATGGAAGCGGGCAGAAGGAGAAACCTCCCATAAGTACATTGGCAGACTTACACCCGCCAGCATAGTTGCAGCCCATGTTTCAAAAGAGGCACAATTCTTCTGGTAGAAATGATGGCAAAGGAGTTGCACTTTAAAGGAAGTAAAAACAGGAAGGTGGGCCGGCCTGATTTCTACCCCTAGGCTAGGAGAAAAATGTAAGGAAGAACTCTGTATGTTCACTACTTGCCTTTTATTAAAATGGGGTTTTTTACTGCATAGTTACATCAAACAGTTTTTAAAGGCATGTACCTGCTTCTTTCACATCTAGTTTGGTCCTTGGAAATCATGTGACAAACCTGTTTTCATCAGGTTTTTACCATCATCAAATTATACTCTGATTTTTTAACTAACATGTGATTTGTTTGTTCATGAACGCGTTTCTGGCTAAAAAGGCTGTCTGCAATTAAAGAAGGTGCGGGCAGGCATGTATTGTGCTGACTTTTTTGGAGGAAGGAGAACGAGACAGTTAAACTTTTACTATTGCCTTCCCAGTGTTTTCTCCTTTCAGCATTCCCATGAATGCTGCTGGCATGTTGTCAAATCCTTCAGTGATGTGTTCAGGACACTTCAGTTTTCCCTGTTAAAAAAAGAGAAACGAATGAAAAAATGGTTTTTGTAAACTGAGTTTTTTCTTTTTAAAATCTAAGAACAAAGGTTAGGTTTAAAAGATCAGCAAATGTAATCCATGCTAATCTGTTACAAATAAATAAATAAACAGCCTCATTATATTACTATTTCAACGAAGGTTGAAATAGTCAGGAAGGCTGCTGTTATTGTGCGCCTTCAAATTGCTTCTGGTCTATGGGGACCCCAAAATGGGGTTTTCTTGGCAAGATTTGTTCCTTTACCTTCCTCTGAGGCTGAGAGAGTATGATTTGCCCAAGGTCAGCCAGTTGGTTTCCATGGCTGAGTGGGGCTTCAAATCCTGGTCTCCAAAGTCAGAGTCCAACACTCAAATCACTACGCCACAATGGCTTCTGGCCATAAAAATGCATACGTATAATCCTAAAACTTTAGTATAATCCTAAAACTACACTAAACCTAAGACACTATACTAATTTCTCAAAATAAAACATTAAACATTAACTAACTAAAATGCAAAATTTTGGGGCTCTTACCCCCCTTATTCAAACTAACAAGAGAGAAAAACCCAAAAGCAAAAATATATTACCATTACAAAACCAACAAAATAGACTTACTGAGTTTACTAGTAACTATAACCACAAATTATTACATTGTTAGATTTTGTATTGCTCAAATCCATAAATGGTTTCCAATTTTTAAAAAATGCTCAACTGGTTTGTCCTTTAAAGTCACATTAATTTGCCAATTTATGCTAACTCAGGAACTGACTCATTTAATTTCTTTCTGAAGTCTGCTGCCAGTTGGTGTATAGCAACAAGTTGTTCAGGTCTGTAAATACTCTTGAAGGATACACAAAAGTCAGTTTAAAAAGCTACCCCCAATTTCCATTTTGCCAAGGTGGGATAAACATCTCTTACATCTGGGCTGCAAATCAGCTTTTCAGATGTTGTACTAAAACTCCTAACAATCTTCACCACTAGCTAGGGCTCATGGGAATGGTAGTACAATAATATTTGGAAGACCAGACTATTCCCTCCCCTGCTTTAAACTAACAAAAATCCATTTAAATCTTCTAGATGGAAAATTATATTACAGTTTAAGTATCCTTAATCTGAAATGCTAGAGACCAAAAGTGTTTTGGATTTTGGAATTTGTTTTTCAGATACTGGAATATCTGCAAGTACATAATGAACTATCTTGGAGGTGGGACCCAGGTCTAAACACGAAATACATTTTCATATTCATCTTGCTCATATAGCCAGAAAGTAATTTTATACACAATATTTTTAATACTTTTGAGTGTGAAACAGAGTGTGTGTACATTGAATTATCAGATAGCAAAAAATGTAGCTATCTTGGCCAGCCATGTGGATGATTTTGAAATATTTTGGATTTCAGAATTACAGATTAGGGATACCCAACCTGTACTCTATGATCAAGGTCCAAAGGCAGGCATAAAAAGTAGCCAAGGGGCATTTTGGGCAGAGACATTCATTCAAAAGTACTGTAATATTTATATTTGAAGGAATGTCTGTCCTTCATCTGTTTGCTAGTGGTACCCAAAAAAGTGGAGGAACTTGGGGTCCCCACCAACTGTGTCAGCATCTCCTTAAATGTTGGGGGAATTGCTTAACTCCAGGCTTGTGAGAGGCTGGGTAACCTAAGGGACTATGTTCACCTGTGTATGGCCATACTAACTGTGGGATGACTCCAAGTTTGGTGAAAAAAGGTTTTCATTCAGAAATATGCAAACGTGCAACTGAATACACAATAGCAATTTAAGCAGAAACACCATATAAGGCTAACCAAAATAGAGGTATGGAAATTGAATAGTGGAGGCTTAAGGGTGTAGAGGGGGTGGTATTTACCAGTTCTGAAGGGGAATCCATGGAAAGAAGGGTTGAGGGCAAAACAGTGAGTGAAAGAGGCACTCTGCACACATGAGGCTAGAGCTAGGGCTGATATTTATATCTGGTGCACTAGCCTTGAGGAGTACTTAACGTTCTCACCCGAAGTACAAAGAGTTTCAGTGCTTTCTCACAGAATTGACAAAACAGGCAATTTGGGTAGATGGACTTAACTGCAGATTAACAAAACAATGATTGGATGTAGAACCCCAAGATATAGGGATAGGGAAATTGATTGGGAACTTGGCAGGGGATTAAGTTGGAGATACAGTCTTCAACTTTTGTCTCCAGTGCAAGAGGGTATTCGGAAAGCCGGTGGGGGCAGTACAGAGTGATCAACAAACCCATTTAACCTTTATCTTGGTATTTCCTGGTCCCTTTATTCAGGTTTTCAGGTCAAAATGCCCTTCCCATTGAGAAAGCGTCCCGGTGATTCAAAGGTCACTGTGACCTCTTAAAGCATGCCTGGCTTCAGATATGAAACTACAAATCCCCATATACAGCATTGGGGGGGGGGGGTTCAGGTTTCCTAACAGCAGGGTGTAAGTATTACAAACAAAATCCTAACCAGAAGCTACTACGGATTGACTTTGATCATGGGTGGTCTTTCACATGTTCTGAGTATCAGCTTCCACAATTCATTGCTCTTGGCCATACTGACTAGAGTTTCTGGATAATGAAATACAAAATACCTGGAGGACCAAAGGTTGCTCAACCCTAGCTTTGAGAAGCAAGAAAACACCAAAAATAAGTTAAACTTCATTGAACTTCCTGAACCCTGTTTATTGCCTTCTGATCCTCTCCCATTTTGCCTGTGTGATCGACATCTGAGTGATTAGTGTAAACCTCATCCAACTTGACAAGAGCCAATCCACTTACCTCTACCACCAGTTTCAACAAAGCATTCAGACCTTCCTCCTTCCTGTTTTCCCAGCGTTGGACCAGGAACCCTTCCATGCACAGTTCTTTCATGAGTATGTGCCACTGGATATAAGGTCCTGTAAGGGGAGAGTAGACAGCATTAGTGAAATTCAATCTCCAATGACCCTGTATATAGGAGCTTCTTGCTATTGCTGTGTCACATTCTGGCAAAGCAAGCTTATTCAAGCTTCATTTGTTTCTGTATGCAAAACTACTGCTTTTAAAAACTAGTACCCATTATTTGACTCAGTCAGGACACATCCAAACTGTTTTTAAAAAGATCAGAAAGTCCCAAGATTTTGTTCCTGTTCTTCTGATTTTCTTTTGGAGATCAATACACATTTTGTTTATCCCATAATTTTTTCTGTCAGCTCCTGGTATGATCAGAGACCTTTTATACCAGCTGCCTAGGTCAGTTTATTTTAACCCAGGAATTCTCTGCACACACCAAATTGGCCCAGCTTCCCCACAGCCTCACATTGTCTAGTTTAGATGATGCAGGCCTAAATATCTGGGGCAGGTTCAGGCCCAATTCTGCTTGTTTAGATACAGATCTGCAGGATCCAGCCCAATCCCACGGTAAATACCCTTTAACCTAGGATAAAAAAAAGACATGCTATTGCACAGTTACCTTGAAATTCCACTGCAAAACCGGGTTGTTTATACCTCCAATGGTCTTCTTTACCTTAACAGCTGGCAATCCATCTGAGAAGGCATGTCTGAGTCTGAGGTGGAAAAAGGTTTGGCTGGACATATCGGTACAGCTAGGCACCCTATTTCCGCATTAGATGTGGCAACTGGGGGGCTTCTCAGATGAATCATCAGCCATTAAAGTAAGGAGAGGCACACAGGACCCAGGTCAGTGTGGGGACAAGTGTCTGAACAGCTACCCTGTGTTGACCCAGGGTCCAAGTTGTGCAAACGCCAGGGCCAGGAAAGCATGGGCCCAACCCATGCTTTCCTAGCCCATCTGCTCCAGCCCAGTATAAAATCAAAACGAACAGGAATAAAATCAGGGGCTTTCCAGTCAGTTTGGATGTGCCTTGAAGTTGGATTAACTGCAACCTTGGGTCTTATTGCACAGCCCCCAGAGACGGGATCAGGGTGGAATGGAAAGTGGCAGGATGGGAACAGAATGGGGGCTATCACCCATTTTATCACATCCCGGAACACTGTCGATGCCGCTGGAAGTTCCTGTTCTGTTTCTGATGCATTCCACAGGAGGTGATTTTCAGGAATACTCCTGAACAGTTCCTGAAATTTGCCTCCTCTGGGACAGATCAGGAATGGGATGGGAACTTCTGGCTGCATCGGCAGTGTTCAAACATGCAATAAAATGGGTGATAGTCCCCATTCTGTTCCCATCCCACCTCCTTCTGTTCTGTCCTGATCCTGTCCCTGGGGGCTGTGCAAAAAGCTCCCTTGTATTGTGGCTCTTCCAACCCAATGGCCTGCCTCTTTCTTGTTGGTCACACATGGATCTTTCCTAATTTCAACCATCCTCTAATTTCTTCTTATTACAGACAGAGGCAACAATAACACTTTCTCTTGCATAAATAATTTAGGCTCTAATTAACTGTGATCAGGTAATAATCCCACCCTTTTCCTGTGAAATCCAGAAATGCTTCCATACTGTGTTCATACTTAGTTTGCTTGTATATATATATATATATATATATATATCTTCTTTAGCTATACTTTTATTCTGGGTGGGGAAGAATAGAACAGCTCTGTTCCTGTTACTGAAGAAATGGCTGCTATGCAAATGCTTTGAGGACGGGAGAGTCAATGATGATTTAAAAGCACAACCAGCTATCACACCTTTGCACTTCAGGAACATTTTACCAACATTTTAGCAACAGTAAGCACTTCTGTGTGATAAGAGCCATAAGTCCAAAAATATAATTTTTTAAAAGTACAGGAGCCCTATCTTCTTCATTCTGAGCACGACATAGACTGGACAACAAATTCTGGAACTTTCTATCCATGGAAGCATAATGGTCTGTTTGTGCAGTCCCACATCTGCTCCCTGAATCAATTTAATGGCTCAGAAGAGCTGATAATTTTCTTTTCTTCACACAACCAAACACTGTCCATCCTGAGAATAAGTCATGTGAAGCAGGCTAGGCTTTATCACACAGGGAAAATCGGGGGCTTAAAAAGCAAAAATCGTGTGAAAAGCGCAATCACGATTAACATTTTCACACAATGTCGTGATTAAAGTGCCATTATCCCAGGAATAAACAGGCAATAAACAGTGACAAATCATTCATGGGGAAATCCTGTGAATGATTTGTTGCTGTTTATTGCCTGTTTATTCCTGGAATAACAGCTCTTTAATCACAATGTGCATGAAAATGTTAATCACGACTGCATGATTTTCAAGTGATTTTCGCTGTTTAAACCCCTGATATGCCCCATGTGATAAAGTCCTAAGACATGATCTGCTCCCTAATTCTACCGAAACTCCATTGGCGAGTTTTTCTCAACACAGATTTCCATACCTAATGCTCTTTCTATGACATCACACTCTTAAAGAACATAAATACCATGTTTTAAACAATTTGATCACCCTAAATCTATGATAAATAAAATTAGCTACAGCATAAAGTACTTTGTGGAAGATGAACAGCGAACGAGCCAATAGGTCACCAACAACTTCAAAGATTGTAGAAAGCATTTAGGAATTCTGAGGCAATGGCAGTTAATAAGTTTCTCAGTGTGTCACTCAAACAGCCTGAATATCAAGTTGCAAGTGAATTGCTCGATTGTGTTTCCGCTGGAAAATTCCAACAAGCTGAAATGGTTTACAAAGAGAAGGCATCTCTCTCCAATCTCAATACTGACTTCTCGTGGCGTGAAACTGTATTACAGTCAGCCCTCCATATCCACTAATTTTTTATCCATGGATTCAAAATATTCAAAAAATATATCAATTCCAAAAAGCAAACCGTGATTTTGCCATTTTATATAAGAGACACCATTCTACAACACCATTGTATATAATGGGACTTGAGCATCCACAGATCTTGGTATCCACGGGAGGTCCTGGAATCAAATCCAAGCAGATATCAAGGGCCCACTGTATTTGTTTGTTTTTAATTGCATAATCATTAAATGTAACAGCATTCAACAAGACAATATCTGTGCATGGCCAACATGGCTACCTTGGAGATGTTTTCCTTCAATTTAAGATTGCACATAATCAGAAATGTTGCCCCAGCCCTTTATTATTACATTTCTGGGTTCTACTTTTACGGGAATCCTAGCGTTGCCAGAGTAAAAACCTCAGAGGCTCCTGTACCTTTAATGGATGTGTGGAAGATAAAATTTCAGCAGTTGTTGCTTATTGTGAGATAATAATGTGTTAACAGCAACACCTGCTGAAATTCCCTCTTCTATACAACCATTAAAGGTACAAGAGCCCTTTCCAGTTTTCACTCTGACAATGCTAACAAAGACTCCTTATTTCTGATACCTGCTTGTAAGAAACATGTAATTAACTCCTGTTAGAAACACATTTGCTCCATCAGTACAGATGCAATTCTGCATTCATTTTCTTCTCAAAAGCAGTTGTTAGTAATTTAGCTTTTTTTTCCTGCTACAAGAAAAAAGCCATCAAAAACAGCACAGCCTGCAAAGACTATTCACAATTCTAGACTTATTCTGCGCAGAACTTGCACGTGATTGTGGTGATACACATACCAACAAGAATTAACCACATTCAAATTTTGTGTAAAATCCTTCTTGACCTGCTAAGATTTTCTTTAGTCCAAGATTCTTCTTGTTGGAGTTTTTCAAGAAGCATGCTTTTTGATCTCCCCCCCCCTCCCCCCATATTTCCAAATATTCTTTCCACCCCTCTCTGTCAACCACATCTCTGGCTCAACACTATGGAATTCTAGGAATTCTAGTTTGTTGTGGCACTCTGTTGTGACAGAGAAGGGTAAATTACAAAATCAAAATTCCATAGCATTCAGCCATGGCACTTAAAGTGGTGTCAAACTGGATTATTTCTGCAGTGCGGATGCAGCCTTGGGAAACTTCCTTGTTGGAGTATAACTTTCCACACTCGAGGAATGAACTTCTGCACTTTCCAGCAGCAATGTTTCACTCACAGAACCCTACTATTGTTGTTGAATGGTGGCATTCCTTTTGTGCTTTTATAGGTCTGATTTGTGGCACTTTCTGATTTGTCATGTCCTTCAATGAAACTGCAATGTCAGCCTCCACATTATAGGCAGCTATGCTGCAGTTTAAAATCTTAAGGATTATTTTGTTTTTACTTGAAAAATTCCTCCTGCAACTTCAGCTTCTCTTGAATATGGCAATACAATCTGCCCCCACATTCACAGGGATTACTGACAAACCTCACCCCCACAAAAGTTGAAAAAACATGAATATAAATAAATATGAATCACAAATGTTAATTAATTAATTTTTTTACCTGACAGAATAATTCTGTAGGAATCTCTAGGTCCTCCAGTGTGACCTAGCAGGTCAACTTCTGCTAAAAGTTGGCTATAGAACCATGCTGGAGGGCCCAGAAATTCTAACAGAGAACATATGAATCAAATCAGCAAATCTGCAAAACGGAAACCAGAGAAGGTGAAGAGGCAACTGTATTACTGAAAGAGAGCTTCTCAACTATTGTTTAAGATTGAATCCTTTTGTTCCAATTAGAGCAGATCCATTTGGTCAGCAATGGAGTCAACAGATGCCACCACTATCAGTACAATTCAGGCCAAAAGATCAATTCCTGTTCTGACAGAGATGACTGCTAATTACTGTTTTCCATGTTATTTTGGAATAAAAATGCAGTGCCATTTCATTGTAAAAGAAATTGAGGAAAATGCTGAGAGGGAACATTGCCACGGGAATAGGAGTTGATACTAAGGGGTAATTTACATATACGTAAGTAAGTAGTGGCAAGTTCTTCTCTGCAGACATCAAAACCAGCCAGGAGAAGGAAGAGAATCAATGAAGCTACTGATACCCATTAGCTCGTGCTTTTCTTTTGCCCTGGCATACATCCCTTGAAGACAGTAATGAGACTACCTTAAAAGAAATACCAAGGATCTTCAATAGCAATATTAGGCATTTCTAGGAGGGTTTTTAAAAGGCAGCTGAATGAAAAGTGCTCATTGACTATGCAATCTCCCATCAAATTTCACTCATGTCACTCATACCAAATTCCAGAATTGGTCTCCATCCCTCATTTCTCAATTTCTACTAGTTACAGACAAGTCTGGTGAGGGTGATCCAGCAGTTCTATCGGTTTTCCCTCCTTTCAAAAGCTTTGATGGAAAAAACAAAAAAGAACTGGGGTTTTTTTTTTTGGCTTTTTTTTTCTTTACCTTGCTGGGGTTCCTTATCATTGTACAATGAGATCATGCCACACACAGCTATTCTCCCAAATTTTCTCATCTGTTCCAGAACAACGGTGGAAAATGCTCCTCCCACCTGTGTAGACAAAGATAACCACTAGATTTCAGTCAAACAGAAATAGGTACTTAATGCATTATAGTCAATGGGGCAGTAAATATTATAGCTTCTAACTTGCGATCAGTAAGTACATTAAAAGCTTTGTTGTGATGGTTGTGCACTCTCACGTAATTTCTGATTTATGGTCACCCTAATATGGATTTTCATGGCAGGATTTTTTCAGAGGAGGCTTGCCACTGTAATTTAAATATAAATTTAATAATAATCAAGTATGAATCAAGGAATTTTTGTTACTAATGAGTGGTGGGATTTGATATGTTAATACAGAGAATTAATACATTCAAATACTAATCAATAAAGTGTGGATGTGGGGAAATTGTATTTGCCCAAGATGCTTGGGACAAGAGTATTTTAGGTTTCAGCGTTTGTTTTTTATTTTGAAATATTTGAATATACATTATAAGATAGCATGGAGATGGGACCCAAGTTGAAACAGAAAATACATTTATGTTTCAGATGCACTTTATAAACATACCCGAAAGCTAATTTTAAACACAATATTTTTAATAATTTTGTGTATGAAACAAAGTTTGTGTACACTAAATCATCAAAAAAACAAAGGTGTTACTATTTCAATCACCCAATGTGAACAATTTCGGATTTTGGAATATTTTACTTTCGGAATACCGGATAGGAGATATCTATATTGAGATTTATGGACAAAATGATTAAAATAAAAAGTAACCTGTTATATGTTGTCTATGTATTTTTCATTTTAAGAGCTCACTAAGCCCTGCCCCTGCCCTTCAGTCATACTAGTGGTTTCAATCAGTCGGTTTGCCTCAGTTAAATTCTTAATAGACATGGAGACTGGAGAGGTTAAAAGAGGAGACAGGAGTAAAGAAGGGGGAAAAGGAAGAGATCAGTGTATGACTAGTTTATGAGAAGGATGGAAAGATCAAAGGGTCAGAGGAGAGGAATGGATGTGCGGAGTCTTGGGGACAGCTAGTAACATGGATTATCCAGCATAGCTGCTGAGGCGCTGGAGGAAACACCAGCTAGATGTGGAGCTGGATTCCCAGCAGGGAAGCAGCAAATGGCTCTAAGTGAAATGAGACTAGTGGGGCACATTTACATATGTAGGTTAAAAAAAAAGACAGAATCCAGCATTAATTATTTTGACTGACACAACTGGGCCACGCCACCTGGTATTTGAACACCTGTAGAAAACAGCAAGAAGACAAGCTCCACATGAGCACCTGGCCAACTGAAAAGTACCCCCCTTTCCACAGAAGTTGCTCGCTCCTGTTACATGCTCTGCTTCCTCCAATGCAGTTTTAGCCATGCTTTGATTAAATTACAAACCAGGCTGCTTGTATTATCACAAATGAGATGTATAGCACGCATGCGCGCACACACACACACACGCACACAAATATTTGGAAAGTGTTCTCAAAAAAGTACTAGGCAACAACATTTCACATACTTTTTTTTCTTTACACCCATTTTCATCATTCACAGGGAATATTGTGGAAATTTCTACAGCTCATGACTGAGTATGTAGCTACAATACAGACATAAAGCAATTTGACTCCACTATTCTGTGGAATCCCAGGTTATGTAGTCTGATGATGTATTCAGCTGGATCTGTCAGAACACTCTAGTGCCTCACCAAACTACAGATCCCAGGATTCTATAGAACAGAGTCATGACAGTTAGAGTGGTGTCAAACTGCCTTATTTCTGCTGTGTGACCACATTCTGTTCAATAT